>JBBPBQ010020323.1:46297047-46349082 GCA_037974755.1 Cicer yamashitae | reverse complement strand
TTTTTTGAATTTCGAATTTTATTTTAAGATAAATTATCTTAAGGTCGATACTTTCTTTTTTGTAACATGTTTTTAATTCCTTAACCCCCTCTAATATAATGTTAAATTAGGTATTTTACAATTAATTTGTTTACAATTTATTTTTTATGTGTATATAATTGTGTATACCACAAATCCTAAACCATTATTTGTAAGTGTATACTTTTTTTATGAAGAAAACATATATGGATAACTTATAAATTGTAATTAAAATTACACAAAACACATAGTAAAATGTGTACAAACGTTAATACGATATATATATATATATATATATATATATATATATTATATATGAAAGTGTCTGCTGCACGTTAATTTATAATAAATTGTTTAATTGGTGTGAAATGCATTTCTATGAATCGATATTTTAAGAACTTGATTAGTATTCAATTATATAAAAAAGTAAAATGAGATTTATTTCTAATTTTAGTTGGTGTAATTTTTTGCATATATTCATAATTAAATGGAGTATTATTTATATTGATTTCATGATTAAGATATAATATATCTTTTTTAGAAATCGGTGCAAGTATTTATCAGTTTTATGATGATTAATTTTCATCGTAAATATGATTGATCACCTTTAATATGATCTCTTCTCTTTATCAGGTGTTATTAAAGCACTTCCTACCATAGAAGATACTAGGACGAATTTAGTGGGCAGCAAGGGGTGACTCTAACCCCTCCCTGCCCTCAATTTACACCTATATAAACCGTTTTACTTTGTTATATATATTTAATCAACAAAAATTTGTTATATATATAAACATTAATATTATATATTAGCAATAGAATTTAATTTAATTTGATTTAATTTGTATTCTCTCATAATAAATGTCTCATTTATTATTATTTTTTCTTCAAACTATTTGTCATTTTACCATATCAATATAATATTTATAACTTTTTTCTACTAATATATACTCTTATTTATTATATCTCAATTCATTAGATTTCTTCAATAATTAATAAAGGTATTTGAGTAAATGAAACTCATTTTATCATTTAAATCAACACAACTAGTCATTTTCTTAAGAACTATGCATAACTCAAATAAAACATTTAAATGAGAGGTAAGGAGTGTGTATTATAGGCCTAAATAGTTGTACAAATGCGTCTAATTAGATCTCGCTATTTACATGTTTTGTGATATTAATTCTTAAAATGCATATACAAAAATCTAAATGATGATATATATGAGGATTTTTTTTTTAATATCCTCTTTTTTTTTTACCAAATTACCCTGCTTCCGGATTTATATACCAGACTGCCCTACTTTTTGGGTCAAATACGAGGTCGCAGGCTGAGGGAGCGACCAGCTAAAGAGAAATTTTTTTAGGCCCAATAGGAGGTCGCTGGCTGGGGATGCGACCTTCTACTAGGATGTTCAAATTTTTTTTTTTTGTCGTTTTGTGCCTATATAAATGATTTTAAACAATTAATTAATTAATAATAATAATAATAATAATAATAATAAATAATACATTAATAAATAATAATAATAATTAATAAATAATAATACATTAATAAATAATAATAATAGTTATAATAAATAATACATTAATAATAATAAATAATAAATAATAAATAATAATAATAACTGATTATTATTATTATTAAAAATGATGATAATTAAAAATAGAAAATTATATTAAAAATTTCAAAGAAAATACATTAAAAAAGAGAAAAAAAATACATTAAATAAAATGAAACAAAATACATTAAATTAATGAAAAAATATATATTTTATTGATGTCCACCTAAATGACCTCCAGTTCCACATCTAGGATGTCGCCGAACTCGTCTAGCTCTTTGAACGAGTTGAGGTTCTTCCGGTTCATCCTGATCATTATCCTCAATGTAAGTCGTAGGTGGATTAGAACCACTACCACCTGCTTCCATAAAATATTGAGGCTGGGGATTATACTTGGAGTCAAACACAGCATAAGCCAACTCAGGAGTTGTGCACTGAGTTCCAAACAAATTATAGAAAAGCCCACTTTTTGTCGGATAATCGGGGGTCGACATTTCTGGTACCGGCGGAACGTAATATTGAGTCGATGGTGGATCATAAGATGAAACTTTTGTATGGACATGTAGGTGAGGTGATGATAGAGACAGTTGTGTTGTGTTTTGATGTTGTGGGTGGATTGGGAGGTCGACGTCATAGAAGGATACGACGGTGGTTGCAAACGGGGATCACAGAGATATTGTTTGACAGATATAAATAATTTGGTGTGCTGTCTAAACCAAATCATATATTCCGTAGTATGGCATAAAAGACCTTCCACGATCTTACCTTGCAACACGTAATTGTGACGCTCATTCCAATGTTTAATTTCTTCCCTCTAAACCCAATTTCAATTATCATCAACCCCATGCCTCATGTCAATCTCATGGTACATTTTCATGTCCTCTGGTGGTTGTGGTGTTTGTTGATGGAAGCCGAACTGAAGTGTGACTCTATCTGTATGATGTTTTTCAGCAATATGATAACAATACATATAGGTACATGCAGTCCAAGTGACCACCTCTTCTTCCAAAACTTCATGTTGGAACCTGAGATAAGGTCTCCATTAAAACTGATATTTTAAAAAACAAGCTAAATTAATTATAACAAGTATAAAAAAAATATTTAAAAAATTCAAATAAATAGGAATAAATATATTACTTCGTCAACCATCATGTGATCAATTGTTTTTCGATATCCTTCTATGTTGTTATGAGGAACTTTACCGAAATTTAGACCACCAGAATTAAATCTGTCTAATATATTAAAAATAAAAAATATAATAAAATTAGTAATATGGTAAGCAAAGAAATCGGCATAGTAAACCCGAGGCTTTGAAATGGTTAGACAACATACCTCGACAAGATTGAATTCAAGCATTCGATGGAGGTAGCCGTTGGAGCCAAATGACAACCAACCTTGTGGAGTCGATCAACGGAGTATTAAAAGGCACACACAACATTCCCATCACTGCTTTGGTCCAATCAACTTATTTTAAAACAGGGACACTGTTTTCAACCATGGGAAAACGACACGCATCAATTTTAGCTTCTAGTCAGGTATACACAGAAACTTGCATAAATTTTATGAAATTGGAAATAAGTAAATCCAATAGTCATAGAGTGGATAGTTTTGATCAGAGCAACCATACTTTCATGGTCCACGAGACAGTAGTTCCAAAGGAAGGGCGACCAATTGGTCACTTCAGTGTAAACCTTCCTAACAAGTGGTGCGATTGTGGGAAATATCAAGCTAAACATATGCCTTGTTCACATGTCATAGCAGCATGTTCTAGCATAAAATATGATTATTGGAGCCTTATACCTGATGTGTACAAGGAGGAAACGGTACTAAAAGTTTATGACGAAGCGTTTCCACCCATACCAAACAAATGATATTGGCCATAATATAAAAGTGTTAAGGTGTGTCACAATCCATTAATGCGGAGAGTCAAGAAAGGTCGCCCAAAGAGCAAACGCATTAGAACAGAAATGGACACTACAGAAAGAGTACCAAGAAAATGCGGATTATGTCGGGTATCTGGTCATACTAGGAAACATTGTCCAAACGCTGCGGGCACATCTATTCAAATTTGATGTATTTTTTTTTTCTTTTTAATGTATTTTCTTTGAAATTTTTAATATAATTTTCTATTTTTAATTATTTTTAATTATCATCATTTTTCAAATTTAATAATAATAATAATAATAATAATTATTATTATTATTATTAATGTATTATTTATTATAACTATTATTATTATTATTATTATAATTAATTAATTGTTTAAAATCATTTATATAGGCACAAAACGACCAAAAAAAAAATTGAACATTCCAGTAGGAGGTCGCACTCCCAGCCAGCGACCTCTTATTGGGCCTAAAAAAATTTATCTTCAGCTGGTCGCTCGCCCAGCCTGCGACCTCCTTTTGGGCCCAAAAAGTAGGGCAATATGATATATAAATCTGGGAGTAGGGTAATTTGGTACAAAAAAAAAAAGAGGATATTAAAAAAAAATCCGATATATGATTTGATTATTTTTTTTTTGAAAAAATGATATATGATTATATGTATGTGTAAAACTATTTTACATTATCAATACATACAAATTAAATTTTTTAATTAATATATATTTATTACTATAAAATTTTATGAAATATTTAATCATAATTTTTGTTGGTTCCCCAATTGACTTATGCATCCATCTCTGAGGATACGTTCAACGATGAACCAAAACTAACTACCTTTAGTAGGATCCCCTTTTCAACCACATGTTTCCAAGAATGGATCCTGAAATTTTATTTAAGGGATCCAAATTAAATTTCACTCGACGAACGTAATGTGGATTAAGATACGATATATATTATAAGATAAATTATTATATTTTTTTATTAGTTTATTATTAAACTAGTCAATATAAAATATTCAATTTTATCATCTCATTATATCTCTGTCAAAATTCAATCATGCGGTAAATATAAAAAAAATAAAGTATTCAATATTCATTTGTATTCTCCTGTTAGTTAACTGGCTGACACTATCATGTCATCTATCTATGGTTCATTATTGTTGTTTTTGAGTTTCAGAAAACGGTTTAAAAAACAAAATTTATGCCACCGAAGATATTAATGGGTTGAGTCGCGGACTAGGTCGCTCTCTTTAAGACGTTTCGCAGCACTGCCCAAATTGTGCAAGGCAGACTATCAACCACAAAGTCCCTAGGATAAAACAGCCCAGATTCAGTGTACCCTCAATATGACGGTTAATGAGACTTTCAATATGACGATTAAAGTCATTCGCAATATGATACTATGACCACTCATAAATCAAAAGGACTACGGCACAAAAAACCACTCATAGTGGTATTAGGACCTAGAACCACTAGAAATGAATGGAACTACGACATAAAAACCGCTCTAAAAACGAATGGACGACATAACAACCGCTCTAAAAACGAAGAGACGACATAACAACCGCTCTAAAAATCGAAGGGACAAAAAGAAAGGGGATAAGTGGCTCGAAAAATAGGCGAGCAGAATAAAAAAAAGAGAAAAGAGAAAGTTGGAAAATGCATCCAACTTTGATGTGTTTTTCACAATAGTTTGAAACTCATTATATAGTGATGAAAGCAAACTCACATATGATTTCTAACCAATGTGGGACTTTAGCATATTAAGAGTTGAAAACTACTCAAAATAGAAGAGTTTTCCAACGTGGGACTTCAAAAAAAATTATTTCCAATGTGGGACTTGAATTTTAAAAAACATGTTTCTTTCCACTTGAATTTACAAAACAAATTCTTTCCGATGTGGGACTTGAATTTTAAAAAACATGTTTCTTTCCACTTGAATTTACTAAACAAATTCTTTTCAATGTGAGACTTCAACAATTTTTTTAAATTCACACAATAACATACTCTATGTTCCAACAATTATGAATATTATAAATATTTCAGGTTTATCTTCCATATTTTTTTAATAATCGAATGTCAATGTTGAATTTATGTTTTCAACTAATCAATAAATCTAAAAAAAATATTTTAAAACTATATATATATATATAGATATATAAAGTGAGCTTTCAATATTTACGTGGCAATCTAATAATCATCCTAAACAAATTTATTTTATCTAGCAAAAGCATCTCAACAACCTACACATTTCTAATTTTATTCTATCTACCAAATATCTCATTTATTTATTTTTTGAGAATTTCTAATTTTATTTTAAAATAATTTATTTCAATAAATTATGTTAAGGTCGATACTTTTTTTAATAACATAGTTTTAATTTATAAACCACCTTTATTATTCACTTAATATAGTGTTTAATTAGTAAACTTACAATCAATTTATTTTCAATTTATTTCTTTATGTGTATATAGTTGTGTATAACACAAATTCTCCTCCATTATTGGTAAGTGTATAAAAATATATAAGATATATGAATATTTATAAATAAAAAAAAAGACATACATAAATAACTTATAAATCGTAATTATAATGCGGCATCTATCTATATATCCCTATTTCTATCAGAAGTTATTATGCACTACCTACACTTAATTATTTACTCTTTTTAGATTTTTCTTTCCTTTTTTAAAAATAATCAAATTTAAATAAATAAAAATGTAACCTACAAAGTTTGAACTTGTGTGTAAAATTCTAATTATAAATACTTTACCATATCAAGCTAAATTGTTTAATATTTATAGGTTGTTCTTATATATATATATATAATTTGTTGGAAATAAACTATAAAACATAGTAGTATATATAAAAAAAATACAATTTACATATTTACTTTTAATTTATTTATATTATAATTATTATTAATTAAAATTTAAAGTTTGCACCCTTGAACTTGGGTTTAGGATTAGATTTGATTGCAAAGTTGGATCATTGAAATTAAATTTTTTAATCATAGTGAGCCAAATTAGGATCGATTGAACCGATGAAACATAAAAAATTAAAATTTCTAAGTCATTTTTTGTGTAATTAGTTTAGATTGAATCGTTTGATCATCAAAATTAGAATTTTTTAAGTAAATAAACCAAATATAATTTAGAAATTCTAATTTCGATGATCCAACGGTTTAATATAAACTAATTACACAAAAATGCCTTAGAAATCTCAATTTTGATGATCCAGCAATTCATTCTTAACTAAATAGACTGACTAAAACTTAGAAATTATAATTTCTATGATACTACTATTAATTTAATTAGGTCAGATTAAATCGTTGGATCATCGAAATTTTCTTTTCATGTCATTTTGTGTGTAATTCGGTTATATTGAACTATTGGACCATCGAAATTAGAATTCACAAGTCTTAGTCAGTCTAATTGATTAAGATTAAACCGTTGATTCATCCAAATAAGAATTTCTACGTAATTGTTGGTGTAATTAGGTTGGATATAATTGTTGTATCATCGAAATTATAATTTATAATTCATAGTTGGTTTAATTAGTTAAGTTTGAACAGTTGGATTGTCGAAAATAAAATTTATAAGTTATTGTTTGTTTAATTATGTTAGATTGAACTATTGGAATATCGAAATTAGAAACATCACTTTTCAGGGGATCTAACGATTTAATCTAACCAAATTAGATTAACTATGACTTAGAAATTTTAATTAAGATGATCCAATAGTGCGATCAAACATAATTACACTAACTATGACTTAAAAATTTTAATTTTGATGATTCAACGATTCCATCTAACCTAATTAGACATACTATTACTTAGAAATTATTATTTTAATGACACAACAATTAAATCATAACTAATTTGACTAACTATGACATAGAAACTATAATTATAATTATAATTTTCAGTGGTTCAATCTGAACTAGTTAGGTTAACAATGATTTAGAAATTTTAATTTTGGACGATCCAACAATTCAATCTTATCTAGTTAGAATAATGATGATTTAGATATTCTAATTTCGATACTCCAATGATTCAATATAAACTAGTTAGATTAACAATATTTTAGAAATTTTAATTTTGATAATTCAACGATTCAATATTCTAATGGTGTTTTAAGATGAATTTGTCTATTTTATTTACTAAAGAATGATCAACCTGATTATGTGGTATAACTTTGGTGGTTGAATTATCTGTTACGTGTTATGGATGATTAGCGGTTTTTGCAAAAAGCAGTGGTGGATCCAAGATCCAAACTCAGAGCTACAAACTTTAAACATCAATTCACAATTATTATAATATATATAAATAAAAATAAATATTTAAATTATATAACTTTAAAATATTGTACTATATTTTATAATAAATTTGCAACAAAAAATTAAATTAATATAATATAATTAAATTTGAACAATGTACACAACAAATAACTTAGCTTGGGGATAATGTATTGGTAACTAATTGTAGGACATGAGTTTAGTTTTTATAAGCTTTCATTTTTACGAGCTTCATTTTTTTTCAATTTAAATTTCACTACGCAAAAAAACGCATTTTAAAGTACCTTTTTTAAGCCATTTACAACGATTTTTTTAAAAAATAAGCGCCGTAGTATCTAGTGCGGTAAAAAGATACAACAACGCTCTTTAAAATAAAAAAGCGCTATGTGACCATTTTACAGCGCTTTTCCACAAAGCGCTTTAAAAGACCTCCTTATTTTATTTTATTAAAAGCCTTTTATAGCGCTTTTCCAAAGAGCACTTTAAAAGACCTCTTTGTTTTATTATGTGCAAGGGCTATGTGACTTCCTTATTTTTTTTAAAGACTTTTTATAGCGCTTATTAACAAAATCGTTGTAAAATTACAAAATTTATGTTCAATTCAGTTCAAGTTAAATATGTTAAATTACAATATAAGTTCAGTTTCAGTTTGGAACCATAACACCTATATATAGTTCAGTTTCAGTTTTTTCTTCCAAATAATTAGTTAAATACCTATATATATATCAATGCTAAATTACATGATCAACTCATATTCAAATACAGTACTCAAACAAAGCTTTTTCAAGTTCAATATAAGCAGAAAATCAGTATAAGCAGAAAATCAAATACAGTCAAACTAAATACTAAAATGCTCAATTCTGTCAGATCAAACAATTAAATTACAAGAACTCAGTTCGGATTACATGGCGTATAAAACAATTAAACACATTAAGATGCCCTTCTTCTTTTCTTGGTGGGATTCACATTTGTTTGTCCATTAATGATACGAAACGATGGATTAATCCAAATTCCCTCATCATGATCATCTCTAAGATATAAACCATCATCAGTTGAATCGATTTCATGTGGTTGTGATGTTGCAAAGAAAAGATCATTACCGACATCTTCATCATTATTGTTATCATCACTTATTTTATTGGTCAATAGGACAACGAACCATTTATCATCAGCAGGATCAATGACATAAAACAATTGTTGAGCTTGCGACGCTAAAATAAAAGGCTCATCTTTGTATCCCACCCTATTAAAATCGACAAGCAAGAACCCTGACTCATTAATCCGAACGCCATTATTATTATCGACCCACTTGCAACCAAATATGGGAACACGAAACATTGTGTAGTCTAACTCCCATATGCGCTCGATAACCCCAAAATATGATAGATTTGCATATATTGGGTTCTTGTCTTTTGCACTTGAGATATGCCTCGCTTGAGCTACGAGAGTGACTCCGCTATTTTGCATAGTGGTTTGATCATCTTGTTCTTTGCTATAAAATGTGTAGCCGTTAATTACATAATCGGTGTAAGAAAAGACATGTAAACTTGGACCATTTGCTAGTCACCTCAATCTTTGTGAAATTGATCTGGGGTCTACATCAAACTTTGACTTTATGTGATTTTTTAACCATGTTATAAAACTTCGATTGTGCTCTCGAGTTATCCAATTTTGATTCTTATTCATGTTCAAACTAGATAATTGATCCATGTGTATTGTAACATACAGTTGAACCTCATCATCATTGTGCAGAACATACAATTCTGCCTGCTCCCATTCTGTGCTTGATATAGTCATTAGTCTCTTTCCAATTATCCCTTCTCCTGATATTCTTCCCGAATGACGAGACATGAGAAGCCCTATGGATTCAACATTGGACAGATATTCAGTACAAAATTCAGTAGCTTCTTCGACAATGTACCGTTCAGCAATACAACCTTCTGGTCGACTTCTACTTTTTACGTACCCTTTTAATATTTTCATATATCGTTCTATCGGATACATCCATCCTGTAACGCCCCGGATTTTGATCCAAGACATTACTTAAAAATATTTGTTTTCTTTCAAAAACGACATAATTTTTTTTTTTTAGAAGTAGTTCATCATGTAATCAATAAAATTTCACTAGTAAATAGTTTGATTTCATTTTTTGAAATAACACAAAGCAATTTACCGGATATCATTTAAATACTCCTTAAGTGAAATAAAAACAAATTTTGACTGATTCAGGTTTTTCCTAGCGGAAGGACCTCACCTCCGCATTTCTATTTAAAATTGACGATGAAAAGTAAATAAACTTTAAAATGTACCACATCGGTCTTATCACTACAAACATTATTTTTTCTTTTAATTAAAGTACCCCTTTTTCCCACGCGCGCGCGCCAAGCAAACGTCATTCACGCAACTATTCGAGATCGTTAGTACCTAAATGTTGGTGTAAGGGGTCAGTTCATCCCACGACAAAATTAAACCAAATAATAAGTTAATAACCATAAAATATGAATATAAAATATTTTTGTAATAAAAGATTTAGAGAAATTGATTTTTTATCATTCACAGAGATGTATAAAAAGTCATAAAAAGGCATCTAAATATATCGAGTAGCAACTCACCTTAGAGCAAATAATTAGATCAAAATAAAAATAACAATAAAATGAATGCAAGCTGTGCATGCTCCTAAACATATATGCTCCGGATATAACCAGCCACACATGCGTCCACACAGAAGTCACCCATACCAATGGGGAAAATTACACCAGCCACACAGGCGTCCACAAAGATGCATATGATATGTCATGAAATGATAATGATGCTCGAAATTCACAAAGCACTAGCCACTTAGGCAACCACAAAGAAAATGTCATAACACGAATAACCAGCCACTTAGGCAACCACAAAGAGAAAACTATTCAAACCACAAATCACCAGCCACTTAGGCAACCACAAAGATGATAATATTTAAAACACAAATAACCAGCCACTTAGGCAACCACAAAGATAAAGATAAAAATATTCAAGGTTAAATTTTAATCACATATGACATCATTTTATTCTCATGGATACTTACAATCGAGAAAAATAGTAATTTTGCTATCCCAAATATATAACACACAAACACGCGAATAAGTATCTTAGAGTCACAGCTTTTATTTTATAAACTATAAAATTGGATTAGCCACGTGTTATTGGTAGACATCAAAACTCAAATACGAAGAACACAAACAAATATGAACTTTATTTCTTCTACTATAAAATTTCTCCCAATTATTAGTCATTTAGGCATACAACTCAAGGTTTACCACTAAGCACATCACAAAAATCAACTTAATCATGCTATCACAATAAAAAAAAATTAAAACTTTTCATCAATTCCCTCAAGACTCATATAGTATTCGTAAAAATCAAAACTTTGAAATGAAATAGCACAAAAATCGAAACTTTAAATTAAAAACATCCTAACAAACATATTACTCATGAGATCATAATAAAAATCATAACTTTATAATTAAGTATACCTAAACAACAGAAAAATGGCAACTTCACATCAAATATATGACAACAAGCATATTACTCATGTTATAATAATATAGATCAAAATTTTATAATTAATGTTATCAAGGCAAACATATTACTCATAAAAATAAAACATTATAGTTAAATTCTTTAAGGCAAACATAAAATCAACATTTTTCTTTTAAGACATCAAGACATCATATCAATATCTTACAACTATTAATTTAATATCCAGCCTAACCTTGAATGGGGAAAAGCCCTTACCTTGAGTGCTTTCCTTCTCGGTGACACTATATAGCCCTCGAAAATCTCACCAAGATGAATGAACGAAAGTTTAGAACTTCGATCAGAATGCGACGGAATGTGAGGATGGTTGTTTGAGTGGCTTAGAAAATATTTGAGATAGATGAAATGTTGGTAATGGCGTGTGGGTGATTATGACTTCTTTTTTTTTCTACTGCAAGTTTAATCGTGTCCTCCGAATGAAAGGTGCATGTGACTAATAAAGGAGACGTGGGGCTGATCAGAGAGAAGGAATAATTCTCTTCATTGAGTTTAATTGCACACATGAATAAGGAATTCAATAGAAATAATACCATTCAATGACCAACCGTTAGGAATTAATTGACATTCATGTGTTAATTTTTGCTAGTTACACATTTGAATGGACACAAGGGAAAGTGCACGGGTCTATAAACTAAATACTATTAAAAATAAAATATAGTTATCAAAAGTAGTAGTGCGGGTGATTCAATTTTGACTTAGTCAAAATTGACTTGGTCATTGTTCACTCTAAGACAGAAATTTCTACGAGTTTTAATTAGTTAATAATAAAAATCCCAATAATTAATTAATTAATATAAAAATACTTCATCAAATAATTGAACATCCAAGGAAAAATTATCTTACTATCATCACACTGAATTAATAAAATAGAATAAACAAAACTAAGGGTTTTAAATTAATTAATTAAAATAAAGGGTGTTACACATCTCATATAAGCTGACCCACAAAGTTGTGTCTCGTTAGCAAGATGAACAGTAAGGTGAACCATTATATCAAAAAACGAGGGTGGGAAATACATTTCAAGCTCACACAAAGTAACAACAATTTCCCTCTGCAATGTCAGTAATTTCTGAGGATCGATCACTTTACTACAAATTTCCCTGAAGAAGAAACATAATTTAGTTATGGCTCGGCGAACTTTTTTAGGTAAAATTGAACGTATACCTATGGGTAGCAAATGCTCCATTAGAATATGACAATCATGGGTCTTCAAACCTTTTAACTTGATGTCTTTCATACAAACTAAATTTTTAATGTTTGAAGAGTATCCTTCTGGAACTTTAACTTCGTGTAGAAATTTACACAAAACAAATTTTTCCTTTCTAGATAGAGTATGAGCGGCTGGAGGTAGATGTTTGCGATTTCCTTTCTTTACGGGACCCAATTCATTTCTTATTCCCATATCGACCAAGTTCAATCTTGCATTGATGCCATCCTTAGACTTTCCTCATACATTGAGTAACGTACCAATAAAACTATCAAATACATTTTTCTCAATATGGATCACATCGAGAAAATATCTTACATACAATGACTTACAATATGACAATTCAAAGAAAATTGACTTTTTCTTCCACCCAGTTTTGAGCAGCTCTCCCGCAAAAAGTTTGCCAGATTTATTGGTCAAACTTTGTACTTTTTCAACTATTTGATATCCAGTCGGTGTTACAGGAGCTCTATCTTCCTCTGATTTTCCATTGAATGCATTTCTCCACCCACGATACTGATGACGATAAGGTAAAAATCTACGATGTCCAAGAAATACATTCTTCTTACAATGTTTCAACCGCATCCAATTTGTACTCTCTTCACATATAGGACATGCACACTGACCTTTAATGCTATATCCTGATAAATTACCATATGCTGGAAAATCATTATTTGTGCCGAACAACATAGCCCTCAAATTGAAACATTCTTTCTTATACCCATCATAAACTTCCACACCTGTCTCCCACATAATTTTTAAATCTTCAATTAAAGGAGCCAAGTATATGTCGATATCATTCCCCGGTTGTTTGGGTCCAGAAATTAACAGAGACAACATCATAAACTTACGCTTCATACATAACCATGGAGGTAGGTTATAAATCAACAAAATCACATGCCACGTGCTGTGTGAGATGCTTTGAAGACCATGTGGATTCATTCCATCAGTAGAAAGTGCAAGTCGTAGATTTCTTGACTCTATCCCGAATTCAGGATACTCGTAATCAATTTTTGCCCATTGTGGAGAATCTGCAGGGTGTCGAAACTTTCCATCTCTAATTCTTTCATCTGCATGCCATGTCAAGTGTTTTGAATCTTCTTCACTGCGATACATACGCCTAAATATTGGTATTATAGGAAAATACCACACGACTTTTGCTGGAGTAGATTTTTTCTTCTTATATTGAGAGACATTGCATTTCGGACACTCCTTTAGTAATTCATATTCGTTTCGAAATAAAATGCAATCGTTAGGACACACATGAATCCTTTCGTAACTCATACCAATAGAGCACAAAATTCGTTTAGCCTCGTAGGTTCGATTGAGAAGTTCATTATCATTTGACAACATATCTTTTAAGAGTGTTAGTAATTCTGTGAAGCTTTTATCAGACCATCCATTACTCGCTTTTAAGTTGTACAACTTTAATATCGCCGCTAGTCTTGTGAATTTAGTACAACCATTATATAATGGTTTCTCTGCATCACTCAACAAGCTCTCAAACATTTTAGGACAATCTCGAAGATCTTCTTGAACTGCTTTTGCAATCTCTTCAACTCGGTCCGACTCATATGTATCTGTGTCGAAATCAGTTGAAGCATATGTCGAACCATTCTCAAAATTAATGTTTCCTTTTTTTTTTCTCACCATGTCTTATCCAACATGTATAGCTTTTATCAATTCCATGTCATACTAAATGTCGTTCCAATTCATCTGCTCTAACGCGTTTTCCAAAACAACATTTTAAACAAAGACAAACGACTCTATTTGGATCTTTTGCATTATTCACTGCAAACTCAACAAACTCCTTCACTCCATTTTCATACTCTTTTGTCAATCGATTGGCAGATATCCATTTCCGGTCCATTTTATATGATGACCTATATAAATGCAGTTACACAAATAATAAGCTACTGATAATATTTTACCAATCTATATATAGTACACATATCTAATATTGGAAAATGGAAACCAAGGTACAAGTCTGATTTCAAAACAGAACATATCATGAGAACATATCTAATATGTAACAATTTCAAAATAGAACATATCTAATATGTAACAATTTATCAGTTTTAGTGACAACAACAAATTAATAAATACAGTACCTGAGACAACGTATCCAATTTGTTTTAAAGGAGGAACAACGTATTCAATTTGTAGATGGGCGCACAGTAGAGGAGATGAGGGTTCCCAAAGTAGAGGAGATGAGAGTTCGTAGGGTTAGGACAACGTATTAAATTTGTTTTAAATTTGTTTTTATTTATTTAAAGTGAATGATTTTTATTTAAAGTGAATGATTTTACAGCGCTTGTATAAAAAGCGCTCTAATAGGTCCTTTAATTATGTGAAAGCACAAGCCTTTTACAGCGCTTGTATAAAAAAAGCTCTAATAGGTCATTTAATTATGTAAAAGCGCATGCATTTTACAACGCTTTTACAAAAAGCGCTTTAAAAGCTATGTAGCATAAGATAAGAGCGCTACATTTTACAGCGCTTGCGTTTAAAGCGCTCAAAAAGCGCTGTAAAAGCTATGTGAGAGCGCTTCAATTTACAACGTTTTTTAAAAAAGCGTTGTAAAAGAGTTGTAAACATTATGTGCAAGCGTATGTGACCCTATATGACCCTACAACAGCGCTTTTCAAAAAAGTGATGTTGTATCTAAGGGTGTACATGGGTGCGGGTCGACCCGCCAACCCGATCACCCAACCCAATCCAACTCGATTTTTAACCGTACCCGATCACTTTCGGGTCCAAACCAACCTAACCCGTTGAAACCCACTTATATTTGGTTCGGGTAATGGGTTTAACAATTTGAACCCGTCGACCCGTAGACCCGACTCGGTAACTAGTTATATTTTTTTAAAAATTTTGTTTGACAGCCCCAACAGTCCAAAAGGGTTTCATTACTCTTCTTCTTCTTCTTCAGATTTTCAATTGCCCTCATCCACTTTATGCGTCCACCTTCTTCCTTACTTCTTGAAGCCACGCCGCCGTCCACCTTCTTCTTTTGTTCCGCAAGTGCTCATAACTGATTTTTATACGAATTAGTTATAATAAGATATTATTAATAATAATAACTGATTTTTATATGAATGTTAATGAAAAGTGTTCATGCGTCTAGGCTAAATACTGAATTTTTCTCGCAGTTTAGCGTTTAATTTGTTTTGGCCTTGTAATCTCTTATATGCCTACTCATAAAATTCGTATCTAATTTTTGAATTGTCTCTTTCAAAAGAGCAATTTAATTTTTTAGTTAAATACTATTTATGTAAATGTTATATTTTGTTATAGTTTTACATAATAAAGGTATGAACAGAAAGCTTATGCTTATAATGGATTTAGTTTAAATTTTTTACATTTGTTAAATACAAATTTTTTTAGTTAAATACTATTCATTTTTGTTAAATACTATTTTTGAGCAAAAATGATGCTTATACAAAAGCTTATGATGAATTTAGTTTAAATTTTTTACATTAAGTCTATTAAACACTTTTTTTTAGTATTTTATTTGGAAATAGTAAGTACTCTAACTATAAACAAATAAAGCACTACTATTAAAAAATTATGGTAGCTTAGTAAACTAAAATGGTTGGTGGGTTATGTGTAATGATGAAAGTAACGTGGTGGACCAAGTAGCAATGCTAGGTGTTTTTTCCTCACTTTTATTATTAATATTTATTTTTGCAAATTCCCAATTGTTTCCTTCCAGATTTTGAGGAACTTGCTAAGTGTTTGTAGTTGAAGTTGACATTGCTTAGAATTGATGAATTTTAATATTTTATTGATTTACTATTGTTGAATTTATTTATGTATTTGAAGATTGTAGGATTTATTTTTTTTTGTGAGAGATTGATGACTTTTTTAAAGAATTGAACGATGTGATTGAAATTTTATAGTTTTTGAGACATTCAAGTATTAAATATATTTTCATTCAATATATTTTCCCGTTAAATAAAAAATAGATAATTATTTATGTATAACCCGCTAACCCAACCAACCCAACCCGTTCTTGTTAGGGTCGGTTCGGTTCGGGTTAAATGAAAAAGATACGGGTTTAGAACTTAATCAACCCAAAGATAATCGATTGGGTCGGGTATCGGGTTTTGTCAAAACCGGCCCAACCCAACCCACGTACACCCCTAGTATCCTCCATTATTTTTAAAAAAATGATACAACAGCGCTTGTATTTAATAAGCGCTGTAAAAGACGCGCTATAAAATATCATTTTTGGCGTAGTATTTGATTATTTTAAAAAAAAAAAAATCTAAAAATTGATTGTTTTCAAAAAAAAAAAAGAAAAAAATCTAGAAAAAAATAATAATTAAGTGTTAGTAGTGCGTGATAAAATCCTATAGAAACGATAGTAGATTGGTGACATGTAAACCATGTACCATTACATTTTCAATTCATAATGTACTCACTTTTCTAAATTTTTCTTTGTTGTTTTAAAAAAAAAAAAAAATGAAACTTTATTCAATTTAAAAATAATCGATTTCACCTCCAGATAACTTGGTACTCGCCCTCCTCTGCACCATAGTGATCATGACATAAGAGTACTATTTTTCTCATTGTTATTTGTTGGTTTTTGTATTCTATTGCTCATAACACTTTATTATTTTTAATAATTAAAGACATTTTTGTTAGCGATTTAGGCTTTATGCTATAAATAACTAAAGCTGTTGGTATGAAACTTATCTACCCAAATTTCTATTGATTTTAACATATGACAATAAAGCTAAAGGTAGTGGAGTGGCTTAGCTCCATGGCCTGCAAGATTGATCAGTCCTCCTAGATTAGCTGACTTTGGCAATTCAAATGAAATTTTTTAAAAGGGTATGGCAATTGAAAATTACAACTGGCCATCTTGTTAATAATTTGAAGCAATTTTCTTTTTTTCGTTCTAGCATAGAATTTTACATTTTGTCATGTGCTATAGGAACTATGGCGAGAGATAATTGATAAATGCAAGAACTATAGCGAGTGATGAAGATCATTCCAACCTGCAGTGACCTAGGCATGTTAAAAAACTCTACTTAAGAAGTTATTATTATGTTCAGTAGTTTTTTAAAAGAGGTAATGGAGTTTTTTTGTCTGTAATCTCTATTGATGAACATGGCTGGACCGTCTTTAATAGAGTCAACTTTTTTAATGATATTTTATCTATTCACAAGACTTGAAATTATTTAGGGGATCCTAATTCAATTCCACTCGGACGAATATGATATTGATTAAACTATGATAGAGATGATATGATAAATTATTATGTTTTTAATTATTTTATTACTAAACTAGTCAAATGAATAAGATATTCAATTTTATCATCTCATTATATCTTAGTCAAACTTCATTCACGTGGTAAATACCAGAATAAAATAAATATTCATCGTTCATCTGTATCCTTTGATTAATTGACCGACAATCATCATCGTACTATTTGTCTACCGTTACTTATGAATATTTGAACAATATTCCATTTTTTCTATTCCATCTTTTTTAATAATTGAATATCACTAATGAATATATCTTTTCAACAAATAAATAAGTCTAAAAGTAGATATTTTCTTAAGGTTGCAATCAATACTATTAAAACTATATATATATATGTGGATGATGATATGTTGATTCTAGAAGTAATTTCGTTATGAGTTACTCTGTTTAATAACTCAATATAAATGATAAATTTCACTAATCGAACTGTTGATTATAGTTTTAATATATTAATGATCAAACGCACAAAATTTTATATAAATTCGACATTCGTAGCTACGTAATCTAATCATCGATATTTACCATTATTTTTTAAAAGCTTATTATGCATTCATTTGAAATTAAGTAATGAAGTTTCAAATAGTTTTAAAATTTTATAAAATTTTGTAAAGTTGATCTACTCAATAAGAACTTTTGATTTGATAATTGGATCGGTGAAATCCATCACAGAGTTACTCCTAGAGTCAACAAATCATCACCCATATATATATATATATATATATATATATGATTTTGGTGTAGATTTTTTCTTTCAATTTTACCATTGATTTAGATAATTTTATTTACAATTTTATCCTTTAATATTTAATTAAATAACTAAATTTTTTTTAAAAATATGTCTAAATATAAAAAAGAATACCAAGTTTTAATAAAACATTTTTTTCTTTAAATTTTACCCTTTATTTAAACTATTTTATTTACAAATTTATTCTTCTTTACTGAATAAATAACTATATTTTTTAAATAATTGTATAATTTATTAAAAAAATTGTTATTTGTCTGAAGAAAATCGGACATCTCCACGCTAGTGTGTGTATATATACATAAAGTTGGTGGATGTTACGGTGGATCACCTTTATAGGTGGACCACAAAAGACTAATGTTTAGTAGAGCTGTCAAAACGGGCTACCCGATCAATATAGGGTTGGCCCTAACAGGTAGCGGTTTTCTTCGAATCGGGTCAAAAAATCCTATTTTAATATGGGTTGAAAAAATACTACTCGAGCCCGACCTTAGACGCGTTGCGGGCTGGACGGCTAACCCCAACATCTTTTATAATATTTTTTTGGCTCATTATATTTTTAATTTCTTTGTGACTCTTTTAATTTGAAACTTTTTTTGATGCCCATTTAAAAAAAATTATGGAATACTCTTTATATACAAATTAAGTTTGGATTTTCCAATTAATACAAACTTAATTCAAACTTTTTAAAACAACACACTATCCAAACAACACACAAATTAAAATAAGTTCAAATTGTCCTAAAGTTAGAGATATTATCTAGTATAACATAAATGAATTTAGATTTGTCTAATATAAGCTAAACTCTAACCAAATTAAAATGGAGTGCTAAATAGTTCTAATGTGACTAAAATAACTGTTTTTAGACTCCTTGAGTAATGTTCACATTTTCTAAAGTGTTGGATGATTGTCCACTTACGAAAATAAAGAAATTGATTGTGAAAATTATATAACCAACTAAAGATAATATATATATATATATATATAACCAGCTAAGTTAATTTGATATCTTTTGGACCTTTTTTTATGTGGACTAATTTTTATATATATTTTTTTGAGTTTTGTACCGTGCACCCCCCACCTATACCTCCCACCCCTATCCCCATGAAAATACCATATTGCCCTTAATATTATCTACAAAAACCCCAAAAAATTCCTTTCTCTTTTTTTCACCCATTTTTTTTCGAAAGTTTGAGTTGTCCGAATCACATATTTGCAAACATTCGAACCTTTGAAACCTTCGAAACCCAAAATTAAGATAAACTTCGAAACTTTGAAATTTTTGAAACATTAATTTTCCAAATCTTCGAAAGTTTCCATGAACATGAAACTTTTGAAATGCAGAAACCTTCGAAACTTTCTAACAATCTAAAAGTTTCGAAATATAAAATTCAGAAACATGAAGTTTTTTCAGTTTCGAAACTTTGGAATTAATGGAAAGTTACGAAATTGTTTCGGAAGTTTGGTTTTCAATGAAACTTCTGAAACAGGCTTCAAAAATTTGGGAACAATATGAAAGTTCCAATATGCATTTTTTTAGTAATAAATTTATAGTAATAAATTAATAGTAATAAATTTCATACCTAATTTCAAAAATAGTAATAAATTTAATTAATTTAATTAATTTTTTTTCTAAATATATTTTTAATTATAACATACATCAGTAATTTTTTTTAAAAAAATTGAAACTTTCGAAATTGAGTTACTTCGAATGTTTGAAATTTTCGAAAGATATGTGTTTCAGAAGTTTCAAATTCATCCAAACTTTCGAAACTTTCTGGAAAATTACACTTCGGAACTTTCACATTCATCCAAAGTTTCGAAAGTTTCAGATGTTCTTGGAAAATATCATTTCGAAAGTTTGGTATTTTTCAAAATTTTTGAAATTGGTAAATATTTCAGGATAATTACTTTTCAAAAGTTCCAAATTTAACAAAAGTTTCGAAAGTTTAACATTAAAATACATTAAATTTAACAAAAGTACTAAAAACTCACTTTGTTATTATTTCGAAAGTTTGTAATTTTCGATTATTAAGAAATATTTTGTAATTTTCGAAAGTGGGGGTGTGAAAATAGAATGGTAAATTTTTTTCATAGTTTTATACAAAATAAAAAAGGGCAAAATGGTCTTTAAAAAAAATGGGGGTGAGAGGTAAAAGTGGGGGGTGCACGGTACAATTCTTTTTTTTTTATTTTTAAATTGGTTATGCGGATTGCAGGCTATCCGATACTCATATGAGTTAGAAAATTAGTTTTTGTAACCCCTCAATTTGAGTTGTACCCCTCAATATGAGTTGTACCCACAATTTGTTAAAAACCCAAAAGTACCCATTTATTTTCATTCAGTAGGTAAAAAAAAATTACTCTAAAATCTCACCCTCAACCAAATTTCTGGTACATAATTATTTTCCCCAAAAAATCCGGTACATAATTTATAACTACAGGAAATTTCAAAACTGGGAAATTTCCCGTTAACAAATTGTACTACCGGAAATTTTCCAAACAAATTTCCGGTACGTTATTTATACTCAGGAAATTTCAAAATTTTGAAATTCTTGGTAGTTACTTTTTCTTGACTGGAAATTTCAAATTTTGAAATTTCCGGTAGTTACTTTTTCTTGATCTGAAATTTTAAATTTTGAAATTTCCGGTAGTTACTTTTTCTTGACCAGAAATTTCAAAAATCTGGTTTGTATTTTTTTTTTTAATTTAATTTAATGTATTTTTCTTGGACGCACCTTCCAATTTTTCTAATAAATGTATTTTGATTTTTTAAAAATTTATTATTATTTTGTAAATTAAATTAACAATATTTTATTTTTGCAATTATTATTTATTAGATCGGAATAAAAATAGGAGGGAGTTGTTAACAAAATAAAATTGTGTTGCTATTTTATCTGCAAAATATTAAGAATAAGTTGTTTGTTTGGGCATAGTCAACCGTTCTAAATTTGATGTATTTTATTTGATTTTATTATTATTATAATTTTTAATTTTTATTTATTATGTTTATCTGCAAAACAGGATATAGTTGTTAAAATAATTAAAATTTATTTGGCATTAGTTATTTAGACACATTTAGTCAACCGCATGTTGTTTCTTCAATTTAATTTAATGTATTTTTATTTTATTTTATTAATATTATTTTCTTTTTATTATTATTAATATTAATAATATTATTAAAATTTATAATATAATTTAATCATTTTAATTATAATCATTTTTAATTATAATTATAATTATTAATTATAATAATAGTAATTAAAATATAAAATTAATTTATAATTTATTAATGTATTTTATTTTAATTTATTATTAGTATTTTTATTTTTTAAATAATTTAATAAATTTTAATACCGGAAATTTGAAATTTCCCGTAATTATGAGTCAATACCGGAAATTTCATTTTTGAAATTTCTAGGAGTTGTACCCGAAAATTTGAAATTTCCGGTATTGAAAACAAATTACCGGATTTATCAAATTTCCGGATACATCTTCCGGAAATTTCAAAAATGAAATTTCCGGTATGCATTTTGTGTACCGGATTTTTCAATGAATTTGAAATTTCCGGTGAAAAAATTTAAAAACTCAGACTCACTTTTCCGAAAATTTCAGAATTAGAGGTATGAGGAAAGTGTTTGGATTTTACTCAAATTTGAGGGTTATTTTAGTACTTTCACTCAAAAAATTTAAAATGGGGGGTACAAAACAAATTGTGGGGTATAAAAACTAATTTTCTATAAGTTAACTTGAATGGATAACGGGTTTATTTGGACCGAATTAAAAAGCCCAAAAAAATTTGAGCTGAAATTATTAGGCCTAAACTCTGTTGTCAGGGCTAACAAGTCTTCTCTTGTTGAGGAATGTACCGTGCACCCCCCCTCCTATACCTCCCACCCCCCCATTTCAAAGGAAAAGACCAAAATGCCCCTTGAAAAAACAATAAAACCTGCACAAAAAATTACTGTCATTTTTTTCACCCTCCGACTCAGATTTTTGCATACTTCGAAAGTTTCACAGGAATTTCAAACTTCCGAAATAGAAAAGTAAGGATTCAACCCTAAACCATTCGAACATTTCCATAAATCCCAAAGATTCGAAGCATACTCTTCGAAAATTTCCAGAAACACCAAAGTTTCGAAGCATAAACCTCGAACATTTCAAGAAATCTCAAAGTTTCGAAATGTATCATTCGAAACTTTCTTTCAATATGAATGTTTTGAAATAGGAAAAGTCTAAAAACTCTAAATATGCATTTCGAAGGTTTCAGGTTGATTGAAAGATTCGAGGATCATGCTTCGAAGGTTTGGGTTGAATGCAAACTTCCGAAATGCATTTCGAAAATTTGGGTTGCAAGGAAAGTTTCGAAATTATGTTTCGAAGATTTTGGCTTTGATTGAAACTTTCGAAATGATTATTTTATTTAGGTGTTTTTTCCCTTTTTTTTTTTTGAATATTGATTTATTGCAGTGTCTAGAATGAGGGGTGCATTTGGCCAGATTATCCGCAACATTGCCCGAAGCGTGGGAGGTGATAGTGGTGATGTCGCAGACAGAATTCCACCAACAGCTTCAAACAGACGACGGAATGAAGCAAACCGTCCAATTAGGCAGCGTCGTCGTAGACAGGATGATGTCACTGAAGCTGTTGAGCCTACGCATATGGACGAGGATGTACCTGAGCCTGCACAGATGGAGCAGGTTGAGGATCAGTATATGAGCCTGCACGTGATGATGTTGATGATGCTGAGTCTGAGTAGGATCAACAGCTCGGATTCCCTGGAGGACCGGTGGTGACATCTGTGTTGACACAGTATGAACACCACGTGGCTCGGAGGATATGGGAAGGAGAGGTATTTATTTAATTAATTATATTCATTATATTTAAGTAATATATATATTCATTAGTGTATATATATATATATATTCATTATATTTAATTAACTATTTATTTAAATAAGAACAAATATTTATTGTTATGTTCTTTAATTACTCGCAGGATCGTGGGTCATTGAAGGTTATTACACATGGATTGAAGCTGAAGAAGTTTTCTGAAGTTCTTATGCCAGATCCTCTATTGCATTGGATTCGGGAATCTGGACTGCTACACCTCTCTTCAGCTTATCTCACTATGGCTGATGCTGGTCTCATATCTGCCTTTGTTGAAAGGTGGCATAGAGAGACCAACTCATTTCACATGCCATTTGGAGAGATGACAATCACATTGGACAATGTGGCTACTCTTCTTCATATCGCACTTCGGGGTAAATTTTTTGATGCACCTATTAATATGAATACTAATAATGCTGCCAGAGCTACCCATGAGTATTTAGGTGCATCATGGGAGGAAGCATTAGCAGAGATTAATTATAATAAATGTGCCCAGTATAGATTGCAATGGTTGCGTGATTTATACAGTCGTCTCATTCAGACTAACAAGTTTGAGTGTGTGGCTAGAACGTACCTATTGCATTTAGTTGGCTGCACTATTTTCGCTGATAAAACACATACACGTGTGGAGGCGAAATATGTTAGTTTATTTATTAGCTTAGATAGTTGTCGAGACTATTCGTGGGCTACTGCTGCATTGGTTTTCCTGTATGACAATCTCGGAGATGGAGCTGTCCACAACACTCGACAGTTGGGTGGTTACGTGACCTTACTACAGGTATATATATTTATTTCCTTAATTATTTATTTATGTATTTATTTATTTATTGTGTAGTGCTGGATTTACGAGCATTTCCCTAGCATCTGTAAGCGGGGCGATAGAGGAAAGGTTCCTGCACATCTTCCTCGAGCATGTAGGTGGACTGCGAAAATGCTGTTGAAGGCGGACTGAGAACATATCGTCGGAGACTCGATGCTTTGACACTCGATGATGTATTGTTTACACCATATGATGATGATCGAGTTAATCATCCGTTTGTCAAGCTTTCGATGTTCTTTGGATACCTTCGATGTGGTGGAGTCTCAGTCCCGTATCTGCCATAGCGATGTCTTCGACAATTTGGTCGTATTCAGTGCATACCGCGTGACGTTCCTCGAGTGCCGGAGAGTATAGATTGGGAGTGGCAGTCTACTATGAGATCATATGTAATTGCCTTTCAGCGACTATATCATGTTACGACTTTTCCTGGAGAGGTCACTGCAGACTACTATGCATAGTACGCATCTGTATCACATCCTCTGGTCCTCCCTCCACCTACAGCTGCACCTTCGAGTCCACCTACTGCTACTGCACATGCTGGTCCATCATCAGTTGCTGCACATGCTGGTCCATCATCTTCTGTAGATGGTGGTAGAGATCGTAGAGCAGCTGAGATTGCACGTAGGGCCTTAGATTTGGTGGAGCCATTTAGTGAGCTTCATGAACTATTAAGTGAATTATGCCGCTTGTACGACGATTAGTTATTGTGTTATGTAATATTGTGAATTTTTATGAATTTTTATGTGTCACTGTTATTTATGAATTTTTATTTTGAGTTAAAACGTAAATGAAAAATGATATAACGTTAACTGATGGATAAATGATAAAACAAAAAAATGATAAAACGTAAATGGACATAATTTCTAATCTTTAGTTAATGAAATACAAGATGATTTGGTAAATGATGGATCAATGTGTTCCCAATGCTTCATACGTCCTGCATACATTATTTTCCATGTCTTTGCACACTCACTACAAAAGTCTCTCCATTTTTTTGAGGTTGGTGGCAAAGGACAATCAGACTTCAATTTGATCTGGACAAGAAAATATTAAAGATTAATTCATCTGAAGAACAACATATTAAACAATACTACGAATAATAAATTTTACCTGTACCCAATGATTTTCAATTACGGATCCAATTGCTAGTAAATTGTTAAGCTTTGACTCTTTGGATGGTGATTTGTTTAGCGGAAAGAATGTCATATTCAGATTACAAGACAACGAAACAAATATGACATTGTATTGTGTTGCTATCACGTAACTCAAGTCTGGTATAGTCATCCACTTATCTTTTCCTTGAGCACCCAATCTTGAAATTTTCAATGAGTTCCGCACTGATTTAATACTGTCATCGAACACATTGGGATAAAGGTCTTGATGTAGATGGATCTCTTTATCCAATTGTGTTCGAACTATAGGCCAAGATTCTTCAGTCCAACCTAACAATGCCGCAATTGCGCGAAACCCACAATTTCCATCAGGCACAACATCTATTATCTCCTCAATATACTGATGTATAAAACTAGGAAAATGTATGTTATGAGATGTTTGCCTAGCAGAACATTGTGCTGATTGATTTGCAGAACGTTGAGATGGTTGCCTTGCAGATTGTTGAGATGGTTGCCTTAAAGATTGTTGAGATGCATCAACATACTCCCAATATGAAGGATCGCGAGGAGTATCAAAATCTTTTTTCCTTTTACTAGCTCCCTTGGTTCTCACCTTCTCAGGTGGTACAAGTATTGATGTTGTATGTGGAAATACAAGTTCACGCACCTTTGCCCTGAATATCCTTTGACCAACAATATCTTGTTTCTTCATATACGCTTTCATTGCTTCCAACTCTTCTGAAAAGTCATATTCCGATAAAGATTCTTCATCCTTCAATTCATGCTCAATGCTTAAATTTCTCCAAAATACATGAATGCTATCTATCGGGATAACTTTACCAGATATCTGCAACTTTGCCAACTCACAAGCACATGGTAATCCATGAGTTGTTCTGATTGAGCAACCACACTTTGTTTTGTAAGTACCTACAATCTTCACTCTCTGTAACTGTTTTTCAATTTCTTTAGAAACTTTCCTTGATACACAGTGATGTAGACTTTGAAAAAATGGTGAATTATACTTGTGCTCAACATCATTGATGGTTTTGTGAAAAGACGATTTAATGATACATATTTGGTTCTTCAACATCATATTCACAGCATCCCAACTTTTACACAAATCACCAAAACTAGTTTGCAGCGTGTTTTTCAATCTCCAATGAGCAGACTCAACTCTATAAATAAATTAAATAACACAAATTAAAACAAATCACATAAATTAGTAAATCATATTTTATAAAACAAAAAAAATTATAATTTAAAAATACCTGTTAGATGTTGTGTTACCCAAATGCATCACTCTATTGGTCCAAACCGTGACAAATCTTTCTTTGTAAGGTGTCAACCATGAATCTTTCACGTAATCAACAAAAAGGATAATATCGGCACACACTAGCTCAAAGTGTTGCAAGTGATGATCATACTCCTTCACACTAGTCGAATATACAATTTTGTTCCATAAATCCATTACTTCATCTTGTCTATCATTTTTCACATATTGTTTGCATCTTGCCCCAACATTTTTTTCAATATGAAAACGACATAGCAAATGAATTGAAGTAGGAAACATAGCTTTAATAGAATTCATCATGGCAAGATCTTTATCAGTCACAATAACTTTAGAAATTAAAGTTTTAGAGACGAACAACTGTCTTACCTTTTCAAATGCCCAGATAAAGTTATCTTGTCGCTCTTGTTCCAAGTATGCAAACCCAACAGAAAATGTCAAACTAGTAGATGTGACACTGACAATTTCAAGTAATGGTAACCGATATCTATTTGTTTTGTATGTGCTATCACATATCAAAACAAAATGAAATGTGTTTAACAACTTTATGCAATCAGGATGCGTCCAAAATATATCTCTCAAAACATCTGAATTCTCCCATCTTCTTGTCCAATGCACATAATTTTCTTGTTGTATTAACTTCAACAGATGTTGCATTTCTGTGTACGAGCCTCTCAACGAAGCTCGATAACTACTCCTTGCTTTATATATTTGACTGGGAATTGAGAGATTATATTTATTTCTCTCTTTCAAAACATTCAAAATGAATCTTGGTGCAAGCTTATACTTTGTCATGTCATTGACAAATTTTCTCTCTTCTTCGTTTAAACGCCCCAAATATGAATGACCGGTTAAAGTATGAGCTAAATCATGATTATGCGTTCCACAACTTACACTAATTTTCCATCCTTCACCGATATGTATACATTTGAGCTTAAACGGACAATTTTCCTTGTGAGAACAAGTTAATGTTGATTTTGATTTAGATTTATATCTTCCGCCTCTTTCGCATCCCAAAATTAATGTCTTTTCTTCCCCTCTTTTCGGTTGCTTTGTCTGATCGAATGTTAACAATTAAAATTCCATTTTGCCTTCCAATGTTTTTTGCCCATTCAAATACAGCTTCTCGAGAGGGAAATACCTGCAACATATGTTTCAAATATAACATCAAATATATATCTATAATCAAAGTTTGATCGATGGTGGATTATCAGTAATAATACCTCATCAGTGGTGAATTTTTCTGTTGAATCGATAATTATTGTTGAAGCTGGAACTTCAACTCTACTCATACCTAATTTCAAAAAGATTAAAAAATTTAATTAATAATAATATTATAAATCTATTTTTTTTTACAAATAAATAACATTAAAAAAAAACTGGAATTTCGAAACTTTCACATGAAATGAAAGTTTCGAAACATACAAACTCGAATTTTTAGAAACTTTCGAAGCAGACCATTTCGAAACTTTGATGTTCATCGAAACTTTCAAGTTTTTTGAAAAAAATCTGGGAAACGTCATTTCGAAGGTTTCGAATTCATCGAAAGTTTGTTTAATTTCTGAAAAACACATTTCGGAAGTTTCAAGTTAATCAAAAGCTTCGAAATTTCAGGTTATTTCCTGGAAATTTCATTTCGAAAGTTTCAGGTTGAACCAAAGTTTTGAAGGTTCCTGAGAAAAACAATTTCAAAGGTTTTGTTTTAGGCAAAGTTCCGAAAATATTTAAAATTTTTACTTTTTTTATTTCGAATTTATCAAATATTCGAATATTTTAAAAAAAATTATAATTTCAATTGGGGGTGGGGACTGGTAACTTTTTTTTTAGTTTTTTATAAATAGTAAAAAAAATGGTATTTTGGTCTTTTTCTTAAAATAGGGGTGGGAGGTATAGGAGGAGGGGTGCACGGTATATTCCTCTCTCTTGTTTGCTTTAAAATTCGGACCAACGACTCTTCTCTTGTTTGCTTTAACATTTATTTCTTTTTGTGCCCCTAATATATTAATATATAAGATCATATGCGATCTCATACGTTATTGTTATTATTATTATTATTATTATTATTATTATTATAATAATAATAATAATAATAATAATAATAATAATAATAATAATAATAATCTTGGAGACTAGTGCAATTAAATATCAATTGTATCGTAGCATTGTCATAGCAAATAAGTAGAACAAAAACACTAATGTAATTATAGATAGAATCGAATTGAACATGCCCCGACCCAAGGAGTCATATGATGACATCAACTATGTTGACAATACATTATACTTAACATGAAAACACAAACAAATTAGAAGTCTGAGTATACATAAAAGATAGTAATAATATTAATAGTCATAATTAACACAAAAAGATTCATATGAATTAACACAACCAAATCACTTGAATGATTACTATTGTTCACACCGTCTCTGGCCAAAGATTTCATTGTCTATTGCAAGGACGAAATCAGCACAACAATTTAACGCATTAGCGCCCAAGAAACCATCACAAAGCTGAATGAAACATCTATTCAAAACTCAAACCAATAATTAACATTTAAAACACACAGTGAATAATCAAAAATTATCATAATAACTCAAAAAATAAAAACAAACAACAAACAATTTGACTCAAATTATTGAATAATAATGACTTAATACAAAATGATTTAGCCATGAGAATATGACAGATTCAGAGGTACTGCAACACCTGAACTTGATCAAATTAGTGTTGATTTAGGCATCTAGCAAGTTCAATCAACAGATAAATAACCGATAAAGAACCAAACAAATGCCTGGTAAATAACCCTCAGTTAACAAATGTACGCATTACACAAAACCAAACAAATTTCAATCAACAGATAAAAGAATTAGAAATTATGATACCTCTAGATTCTGCATGTTATGATCCTTCAAACATCCAACGTGATATTCCTTCTCACACTGCAAGAACAAATCAATCAGTGCTACAAACAAATATATAATGATATCAATGAAAGCAATTGAAAATTTAGGCTTGGCAGTATATAATAATAAAATTAAGCAATACCTGATCACAAATAATTACTGTCCGAGGACCAAATAATTTAACGAAATCATGACATATGTACATGATATCAAACATTAGTAAAGAAACAATACAAGAATCAAGTCCAGATATATATGTCACAAACTATAGCATAAAAAATGTGTCGTTAACGACATGAAAATAATAGGGCATTACCCGCACAGGGCACATCCACCATGGTCGACCACTACACTTTTGACAATGCGAATGCATCTTCGGTTTATCTGTTCTAAAGGATCAATGCCTGCAATCCTTCCAGCTGCCAGAGCATTCACATTACATTCGACATTACTCTACATCAGGAAATTGTTCTGGCAATATTTACAATACCAAGTATCTTCGGGAATGCATGGTAGAGGAACACAATTTGAAATAGACAAATACATATCTGTGAGAACAACAAAACAATTGCAGCTTCAAGTTCATGTTGCAGAGGTAAAAATGAATATATGTAGTGGACCCGTGTTTACTTGACATTTGCCCTCATTTTGGAGGACTTAAAACTTTTCTAAATCTTTTCCAATTATTTTCTATATCACCGTTCATCCAATTTAAACTTGAATACCCACAAGTTAAAGAGCATATTAAGCTTTATAAATGTATTTGGCCATACTCTTAGAGCTATTATTAAAAATAGACATTAAATGAAATAATAAAACTGGGCCAAAAATAACAAATTAAACAAATAACAAAAGAAACTTATGAAATACAATATAAGGAAATCAATAATCGCAACTAAAAAAACCATTAATATCTAAAATCTGTAGAGACCTACATCCTTTGAAGGGCACTCTGTACCCCTACTCTATTCTATGTAAATAACAAGGAACCAAAACAGCAAACTATCACCACCAGACTCATCATCATCATTATCATCAAAATCCAAACCAAGAGGTTCCAACCACCCAATAGACCAATCTGAGTCATCAGATTCATAACCAGACAAAAACACCAATCACCAACATCACACTCTCTATCAATTCTTGTCTCTTCCCTCCTCTCTTGTCTTTTCCTTCCAATAATCTTCTTGTAAATACATCAGAGCAAAATCAGAAATCAAAGTCTAAGCAAGGAAAAACACAGTAAAATTTGGTTGAGCTTTTGATAATTGTAATAAGTAACAAGTCTATAAAAGTTTGACCATTTATAAACTAAGACAACTTTATAGGTCTCCTCCACACATGTCCAAACCTATTAAGTTGAGGTACACAACAACCTCTGAATTCCAGCCCCACTACCTGTTACAAATCCAGTTACAGCTACATCTATTACAGTTCCAGGTACACAACAACCTGTGAATTCTTATCCACCTCCATCACCACCATCATCAAGATCTGTTCCTGTCACAAATTCTCAATCTCAAGGTAGTTGGTGTGTAGCTAAAAACAAACAACACTTCAAATAGCATCGGATTATGTTTATGGAACAAAGAGTGTAGATTGTTCACAAATACAATAAGGTCGAAACTGTTACAATCCATACTTACTTCAAAACCATGCTGCTTTTGCATTCAATAGTTACAACATAAAGAATCATGCATCAACTTTATCAATAGTTATTCCTGCATCAACTTAATCCTGCATCAATTTGTGTGATCTACTCTTAAGTTGAATCAATAGTTATCTTCATTTCTTGACTCTTTCTAGTACTCCCTTCTTTCAACTTCTCATATACACTCAAACCCTATCCTTTATATAAATAATAATACAATGAATACATAATGATGGCTATATTTTGCAGTGTCCTCAACTAGACTATTATTTAATCAATATTAATCTAATGTCCAGATTTTAATACTAATTTTTGGTTCTCATTACATGAATGCAACCAGCTTATTTTTAGCATATAAAATTTGAGAACATGTACAGGGTTTTCATTTAATCACAAGCTTAATGACAATTTTGAGATTGACATCTAGGAGGATATGTATTCAAATTGACCTTGAGTGTCATGTTGGCATACTGAATTTGTAGTGGTTTCTAATTATTTTATTTACTCCTCCTCTTTCATCCTTCATTTTACTTTTTACCAAAAAGAGAAACAAATTTATCAAGAGCTAACATTAGTAACAAGGAATTGTCCTTTAACATGATTACAAATACAAAGGAAAAATGTATAGTGCACTCTAACATTCATAGATGACTTAATAAATAATTAAATTTTATTAATCAGTTACTTTACTTCTTTTGTGACTCTTAAGTGAAAATGTGTGTTGATTGATTTTACTTGGTATTCTAATTAGGAAGGATCCAACTAGAAGTAAAAAACTGCATCACCACACTAGAGACATCAGAACCTATGATATCCCAATAAGTTAGATAGAAATAAACTCTAAAACCATCAAGGTCAGGGTCACTATCTTTGTTCATAGAAAATACAACAACATGAACTTCATCTTTACTAGACAATCCAGTACGTAGCATTCATGTCATCATCAACTAGTATAGGGATAACCTCATCAACAATACCATTATCCACTAATTATTACTAGAATTAAACATAGAGTTTAAACGCCCAACAATTTGAACTACAATGCCATTCGCACTAGTCAAGATCTAATCATCATTTCTAATTAATGCAATTGCTTTAGTAGCATGTCTGATCTTGGAAACTTTGTGAAAATATTGGGTATGTCTATCACCATCAGTATGCCACTTAAACTATAACATTTTCTTACCAGAACTTCTCAAATAACAAGGCAAAACCAATATGCATTAATAGAAAAGTCCACACAACACTCAAACTATGCTGATTCTTAATGTTGATTTGGAGCCATTCTCAACAAATAAGATACAAGGGACACACTATTACTCAAATATTAATTGCAACTTAATTAACCGAAACAACAAATAGCGCCTGATGTATCATGAAAAATCAACTCAAATAAACAACAACACAACATAGTTCCAATAAATGCATTCACAGCAGAAACAGAATAATCGGATAATATTTCAAAATATTGCATCTGCATGAACAAATAAATCAACCAGGAATACAATGCATAAGATTCAAAATCAAACTAACTACTACTTCTCTCCATAACTTTCATCGTTTTTTACGCAGCACCACTTCTCAAATTTCTCCATCACTTCCGTAATTAATAAGAGTTTAATTAACTATTACTACATAAAACAATTTAATACTCCCCTTTAATCACATATCACAACACAATCTAATCTTCTTAAAGATTAATAATAAGAACAATTAACAATGAAAATTACGAGAGAAAGCAACAAACACTTGCTCACAGAGGGAAACACTTCTCGACGGAAACGCTTCTTGATAGATGGAAGGGGAAGACAAAGAAAACTCGTCGTCGGTGCGGAAGTAGAAAAACACTGCGCCAGACCAACTCGCCGCCGGCGCTGAAGGCTGTAGAGTTCGTGCGTGAGGGAGGGAGTGAAAACAAAATTTAGGGGAAAACAGAATTTAGGGAAATACAAATTTACCTGTTGATTGTGAAGGAGGGAGTGAAAACAAAATTTAGGAAGACTGAAAGTTGAAGTTCGTCCGACGCTGAAAGCTGAAGTTCGTCCTATTCCCGCTGAAAGCTGAAGTTCATCCAACTCGCGTTCGCACTGAAGGTTAAAGGTCGAAGGATGAAAGTATTGAAGGAAGAGTTTTTGGTTCGTGACCGGATGAAGTTATTGAAGCTGATACCATTCGCGCTGAAGGATGAAGAATGGGTTCGCGCCTGTTTTCTAATTTTTTGGGTAATTTAGGGAATTTTTTTTTTAAATATTTGTTAGAACAGTTTAATAGATTTAACAAAATTTGTGAAAATAACAAATTTGTCTGTCTTTTTTTTTGTGTGTGTAGTATTTTTTTTTAATATATATTTTAGAAGAGTTCAATTAGAATAGATTTAACAAAGTTTACTATAATAACAAATATGTCACTGTCTTACTTATTATATTGGAACGATCTAATATCGACGATGTAATAAGGTTAAAATACACTAGTGAGAATTATTGAGTTTAAAAAGGATTTTGCAAAGATAACCCAAATACTGTTCATATAAATCATTGTACATCATTTGCTTCTTCAATCTAACATTCCTTGTGTGAACTGTATGCCAAAACTTTGGTTTTACAATTATAAGAATAACAATACGGTTCCAATTTTGGAGCTTATAAATATATATATATATATATATATATATGGAGACTCATGGATGTATATCCATTTCAAGGATAAGACTCTAGCAACTTAGGCGATTGAGCGGTTCAAATTTTGGATTAAGATGCATGGTTTAGTGTTGATGGACCTTCAACTTGACTGGAGATTAGAGAATTTTAAGATAATGACGCTGTTCAAGATTTAGCAGTGGAAATCAGAGGATTACCCTCCTAAAAATGTTAATTATTGTTCACCAGTGTTCATGGACTTTTATAGTACCAAATGACATAATCAAGGCTAAAATTTCTTCCATTACTATTTTGAATCTTTACTTATTTTATGTGTTTTAGTCTTTTTGGTAAATTTCGTTTCTTAGTTTGTTGTTGTCATGGAATAATTATATTTGATTGATCATTGGTATGTAATATATACTAGTACTTATAAGTGTGATTAGTTCAAATTCAATAGAAAAAATAAAAAAAATTTAATAAATTAATTTTGTAAAATTAATTGTAGACAAAAGTAACTTAAAGACAGTGATTCTACTAGAATTAATTTAATAATTAATCACATACAAAAAAAAATACGGTATTTAGCCACAGTTAATAGCAAAATTATTACTTAACCGTGGCTAATAAAAGTTCTCAGGGTTTGTCTGCATCTAGTCAAGGTGTCGCCAATATAGTAAAATATATAAACACATGCAAGCAGATTAATAAAAATAAACAAATAAACGACAAACATGCATGACCCATCAATAAGTTAGTTATTAACTATTATTTAATCTCTATGAAATAAATTTATATGAATTGTCATTTTAAGAATTTAGTTATTTATAATTATATAAAAATAAATAAATGACATATATTACAATTTTTAAATTTTTTACTTTATGTTCATAATTAAATGGAGTTTTACTTAAATTACTTTGATAATTAAGATACAACAGTTTTTTGTTAACTAATATGCAAAGTATCAATCAGTTTTTTCGTTTATAAATTATCCTCGACATACTTGATTGATTAATATTTTAGTGGGGTTTTCTCTCTGAACCATGCTTATTCATCTATAAGACTTGAATGTGCGACATTGTTTAAGAAATCTAAGTTCAGATGAATGTAGTATTGGTTAAGATACATTAAATATGATACGATAAATTATTATTTTTTTCTATTAGTTTATTATTAAATTAGTCAACTGCATAAGAAATTTAGTATAATCAAATTCAGTGATGTGTTAAATATAAGAATAAAATAAAATATTCATCATTCAAATGTAATATTCGACTAGTTGATCAGTATATGTTATCATGCCATCTATCTATAGTTCATTATGAATGTTTTTTTGGATATTTCATTTTTATATTCCATGAACGAAAATCCAGTATATATTTACATTGCGAAATATTGATGTGAATTATTTGTATGTGCAAGAACATAGAAAATAGGAACACACAAAAAGGAAGAGGTGTGATACATTTCACATCATGTTAAGTGGTATAACAACAGAAGCAGATAGAACACACACAAACAACACAAGGTATTCATCAAATAATTCAATGCAATGTCAATGCAATGTTCCTCCACCTCTACTTCGTATGTATGTGATACCAATAACTCAAACTTAAGAAAGTAGACTAGTATATGTTGTGGCCAGTCAAAGAAGTTTCACATCCCTCTACGTTGACTTCAATATCTCACACTATCATAATAGTATATTGTTAGGTGAGTGGTCATTGTTGTTTTTGAGTTTTGGAAAACTATTTAAAAATCACAATTTATGTCACCGAAGATATTATTGGGTTGAGTCACGGACTAGGTCGCTCTCTTTAGGACGTTTCGCGGCACTGCCCAAATTGTGCAAGGCAGACTATCAACCACAAAGTCCCCAGGATAAAACAGCTCAGATTCACTGTATCGGAGTTCCACTACACCGTAGAAAACCGTTCTAGAATTACACCCTCAATATGGCGGTTAAAGTCACTCTCAATATGACGATTAAAGTTACCCGCAATATGGTACTATGACCACTCATAAATCAAAAGGACTATGGCACAAAAACCGCTCATAATACCACTACGACACAAAAAAACACTCATAATACCACTACGGCACAAAAAACCACTCATAATACCACTACGGCACAAAAAACCGCTCATAGTGGTATTATGACCACACACAAAAATCGACGAGAGACTACCGCGTAAGAATCGCTACGAAGGGATTACAGCATAACAACCGCTCTAAAATACGAAGGGACTACGGCATAACAACTGATCTAAAAACGAAAGGACTACGGCACAAAAACCGCTGTAAAAACGAAGGGACTGCGGCATAACCGCTCTAAAAACGAAAGGACTACGACATAACAACCGCTCTAAAAATCAAAGGGACAACGGTACAAAACCGCTTTAAAATATCAAAGGGACAAAAAGAAAGGGGAGAAGTGGCTCGAAAATTAGGCGAGCAGAATAAAAAAGAGATAAAAGAGAAAGACAGATACAATGGTAACCATTCTTTTGTTGCGTTGTCATTTGTTTTCTACTGTTTAGTTTTCTGATGTCATTTGTTATCACTGCAGGAGAAGGCTGATAAAAATGCTGCAAATAGAGAAAAGCTAACGATCCTTCATACATTAGGCTCTAAGACGCTTGCAAGGAAGAGGGGTGAGTTGGTAGGATTCACTCAATCTACTATTGATTGCATACTTAATTGAACAGGTACTTATTACATGTGTTTACTTGTAGGAACTGAGAGATGGTCGAAAATACAGTAGGGGTGAAATGTATTCAATTTGTCATAAAAAGTCAGATGAGTCATTTGTCAATGACGAGGCCAAGGAAAAGTATGTAAGTGTAAATAATAAAAGTGTTATGTGATTGTAACTATTTCTTATTGACCACTTTATAAATCAAAATGCAATTGTTAGTTTTGGTAATAGTGAGTTACAAACCTTTAAAATTACTTATTTGGTTGGTAATAGTGAGTTGCAAAGTTAGACATTTCTGTTTCAGAGAGGAATTTAGTTTGCTTCATCTGTTTGCGTAGGAACAATTGCAAGCTGAAATTGGGAAGACTCCTTCTCCAAATGAAGCATTTGTTAATGTGTTTGGAAAAGAACATCCTGGATATGTTCGTTGTATGGGACTTGGAACAACACCGTCTCAAATTACTACATCTACTTCTCACTCTGTAAGATCAATGTCTTCCTCCGAAGCTAATGAGAATATGGAGAAAATGCAAGCTGAAATCGATAGGCTTAAGAAAAGGGATTCTGAAGTTGATATGTTGAAGGAGCAAATTGCTTTCTTGTTGCAAATGCAAAATTCTAGAGAAAAACAGGTAAAACGTTTTCATAGCAAACCTATTTAAAAAATCATGTGAGAACTGTTTGTCCTTGGTTAAAAATATCAATTGTGTAATGATTCTGTTAATTAGTATTTGGCAATATTTATCAATATTCATTGAGGTTATTAAATACTTTTTTTCAAGCAACAGACATAGAATCACCAATAAATGGTAGACGTTCATCTGAGTCTAGCCACCAACCTGATGATCGTGGAACAACATCATTAGGGACTAATTAGATATTTGGATGAACTTCAATGTTTGATGGAGTTGTTTGGGAATGTTTAGCCACTCCACTAATGTTTTGAATATTTAAACTACTTTATTTATTGTTTTAGTTAACTTCAATGTATGAATTGATGTTATTTCTTTTGAAAAAAATTATATAAATTGGATTTAGGTACAATAGTTATATAATTATATATTTAAATTATGTGGATGATATTTATGAATATTTTTTATTTTAATTAATAAAAAATAGGAAAAAATTATATTATATTTTTTTATTTTAAATTATTAGGTTTGCGACAGTTCAAACTGCCTCCAAATAAATATAGCGACGGTTGATAACTGTCGCAATATTTTAGAAACAAATAAATTTGAGTGTGTTGAGCGACGGTTCTAACTGTCGCAAACTGTTGGTAGAGGCGGTTAGAAATCGTCGCAAATGTTACCGACGGTTGGAACGACGGTTTTTGGAACTGTCGCAAACTGGTCTCGCGACGCACGAATCTTGGACAGTTGCAGAACCGTCACAATCATGTTTTTGAGGCGGTTATAACCGCCGCAAACAACCTTTTTAACTGCCGCAAACAGCCTTTTTAACCGTCGCAAAACGTTTGTTTTTTTTTCTTGCTTCCACACCCGATCATAATCACCTCAAGGCTGGTTTAAACCCCACGGACGTCCACCATTCAATTTGTATTATACTTTCACTCGAATGATAAACAATTTCTATAAGATCCATGTTTTACAAAACAAAATACAAACAAAAAATTTCCTTTACTCTTCATCACAAAAAAGAATAGTATCATCACCGCCTCTCACATGCTAGTTACAGCACAATTAAACAAAGAATCACCTCGAACATCATTCTTACCTTTCATTGGTTAAGTGACTCATCTCAATAATATTCATCACAAATTACTAAAATCACAATTCCTAATTGTCACAAAATGTATCATGTGCTTAATACATTACACACAACCAGCACAAGACCAAATATATGCCTCCCACCCATTCAACAAGCTCTCTCTTTGGATCATGCATGGCTCAAAAAATAGTTCGTTTTCATTTTCTATATTGACCTCTTACCAACCCTTGCAGTAGCACACGAAATATAACATTACAACTACACTCAAATAATCATCATTTTCCTTTAATTGCCCATCGGAATTATAACATGTACACAAACAAAATGAACTGAACCAAAGATAAGATTCCGGAAAAAAATGTTTGGTGAGTCCTTTCTCAAGCGAAAATCCACATGCGTTAGAATTAAAGGGAATTTAATTCAATTGCTAATTCCAAATAGCAATCGACAATAGCTTTTGGAACAGTAGCCTGCATGAAAATTCTACGTCACATGAGCGTAAGTCAACGCCAAAGAGAAGAAGAAAAAGAGGAATCGATAATGCATGTTGGTTCAACAAATGTTTTTCATTATGAGGTTCCATAGTTGAATAATGATCGTTGTTTCAAGTGCTACTAGAAAGATTTTTTATGATCTCGCTATTGTTTATAAAATTAAATAAGTTTTTAGTTTCTACAAAATTTTATTATTTTATTTTTGGGTTTTATAAAAAAAAATTATTAACTTTTAGTTTTTTGATTTTTTTTATTTTGTCCCTAATTTTAGGCCAATTATTGTGTATCTTTTAATTTTTTTAATGATTTTTCACAATAATATTTAAGGCATATTTTAAAAACATCGGTAAAAAAATTTAAATTTTTTAACAAATGATAAATTAAATATGAATTTTTAAACATTTTGTGCTTAAAAATTTATATTTAATTTATCACTTGTTAAAAAATTCTAAATTTTTGTAGGGTAATTTCTTATAGTGTTCCAAATATTAATGCAAAAAATTATTCAAAAATTCAAAAGATACATAGTAGTTGGTATAAAATTAGGAATAAAAAATGAAAACGAAAAGTTTTAAAAGACTAAAAGTTGATTAATTTTTTTTAAGGACTAAAAATAAAATAGTGAGATTTTATAGAGACTAAAAACTTATTTAACTCTTATTTATCTAATGAAAGTTTTTGTGTTTACCATTACTTTAATGGGGTACTCCACGTTTAAATTTGAGGTGTCATAATTAAAGTTTTTTCCTCCTTTGTTGATATTATTATTGGAATTGCTTAATAACTTTTTGGTTCGACTCCACAAGAAAGGGATAATTTAATGAGCTCTGAATATTCTGCTACACACTCTGGTCTCAACAACTGACATCAGAGTTTTGGTTCTTCTGTAGTAATTAGTTTATGGTGAACTATACAAGTCAATACAACTCGTATGATGACTTTGAATGAGTCAAATTGATAGGATTTTTCCTACCAATGCTATGAAACTAGGGTTTCTAATCTAAGAGTATGTTTGGATGGAATAATTAGAAATTCTAGAGAAATTAAAATTCAAGACAATCCAAATGCTTCAATTGAATTTCTTTCATTTCTAAATTTTGTTGTTTGGATAAAAGAATTGTTCATTTAAAATTAGTCTATTTTTTATAAATTTCAAAAATTTTGGGGCAAAAATGATAATTATATTTGGGCCAAAAATGAAATTTTGCAAACATTGAGGTTCTTTATGCAATTTTTAGTGACCAATTTGAAAATATTTAGGGATTTCAAAAAAAAATATAGGGACCAATGCAAATTTGGAAATACATAAGGTCAAAATTGTAAACTTGCAAAAAATTACAAGGATCATTCCGTGATTTATATACTATAAAGTAAAGAGGGGATTTGAAATTATTAGTTTTTATGTGGTATTTAAAATTCTCTAAATTTAGCTTTTACAAAATATCTCATAATATCCATTAATTTTGAAAATTTTCCAAATTTATTATCCAAACAATGTAATTTGCTTAAATGATTTGAATTCCTCTAAAAAGTTATATTCCCTCAAAAAAATTCTTCATCCATACACACTCTAGAAAAAGGAAGAACAATAGAGATTAGCTGTCTAAAAAATTAAAATAATATAACTCGATTCATTTTTGCTAATTTTATATGTCTCCATGAGACTACACATATATAGGGGTGGACAAAGTTCAATTTTGAATTATAACTCTTTGAAAACTGAACCGAACTAGTTTTTAATTTGAAAAATTGAACGAAATCGATTTTCAATTCAAAAAACCAAACCGAACTGTTTTATACATCGGTGAATTGGTTTATTACTCTAAACCAAACTGGTTTTAACTTAGTTTTTTTTGTTCTTATAGGCCAAATTTTACATAATTACCCCTATTTACTTCTAAAAAATCAAATTCGATTCTAGTTTTTTTTAACTAAAAACCGGTTAGGTTTAGTTTTTTCAAACTGAAAACCGGTTCGGTTTAGTTTTTTCGAACTGAAAACTGGTTCGGTTTAGTTTTTTCGAACTGAAAACCGATTCGGTTCTAGTTTAAAAAATCAGTTTATAAACAGTTTGGTTTTCAATTTTTATAAATCAATTCAATTCAAAAACAGTTAGATTCAGTTCAATTCTACAGTTTTGCTCAATTTTTGGTTTTTTTGAACTATATATATAGTACTAATAGTGGGTAATAAAATAAAAGACCTAAAGAACTAAAAAGTTTAACTAATAACAATTAAAATTATTTATTAAAATTTAATTGCAGTTTTTATGATTGTCGACAAATTCACATTGAACCTTAGCTTCAATATTTAGAGATAAGAAAATTTACGGGTCGGGTGTGTGTCGAGCTGTCCAACTGAATATTGTGGGAGAACTTTAGAGTATATTTTGTAGGGAGACTTTGGATATGAATTTTGTTGAGATTACTTTACCATTTTTACTATATATAAAAAGTTGATTTTTATTTTTTGTTTTCACTAACATTTGAAACTTAAATAAAAATTATTAGAAAATTTTTAAAATTTTGAAACTTTGGTTGATTATAAAATTTTCAAAATACAAAGTGAGTTTATTTTCAAAAGTTTGAATTAATTCGAAATTTTCGAAATACAATTTATTGTACTTTTAAAATATTTTCAAAGCTTTCACCTTTAACTTCGAAATGCAAAGTTTCAAAACTTTCAAAATTTTGAACAATAGATTTTTTGAATGTTTCGAAGAAGATGAAAGTTTCAAAAATTTAGAATTTTATTCAAATTTTTAAAATGTAAATTTTATTTTAAAATAATTACATTATTTTTTTAAAACATTTTATTTACAATATAAATATTAATTAAATTTATGGAATTTCCTCTTTAAAAAATTTCTTATTATGAAATTTCCTATTTTTATTTTGAAAATTTTCTATTTTTATTTTGGAATTTCTGAAATTTACTATTTTGAAAATTTTCTATTCTGAAATTTCCTATTTTGAAAATTTTCTATTCTGAAATTTCCTATTTCAAAAATATGAATTCAATTTTCTTTTTCTGGAATTTCCAATTTCAAAAGTTTTGAAGGAAGGTTCTTATTGTTCGAAACTTTAAAAAATTTTGAAAAATTGAAAATTACGTTTCAAATTAATCGAAAAGTTCAACAACAAAAAACTTACTTATGCTTCAGGAGTTTTGAAAGTTTCGAAAATGATTAGAAATTTGTTAAAGTTTTGAATATGTGAGCGAAAAGAGAGAAGAAAAAACTTAAATTTTTATATATAATAAAAAAGACAATAATATTTTTGAGTGTATCGAAGAGGTGGGAAGTATAGGTGGAGTTGGAAACTAGAAAACTTAACACAAAAAATTCCATAAAAAATGTCCATAACAACTCGACCCATTGCTCTAAATCACGGGCCTGTTTGCTTCTTTTAAGTCCAAATCAAACTCTTTAGATTTCAACACCAAATCCTTAAACCTAAAGGCAAGCAAAGATGACTGACGTTACTAAAGAAAAACTCCGTCTAATTGCTATTTTTCTTTCTATCTCATGACTCTCTAACGAGTTCATGTGTTCTAAAGCGCCATGGTACCCGCAAGGTCAATGAACTTGGTAAATGCTCTAGGAAAAATGTTTGTGAACTTGCTCTTTTAGACCTAGGATTTAGGGAAAAAAATTAAACCCCTCAAATTATATAAATTTTGTAATTATATAATTTGTTTAATGTATTTTTTTTTATCGCCCCTAAATTATAGGCTCATATGTGATCTCACATTCTAAAATTCTCGGAGCCGCCACTAAGCTAAAGCGTTGTTGATTTTTGTTTTTCCTAAATTCTTTTTTTTTACTAAAATTATATATGTCTTGTGATAGTATATTACGTAACCTTAAGTCATACCTCAAGCAAAGAATAATACTCCTTCGGGGATAAAAAGGATTTTCCAAAGGTAGCCCAAATATTGTCCATATCAAGCATTGAACATCATTTGCTTCTTCAATCTAACATGCCTTGTGTGAACTCCGTGTCAAAACTTCGGTTTTACAATTATATAAGAATAACAATTGGTTCTTCAATCTAACATTCCTTGTGTAGACTCCACGCCAAAACTTTAGTTTTACAATTATATAAGAATAACAATACAGTTCCAATTTTGGAGCCTATATATATATATGAAGACTCCATGGATGTTCCTCCATTTCCATTATAAGACTCTAGCAAGTTAGTGGATCGAACGGTTCAAATTTTGGACTAACATGCATGATTTGGTGTCGATCGACCTTCAACTTGACTAGAGATTAGAGAAGTTCAAGACAAGGATATGGCTCCTCTAAGTGAGCAATTCACTTTAGAGAATAAAGTGAATAATATCAACCATTGATGATCAAATAAATGGTTGATATTATGTGCACATGCATGACCAATCATGAATTATCATAATATCAATTATTGATTCATCCACTTTACCAACTTCTCACTTTAGAGGAGTCAAGTTCTCAAAACAATGATGCAGTTCAAGTTATGGCTGTGGAAATCAGAGGATTACATACCCTCTAAGTAATGTTTATTAGTCACCGACGTTTGTGCACTTTTCTAGTAATGTATAGTATGTCACAACAAATAATATAATTAAGGCAATTTTTTTTATGTTGACGGGATGACAAGCACCACCAGTAAACTTACATACACAAAGTAAAAATTTCATATTCAAATCCGTGTCTTCACGAAAAATGTTCGGTTAAACAATATCAACGTTGTTAGTTGAACTAGGTCATACAGACATGTAAATCTAAAATTTCTTCTACAACTATTTTGAATTTGTACTTACTTTACGTTTTATAGTTATTTTGGTGAATTTCTTTTCTTAGTTTGCCATTTTCGTGGAGTAATTATATAGATTGATAACTGGTATTTACATATATACTTAGAGTGTGTTTGATCAATAGTAATAAAAGCGAACTGACTTTAAATAAATTGATTTTATAAAATTGTTTAGCCCTTGAAATGATAAAATTAATTTTTGATACAAAATCAATTCTACTCAAAGACAACAAAATATGACAAAATCTACACATCAATTTTTACTCTTCTAAAAATGAAATCAAACATACACATACACTATTTTACCATAATAATGATTAATCTTTATTTTTATTTTGTATTTTACACTTTTGTATTTTATTTGAATAGATTGGTGATAATAATTGTTTCATTTAACATATCAATGCATAAATCTCACATGTTATTATTAATTAAATCGAATGGTGTAAGTTGTCTCTTCAACACTACAGCATCCCTCAAAGTAGCTTCATATATTTGTCATGCTACATTGTGGGATCATATAATCAAATTCTTCAGTTACAATTAGTGTTTCGTACAAGATTGAAGTTATGATACGGTAGTTGATTTTAGCACAAAAATTTATAGTAATCCATCATCTTCAAAAATACGTTTCTCACATTTATTTTTAAGGAGAAGAATCAATGTGTAGGTGTGTAGCATTATTGGGTTTTACTATTAGCATTCGGTAGCTGCATATTCCTAACAAGGTTCGGAACTAGATATTATATTGGGCCTTCAAACTAGCCTATAACTATTTGGAAATTTTACCCTATATAAAATCCAAAATCCAAATATTTCCAAAACAACCGATTCAAGTTTTTTGGAAATTTCACAAAAACTTAATGTTCCTCGGTATTATATCGTACCAAAAAAAATTATCGAAAATTTTCTGGTACAAATTTTTTTTTTTTTTTAATTTTTGAAAAACTTGAGGGTTTCAATTTTCCGGAACAAGTTGAATTTTGAAAAACTTGTGAAAAGAATTTCGGTACAGATTATTTTTTTTTAAAACAAAATATTTTTAAATTATCAAAAAATTTAGGGGTTTTAAATTTTCCAGAACAAGATGTGTACTGGAAAATTTCAGTACAAATAGTTTATTTTGAAAAAAATTTATTTTTAAATTTCCAGAAAATTCTGGTACACATTTTTTTTTTTTTAAAGTTATTTTAAAATTTTCGAAAACTTGGGGTTTCAAGTTCTCCATAAAACTTAAAAAATGTTTTCTGTAGTAAAACTTTTGTACCAAAAAACTTGAAAAAAGTTTTCTGGAGTGTAACTTATATACAAAAAAACTTGAAAAAAATTTCTGAAAATAAAATAAAATTTTTTTGACACTCACTTGTATACCGAAAAACTAGAATGGTACTGTGAGTGAAAATGAAAGTTTTTAATATTTATATAAGGGTAAAAACATCATTTTATGATATTTGTGGGGTAGGAATATAATATAAAGAGTACATGGTAAAATTTTCTAACTATTTGGGAGTTTCTTTTAAGGAAATATTTTTAAAAATCACAACTTCTCTTAATGTATAAAAGTTTTGTTTGAAAGTATACATTTACGGGGCATAAAAATTTTGCCTTTTTTAAATGTATATTGTGTAAAATATATATGCTAGTGGAAAATAATCTCTGTAATATTTTAAATATATATTATTATTGTTAAACAGCAGTTAGACTCAAAGTCCATAAACAATCATTTCATAATTTGGGGCTTTTCACTTCAATTAAAGAAAATTTTACCTCCTAGCCCTCAAATCATACTCCTACTACTTCACAAACTCTTATGAATTATGCAAAAAAAATTAGGTAAAAATTAAAATTGCAATAATAAAAAATAAAAATGAAACAAAATCGTGGGAGGACAAAAACATAATCTAAGAAAAAGGAAAAAAAAAAATTAAATTATTATATGTCGACCAATTGTAAAGCAGGAATTATAAACAATTGTCCTATCTAATTTTTTCGATATTTTATTTTTAGAGTTAGAGACAACTTCAATAAAACCTTGACTATTGTTCCAAAGTTCTTCCAAAGATATGCAAATCATGCACAACATTTTTGTTTAAGATTTGACCACTAGAGATGTGATGATTTTCATCCTTTAACAATGCATCCCTCAAAGGACCAACAATATACACACCAAAAAATTCATTTATATATTATTACTCCTCCTGTATTTCCTCAACATCATCTACATTCTTAGTTGAATCAGAAAAGTTGTTATCAAAGACCTCATGAATAACATTTTTATAACTAATATATTCCTCAATAGATAAACTATGTAACACCCTAAAAAATGAGTGTTACAAACTCACATTCTTATTTGCAACATTATCCCTTTTAAAAAATGATTTTGTAGTTTGTGTAATGTTGTCATTAACCCTTTTATAGCAACTTCTCTATCAATAATAGTTTTAAAACCAAACTCTTCAACCATATGAACACCTATATCCTCCAGATGAAGGGTATCAACACTAACAACCTCCCCATCAGTCTTTGTTTTCAACGTATCTACATATCTCAAAAGAGGATTATTATCAACACACAAGAGAACATGCACATTATTGATCCCATATAATGTTGTCTTATCAACCATAGGTTTTATGAATAATGTAATAACATTTGTATTTCCCACTACTTTATCAATATCTTCCTTCTAATGTGGAACATATTTTCTAAGTACCCTTTTGGTAATTTTTCTGTATCTTAAAAAAAGCCATCTTGATCCTCATTTACAACATTCAACACGATATGCTTGCATGTAGCAAAAGCATGACTAATAATTTGGCAATGTGAACAAAAATGAGGAAAATTCTCATATTCAACATTCGTGGAAATCCTTCTCTATTCATCCAAAATTTAATGGACAAATCAACCTCAATTAGATCTCTAGCAAAGTGACCAAAAACTCTATCAAAAGAACTCTTACTAGTTTCAATATCAAGACTCACTAGGACACCACCACTCTTTGCAATCTCAAAGAGACTACTGTATCTAAATATCATTACCATCTTAAATTTTTAACTTACAATTATATTGAAGAAAAAAATGTCAACATCTTCGGTTTTACCACTTTCAATGTATATACAAAATATTTCATAATATTTTATTAATCTTATAAATCAACAATTTACACTAGGTCTATTTCAATTAGACAACAAAACATTTTAGCTTATTTGCTTGATTTTTTATTGGTTCTCTCCTTTTCACTTATCTTGGAATCCTTATTTTCAAGGGAATGTCTAAAGTTGCTTATTTACAACCAATTGTTGGTCACATCAAGTCTAAACTTGCAACTTGGAAAACATTTCTCCTCTTTGTGGCAAGTAGAATTTAATTGGTGAAAAGTGTCATCCATAGTATGTTGATTTATAACTTCCACACATATTATTGGTCGATTTCTCTTCTCAATGATGTAGATAAATTGATTAGGAATTTCATCTGGATTGGTGATATTGAGAATAGAAAATTGGTTAATGTTGCATGATATAAAATTTATAATCCTCTTAACGAAGATGGTCTTATAACTAGATCTTTGAGAGATATTAATAATGTTGCAATTATTAAAGTAGCTTGGGATCTAGTTACTTCTAGTCAACATTGGACTATTCTTCTTAGAGGGAGAGTCTTCCAAAGGCATGAACATATTAGATATCACATTGATTCCTCCCTATGAATTGCGCTCAAAGTTAAGCTAACTACTATATACGAAAATAGAAAATGGAAACTTGGCAAAGGTGACAATAGTAACTTCTAGGTCGATACTTGGTTGAATGATTCTTTGGTTTCTATTCTTAATATTGACGAGGATAATCAATCTCATCTTCATGCAACGGTTAATCATTGGCAATAGTGACAATATTAACTTCTAAGTTGTTACTTGGTTGGACGATTCTTTGATTTCTATTCTTAATATTGATGACGATAAACAATCTTCTCTTCATGCAACGATTAATCATTTCGTAAAGCATGGTCATTGTAAAGTACTTTATGTTCTTTTACATACTTACCCTCAGTTGGCTGGTTTCCTGGAAAAGACCACTATTCATAATTTTGAATGTGAGGATCATCTGGTATATAGATTACACAACTCTGGAATTTTAAGCCTTTAGAGCAACAAATTTCTTGGGCCAAAACTATTTGGCATAATAACATTCCTCCTTCCAAGTCTCTTAGGTTTGGAGATTGTTGCATAACAAGATGCCTACTGTAACATCCTCTAAATTATTATTTAAAAATAATTAGAACCTATCAATATTATATAATATTAATTAGGTGTGATAATTATTTGCCTTGTTCGATTTTTGTAGTTGATAAAGTTACTAGTAAGGATTATTTAATCAATGGGGAGTTTAAATATAATATATATTTAAGTAGAGATATATTATATGTAGATGTGTTTTCCTAGTGCAAGAAGAATTTGGGCTAAGGGTTTAAGGCTTAGTATGACCCAACCCACTTGAATGAGTATAAATTTGGGCTATGTGTTTGTGGCTTGGTTTTTATGATCAAGGTTAAAAAAAAAGTGACATTTTATCCCTCCTATTCTTCATTTAGGCCCAACACTATCTAACCAACAATTTCCACTTTAAATTCCCTAAGTCCACAATTTCTGTATACTCAGAATTCTGAAACCCTAGCCACCATCACCTTCACACCTCATTTTCTTCGTGTAACCAAAGTTTGGAACTTCTTTCCTTGTGAACAACTCCGTGGGGGCTTAAAGCTTCGTACTAGGAAGAAAAACGGCCAAAGTAAGGGCTTTTCCCCACACAAATTAGAGTTAGGCCGTTGGTTGGATGACACGAAATGAATAATCGTGATTACTTCTATTTTAAAATGAATAAATGTAGACTAATGAATTAAAATAATAAAACCCCAATTTTTGTTGACATTGAGTTGTAATATATGACTTCTATGGAGTAAAGTATGAAATTTTATGCTATGTGTGATAAAATTGTAGTTTTACGATGAATATGAAATAAAGTTTGAATTTTCACCTTATATGTGATAAAGTTTTAACTTTTATTATGTATATGAGTTGGAGTTTGAATTTTCTTATGATTATTTGTCTATGAATATGTGATAATCATGATAAGGATGTGTTGTATGTGTTCTTAGTGATATGTGAATAAGAGATGATTTTAAAAAGTAATTTTGAATGCATATGACATGATTCTTAGTGGGTTGTGTGGGAATATATTTGTTTGATACTATATCATCATGTCATGCCATATGCATCTTCGTGGGAGTTGCCTTAGTGGCAGGTTTGATTTGATTTCCCCATTGGTATGGGTGACCTTTTTGTGTGGAAGTTGCCTTAGTGGCAGGTTTATATCCGGATCATATAGTTTTAGGAGCATGCATTATGCATATGTTTTGATATACAATTTACCAGTGTGCGCATTTTTTATTTTAAATTGGAAGTTTTTACTTTTATATGTTTTGTGTTATTCTTCTATATGTTTAGCTTTGGTTTGATGTGGATGATGGAAAAAACTGACCCTTACAACAACATTTTAGGTACTAATGAGTTCAAGAAAATTCAAGATTAGTTAATGAGTATTGACGTGTGGCGAACGTGAGGTAAACATGGGTTTTTCAAGAGAATTTTTGTAATAATAGAATTGTCCAATATTTATAATTTCTTTTTAATGGTTTTGTTCACAAACTTTTATTATGTACTAGAATTGTAGAAATACGGAAGTGGTTCCCTTCCGTTAGGAATAATTGCCTTTATTTTGTTTTAAATTATGAATAAATATTTTCTTAATGATATTAAATAACGTGCTTGTTACTAATTATTTAAATGAATAAATGCTAAGTATTCAAAAAAAAAATCGTAAACTTTTCTAAACAATAAGTATTTTATTTTAAGTAACGTTTTGGATTAAAAATCCGGGGCGTTACACCTACTGATCATAATTTAATCTCTCGAAGTTATCAAATTATTTCAAGAAGTGAACTCTGTAAATGCGAAATGGAGACTAGCACTCATCTCTTATTATCCCTCTCTTTTGCCACTAGGCTCTACTTTTGGTTAAGGTCTGTTTTTTAATCTCAAATTGATATTAGTTTGGTTCAAAATCTTCTTGTCATATATGACAAAGGTTGGACCTGTCAATGTAGAGATGTTATTTTGACCAGCATAATTTTTATTATTGACATTATTTGGTATTGCATAAATCAAGCTTCATTTGAAGGCAAGATTCTTGTTTTTCATAGTGTTATCAACTGAATTATTGCCAATTTATCTATATATAGAAATCACAATTCTAGCACAGTCTCCAATTCTATTCAAGAATTTCAAATTTTCAAGTCCTTTCATGTTGGAACTCATCCTCCTAAAGCGCATATCACCGAGGAGGTGATCTGGCGTCCCCCAAATAGTACTAAATTAAATGTAATATTGATGGTGTTGCATCTGGATGTCCTAGTCTTGTTTCTTGTGGAAGTATATATAGGGATAGATTTGTTGCTTCCTTGGGTCGTTTTGTTGTGAACTTGGGGATTACAACTGCACTACATGTTGAGCGTACGAAAATTATGATTGCTATTGAAACAACTTATAAGAATGAGTGGTAATTTCTATGGATTGAATCTGATTTACACTTGGCAAATTTGACTTTTAGAAATAATAGTCTTGTTCCTTGTTCCCTTAGAAATAGATGACTTACTTGTCTTGAGATAATTAAAAGAATGAGTCTTAATATATCTCATATTTAGATAAGAGAATCAATGTGCGGACAAAATTGCAAATTTGGGACTTCACTTGGTAAACAATCATTAGTGGAATATTTTTCCTTAGAATATTTCTTATGCTTTTAATAGAAACATGATTGGTCTCCCTAAATATAGATTTTGTTGATGTCGGTAAGTGTTTACTGCACTCTTTTTTCTTTCACGATGATTTTATCTCTAAGGATTTTAACGAGTCAGTAGATTGTATATTTGTGAGGATTGTTTTCTTGAATTTTTGCATAATCTTCCAAGCATCTTTTATTTTATTTTTAATAATATTTAAAAGTGCTACAAATGATAAAATGAATCATTTAAAAGAAAATATTATATGGTGTTATGTTTGCTATAATTTAAAATTATTTATATTTTAAATCCTAACTAAGCTGACAAATACTGAATTGTTATGTTGAACGTCTTGTGTCAGATTAGATTTCAGAACTTGGCAGTTGTATGCGAATATATGGTGGTATTTATAATCTCTTTTATAAAATTAAAAAACAAGATTCATTTAATTTAAAGCGAAACAATTTAATTAATCATTTTATTTAATTAATTATTATAAAATATTACACTTAATCTATGTTGATTGAATATTATAATTAAATATTATAATAATAAAATAAAATAAAATCTTTCATTAATATATTTCCAAATCAATAATAATATTAATACAAATATATGAATTTTTTTTAAATGGCCGTTAGCTGTTAACTGTTAAATTTATTAGAAGAAGAAGTATAACTCAAAAACATCTTTATAAATTCAATCTCTATGTTTCTCTTTCAAACCACCGAACTAGGCATGACAACGGGGCGGGGCGGGGCGGGAACGAATTTTACCTCCTCCACCCCCGCACCCGACTAATTGGGAAAAACCCGCACCCGCATCCGTTTCATAGTGGGTGTGAAATTTATTCCCTCATCCCCGTCCACAATGGGGTTCGGGTTCCCCGCCCACACCCGCGCCCATTTATATATATAAAATTATAAATTTAAAAATCATATGTATTATAATTAATATAATAAAATAATTATTATTAGATAATAATAAAATTATAAAATATTTTTTATAGAGATAAGATTATAATTTTTAATATTTTAAAAAATATTAAGTATATTTAATATGTATATGTATAGAAAATTCAAAATTTACTATAATATTACTTGCGGGGCGGGTTCGGGTTCGGGGTGGATATCATCACCCCAAACCCGTCCCCGCCCCCGGAATTTAATTTCGAGAAAAATCCGCACCCGCACTCGCATCCAATCAAAGCGGGTTTTCTCCGCCCAAATCAAACAGGTTTGGGTGGGTATCCGCTGGTGCAGATTATATTGTCATCCCTACACCGAACCAAGACTCCCGATACAAATACAAATATATGAATTAAATACTTTGAAAAATATAATGAATTAAGAAGAATACGACACATGTCCATCATTTAATGCTAAAATAAGGATGGAGTGACACATATAATAGGTTTCATATAATGAATTCGTGTTTATATAAATATAGGTAATATATAGATATAAATTTATTAAAAAATTTAGAGTGAAGATTTATTTTAATCAATACGAAAAATTAAGAGATCAAATTTAATATGTGAGAAAATTAAACTTAGATAATTTGGTTTTTATGTTTTTTACAGTTTATTTGGTTGATTAAGTAAATAAAAGAGTGAAAAAAATATAA
>JBBPBQ010020323.1:46281274-46296662 GCA_037974755.1 Cicer yamashitae | reverse complement strand
AAAATGTAAAGATAATAAAAATATAATATTTGTATCAAAAAAATATTTTTAGTTTATTAAATTGAAACATTATCTTTTATTGTTACTGAACTTATTTTATATATTTATTCTCTTTATTTTTATTTTTTTTTATATTTTATAATTTTTATTGATTGTGATGAATTTTTGTTTAATTCTTTTTATCATATTTACTTGTTCTTAAGGATATTAATGTCATTTTATAAATACACATATTTATTTTCTACCATCATTTCTTTTCATTTTTTCATATATCAAACTACTAAATAATCAATTTTTTTTGGGATCATTTTATCTTCTTTTCACTTTGTTTTCCTCCGTCAATCAATCAAATTGTATAGAAGATAAAGATTAAGTTGTCCCAATTTAATTTTCTCAAGGACTAAAAGTTACATTTATCTTTCTCATAAGCTAAATTGAATTTCTCAGAATTTTAGGGACGAAAATGAATCTTCACTCAAAATATTTACTATAAATTATTGATAAATGATTGAGTGAAATGATTTGGATTATATTTAAAAAAATTAAAGTTGCACAAAAAAATGAAAGAATAATTAAGGATATGACCTGTGAAATTAGTCTAAATTTAGATAATATTAATTTATATAAAAAGGTTAAATATATCTTTTATTTCTATAAAATTTCAAAATTTCTTTTTTACTCTCTATATATAAATTTTCATAAGTAGTTTTAGTCTTTATAAAATCAAACTAATTTGAGGCTTTTTATAAAAAAAATTACCGAAATATACAAATATTTTTTATCTCAAAATACGATTTCTTGTTCTAAATTTATGATATTACAATTTCTTTAGTTTTTTGTGCTTAAAAATTGATATTTAACTCATCTTGCATTGAAAAATCTAAATTTTTGTGGGTTTGATGGTTATATTGTTATAAATATTTCAACAAAAAATTATTTAAAAATTAGAATGGTACATTGAAGTTAACTTCACAGTTGAGACTAATTGAGACTAAAACTACTAGAAAAATATTATAGAGATTAAAAATTGAAAAACCAAATTTATAGGTACTAAAAATAAAATTTTAAGGGATTTAAAAAATATTTAACTCTGTCAAATGAATGTCGATATTATTAAATTCCACAACATATCTCGAATTCGAACCGAAATCTTGTGTGTGAGTTAATGGTATTTATTATCTCTTTTAAGATAATAAATAAATGAGTAATATATAACATTGTAGCTTTATTTTTATTTTTGTCTTTAATTGTTCACTTTGTTTTTCTGAATAAATTCTATTTCCCGTCACATTCTTGATTTTTTAAAGAAATATATTTTTAGCTTTAAAAGAAATATTATGCAGTTAATTATGGGCAAAATTTAACCTCCTAAATTATGATGTATTCGTCTTTGAAAGGGGACTCTTAAATACAACAACAAATATACAAACCAAGTCGGGGTCTATGCATGCTGTTAAAAGTTAGTCACATGCACGTGCCCACTTGGCAATAATTTTATAGCTATTATCACCAAGTAGGTGATTTTTTGATCAATTGAATACATCCCACATTCGGTTATGTTGGAATTTTGGCATCATATTGGTGTCTTAAGAGTAAATGCATTGTTTCATCTTATCCACTAATGCTTAAATCGTTTCTACATCCTACTAGATTAGACAAGTGTTAATTGGAGTCTTGCTCAAAAGATGTTTCATGAAGAATTGAGAGACCCTAACATAGCGATTCACATTTGAATTTGATTGATAAAGAAAGAAGGGAGATGAAAGACACCTAATCTAACAACACTTTTAACGTTGGTATGCTGATGGATGTTTGTGACCACCTGACCACTTGCTCTTTCTAGGCTATTCACAATTTTCTGTTTGATCTTTTTAGGAGATTCATATTAAATGCACCCTTAATTTATATATATTTGATGATTTGATGACATGTACATTTATTATCTATATATATAAAGGAATGTGAAATTTTGGTGTAGTTTTTTCTTTCAATTTTAACACTTAATTCTTTTATTTATAATTTCAAATTTAAATCTAATTTAATCACAATTTTAAATTTGAATATAATCTAATCCTAATTTTAATTTTAAATCAAATCTAAATGAATCCTAATTCAAATTTGAATTACAAATACAATAATTAAGATAAAAAAAATACTAAATGATATAATTTTGTCAAAAACTTTAAGTATAATTTTTATCATGATAGAGGTCAACTATAATATTCATCTGAGAAAAGAAAATGTGCATGCTGGTTATAAGAATGGCATACAAGGTAGGCCCAACACCTCCTCAACTAGGGGTGTGTTGGTTTTTTTTAGCACGAGCCTATTTGGAGGAGTATTTTACATATTGGTCTCTAGTACTCTATGTTTGTACTCTAAGTTTGTGGATGTTATCCAACATCCATATTTACTAATTTTTATTGGATTTTAGTTTCTATAATGTATTTGAGGGTAGATAGGCAAACTCAGAAGGACAAATGAACATTTCTCATTTAAGTTAGGGTTTATAGTCCAAAAAGTCTAAATCTATATTTCCTCCCTCAAGTTCAATTGAATTAATCTCTTTTAGTGATCTAGTTAAAATTTATACACTATATTTGTATCGGGTCTTATTTTCACTCAATCGTGATTTGGATAATAGTTTTTTATTTTGATGAAAAATATTTTAGACGAGTTGGGTGTGACTTCAAACACATACTATAGACAAGTTCAATTCAAATTAATTATTTTATTTTGGATCAATATGAATTATTAGACTATATTGTACTCCGATACGATGTAAGATTTAAAGTCGGGTCTTATTTTCACTCAATCGTGATTTGGATAATAGTTTTTTATTTTGATGAAAAATATTTTAGACGAGTTGGGTGTGACTTCAAACACATACTATAGACAAGTTCAATTCAAATTAATTATTTTATTTTGAATCAATATGAATTATTAAACTATATTGTACTCCGATACGATGTAAGATTTAAAGTATGGGTCCATTTATTTGAAAAAGTTTAACTAATTATTCGAGTTTTTCTTGTTAAAAATTAGTAATGGTTTGACTCGATTTACTTATTTAAAGAAATCTAACTTCAAAGTTTCTAAAAAAAATTGTATGAATTAAGAATTGCAAACTTTTGAGCCGATAAGATTATATATGTTGTATGCTTTGTTTAGAGATCAAACTAAAAAAAATCTTAAATTACTATTGCATCATAATCAATGAATACAAATGTTTGAAACAAGATGCTTTACTTTTGGAAAATTTAACTCCGTACCTCCACAATTATCCCTATACCTCCAAAAAGTCAGTGAAAATACCACAATACCCTCGTATATATTACGTCAAAATTTTTATTTTTACCGGAAAACTTTAATTTTTTTAAGTGATCCAAAAAAAAATTAATAAAATTTAATTTTTTTTTAAAAAAATATAAGGGTGTGTACCGGAGAACTTGTCGATAAAGTTTTCCGACACGTTCTGTACTGGAAAAGTTGGAGAAAGTTTTCCGGTGCACATTTTTTCCTTCTGTACCAGAAATCTTTTTTTAAGTTTTCCGGAAACATTCTTCTGTACCGGAAAACTTGTAAAAAGTTTTCCGGTAAAACTCTGTGTACCGGAATTCTTGAAAATAATTTTCCGGAAGTGAAAGTGAATTTTAAAAAATAAAAAATAAAAAAATTTGAGGGTATTTTTAGTATTTTCAAAATATTGTAGGGGTATAAGGATAAAAGTGGGGCTACATGGTCAAATTTTCTTACTTTTGGCCTATGGTTTTGTGCGGTCTAAGAAGTTATAACCATGATAAATAGTACAAAATATATAATTGAGCTATTTGCCAGCCCTTAATGTCAAACTTTTAACTCTTGAGCTTGACTTATTCAAATAATCGAGCTCAATCTTAAATTTGATTAAATTGTTTTATAACTAAACAAACGAGCTTAATCCAGCATTTGACAAGCTGAGATCGAATAATCCATGGACTGCTATCCTTTACATCTGTAACTCTAACCCACAATAATTTTTCATTAATTTTTAGAAACTTTTAAAACAAAAAAAAAAAATTTATTTTATTTTTTTACATTTTCAGAAATTTAAAATTTGTTCATTTTAAAAAAATGAAAGTGGTATTGTTAAATTTTACATCACCGTACTTTTCCACGTCATCATTTACTTACACTTAAACTATTATTACATAGTCAAATTGCAACTCAAATTAAAAAAATAGATTAATTGTCAACAATTTTGAAAATGGAAAATCAAAATTGCAAAAAATAAAATATAGGAACCAAAATTCTTGATTTGATAAAATAGAAAGGATCAAAACTTCATTTTAGCCACTAAAGATTCAATTATATCTAAAATATCTAATTACAAAAATCTTCTTCACTCTCTGGTACATTTCTAGCTCTCTCATCAATTCTTTTTATCTCTCTTACCTTTTCTTTAATAGTATTTGTTTTGAGTGATTGATGAAAGATACAGGGAGATGGAGATAATGAATAGTATTTTTGTTGAAGAGGATTCACAATATTTTAATTAAATAATTTTAAAACAATCTTCATGAAATATAATAATTCTTTTATTTTTTCCTCCAAACTAAACTATCAAGAAAGATAAATTAAAAGGCTTACTACCATTAATCTTAGAAGTTAATTAAAGAGATTATCTTAACTAAGTGTGATAGCGAGACAAAATAGAGGACACGAGCATTACCGCACCTTTCGGACTATGCATGCCCTGTGCTGGCAATTTTGTGACACAAAAAAGACAATCAAGGGAAAATTTGTGGGGTGAGACATGAGAGTATAGTTTATAATAGGCCCATAAGACATGAAATTATGTGGATTTATCCATGGATCCAACCAATATAGTAGTAATAGAGGGTAACTTTAATTTGTGTCTGTCCTTCAATGACTTAAAGATCTGGCTGTACGTGGTTGGTTTTATTGTATCTATCAATATCAATGTGTTGGGGAGCAATTAATGAGGATAACTCCAACCATCACATTATGTCCAACAAAAAAACTTCAACCATCAAATTATATGCAATTATTTATATGCTATAGATTTATAGCTTCCATAAAACTAATTATAAATACAATTATATTTATATGCTCGGCATTGGATTAAGTCAAATTAATTTTTGATGAACTTCATATTTGAATATTATGCATGCTTGGGCCAAGAAAACACGATATATATAAAGTTGAGAAATTAAAAGGCTACCCCTACATACTTTCCGCTCTTTTAATAGTTTATTTCCTTGCAGCGGCGCATGCACTCAATAAGGGGAAATTGCCTAACAACGTAATAATCTTTTTCACTTAAATGTATTTAATAAATTTTTATTTCGCTCCACAGAAAAATAGGTATTGTTTGAATGCTTAAACCCTCACAAATTCACAATTACATAAAACATAAGAAATTTTGAAAAAATAGTTTGTGATTTATAAAAGCTTAGAAATTTTAAGTTTTTTGGTCATAAAATTATGTATTTTGTATAATTTTATTAAATAATTTTTAAATATGACAGTATTATAAATTATATTGTCTTTTTGCTAAAGAAAATTTATAAATCTATTGTGTTTTTACAAACAAATTGTGAAAAATTCAGATCTTTCATTTTGGTATAGAGAAAGAAAAGAGGCACAAAATTACTGAAAATACCTCTAAAATTTTCTATTCATCATCAAATAAAAATACACTATTATCGCATTTATATATATTAAAGAAAAAGGGAAAAGAGTTACAATAACTAACTAGAAATTACAAAACATAAATTGAAAGTACAATTTGATAAAACTAATCATAAAAAAATTAATTAAGTCTAATATATCCCCCAATCTAGAAGGTATTTTCAACATGCCAACTGCCAAGTTTGGAGATAAGAGTTGAGAAAAGGCTAACATAAATACGAAATATATTTTAAATATGTTACGGCGAAGAAGATTTATCGGAGTTATCGTTATGTGATGATTAAAATGATGTTTATAGTCTTTATAATTGAGTTACATAAAGCTTGAATAAAGTGACATGAGGTTTAGGAAGTTGGAATATTTTAATATTTATTGATATTTCATTATATATCATTATGATAGCTAATATTTTATATTAATTATATTAGTTATTTGTCAGTTAAGATTCTTAACAAGACTAATTAAATTTATATTTGGATAATTAATTAAATATTCAATTAAATAATATGAACATAAATAAGAATGAATATTAGTGATGATTCATTTGTGAATAATAGAAACCTTAATTAGTCATCACTATATATATATATATATATATATATATATATATATATATATATATATATATATATATATATATATATATTATGGTCGTCAATATACTGAACACACATCATTTTTTTTCTCTCCATCTGAAAAGTGTCTAAGGCATAGGAAGTTTAAGATGAGGAAAACTACAAGTCAACGAGTGATAGTCATTTGTTTCTCTTTTAATGATCAATGTTTAGAGACTATTTAGGATTGTCGTCAAAAGACGATTAGTTATAAATCTAAGTATTTCTAAAGCATCATATTTGACAAATCAAACATATTGTATATCCTAACTTATATGCATGATCTATCTTTATTTAGATTCCGCACATGATTATAGTTATAATCTTTTACATAAGCAAGTCTTGTATTGACGTTAGTAAATTAACTCCAACACGAAATACACGGAATAAGATACTGGTTCAAGAGTTTTTATGTATAACTATAATACTCTTTGCATTGATTATATTTTATAGAATTAATAAATAAATTTTAATAATTTGCAAAAGAAATATGTTATTTTTTCCGTTAAATCTGCAATTACGGACAAATGATGTTACAAAGTTTTGGGATGAAAAAATGATGTCAAAGTCTATTGTGGTTTTAGAGCATTTTAGTCGTTGTTGCTCTCATATCCCTTGATCACCCCTAACAAAGGAGTTGATCATTTTTCTCAAACCATAATCTAATATTTAGTTTTATTAGATAATATTATTATATATATTAGTAGTAAGGGTATTTTAGACTTTTCTATTCCCTTGTATAAATACTTATTGTAATCCACATTATTGTTATTGTTCATTTTTGGTTTATGAAACCCTAGCTTTTTCTTTCTCCCTTCTATGTGTTATCATTGTTAACATGGTATCAAAGAGCTTTTGTTGATTTTGAGATCTACTGTAAAGTGGTCCACAGCTTTGTGCGACCCGTTTTGCGGTCGGTACCGATTTGCTTCCGCCGTTTCCGACCCGTTTTGCGGCCGATACCGATTTGCTTCCTCTGTTTCCAGCGTGATTCTGTCTCTCTGTTTCCGGCACGATTATGCTCTTCTGTCTCCGACGCGATTCTCCTTTTCTGTTTCCGGCACCAATTTTGTTTGGTTCTTTATTGACTCTGCTATTGAAAGGTTATCCCTAATTTATTTTGTCTCAATGATTGTGTTTGTCGTATTTTTCTGTCATTATTTGCTATGGTTGGTGCTAAGGATGATTCTCTTCAAGTTGTTAGTGTCCACCTCAATGGACAAAATTACTCTTATTGGAGTTATGTGATGAAAAAAAATTTGATTGGAAAAGATATGTGGGGTTATGTTGATGGAACTTCTATTAAGCCTACAGATAAAAGGAATGAAGCTAAATATGCAAAAGATCTGAAAACATGGAATGTTAGTAATTCAAAAATTATTACTTGGATTAATAATTCTGTTGAGTTGTTTATATGAGTGCAACTAGCAAAATATGATACTGCTAAAGAGATTTGGGATCACTTGAAATGTTTGTATATTCAGTCTAACTTTGCAAAACGTTATCAGTTGGAAAGTGATATTAGGGCCCTTAAGCAGAACAATATGACCATTCAGGAATTCTATTCGGCAATGACTAATTTGTGGGATCAATTGGCTCTTATGGAATCAATTGAGCTGAAAGCTGTGAAAGCGTACATTAATTAGAGAGATGAGCAACGTCTGGTTTGGTTTCTGATGGCTCTTCGTGATGATTTTGAGGGCCTTCGTGGGGGTATTTTGCATCGTTCCCTTCTTCCTAATGTTGAATCAGTGGTTAGTGAATTGTTGGCAGAAGAAATCAGACTTAAGACTCATTCTGGTGTATCAGATAAGGGAATTCTCTCAACTCCTCCATCTGTTTTTTGCTGCTCTTGTTCAAAAAGGAAAATCTCAAGGGAGGGTTGGGTTTGGTAATGATGAATGTGCATTTTGCAAAGAAAAAGGTCATTGGAAAGCACATTGTCCGAAATTAGGGAGAGCACATAAGAAGAATTTTAGGGGGCCATCGTCCAATGTTGTTGCTTCTGCTCCTCCTACCATTGGCTCTAGTTCTGGTTTTGTATACTCATCTGAGATTGCTTCCCAAATATATGATATTGCAGAACAGCTTCAAAAACTTCTTGTCACTCAATCACATGCCATGTCTGCCTCATCTTCTAAAGGTTTGAACTCTTCTAATATGTCAGGTATATCTCCTTCCATATGGATTCTTGATTCTGGAGCATCTCACCATATAACATATGATGATAAATCTTGTGTATGTGAATCCTGCCTCGTTTGTGTCAGTTATGATTGTTGATGGTACTCATATGCCATTAGCAGGCATTGGTTCTATCTCCACACCTAACTTGTCTTTTTTCTGATGTTTATTATATTCCTAATCTCACTTTGAGTCTTGCTTCTGTTAGTCAAATATGTGATTTGAGTTATTCAGTTATATTTTCTTCCACTTCTTGTTGTGTGTAGGATCCACATTCCAGGAGGCTGATTGGGACATGCCATAAATAGGGGGGACTTTATGTTTTGGATGACCTGCGAGTCCCAGATACAGCAGCCTCAACAACTACTGCTGACTTATTATCTAGTTTTCGCTTGAATTCTTCGTCTTCTAGTTTTTATTTATGGCATTCTCGCTTTGGACATGTTTTTGCCTCTAGATTAAAATATTTGGCTTCTACTGGAGCTTTAGGAAAGTTACAAACCAGTGATATTTCAGATTGTTGTGGTTGTAAACTTGCTAAATTTCCAGCTTTACCGTTTAGTAAAAGTGTTTCAGTTTCATATGCGCATTTTGATTTAGTCCACTCTGATGTTTGGGGTCCATCACCGGTTCTCACCAAAGGTGGATCTAGATATTATGTTTCGTTTATTGATGATTACACTTGTTATTGTTGGGTTTATCTTATGAAAAATCGGTCTGAATTTTTTGACATTTATCATATGTTTCGTGTCATGGTCAAGACTCAACATAATATTGTTATAAAGTGTTTTCGCTGTGATTTAGGTGGTGAATATACCTCTAATAAATTCTCTGAATTACTTGCTTATGATGGCACCCTCCACCAGACATCTTGTACTGATACTCCTCAACAAAATGGAATTGCTGAAAGGAAATATCGTCATATTATTGAGACTGCTCGTTCTTTTTTGTTGTTTGCTTCGGTTTCTAGTGAGCTTTGGGGGGAAACAGTTCTTACTGATGTTCATGCTATTAATAGAACTCCATCGTCTATCATATCAGGTTTGTCTTCCTTTGAAAAATTGTATGCTTTTGACCCTAATTACTATTCTCTGAAAGTCTTTGGTTCTACTTGTTTTGTTCTTCGTCCACAAGTAGAGCGTCGTAAGTTGTCTTCTGGGTCTGCTATGTGTGTTTTTCTTGGTTATGGGGATGGTCAAAAGGGTTATCGTTGTTATGATCCTCATGCAAGAAAACTATATGTTTCTCGTAATGTTGTTTTTCTTGAGCACATTCCTTTTTACTCTATTTCCTCTGATTCTTAGATTATTAAGAGTTCTGAACTAACCCATATTGATCCGTTTGGTCCTAATGATAACGCTTCTAGTGATTGTAATGTTGAGAATTGTAGGACAAATACTACTACTCCACATGATGACACCCATCTTGTCCCTCCGACTGTCCAACCACCTCCTGCGATTGTTGATCCTCCGTCTCCGCCTCCTCATTACCCCTCTCGTCACCGTAAGTCTACTCAGTTACTCGATTTTGTCTATTCCACTTATTCAGCTTTGTTTGCTTCTTTCTTAACCTCTATTCACAGTTTGTCTGAGCCCTCTTCCTATAAAGAGGTTATTCTTGATCCTCTATGGCAGTAGGCTATGGCAGAAGAACTCTCTACATTGCACAAAATAGATACTTGGGAATTAATAGCTCTTCCTCCTAGAAAGCGTGCTATTAGGTCTCGTTGGGTATACAAGATCAAAACTAAGTCTGATGGGTCGGTTGAGCGCTATAAAGCAAGTCTTGTTGCTAAAGGATTCTTTCAACAATATGGTATGGATTATGAAGAAACTTTTGCTCCTGTAGCCAAGATGACCACTATTCATACTCTTATTGCAGTTGCATCTATTCTTCAATGGCATATTTCCCAAATGGATGTCAAAAATGCGTTTTTAAATGGTGAGCTTCATGAAGAAGTCTATATGGTCCCTCCACAAGGAGTTTCTCATAATCAAAGGGAAGTGTGTAAGTTAAAAAAGGCTTTCTACGATCTTAAACAGGCTCCTCGAACTTGGTTTGAGAAATTCTCTATTGTGATCACTTCTCTTGGTTTCCGCTCTAATGAACATGATTCTGCATTGTTTATAAGGTCTACCATTTATGGTCGCATTATACTTTCTTTGTATGTTGATGATATGATTATTACAGGTGATGATGTTAGTGGAATCAATGAGTTGAAATTGCAGTTAGCCAAGCAGTTTGAGATGAAGGACTTAGGAACTCTTCGCTATTTCTTGGGGATTGAAGTTGCCTACTCTTCTAAAGGCTACCTTCTTTCTCAATCCAAGTACATTGCCAACATTCTTGAACAGGCTCGTATTTCTGATAACAGAGCAACAAATACTCCTCTTGAGTTGAATGTGAAATATGCTCCCTCGGATGGTGTTCCTTTACCAAATCCCACTTTGTACCGTACTTTGGTTGGTAGCTTGGTGTATCTTACGATTACCAGACCTGATATTGCTTATGTTGTTCATATTGTCAGTCAGTTTGTTGTCTCTCCCACTACAGTACATTGGGTAGCTGTTATTCGTATTCTTCGTTATCTATGAGGAACTCAATTTTAGAGCCTTCTCTTTCCGTTGTCGTTCTCATTGGAGTTACGTGCTTATTCTGATGTTGATTGGGCTGGTGACACCACAGATCGTAAGTCCACTACAAGATTTTGTATCTTTCTTGGAGACTCTCTTATTTCTTAGAAGTGTAAGAAACAAGACATTGTTTTTCGCTATTCTACAGAAGCTGAGTATCGTGCTATGGAATCCACTACTGCTGAAATAATTTGGTTGTGTTGGCTTCTATATGATATGGGTATCTCTCTTTCTGAGCTAACTCTGATGCACTGCGATAACAAGAGTGCTATTCAAATTGCTCATAACTCAATCTTTCACGAACGCACCAAGCATATTGAGATTGATTGTCATCTTACTCGTCATCATCTTCAGCATGGAACCATTACTCTACCATTTGTCTCCTCTTCCTTACAGATTGCTGATTTATTCACAAAGATGTATTCCATTAAACGTTTTCATTTTTTGGTTGACAAACTCTTGATGTTTCATGTTAATGCATCGTGAGTTTGAGAGGAATATTAGATAATATTATCATATATTAGTAGTAAGGGTATTTTAGACTTTTCTATTCCCTTGTATATATACTTATTGTAATCCACATTATTGTTATTGTTCATTTTTGGTTTATGAAACCCTAGCTTTGTCTTCCTCCCTTCTATGTGTTATCATTGTTAACAAGTTTAATGTGATGATCCTTGAACCCTTCATTAATTATCCAACACCGATGAATCTGATGGATTTAGATCATTTCAATTCAAATTTCTCTTAATTTTTCTCAATCTTCTCTATTTCTCTTAATTTTACATTTGTTTTTTCAATTTTTTTCAGTTTAGATTGAAAGTTTAAATCATACGATCATGCATGTAAAATTTTACACATATTTAAAATCATTTAATATGTTATTGAGATAGATCAAAAATAATGTTTTATACACGTTTATTGAATATCGTTAATCTTCATAAGTCTTAATAATATATCAAATGATTTTATATTTGTGACAAATTTTGCATACGTAATTTATAGGATATAAACTTTTAATCCAATGATAGAAAATTGAAAACTAAAAGTAAAATTAAAAAATAAATAAAGATAATTAATAGAGATTAAAGGAGATTTTAAGTGAGATATTCCAAACTTGAATCGGATGTTGTTTGCATATACATGTGCAAGAGCGTGAAAACAAATTTTAAAAGAGTCTTGAGGTTGGTGAAGGGGATTTGTAATTAATTCAAATTTGGGATTGCTTTAGCTCCAAGAAGACTGAATTAAATCACAAGGTAAAGTCATAATAAAATAATGATGCATCTACCATTTATGTTGTCTATAAAGCAATAGCCGATGATTAGGTTGAAGTCCTTTATGCAGACATGTTTACAAACTTGTTACCTTTTTATTTTAGTAATGAAGAACGTATTATTTAAACTAGTTAAAAATTGGAGTTTTTATTAATTTAAACTCAAATCTATCAATATATATTCATGGGTTTGAAAAATTGTCTACAAATTGATGACCAATCTAAAGTGTGTTATTTGTCCACAAAAGTGTCATGTGTATTGGAGAGGCAACCTTTCATGAACTTCATGATGACCATACTTTCTCTTAATGATGATCATACTTTATATGCATATTATATAAATTATATATATATATATATATATATATATATATTATACACCTCGATCAATTTAAGTGGTCACAGGTCATACACCAATGTTGCAATATTTTAGGGCATGACCAAAGCATCAATTTTACAGGTTCGTAAGTACACACCGGTTATGATTAATTTGCCACACTTTTCAGTTGTGCTCAATTTATCAATGAGGATGGAAGATAGATATCGCTACATGGAAATGAATGAGTTATAAACAATTAAGGAAACCCATGATTACATTAAATTACCTACCATATTTTATTTAAACCAATTTATTTATTTTATCTGTTCATGATTGACACAAATTTGAAACTAACTTTTAAATTGTGTGCATTAATACCTTTTTACAAGTCATAGATTTCTACGTCATCAAACCAAAAAAAAAAAAATCCAACCCAACAAAAATAATTTTACGACCAAGTTATAATGTTGAGACGAATTTCATTTCACTCTATCATTAACAAATGAAATGATATCACAGTCGTCCTTTTTTTAAAATTCGAAGAGTTAAGACAAATTAAAAATTATAGTCCAATAATTTATATTATGATGAAGTTCGTAGAATTAAAGTAGAATAGATTAGAAATCGACATTTTCACACTGAATTAAGATGATTTTTCACTAGTTTTAGTAGTATTTTTTTTATCTTTACCGCATTATTTTAATTAAAGAAAAGTAAATATTAATAAAATAAATATTAAAATATTATTTTATATTTGTTTTTTTACTTTAACTGATAATTTAATTTCGTACTTCAAATTTATTCGGTTAGTTTATGTACCACTAATTATCTACAATTCACTATTATTGACTGGTTTACTTTTGCTGCGGAAGACTTGGTCGTTAATGGAAGAAATTTTTTTCTTTTTTATTTTTAGTTTCTTTATCTATTTATTGGAGATGGGTGAAGTAAAGCTATTTTTTGTTCTAAATTACTCCTTCAAATTATTATTTTCTTCTTCGTTTAATTAAATGGGTATTTTTTTACACATATTTTAGGTTTTTCTATCTTAGTGCGATATTTGTTTGATTCAGATTGATATATTAATTTTGATCGAGTGCAGATTCCAATTCAATCAATGGGTTTAGCGTCGTCAACGTCACAATTCCGGATACATGTGTATTTCAGACACTTCGATTATATCATATTTGTAAGTTTTTTTACTATTGTAGGTATTTTACCGTTTTATACATACTTTTAATCTAGATGTTGTGAGTTTGTTCATAGATTAATTATTTTTTGTTTTAACGATTTTGAATTATATTATTTTTCATCAATATAATTTTTACCGAATTGAAGAAATAAATATTATTTTTTGAAGTAAAAAAATAACTAATTGACGTTTTTTTACAAACTAATTTACCTTCGCTATAAGCATACCGCTATTAATTTATCTATTATCTAATGTTCTATTTATTTTTTAATCTGCCGATTGAATAGAGCGAAGGAAGGATTGACATATGTTTTTTTTTTTTTAAGTAAGACAGAAACCATTGTTGATTATTTTTTGTTTTGTAATTAATATTATCTCGTTGAAGCATCGTAAATGGAATACTTCCCCTATATTAACGTTAAACTAAATAGACATCTCTACTATGGAGTTCGATATTTTGATGCCTATTTAGAATTATAAAAACAAGCATCGTACTAAAGATAAAGATGTCCGTGGCGCGGTTTAAATTGATTATGAGACAAAAATTTATTTAATTTAAAAATTAAATTATCTATAATTTAGTTTGGGTTGATTTAAATGATATTACCAAAAGAATTTAATCTGTTAAATTAATGCGATTTGAATTAAATTCATTTTGAGTTGATTTAAATTTTAATTTATAAAATATTATTTTAATATTAATATTATAAAATTATATTAAAATAACAAATTTAAAACAAAATATTATATTTAATATACTAAAAATTAACATTTCAAAATAACTTTGATCGATTAAATTTGAAATATATGAAATAGTATTAAAAATATATTAAAGCAAAAAAAATAATATTAAAAATTAATTAAAATTGTAAATAATAATTTAATACAATATCTAGTACTAATAAAAAAATATTAAAAAATATATTTGCGGTTTGTTCGATTTTTAAAATTAAATCCATAATCTAATCAAATCCTAACAACTTTCACAAGAAAAATTTAAACACAGTTAATAATATTCAGTTTGTGTAATTTTTTATTTTCTAAATCGGTTTGAAATTTTTATTTGAATTGTTTGGATTTGAACACCTCTATTTCATATATAATTTCTCAAAAAACAGAAGCACCATATCTCTCATCATTTATGCACGTCCCGTTAGTAATAATATGAGTTCTTTTTTACTCAAATATGAATTATTTGTTGATAAATGAAAAAATGTGTTGTTTTTTGTAAGATTTATTTAATAAAATTATTAGAGGTGTTTAGTTGGAAGAATTAAGTGTTTAATAAATTTTAATATTAAAAAATTTATGTACACAATAGATGAGTTTTGTATAGAGATTATTTTCAAGGCATAACAAGATCAAAATAAAAATTATTACTATTATTATTATTATTATTATTATTATTATAATATATATACACATTTTTTTTTATGAAAAAAAGCTATATAATAATAATTATAGTAATAATAAATAGTA
>JBBPBQ010020323.1:46257235-46279270 GCA_037974755.1 Cicer yamashitae | reverse complement strand
TTACTGAAAATTACAAAGTAAAAAAAATAAAATATTTAATCTCACAGATATAATTGAAATAACATTACAATTTTTACAATTTTAAAATATTAAATAAATTTATGGTAATTTTGTTAATTTTTTCTATAGAATTGTTTAAGAAAGTAAAAGAGATAATTTTGTAAGAAAAATGATAGATTTATTATCTTAATAATGTTTGACTTATATTTTTAAGATACAATTTTCTTTTATAGAATATTTTGCCAATGCATTTTTATACTCTAGATCCAACTTTTTTTTTTATGGATTTGATTATGTATATCGTTAGTATCAATAATTTTATATTTTTAATTGATTTAAATTGTTATATCATTAAAATATATAACTTTTACTATAACTGTTTATTAAATAATATTCATGAATAATTTTGATATACTTCCAAGGTAAAACTTTTATCACTACGTGTTACTTAAAACTCTTTTTTTATATCAACTAGAGAGTATTTTGTTTTTCTATAAATATATAAACTACTCCACTCTCAAATATATATAAAAATATGATTATACATAAATAATAAATTTGTGGGACATGTATTGTGGGACCGCCAGTATTATTTATCATTTATTTATACGTTAGGACCGTTTCCATGCAGACGTGTCAACTTTCATTTATTTCTAAAATCGCCGCTCTTCCCCGCTTTCGCTCTCTCTCTCTCTCTCTCTTCTGCTTCCAATTTTCTTCTCATATTTTGTTGTTGTCATTATTCCCTTTTTTCCTCACAATTTCTTCCTTCACTGCTAGGGTTTCGTTTCCTTTACTTCAAAATTAAAAGCAACAGCTTCTCTGGTACGTTCCTTTTCATGCTTCAATTCCCATTCACCTCGCACTTTTACGTTACGATTCATTAACACGCGCTTAAAAATGCATTGCCGAATCCTCTTGATTCTGATTTGTTTTGTTTCGCCTCTTTCTCTCGTTTTGTAAACTCGTGTGTGTTGTGCATTGTGGATTTGAATTCCGTTTAGATTTTGTTTTTTCTCGTATTTTTAATTTAATTTTATTCAATTTCCTGTGTGGCTGCGGTTGATTTTTTGTTTCTTAGTGAAATGGTGAGAAATGAATATTCTGATTCATTTTCTTGGAGTCGAAATGAAGAACTCCACCACAGTGAGCCGAATGGCATGTTTTTGCTAAGGCTCGCCGCGATTGTGGAATCTGAGGTTGAAATGGAAATTTTGTAATTTTTTAGTTTTGGATAATTCTCATTCACAATTTAAAGTTTCGTCTGTGAATTAAACACAAACAAAATAATAATAATAATAATAATAATAATAATAATAATAATAATAATAATAATAATAATAATAATAATAATAATAATAATAATAATAATAAGTTGATATAGTTTATTCATCCTTTGTTTAATTTTTTTTTGGGTGCAGGATGAGGTATAGCTACCTATAGTGTTGTATCTTCTATTGGACAACTCTAAAGCTCGTGATTTTTTTCCTTGTGGTACTTATAATGATGATTTGCTGCGGCAAGGAGAGTAATGTAATTGGCAAATGTGATAGAGGTTGAATGAATTCATGAAAGTATAAGATAATTAAGATCTGTTTCTGATTTTTTTTTTTTTTTTTTTACTTTCCATTTTATCTAATGCAGGTTTTAATCCATTTGAATCAGATTGGTTGAACAGATCTATATGCTTGCTAGTAAAGTTAAATTGAAATGGCTATTGCTGGTTTGCACGGTGTCTCTGTGCTCGACTCTTCATTCTTGAGGGATTCACAGTCACAGGCCTCCAGAAGGAGGGGAGATGGGAGGAGGGGAACCACCCGGTCATCTTCACTTTTGCAAATGTGGCGAGAGATTGAGGATGAACATGTGGTAGGTCAAGTTCAAGGAAGATCTCGTGGGTCAGTTGTGGACCTTTCACGAGAAGCTACACCTGATAGCCCAGAGATGGGACAAAGGCATGCTCTAGAAGATGCAGATTTGGGTGAGAATGAGTCTGAAACATGGTCACAGTCGCAGAGTCCGAATGAATCCCATGATGGTCATGAGGATTTAAACAATTCTAGCTGTGAAAACTCTTCTGAGTTTGGAGAAGTTGAAAGGGAAAGAGTGAGGCAAATTTTCAAGGAATGGATGAATAGTGGTTCCAGGGATCGTGGGTCAAACATTTCCCGAAGAAGTAACAGTCCAAGGGGAGAATGGCTTGGAGAAACTGAACAGGAAAGGGTGAGAATTATAAGGGAGTGGGTACAAATGAGCAGCCAGCAGAGAAGTGTTTCATCTGGAGAAAACAGGGAACAACCGGGTGCTGAAATTGGTACACAAATTGAACGTGTGCGTGATGGATTTGTTGTTAACCACAGTGAGGGCCAAAATGATCAAATAAGGAGGGGTATGCGTAAATTACGTGGCAGACAGGTTATGCTTGACATGCTTAAGAAGGCTGAGAGGGAAAGGCAGAGAGAAATTCAAGAGTTGCTGGACCATCAGGTTGTATCACGTTTTCCCCATCGCAATCGTATTCAGGTTTGTGCAATAAATGATTAATTTCTATTTTATTACATTTCTTCATTTTCCTGACATCATGTACCATTTATTAACTTACATTTGGATATGGAGATTTTGTTCCTGGGAACTGGGTAAAAGATACACATCAGTCGTGTAAGACAGTACTTGTAGGCAAGCACTTTTTTGTTGTACTGAATTTCAATGTGAAATTGAAGATATGTTTATTTTAGGTATAGCAACTTGTGTTTACAATCTCAAGTAGAGGTTGGTTGGGGGTCATACAATAAAATACTAATTATGCAGAAGTAATCTGACATACAATATTTTGGAAGACCTAGGTAATGCAAAAGAGACATTCTGTAAATGCTACTCCAATAAAACGTAGTTTAAAACTTAGAACATGATTTAAATCATGAGTTTTGCACTCAATTTGATGAACACCGGTCAAAATGTTTGCAGGCATTGCTTCGAGGCAGGTTCTTGAGAAATGATAGATCTGTTGATCATAACAGGTCCACATCTATTGCAGAAAGTGAATTAGGTTTATTGAGGTCCACATCTATTGTTTCGGGTCTAAGGTATGCATATTCTTTGTGCTATTATGTTTATGAGAATCATTTAACTCTTTATTTTAATCTGAACTCTTTTAGACCTCTCTCTCTCTCTCTCTCCCCATCCCCTAATTTATTTATTTGTGTTTAGAATATTAGAAAATATCTTTTATATTATATTAGAGTATCTTGAGATATTTCCTAGGATCAATTTATAATCATAAAGATATCTTAGAATATCTTTCATTATTATTATTATCTGCTCCTGATTTCGGATTGAGTCTATGTATCTCTATAAATAGAGATTAGTATTGAGTTTTTTGTAATCAAGTCAGGATAAAGCTATTATCAATAATATTCAAGTTCTTATTATTTTCTCTCTTCCTTTTCTCCAAAATCCCACAACTTCAACATGATATCAAAGCCTATTCCGATCCTTCTTGAATTGTCTCGCCAATATTCCGCTTTTGAGTTCCCAAAAGTTTGGGAATGTAATAAATAGTTTTCTCTTTTTCGATGTGATCTCTTGGTGAGTTTTCATACTTTTCCAGCACTTTTGCATCTCTTTTCAGCGAGCCTCCTAAACAATTGTTATTTTGTCGATTCTTTTTCGACACTCGTTTCAACATTTTCTGTCCATCCGCTTCGCCTCTTCCAGATCGGTCCACACTCCAAAGCTCATCACCAAATGCCTTCACACGCGCCGTCTTTTCCTCTGCACGACCGATCCACGCACAGCTGCCTTCCACCGCGCTTGAAGGCGCGTCTGACTGCCATTTACGACGCGACCTTTCTCTTTGCTCTCGCCTTGACCTCCTAGTTCAGGATCTGCCCTCATATTCTTGTTTTGGGTTACGGATACGCACACTACAGTACAAACAACATTTTCTCTTTCCTTGGTGTTCGATTATTCTCTTCACGACAGTTTCAACGCCACTGGGTCATCTTTTCAGCATCTTCAAATTCTCCGTTGTGTCATCCTTCTAGCATGTTCATAATTTATTTTGTCGTCATTCACTCATTCGGTCGACATTTCCGTCGTGTTTCAGTCAAGTTGCACACATTTAGTGTGCTTCATCTGATGCTTCTCTTTCCCGTTGATGTGCTTCTCTCTGCATCCTGATGCATGTTCATCGATGTACTGGTCTCGCCTCTCTCTCCTCGAAATGGTTGTTAGACATGACTTCAAGTTTAAATATTTTGGATCTCCGGTATTATTGGTTTGAAACTTCCAAATGCAGTTTTTAGAACACACATTGCTTTGTTCAATTGCTTGCCATGAATTTCTCTCAGGCTGACGATCATTTCGGCTATTTGGCTAGGCTATATTTATTGCAATTCACTCTGACTTCACTTGCATCCTGAGTTGCCTTTCCCTCCATTTTTATTATTTTGCGGAGCAATACATTGTTTTCTTGTAAAGCTTTAGCTTGAGGGGGAGTGTTACAATATTAGAAAATATCTTTTATATTATATTAGTGTATCTTGAGTTATTTCCTAGGATCAATTTATAATCATAAAAATAGAATATCTCTCATTATTATTATTATTTGCTCCTGATTTAGAATTGAGCATATATATCTCTATAAATAGAGATTACCATTGAGTTTTTTGTAATCAAGTCACCATAAAGCTATTATTAATAATATTCAAGTTCTTATTATTTTCTCTCTTCCTTTTCTCTAAAATCCCACAACTTCAACAATTTATGAATTAATTAATGTCACTTTTTTGTTCATTGTGTGTGCATGATTTCTCTTTATGCTACATTGTGTGTGCATGATTTCTCTTCAGGCTTGTTCATGAATCGGTTAACTGCAGAAAACTGAACTGAACGGATTCTTTTGTTTGGTGCACTGTAGTCCGCTCCAAATTTTTTAACCGAACTTCTATGACATACACAGAACTGAACTCTTCCTCCTATCTTGTGAAACAAAAAGAAAAAAAGGAAACCATCAATGTTCCGTGACACAATATCCCCCAAATCAAACAACTGAAACCAAAATAGGAAATAGGAATTAAAATCAAACGATGAAAATCGAATGTCGAAAAAATTAAAAAGACCCGTTTTATTTATTGTGAATCCTAATTCTTGTCCACAATCATCACACCAAGCTCGGAAAGGGAAAAAGTACTTGATAACATTAGCATTGAAATTGTGGAGTGTCAGTTCAGGTTGCTACAGTCAACCAAACTATTTTCCAAAAAGTTCAGTTGGTGAACTGTGCTTTAAAAATATTGGTTCAGTTCTGGAACTGATAACCAAAGTTCGGTTATTTAAAAATGGGGGCATTTCTATTTGTGGTTTTTCTGTATGTCTCTTTTCATTTTTTTTAACAACCCTATTTCTCTTGTATTGAGCCACGTACTCATTTTTGGGGTCTTTTTAAAGAAATGTCAATTTAATTTGTTCCAGCTGAAAAACCAGAAAGGAGTGATCTGTGTCCAGTTTATTTTATCGTGTTTGACATGGGGTTCGCGGTTGTGCCTTTCAACAGTGGGCATTTTGTTGCGATATGACTTATTGGCTGTTGAATGAAACTGCTGTTTGAGAGTGATTATGAAATTAATAACTGGTAGAAAATCCCCACTGCATTCAGATGAGTGAAAATACTCTTAATGCATTGAGATATTGTTCTTATGTTGCTATAGCACTTAAAGCTACTAATCATTGTTCTGATTTGGAGTTGTGTTTATAAATTATAATTTTCCCCACTTCATTTCTTTCATTGTATATATTTGCTTTATGCCAATGACATTGGCTTGTTTTTTGAACAGGGAAGGATTCTTCTCTAGAATGGACAATACCAGTTGCAGTCAAGCAACCAGCAACCTATCTGATACCTCATCAAACATTGATATCGATTTTAATACAAATGAACAAACCAGAGAAAGCAGTTCACCTATGGTTCTACATGTACATTCTGAACCTAATAACAGAAGAGGTGATGGGATATCTGGTGGCCACTGTCTAGAAGGAACTACATGTGAGAGTTCAGATTGGCAAGAATCTACTGCCCATCCAGAAGGAAATCAGTTGCAGTGCTTGCAAATTGAATCAGTAGATAGGCAGTCATCATTCAGTGTTGGGTGTGAAAGAAGGGATGGCACTGGGCAAAATGTTGATGTGATGGCAATTAGAGATCCGGCTGATGAACTTATCCAACAAAGCTTACAAATTGATGATTCAGAGCATAGTAGTAATCAGGAATCCAGCGAGGTACATAATGAGCAATCTGAATTGGGTGATATGAATAATGGTGAAAACAATTCTTCATACCACAATGATTATGTGGAGGGTAATGTTGATGTTGTGAATTATGGACCTGGTTCCCTAGAAGAACAGCTAGAAGAAATTATTGAAAATGAAGGAAGTGGTTCGCATCAGAGTAACACTGAATGGAGAAATAGCACTGAGGAAAGTGCAGATGATAATCAGCTCAGCAATACAGAAAATGAGTGGCCTGAAAACATTTGGGCAAATGAGGATGTTGAAAACCCTCGTGTGCAAGAAGCTTCTGAAGCGTGGCAAGAGGATGGTGGCTTCCAAGAGGCGGTGGAAAATTGGTTGGGAGGACCTTCTGACCAAGAAAGTGCTCAAGTTGGTAGAGTTCATGGTTTTTATTTACCTGATGATGACAATGTATACAGTGGTGAACTCAGGGAACTTCATAATAGGTATGTAAAAATGAGAGATGATTTTCTGCACCTGTATTGTTTTAAAATGAAAGATGTATGTATCTAGAATAAATGGGTCTGTTCATCTTGCAGGAGACGTGTCTCTAATCTCCTTGGCAGTAGTTTCCGTGAGAGTCTTAACCAGCTGATACAGTCATATGTTGAAAGACAAGGTCATGCTAACATGGAGTGGGACCAGGAAGAAGCAACCTCTTCTGTTGCCTTGGTAGAACAGGACCTTGAGCAGCAGAGTAGATATCAGAATGTTGATCAGGAGGTTAATATTAATAGTCCAATTGACTTTCCTCCTTTGCCTACACCTCCTACTCCGCCTCTTTGGGATCAGCATCCTCATGGTGATAACTGGTCACACAATGATGTAAATAATCCGTTTCTAGTAATTGTGTTCATTTTCGTTAGTGATTTTTTATAATAATATTCTAATGTGAAAATTGATTTTTATGTGGCATTGACATGAAATGATTTTTATTAGTTAATTAAGGTCATAAAACTTATTTATATACCACAGATGATTTTATCGTACAATTGTTTTTACGTATCAAATAATTGGAAAGAATGGGGTATTTACTGTTTATTGCTAGCCTTTTTCTCTTTGTATGTGCATTAATAAATATTTTAAATTTGTGTATTATTCTGGCAGGATTTGGAGATTATTAATGACTTGAGACTTGACATGGCTAGATTGCAGCAAAGGATGAATAATATGCAGAGGATGCTTGAGGCATGTATGGATATGCAGCTTGAACTGCAACGCTCAATAAAGCAAGAAGTTTCTGCAGCCCTAAATCGCTCAGCTGATTCATCAGGTTTGCAATTTCTCCACCTTTCATCAGGTTCAAATTTTATTATATTTTTAAGAGAAATAAATTTCTGAGAAAACCGTGTAAAATTTATCCAAGGAATGCACGACTTCAACTCACCAGATGATGATTCTAAATGGGAATGTGTCAGAAAAGGACTTTGCTGTATTTGCTGCCAAAGCAATATCGATTCTTTGTTGTACAGGTACTACTATTCATTTTCAGTTTGACACGTTTTAAGCACGTTTGCGCCTGATTATTATACTCATAAAATACCATTGTATTTTTGTTGTAGATGTGGGCACTTGTGCACATGTTCAAAATGTGCCAATGAGTTGCTTCAAAGTAAACAAAAATGCCCAATGTGTCAAGCGCCTGTAGTGGAGGTTATACGTACTTATTCTATACTATAAACATTGACTTCACAATAAAGGTCATACTTAACAATATACAGGACTCTAACAAGTTTTATCTCCTGGACGACTCCAGGTACTTTTAATTTAAGTTTTTAATTTTGTCAATGTGATTACTGTATTTATGTCAAGTAAACCAAAGGAACATATGATGCCATCTTTTTGGGCCATAGTTCTGATATATGAATAAAAATTGTATGTTGTTTTATTTAAGTTTCGAGTCACATCTTATGTTTGATGTTAAGGACAGAGATTCTGTCCTTTTTTATTTTTAGGTGGCTGGATGGTATTTATATACTTTATAAATCAACCTGTCTCTGTACATTATGTAATTGTGGTCTTGTTCCGAAGTGTCGAAACTCAGCGCATATATCAAAATCAAATTGGTTTGGCTCTGAAGTGGATTGCTTGCCTGGCTGTTTTGGTCTGTATCACCAGTTGATATGTCATGAAACTTGCATATTCTATTTAGCCGATTTGTCATGAAACTTGCATATTCTATTTAGGTTATGCAGGTTTGGTTATGGAAAGTGTTCTTTGAATTATTAGAGTTAACTTAAAATAACAGCATATTACAAGTAGAAGGAATCCGATTCGTTGGATCATGAAAGACCATTTTGAATTTTTGTTTTTATTATTTTTTTGTTAAAAGTTTTGCTTGGTAGGAAGTTTTGTTGGTGAGACAACATTGACATCCCTTTTTACGCCAAAGTTTTCACATTTATGAAGCTACGTAATTATTTGCTGAGAGTATTTTCTATGGCTGCTGGTTTGGGAGTATGACCCCATAACACATCCAATCAATGGCATTGGGTAAATGAAAGATATAGAAAACCAAGTAACTAACAAACTATATAACTGCCAAGGGAAAAAAAAAAGATAACTGGGAGTAATAATTCGGTGCAGCGATTTAAGCTTGCGTTGTTATTTTTGTTTAAATTTTTTTTTCCATCCTTTGTGTTATATTCCATTTTGCATTTTTTGTAGATATTTTAAAATATTCTAGAGTTTTATATTAACAGCAGGGCATGATTGCAAAATAACAGTAAGTACTTAAAATATACTCAGTCACTGTTAAATATTATCTAAAGTTTTTGGTATATACAAATAATATACTGTTGGCCTTTACGGTTTTGGCTAGTTACATGTTAGCAGTTTCTTTGGGTAGATAAGAATGTGTGATGTGGTACTTTAGTTATGAACTCCTCTTGGATGTCTGGGGTTTGTAGAGGAATTTGTCATTTGTAGGGGGAGATCGTGGATTGAGATTAAGTTGGTTTTTTATTTGTTGTATCGATTTTGTTGATCTAAACTGCTTTTGTTTTGCTTGAAAGGCACTCCTTGTACTTTGTCGTTTTTAATTTAATATATTTTATTGGTTTTTCTGAAAAAGGTGACTTTTCATATTATTTTTTCCATGGCTTTTTATACTATTATTAATGTATTATTAATATTATAAATATATAATGAAAGATATTGTATTAAAAGTTATACACAATATTCTCTCAAATTATTATTATAAATAAAAATAATTATTTGTGTGATAATTAAAAAAATTAATTAAGTGTAATTAATTTTTTAAATTTTATGTAAAATATAATTTAAATTTACTAAAATGTCTTTTTGATCGTTAAATATTCAATTGCTGACATTAAATGTTTTTATATTAAAAATAAGAGTAAATTAAGAATATTAGTATTAAATAAATTAAAAATAGTTAACTATTATTTATAATAGTTGCCAAATTCAAATTGATCTTTGGTTACTCAACTTGTCTCTTTTTTGTTTATAATAATAATGACAATATAATTAAAATTGAAAAATCGTTCATCTTAAGATAAATCTTTTTTACAAATAAGTTATTTTGTGCTTTGGTAATTGCAAAAAGAAAGCAGAGCCAGACTAAAACTTTTGCGTCAATGTCAAAGCATAATTATTGACTGTGATTCTCGATTAATTTGATATTTTACCCGAACATTATTTGAATCCGTTTGTTTCATCAATTCATCGTATTCCTAATATTTGTTTATCGCATTGGTATATAGCTAACTGTCCCCACTGTAGCGACAATAGACACATAATGGACATTGATAAGATAAAGATAAACCATATCAACATATCACGCTCCCTTAACTACACTACTTCCCACTCTTTTCTTGTCGAGGGATCCTTGCCATTTTTTTTAACCATCTCGAAATATTTTTTCAGCTATTATTTCAACGTTAGTTCTCTCATAATAGAGAATACTATTTTTTTAATTAATAAAAGAAATCATACAACCGAAAATTAATCAACTGTATTGAGATTATTAAAAAATCCACACGCAATCCATATATTACTCTTATATTAAAAACCTAGAAAAGAAGTTGGATCGATTCCAAATCGGTAATATGAAATGTGTAAGTAATCCCTTTTCACATTCATAACTAATATGAAATGTTTCTAGAGCCTTATAGAAAAACATAAATAATGAAAAAAATATGGAGTTGAAAAATAAAAAATATAAAAAAATGGTATGAGTTGCTTAAAAATGATATGACTATGAGATCCACCTAAGCAACTTGAAGTTAAGGTCACAATTGTAGCTGCTCTAAGTTGTTTATCAAATTCAATATTTTTTTTTTGTATTTGATTGATGTGTATCGTCAGTAGCTTTATTTTACTATAGAAGTTTTTGCATCAAGAAGCGAAGAAGATGAATTTTAAATTATTTTAGATTAAAATAGCCTTAAATTGGTGAGTTGAGTAAGGGCAATCATATATTTTAAACATCTTATTGATTAATTTGATTTTTTAATCGATCACTATTTGAACATGCTTGCTGCATTATTTTATCGTACTACTAATATCTATCTATCACACAATTGAAACATGATAGACATCATAGCTAGTTAGCTATTTGACGACCGATAAGATAAACATAAACCACTTCCTCATCACACTTCTTGCCATTTTTTTTTGGAGATCCTTTCTACCGTAAATTTTTCATAATATTTTTTCTGCTCTTATAATTCAACTCTAGTTCTCTCATAATAGATAACATTGTTTTTTAACAAATAAAAAAACTCATACAACCAAAAATTAATCAACTATATTGGGATTATTATAAAATCCACACACAAAAAATTAAAAAATTACATCTATCATCTCCTGATTCAGCAAACGATGCTTCATAGGAGGGTTAAAGAAAAGATCTTCAATAGGTCTAGATTTTTCTTCTCTGGAAGCTCTCAAGAAATTATCGATCTCTTTTACTTGGCTTTGTAGTTTTCTGATTTCGATCAAGTCCCAGAAGCTTTGTCTGCAACCCTTCATCATCAAATAATCTATCGCCTCCAAAATCACTCCATAGATTTGCCACTCTCGGGATGTTCTTCTGATTCACTGTGGGTCGTTACCAATAGAGAAGAAGATATACCCTCCATGGTCCATGTTGGATCGATTCCAAATTGATCATATGAAATGTTTGAGTAGTCCATTTTCACACTCATAAAATAAGATGAGATAGGAGAAAGTGGAGACGAAAAAGTAAAACAATAGTATTATCTTTTGAGTAAATATGGGATTGCTTGAGAGGGATTAGACTCGTTGAAGAAAAAAAATGAATGCAAGAGGAAGAGGAAAATGAGAGGAATGAAGCTTGTTGAAAGAATAAAAGTGTTGTTCTTTGTTGGACAAAATTGGCATTACTTGAGAAAACAAGGTTCTCAGTTGTGAAAGAAACAAAGCTCGGAACATAGGACCTCCAAACTTTTTGGATGAAATGTTTCTAGGGCCATCTAGAAAAACATAAATAAATGAAAAAATACGAAGTTGGTAAATAAAAAATATAATAAAATTGTACAAATTGTTTAAAGATGAGGTGGTTCCAAGAGACTCGCCTCTTGAAATGAAGGTTATCATTGTAGTTGCTCTAAGATGTTCACCAAATTCAGATTTTATTTTTGAATTTGATAGTTGTGTATTGTAAGTAACTTTATTTTAATTTATAAGTCTTTTGCATCAAATAGTGAAGAAGATGAATTGTAAATTAGTTTAGACTACAAAAAACTCTTAAAGATAATTTTGTATTTTAAACATCTTCTTGATCAATTTGTTTTTTTGTTGTTTTTTTTTCCTTTCTTTTTCCGAATAATATTAAACATGTCAGTTTCATCAATTATCGTACTACTAATATCTGTCTATCACACAATTGGCACATGATAGACATCACAACTAGCTAGATGTCTGACGACGTAGCAGCAATAGACACATTGTAGACATTGATTGATAAAATAAAGATAAACCACTCCACTGTCTCAAACCCTCACTCTTCTCGCCACTCTTTTTTTAGAGTTCGTTGCCACTCTTATGTAATCCTTTTTTCAGCTCTTATATTCTAATTCTTGTTCTTTCACAATAGAGAACATTGTTTTTTTCATAAATAATAAAGCTCATACAACCGAAAATTAACCAAATATATTGAGATTATTATAAAACTCAAACAAAATAAAAACATCAAAAAATAAAAACATTTTCAACTGGAATTATTTTTTCAAAAGAGGTTGGATCAATTCCAAATCAGTGATCTGAAATGTGCGAGTATCCCTTTTTCACACTCTTAACTGAGATGAGGGGGGAGAAAGTAAAGATGAATAAAGTAGAACAATGATATTCTCGCTTAAGTAAATATTGGATTGCATAAGAATGATGAGACTCGTTGACAAAAAAAAAGTTAATTAAGGTGGATGATGAGTGTAACACCCCGGCCATTCCCGTTACCGGCGATGCTACCTCACGGTCTTCTCGTCCCCCTTCACCATCCAGTGGAAATAACGAGTTTTTGCCTTCCGTGGAATTCGAGCTCGGTACCTAGGGGATAAGTACCGCCTCCACACAGTCCCACTACCAATTGAGCATCGCCGGTGACGGGAATGGCCGGGGTGTTACAATGAGAGTGATGAAGTTTGGTGAAAAAATAAAAGTGGTGTTCTTTATTGGAGAAAGTTGGGATTGCATTTGAGAGAACACTGTTCTCAGTTATAAGAAAACCAAAGTTAGTATATAGGACGTGGGAAAAAGTTGGATGAAATATTTCTAGAGCCATCTAGAAAAACATAAATAAATGAAACAAAATATGAAGTTGGAAAATAAAAAATATAAGAAAAAGTTATGGGTTGCTTAAAGATGAGCTGACACCATAAGATCCACCTAAGCAACTTGAAGTGGAGATCGCCATTCTAGTTGGTATAAGTTGTTCATCAAGTTCCGATGTTTTTGAAATTGATAGATGTGTATTGTTAGTGGCTTTGTTTAGCTTTAGAAGTTTTTGCCTCAAAAAGTGAAGATGAATGTAAATTAGTTTAGACTAAAATACCCTTAAATTAGTGACTTGTGTAAGGGTAATTTGTATTTTTACCAGAACAATGTTTGAACTTGCATGTTTCATCAATTTATCGTACTACTAATATCTGCCTATCCAAAAATTGGCACATGACAGGAATCACAAGTTAGTTGTTTGACGATGTAATAGTATTAGACACGATAGAAATTTATTGATAAGATATAGATAAATCACTCCATTATCTCAAGCTTCCCTCACAACACTTTTTGCCACTCTTCTATAACCATCTCAAAATGTTTTTTCAGCTTTAATATGTAGAACAAGAAATACAAGAAAGTGAGGTTTGAATTGTGTTTTATTTTAAAAATATTTTCAACAAGATTAAAACAAAGTGATGAAAAAGAGCAGATATAGCAAAAACACAGAACAACACAATCAATTTATCCTGATTCACCACCAACACGGTAGCTACGTAAAATCCCTTCAAACTGAAGGATTTAATCCACTAATTTACCAATTGAATCAAACTTCCATTGAACATATGCTAGTCAAACTGACCGTGTTTAAGTCTTCTCAACCTTTTAGCTAAGTACAATCAAATAGTTGAGGAAATGCAACCACTATTGGGCTTGGTTACAAAAAATTAATTTTAAGGGTTTTCTATTACTTTCACAAGAGGGTGTTTGCAATGTTGTATTATCATAAACTGTTTCTCAACACTTAGACAAAACAAATGATATAGATCAAGAGTGTAGAGATAGGTGTATTGTGCTTATTGCAGTGTGTTGTTCTTATTTTCTTTAATGGGGGTTGCACGTCCTTTTATAGAGAAGCTATAGGGTTTATGGCCATTGTCCTGATTGCAAGAAATCAACATGTATTATGAAGTTTCGTATCAAATCTTCAGAGATGGATTTTCCATTAAATCTTGTCCAGAAACAGTCTTTGTAATTGATTTTGCGTATGTTTATATCGAGACATAGAGAGAAGACGATATTATGATCAGAGTATGCCACATAGATTTCCAGACAAATAGAGGATTCAGAGAGTTAAGCAAAGGATGCACAAATTTGTCTTCTTTAAAGTGTTGACTTTTCAGAGTGTTGACTTCCATCAGAGCGTTGACAATAAATCAGAGCGTTGACTATAAATCAGAGCCAGACAATCAAATGCTTACACGATTTATCAGAGGCAGAGAAGCATTTGTTTGTCACACTTAACAGAGGTAGAATAGTCATATGCTTGTTGTAGTCACGAGAGCCAAACTAATCAGAGCATTACTTGAAATAACATAATCACCAGAGGCGTGTTTTAGAGCGCTTTCATTAGACTCAAAATAAATTGATATGAGAACTGCACACTTAAATAGAACATTAGTGCTTTAAATTGTTCTTACAAAATAATTTTGTTATCATCAAAACAAGTAAATGTCATAGTTCTTCAAACCAACTTGGTTCTAACATTATATTCCAACTCTAGTTCTCTTATAACAGATAACATTGATTTTTTTTTTTAAATAAAAAAAATCGCACAACATAAAATAATCGACTATATTCAGATTATTTTAAAACCCGCACACAAAATTCAATAGTTACTCTCCAATTATAAATTCACGATGCAATAAAAAAAGTAAAAATATTTAGATATGAAATTATTTGATGGAAAGAGGTTCATTGAATTCCAAATCTGATGATCTAAAATATGTGAGTATTCCCTTTTCACACTCATAATTGAGATGAGAGGGCAGAAAATGGAGACGAAGAAAAGTAGAACAATGATATTCTCTCTTGAGTAAACATGAGATTTCATGAGAGGCGTGCGACTTGTTGATAAAAAAATGAATGGAAGAGGAAGATGAGATAGATGAAGCCTGATGAGAGAATGAAAGTGGTGTTTTTTGTGGGAGAAAGTTGGGATTTCATGAGAGAAAACAATGTTTTTAGTTGTGAGAGAACCAAACTTGGAATAACGGACCTGAAAAAAAGTTGGATGAAATGTTTCTAGAGCCATCTAGAAAATAATAAATAAATGAAAAAAAATATGGAGTTGGAAAATGAAAATAAAAGTATATGGTATGGGTTTCTTCAAGATAACGTGACTCCATGAGATTCAACTAAGCAACTTGAAGTGAAAGTCATAATTGTAGTTGCTCTAAGTTGTTAATCAAATTTAGATTTTTTGCTTTTGATAGTTGTATATTGTCGCTAGTTTTATTTCTCTTTAGAAGTTTTGCTTCAAAAAGTGAAGATGATGAAATGTAAATTTGTTTAGACTAAAATACTCTTAAATTGGTGAGTTGAGTAAGGGTAGTTTTGTATTTTAAACAACATCTTCTTGATTAATTTGATTTTTCACTTGAAAACTGTTAGAACTCGCGTGTTTCATCAATTTATTGTACTATTAATATCTGTCTATCATACAATTGACACATGACATGCATCACAGCTAACTAGCTCATTGAGGACGTAGCAGCAATAAACACATGATATATATTGATTGATAAGATATAGATAAATCACTCCACTATCTCTCCATCCCCTCACCACATTCCTTGCCACTTTTATTTTTTATTTTTGGGATTGTTGCCGCTCTTCTCTAACCTCTCATATGTTTTTTTCCAACTTTTATAGTCCAACTCTAGTTCTCTCATAGTAGATGACATAGTTTTTTAATAAATAAAAAATACTCATACAACCAGAAATTAACCAACTACATTGAGATTGTTTTAAAACCCACACACAATATTCAAATATTACTCTCCAATTTAAAATCCATGATGCAAGTAAAAACATTTAGATTTGGAATTATTTTGTGGAAACAAGCTGATTTAGACTAAAATACTATTAAATTGGTGATTTGAGTAAATGCAATTTTGTATTTTAAACAACATCTTCTCGATTAATTTGATTTTTTATACTTGAACACTGTTTGAACTCTCCTGTTTCATCAATTTATCATACTATCAATATCTGTCTATCACACAATTGGTCTATGATAAACATCACAACTAGCTAACTATTTGACGACGTAGCTGCAATAAATACATCATAGACATTAATTGATATGATAAAGATAAACCACTTTAGTGTCTCACCCTTCCCTCACCACACTCCTTGCTGCTCTTTTTTTTAGGAATCCTTTCCTTTCTTTTGTAACACTCTCATAATGTTTTTTCAACTCTTATATTCCAACTCTAGTTCTCTTATAACAAATAACATTTGTTTTTATTAAATAAAAAACACTCATACAATTGAAAATTAACCAACTATATTGAGATTATTATAAAACCCACACACAAAATTCAAAAATTACTCTCCAATTAAAAACCCATGATGCAAGTAAAAACATTTAGATCTAGATTTAGTTTATTGAAAAAGGTTGGATCGATACCAAATTGGTGATCTAAACTGTGAGAGTAGTTCCTACGTAGGTGAGAGGAGAGAAAGTGGAGACAAATAAAGTTGAACAATAGTATTCTCTTTTGAGTAAATATGGGATTGCATGAGAAGTCGCCATAATAGTTGCTCTAAGTTGATCATCAAGTTCAGATTTTTTTTGTATTTTATAGTTGTACATTGTCAGTAAGGACAATTTTGTGTTTTAAACAACATCTTCTCAATTAATTTGATTTTTTTACTTGAACAATATTTGAACTCGCATGTTTCATTAATTTATCATATTTGTCTATCACGCAATTGACACACGACATGCATCACAACTAGCTAGCTATTTGACGATGTAAAAAAAATAGACACATGATATGCACTGATTGTCAATTTTAGGGATGGTTGCCACTTATTTGTAACTCTCTGATAAACCTATTTTTATATGATTTTAAGAGGGTATTTACCCTCTATTTTATCTTATTTTATAGTTTTGATTTCAACTTCTTCTAATTTATTTATTTATTATATTTGCAGAATTGATCATGAGATGATAAAATAATTCAAATTGGTCAAATCAACTAAGTTTTTAGGGAAAAATATCAAGTTTAATATTCCAGCGTATGAGTGCAAGAAGAAGGTTTGTTGCACACAAGGAGATTGAATGTTATGATAAGAAAATGTTGCCAAAGAAAGGGGAATGTTGTTGACAAAGAAGGAGAATGTTGTTGCATAAAATTAGGATCTTCTTGCTATCACATGGAGGAGAAATCAGAAACAGAAGAGAGAGATCGTACACCAGAAACATAATCGGAGGAGTAGAAAAAATTAGAGAGCGAGAAAATAAGGAGAAACACTTTGGAAACTTAGGAGTGCTTGGAGCTGGAGTAAAATGTCTCAAATTTTGGAGAAAAAAATCATACTCTTTGAGAGTTTTATTTCTTTTCCATTAATTGATGAACACTTCTATTATTTACTTTATTTTCTATATGTCAATGAGTAACTAAGCTCTCTTCTAGGGTCTTTGGTGAATCTTGTTATTAAGATATCTTTTTACTATGTCTTAGTTTTAAATTCTAGTCTTGTTTTAGATTTTTGTTATTTATCTCAATTAAATTATTCTATTGTTTTATTTACATGTTTGGGATGACCGACCTTTGCATGCCTTAATCAATCAATTGACTATTTACCAACTACAATTAATTGGTAGATCTATATGATAATTGAGATTAAGATTCTTGTATGATGAAATATAGATATTAATCTTTAAATCACTCAACCTCTTGGTTATTTATGTTTTCTCTTAATTATATTTTTTGTATGATCAATCAAAGAATTAATTTAGGAAAAATAATATTACATTGAATGACGAAATTTTGTTAATAGTTTTAAAGAGGGATTAATAATTGAGAAAATAAATAAGAATTCATATAAAACTAGGACTTGAGGTATTGCTATTACAAGTGAAACTATGACCATAAGTTTACTTTTCATTATAATTTTTATGTTATCTATACGTTTTTGTTATCACGAATCAACAATAATTTTTATTAGTCTAAATAATATAAAATCTTGATTAATTTGGTAGTTGTTAAATTAATCTCTGTGGATACGATAATCTTATATACTACTACTTGGCAAACCCGTACACTTACGGAATTTGCGCAACACCCTCTCCAACTCTAGTTCTCCCATAACAGAGAATATAGTTTTTTAATAAATAAAAAAAATACTCATACAGCCAAAAAATCAACCAACTATATTGAGATTATTATAAAACCCACATGCAAGTAAAAACATTTAGATATAGAATTATTTTGTGGAAACAAGTGAGTTTAAACTAAAATACACTTAAATTGGTAAGTTGAGGAAGTTCAATTTTACATTTTAAATATCTTTTCAATTAATTTGATTTTTTTACCCGAACACTGTTTAAATCCGTCTGTTTAATCAATTTATCGTACTACTAATATCTATCTACCACAAAATTGACACATGAAATACACCACATCTAGCTAGCTATTTGGCGACGTAGCTAACAATAGACACATAATAGACATTGATTGATAAGATAAAGATAAACCACTCTACTATCTCACCTTTCCCTAACCACACTCATTGCAACTTTTTTTTAGGTATCCTTGCCACTCTTATATTCCAACTCTAGTTCTCTCGTAACATAGAACATTGTTTTTTAATAAATAAAAAATACTCAAACATCCGAAAGTAACCAATTATATTGAGATTATTATAAAACCCACGCATAAAATTCAAAAATTTCTCTCCAATTAAAAACCCATGATGCAAGTAAAAACATTTAGATATGAAATTATTTTGTGGAAAAAGGTTGAATAGATCCCGAATTGATGATTTGAATTGTGTGAGTAGTCCATTGTCTCACTCATAACTTAGATGAGAGGGGAGAAAGTGAAGACAATGAAATTGAAACAATCGTATTTATTTTTGAGTAAATATGAGATTGTATGAAATAGATGAGATTTATTGACAGGAAAAATGAATGAGGAAGATGAGAGGGATGAAGCTTTTAAGAGAATATAAGTGGTGTTATTTGATCTAGAAAGTTTGGATTGCATGAGAGAAAACACCGTCCTCAGTTGTCAGAGAACAAAAGTTGTAATATGAAACTTGAAAAAAAGTTGGATGAAAAAAGTTCAGATTTTTTTTGTATTGGATAATTGTGTACCGTGAGTAATTTTATTTCATTTAGGCACGACAACTGGGTAGTGAGAAATGAGTTTTGCCTCTTCCAACCCCGCGTTCGTCGGAGAAACTCCGCCTCCTTGTTTGAATTTTGAAGAAAATCCGCACACAATCAAAGCGGATATTCCCCTTTCAAATCGAGACAAATTCGGATACTCGTGGGACGCGGGTGCCGGTTGTGTTGCTATCCTTAATTTGACTTTAAATTTTTTTGCATCAAAAAGTAAAAAATATGAATTTTAAATTTGTTTAAATTAAAATATCATTAAATTGGTGAGTTGAGTAAAGACAATTTTATATTTTAATGAACATTTTCTTCACTTAGATAAAATATTTAAAATGATATTTTAAAATTAACTATTTAAATAAATTTTTTATTTTAATTTTATGTTTAATTTTTATTTTAAAATATTATAAAAATTATTTTAAAAAAAATCTTAAACCGGACTCACTTTTTTATGGTGATTATTATCTTTTTTTTCACAATTTCTTCTTTTACTGTTTCGTTTCTTCAAAATCAAAACCCAGAGCTTCAGCGATACGTTACTTTTCATGCTTCAATTTCCATTCATCTCGCATTTTCACGTTGCCATTCATTCACAGCTTAAAAATGTATTGCTGAATCTTTTGATTCTGATTTGCGGATTTGAATTCCGTTAGATTTTGTCTTTTCTCTTATTCTTAATTTTATATTTATTCAATTCCTTTGTCTCTGATTGATTTTTTGTTTCTTCGTGAAATAGTGAGAAATGAATATTCGAATTAAAATGAGATATAGCTAGCTGTATTGTATCTTCAACTGGAAAACTCTAACGGTCCGTTTGATGAACCTGATAACTAGACAGGATACGATATACGTCCCTAATCTTTTGTTTGATACACCAATCGAATATGATACGTTAATCAAAATTTTTAAATAATCAGGTTGCAGTCGCATTTTCTTATCAACCGTATATCATTGTTCGCGTTTATCTCAGCCTCACCAACTAGTAGTGTTCGATTCTATCCTGCGGCACTCTTCTTTTTTTTTTTGTTTTTTTTATTATTTTATTTTTATATTTGCTCTAATTTCTGATTGGTGACTTTAGGTTGATTTCCTTCTTTCATATATGATGTTTTTGTTTTCTTATTTATTTTATTCTATAACAATATAAAAAAATTGATGAAAGGTTGATTCCCTTCTTTCATATATGATGTTTTTGTTTTCTTATTTATTTTATTCTATAACAATATAAAAAAAATTGATGAAAAATAATAATTATTTTCCTTTCGAGATAATGTTATGATAGTAAGGGATTGTTTGATTGTGTTTTACTTTTTAGTTTTTGAAAACTATTTTATAAATAAATTTTAAAAAATTGTTTTTAAAAAGAAAATTTAAAAAAATTTGTTTGCTAACTTTAATTTTTTAAAACAGTCTTTGACTAGAGAATTAAAAAAACTAAAAAATAAAAAGTAAAACACCATTTATCTGGTTTGCTTTTTTAGTTTTAAAAAGTATAATATTAAAAATAGTTTTACAAAATAGTTTTTAAAAACAAGTAATCCAAACAAATTGTTTAGTTTTTAAATTTTAAAATACTAAAATAGAGTTTTTAGGATTTTAATCAAACAAACTCTAAGGCATTCTTCAATTGTGATAGATAGAGAAATAACAATTTTTTCAAGTATATAAAATTACTTCATAAATTATTTACATTTTTATGATAGTGAGTCATTCTTCAATTGTGATAGATAGAGAAATCACAATTTTTATGATAGTGAGTCATTCTTCAATTGTGATGGATAGATAAATCACAATTTTTTCAAGTATATAAAATTACTTCATAAATTATTTACATTTTTTAGCACTTTTGTTTATTTATAAAAAATTATATGAATGTTATTTTGAAAGAAAAAAAATAGATTATAAGGACAAATTTGTCGTTTTATCAAAATATAAATCATATCATCTTGTTATCTGTTGTGTATCAAACACTGAATAGGATAAACTAATTTTATCAAGTTTGTTATCATGTGCACATCAAACACAGGACATCATAACTCTTTATCCTACCCATATCCTATCCTGTCTCTATCTGCTCCTTATCCTATCCTGTGCCTATCATATCCGGTCCATCAAACGGGCCCTAAAGCTCGTGATTACTTTCCTTGATGATACTTATAATAATGATTAGCGGTGGCAAGGAGAGTAATGTAATTGGCAAATGTGATAGAGGTTGAATTGAATCCATGATAGTGTAGGTTGGGGCATACAATAAAACACTAATTATGCAAAAGTAATCTGAATACAATATTTTGGATAACCTAGGTTAGTGCAAAACAAACATTATGTAAATGCTACTCCTGTAAAACACTAATTATGCAAAAGTAATCTGACATACAATATTTTGGATGACCTAGATTAATGCAAAACAAACATTTTGTAAATGCTACTCCTGTAATACATAGTTTAAAATTTAGAACATGATTTAAATCATGAGTTTGCACTCAATTTGATCAACACCGGTCAAAATGTTTGCAGGCATTGCTTCGAGGAAGGTTCTTTTACTAGTTTATTATTATTTGTATTATTGCTGTTATTATTATTAAAGAAAAAAAAAAAAAAAGAATATGTGTTTTATTGGGTTTGGTCCATGT
>JBBPBQ010020323.1:46232657-46257049 GCA_037974755.1 Cicer yamashitae | reverse complement strand
AAAAAAAAAGGAATAGTGCTGAAAAAGAAAAAAAAAAGGAATAGTGCTGAAAGAGAGAAGGGAAGGGAAAAAGCTGATGCAGAGTAACAAAGAGAAAAATAAGGAAAAAAGTTTGATTCGAGTGGTAATGGGCTTGTAGCAAATTTGCTCCGTATGATCTACAATTTTAGTATTTTATTTCTATCACTGAGCTTGTTCTTTTAATATACAATCTCAGTAGTCTTACCTTCTCCTTACTTTGGAAAATCCGCTTTAGTGGAATGTTGTTGTTATTTGTTTGGTTTCTACCATTTGGTAATGACTATTGTTTATTGAATTTCTGTGTTACTAGAAAGACTCTGGTGTACCAATTAATTATTATAGTGGAAGTTTTTACTGAACTAAGTCCTGTTGTTTTTATTCTCTCAACTTGAAGGAAGTTTTCCATGTTAAAAATTTTATTTGTTTCATATTTAATTTTCTGCCAATTATTTTTGCTCTGTGGAATTGTGTTTTCTATTTGGCCGTTATCTGCACAGGTGGGGGAAAAGTATTTCGTATTATTGAGTTAGTTATCTCTGGTTTTTCTCAATAAAGTGATATCAGAGCTCAATTGGTTTGGTTTGTGCATTTAAATGAAGGAGGAAAATAAAGGTCCGAATATGATTAAGCTCAACTCTTCTAATTACACAATTTGGAAGACTCTCATGGAAGACATGTTATACAGTAAATATTTGTATGATCCTATTGAAGGTGACACTAGTAAACCTATAGATAAATCTGACGTTGATTGGAAGAAGATGAATAGAAAAGCAGTGATGTTGATCAGACAATGGTTGGATCTGAGTGTATATTCACATGTTGAAACTGAAATAGATGCTAACAAGATGTGGGAGAAATTAAAAGAGTTGAATAAATGAAAGAATGTGCAAACTAAAGGATTCTTGATTCGGAAGTTGGTGAATATGAAAAAAAAGATGGGGATTCAATGGCAGAGCATATGAGTATATTTCAAAATACAGTGAATCGGTTGACAACGACATATATTAAATTAGATGATGAGTTGCAAGCGTTGTTATTGTTGAGTTCTTTTCCTGGTAATTGTGAAGTCCTTGTTGTGACATTGACCAATTCAGTTCCGAGTGGAAAATTGAAAATGTCAACAGTTAAAAAGAGCATGTTGAATGAAGAAGCTCGAAGAAAGGAACGTGGTTTGATTGGTTCTTCCTCAAACTAAAAAGCACTAGTTATAGAGTCACGGGGGAGAAGTCAATCTAGATACTTTCATAGACACGACAACTCTTAAAGTCGTAGCAAGTCGATAGCTAGAAAAGACGAGATATGCTACCATTGTGGCAAAGCAGGTCACATAAAAAGAAATTGCAGGTTCCTTTAAGAGAGATCAATAAAAGGAAATAGATGAAGATAAAGAGAAGAAAAATGATAAAGATACAAGAGCAGTTGCATTTGTTACTAATGTCTACATTGTTTGTGATGATAATTCCATAAACCTTGCATGTTAGGATTCAACTTCGATTATTGATTTGGGTGCGTCATATCATGTTACTCCTAGGTGTGATTTCTTCTCATCTGACAATGTTGGTGATTTTGACACGGTAAAAATGGGAGATGAAGAAGTATGTAAAATTATCAATATGGGAGATGTTTGGGTTGAAATTGAGATTGGTTGCAAGCTTCAATTGAAGAATGTTAGACATGTTGCTGATATTCGTCTCAATTTGATTTCGGTGAAAGACTTCGACATTGAGGGTTATCACACTTACTTTGATGGTGGTGGTATATGTAAAATCACCAAAGGATCTCTAGTGGTTGCAAAGGAGCAAAATTCCGCTTCTCTCTATAGGATGCCTACGAAGCTACACAAGGAAGAAGTGAATGCAATTGAGGATTCCTCTTTTGATTTATGGCATATGCCCCTTGGTCACTTGAGTGAGAAAAGACTCAACATACTTGCGAAAAAAAGTTTTCTTCATGTGAAAGGTACGTCTCTAAAAAACTTGCACTCATTGTTTTGTTGGAAAACAATAGAGTTTCTTTTCATAATACTAATCCGCATAGGAGGCAAAATATTCTTGATTTAGTTCATAATGATGTTTGTATGATGGATAGTAAATCTCTTGGTGGTGCATCATATTTTGTTACTTTTATTGACGACCACTCTAGAAAAGTGTGGGCTTTTCCTTTAAAATTCAAAGACTAGGTACTTGGAGTTTTCAAGCATTTTCATGCAAATGTTGAAAGAGAAAAGGGAAGAAAATTGAAATGTGTTCGATCAGATAACGATGGTGAATACAGAGGTCCGTTTGAAGAGTATTGTAAAGAACATGGAATTAGGCTTGAGAAAATAGTTCCAAAGAAGCCTCAACTTAATGGTATTGCAGAGAGAATCAATCGCATAATTAATGACATAATCAGATGTATGCTCTCTCATGCAAAATTATCGAAATCCTTTTGAGGTGAAGCAATGAAAACTGCATTGGATTTGATCAATATTTCTCCTTCTATTCCATTTTATAGTGATGTTCCAAATAGAGTGTGGATAGGGAAATATGTCTCTTATTGTCATTTGAGAGTGTTTGGCTGCATATATTTTGTTCACATTCCAAGAGATAAGAGGTCCAAGCTTGATAGTAAATCGAAACAGTGTGTGTTTGTCGGTTATGGTGATGAAGAATTTGGTTATAGATTGTAGGATTCGGTTGACAAGAAAATTATCAAAAGTCGAGATGTGATATTTCTTGAAGACTAGATTATTGAAGATTTTGATAAAGCTGAGAAACAAAAACCAAATTCCAGAAGTTACATTGATGTTGCGCCTAAGCCCCATACATAAACTTTTGTTGATGGGGAGATATACAGGTAGATGATGAGAATGTAACTAATTATCATGTACCTCACCATGATGAACAGGTTCCAACTGAGCCACTAGTCGAGTTTGAGTTGAGAAGATTTACTAGAGAACGTAAACCTTCTCAAAGATATCCTCCACATGAGTATGTGATGAACACTGATAGTGGAGAGCCAGAGTACTACCAAAAAACTATTACAAATATTGATAAAGAAAAGTGGTTGAAGGCCATGCAAGAAGAGATGAATTCCTTGCATGAGAATCACGCATTTGATTTGGTGAAGTTGCCTAAGGGCAGAAAAACACTCAAGAACGAATAGATTGTCGGATCTTGTTGACAAGAAAATTATCAGAAGCCTATATGTGATATTTCTTGTAGAACAGACTATCAAAGATTTTGATAAAGTTAAGAAACAGATATCAAATTCTAGAAGTTACATTGATGTTGCGTCTAATCCCCCTACAAAAACTCTTGTTGATGGGAGAGATATACATGTCGATGATGAGAATGTAACTGATGATCATGTACCTCACCATGATGAGCAGGTTCTAATTAAGCTGCCAGTTGAATTTTAGTTGAGAGGATCTAATAGAGAACGTCAACCTTCTTAGAGATACCCTCCACATGAGTATATGATGATCATTGATAGTGGAGAGCCACAGTACTACCAAGAGGCTATTATAAATGTTGATAAAAAAAAGTGATTAAAGGTCATGCAAGAAGAGATGAATTCCTTACATGAGAATCACACATTTGAGTTGGTAAAGTTGCCAACAGGCAAAAAAGCACTCAAGAACAAATGGGTATACAAGATAAAGGAAGAAGTGAATAGTTCTTAACTAAGATATAAAACAAGATTGAATGTGAAAAGTTTTAATCAGAGAAAAGATATTGACTTTGAAGAAATTTTTTCACCTGTTGTGAAGATGTCCTCTATCTGAGTTGTGCTTGGGTTAACGGCTAGTTTGAACCTATAAGATGAACAACTTGATGTGAAAACTGAATTCCTTCATGGCGATTTGGAGGGAGAGATCTATATGGAGCAACCAAAGGGTTTCAAAGTCAAAGGTAAATAACAACTTGTGTGTAAATTGAAGAATAACTTGTATGGGCTCAAGCAAGCACTTCGACAATGGTACAATAAATTTGATTCTTTCATGTAGAAACATGGGTACAGTAAAACTACTTCTGACTATTGTGTGTTTGTCTAGAAATTCTCTGATGGTGATTATATTATTCTCTTGCTATATGTGGATGACATGTTGATTGTTGGTCATGACACTAAAAAGATTCAATCTCTAAAGAAATATTTGAACAAGTCTTTTGCAATGAAAGACTTGAGTCTTGCAAAGCAAATTCTGGGCATGAGAATTACTCGTGACAGGAAGAATAATAAATTGTGGTTGTCTCAACATAATTACATTAAGAATGTGTTAGAGAGGTTTAAGATGTACAATTGCAAACCTGTTAGTACTCCACTTGCTACTCATTTCAAATTGATTTATGATCAATGTCCTACAAGTGAGAAAGACAAAGAAGAAATGAAGAAGGTTCCTTATGAATCCGTAATTGGTAGTTTGATGTATGTTATGGTATGCACAAGGCAAATATTGCTCATGCAATTGGAGTTGTTAGTCGGTTTTTCTATAATCTTGGTAAAGATCATTGGCAAGCGGTGAAGTGGATTCTCAAATACCTCAGAGGCACTTCCAAATTGTATTTATGCTATGGAGGTGGTGAACCTGTGTTGGATGGCTACACAGATGCATATATGAGAGATGATTTTGATTCTAGAAAATCTACTTATAGTTAGGCCTCAAGCAAAACAAGTTTGTGTTATTTTGTGATAGCCAGAGTGTGATCCATCTCAGCAAGAATCCGACTTTCATGCAAAGTCGAAGCATATTGAGGTGCGGTATCATTGGATACGAGATTCACTGGAAGTGAAGTCATTTTCAATTGAAAAGATTCATACCGATGAGAATGGTTCAAATATGATGGCGAAGGTCTTGCATGTGTCGATGATGATATGCGGTAGAAAGAAGGCCGACATGATTGAGCAGTACCTTCCAACTTGAGTCGTGAGGGGGAGACTTGTTGGGTGAGATCACTCCCCAAGCGGAACCCACCAATTTTACTAGTATTATTATTATTATTATTAAAGAAAAAAAGAAAAGAAAAAAAAAATGTATTTTATTAGATTTGGCCCATGTGAAGAAGAAAAAAAAAAGGGATAAATCCCTAAGTCAACAAAAAGAAAGGAACACTGCCGAGAAAGAAAAAGGAAGGGGAAAAACTGCGGCCGAGTAACAAAGAGAAAGAAAAGGAAAAAAGCTTAGTTCTAGTGGTAATGGGTTCTGTAGCAAATTTGGTCCGTTTGATCTACAATTTTATTATGTTATTTCTACCACTGAGTTTGTTCTTGTAATATACAGTCTTAGTAATTTTACCTTCTCTGATAGTTACTTTAGAATGCCCACAGTCGAAGGTTGTTGTTATTTGTTTGGTTTCCACCATTTGGTGATGACTACTGTTGATCGATGTTCCCTAATGTTACTAGGAAGACTCTAGTGTACCCATTAATTATTATAGTGAAATTTTTTACTTGATATCTGCACAGGTAGAAGAAAAATATTTTGATAGTTATGGCTAATTTTTTTCAACAAATTCTTTAAAAATGATAGATCTGTTGATCATAATAGGTCCACATTGGTCGCAAAAAGTGAATTAGGCTTATTGAGGTTATAAGACAAGCTGTTTCGGGTCTAAGGTATGCGTATTCTTTCTTTGTGCTATTATGTTTATGAGAACATTTTAACTCTTTATTTTAATCTGAACTCTTTTTAGATATCTCCCCATCCCATTATTTATTTTATGAATTAATTAATGCCACTTTTTTTTTGCATAATTTTCTTGTCTTTTTGGTATACATTGTGTGTGCAGGATTTCTCTTTGGCCTTGTCCATGAATCAGTTAACTGCAGAAAATTGAACCGATTTCAAATGCAGTTCAAAGTAGGGTATTTTTTTCAATAACCTAATTTTGAAAAAAAATCATCAAAATACTCTATTTTAAAAACTATATATTAAAATACTCTTTTTTTTCCTTAGTTATAAGTCGTCTTTACAAATGACGACTTCTGTAAAGAAGTTCGAGTTTGCAAATGAGATTTTCTTAAGGGAATTTTTCAAATTTTTTTTTCAATTTTTGTTTCAAATTAACAATATATATATATATATATAATTCATTCATAAAAAACAATAACACAAATTTTAAATTACGTAGATTGAATAGAGTTGTCTGTAGCATTTAGACAATGTTTTCGAGTATGATTAATTAATCGACATAGTCCGTATTTTGTTGATACTTTTTCAATTTTTTTAACAAAAAAAAAATACATATATATATATATAAATTCATTCATAAAAAACATCACAATTTTTACAAAAAAACTACGATAAAATTAATTTCGAAGGTGGCTGCTAGTGCTACATTATTGAAGTTTTCTCACACTTAGGAAATTTTAACTATGCTTTAGTACTAATTTTTAAAAAGGAGTAGTTTGACAATTTTTTTTAAAACAAGGGCTAGTGAAAAAAAAAACCTTCAAAGTAACTTAAGCCTACCATTTTTTAATTTACCCCAAACTGAACTGAACGGATAGTTTTGTTTGGTGCATTGTAGTCCGCTCCAATTTTTTAACCGAACTCCTATGACATATGTAGAACTGGACTCTTTCTATCTTGTGAAAGTAAAAGAAAAAAGGAAACCAATCAATGTTCCGTGACACAGTATCACCCAAATCAAACAACTGAAACCAAAAAAGGAAATAGGAAATAAAATCAAACAATCAAAAACGAATGTGTAAAAAATCACAAAAATGCCGTTTTATTTAACGTGAATTATAATTCTTGTCCTCAATCATTGAACCAAGCTCTGAAAGGCAGAAAGTAATTGATAACATTAGCATAGAAATTGAAGAGTGTCAGTTCAGTTTGCTACAGTCAACCAAACTATTTTCCAAAAAGTTCAGTTAGTGGAATGGAACTGTGCATTAAAAATGTTGGTTCAGTTCTGGAACTGATATCCAAAGTTCGGTTATTTAAAAATGGGTGTAATTCAGTATGTGGTTATGTTATTTTTGAGTTTTGAAAACCATTTAAAAATCATAATTTATGTCAACGAAAATATTACAAGGTTGAGTCGCGGACTAGGTTGTTCTCTTTAAAACGTTTCGCAACACTGTTCAAATTGTATAAGGCAGACTATCAACCACGAAGTACCAGGATAAAACAACCCAGATTCACTGTCAGAATTCTAAGAAATCCGTTCTAGAATTACACCCTCAATATGGCAGTCTAATAGCTGTCACTCGAAATATGGTACTATGACCATTCATAAATCAAAAAGGACTACGACACAAAAAATCGTTCAGTTGTATTAAGACTACTAAAAAATCGACGGAACTACAACATAAATCCGCTCTAAAAGGATAGTGGTATTAGAACCACTCAAAAATCGACGGAATTACAGCATAACAACCGCTCTAAAAATCGAAAGGACTACCGCATAACTAGGGTTGTGCATGGTTGGTTTTTTTTTAAAAACCAAACCATATCCATTTTAAAACTATTAAATGGATTAAGATTGATAACCAAATCCATTTTTTGGGTTTAAAATCGGTTATAAAACCAGTTGTAAAATTGGTTATGATTAAATAACCGATTTCTGATTATGCAACTAGTTTCGATAAATCCAATTTTAAAACCGATTTTTTCTCAAAATCGGTTAAAATCCGGTTATTTTTTAATTGATTTGTGAACTTTAATTAATTTGAAAATTTGACATTATATACGGAAAACTTGATATAACTTGTTAATTTCAAGAATTTGATGCATTATGAAACTATGATAACAAAACTACGAGCAAGTTTGAGTATATTTTTCTTTTCATTACCTTAAACAAATCCTCACCATATAACCCAATCAATAATGACTGTATGTAAATTACAATTTATACACCGTATTACACCTTAACTATCAACACTCTCCAAATTTGACATTAATCATCAGATAAAATGGAAGACAAAAAAAGATGATAAATCAATAAATGATTTACAACAGGGTGAAATATTGACAATATATAACATATAACATTTATATAAATATGAAAGGGAAAAAATGGTTAAACTTATATAAGATGTCAAAAGGAAAACAGAAAGGAAAAGTCTAAGATGAACAAAAAGACTAATTTGTACAAAAAGAAGTAATTAAAAATGAGTTATGTTTTTATGCATTATTTTAAAATTGAAGGTATGAACTTTATTTTATAAAAAAAAGGAAAATATATTTTTTAGGAAATAGGTTTGTTGTTGTGAAAAGATAAGAGTTTGTTAAAGTCATGAAAATGATGAAATTTCTACTGAAAATTTGTGCTACGGGAGGAATGATACAAAGCTTAATACTTGTAGAAATAGAGAAAAAACTGAAGTACTATTAAGTTAGGAAGGGATTGAAATGTAGACAAGAAAGAGATAAATGGAAGAATGAAGTTGGTGTTCAAGAATGGCTACCTCGTTGTTGTCGTTGAAATCAAAGAAGAAACATCAAATTTTTTGTTATTGTGTAATGTGAGAAATAGAGCATCTTGCTAATTCAATTTAAATTGTATGTAAATTACAATTTAGAGAAAGGAATTAGGATTCCAAGAAAGGATTTAGGGTTCAAATCCAAAAATAAAATATGAGTGGATAATAACCGGATAAAATCTAAATCTAAAAATAAAACATGAGTGGATATCTAACCGGTTAATAAATGAGTTGGTTTATAACCATATTATTTTAACGGATATTTAAAATGGATTTGGATCCGGTTATGGATTTGAGCCTCATAACTGGATTTTTTGCACAATCCTACGCATAACAACCGCTCTAAAAATCGAAGGGACTATTGTACAAAACCGTTCTAAAAGATCGAATGGACAAAAAGAAAGGGGACAAGTGGCTCAAAAATAAGTCGAGCAGAATAAAAAAGGGAGAATAAAGAAAGTTGGGAAATGCATCCAACTTTGGTATACTTTTCACAAGAGTTTGAAATTCATTATATAGTGATGGAAGAAAACCCACATATGTTTTCTATCCAATGTGGGACTTTAGTATTTATAGAGTTGAAAACTACTCAAAATATGATAGTTTTCCAATGTAGGACTTCAACAATTTTTAAATTCACACATTAACATGCTCTATGTTCCAACAATCCCCTACTTGAATTTAAAAAAGTGTTTCTGAAATAGTGTTAAACGCTTCTATAAGATCGTGCATAAACAAAGGTGTCTCATGACTTGAACCTTTGCATAGTAAGTAAGCTTCAGATTCAACAAGAGTGACTCATAGTCTTGAACTCTATCACTGACATTAAACCCACACACAACCTTTTCATAGGGTGTATTCTCAAAAGCCCATGCATTACTGACCCTGCACGTCTATCCCAGCATAGTGAACGATCTAGGAATTGTGCCTCGAAATTCCATAGGAAGCGGCCCCACTTCCACATTCACATAGGTGAGTCTATCAAGAGTACTCATGTAGCTAGGTACTCAACTCCACATGGAGTATAAATCTCATTAAGAGTTTCTATTATCTCATCTTATCATTGCTTCGGGAATTATGCTTATCTGATTTATAATAGCATGTTCATCTCATATCACTTAATGACTTGTTATTACCAATTGAACCTAATTCTTGGGATCTCCAGTCTTTTAGGTCGGGTTACCATCATGAATGACTCTATACACATTAGTTCCATCATTTTTGGATGTATTTAGAACTTTCTCTCTAGCTAACCCTTTCGTCAAAGGATCTGCTAAATTCTCATTAGTGCGTACATGATCCACTATAACAGCTCCTTTAGAAAGTAACTTTCTAATAGCGCTGTGCTTACAACGAATTTTTTTTCTCTTACCGTTGTAATATCAATTCTCAATCTTCGCAATAGCCGCGGTACTATCTCAATGGATCAACACATTTATCATAAGTTTTTCCAATAATGGGATTTCAACTAGCAAACATCTCAACCAACTCGCTTCTTCACTAGTAGTAGTTAGTGCTGTCATTTAAGACTCCATAGTGGACTGAGCCAATATCGTCTATTCTTCGATTTCCAAGATACAACACCACTAGCTATACTAAAATATAGCCACTGGTTGCTTTGGAGTCATCTGATAAAATGTTTCAATCAGCATCACCGTATCCTTCAAGGACGGCATGATATCTTTGATAATGTAATCTAAGACTCATGATCTTTTTTATGTATCTCATGACTCTTTCGATAGCGTGCCGATTCTCCATACTAGGTCTACAAGTAAACCTCCACAATAGTCCCACAACATAGGCAATGTCGGGTCTAGTACAGTCAGTGGCATACCTGAGGCTGTCAATGATGCTCGCATATTCAGTTTGTCTAACACCTTCACCAGTGTTCTTGAAAAGTTTCACACTTGGATCATATGGTGTGCAAGCAGGTTTACTGTGATACCCTAAACCCCAAAATTACATATATAATAATTTATACTAGATTTTTTTAGGAAAATTCGCAGCGGATAACAAAATTTGTTTCCAAGGAAATAAAAACTTTTATAACTAATTTAGGATATCATGTTCCTCTAAATACACATGTAAAAATTCAACTTTATTCCTCAATTAAAACAATGCAATCTCAATGAACTTGACTTAACTATAATTTCTTAATTTAAATCCAAAAATTTATTAGTACTAATAAGGTTTTCATACAAAAACTCTTTTTTAATTAAATAAGTAAAAGTACAATACAAATTACAACTAGTAATTTCCAGTATCACCTATCAAAGCGAGATTTCTCCCAAATTTGAACTTCAAGACTCATTAACCTGTAATAATTGCGATTTCCCAAACGCGGAGCCAAGCCAGTCAAACACAAACAATGAAGGAGGTGAGATTCGAAATCACGTTGATTGTATAATATAAGTAAGAAGAAGACACAATTAATCATAAATAAACCGTATCATTACACAAACATTCTTCAAGGAAAAACATCACATTATAAAGTCAAAATCACTCAAGGAAGATCAATACATTTCACCATAACATTAAATCATCTAAGAGAAATTATTATCGCACACGATACGTATTAATCACAACAAAACAATCACAAGAAAATGCAATGTTATGCATAACCTTAGACTTTACTTCAAAATGTGGTATCATTCTAACTCTAAAGTACTTGGTTAGGAGGCTTGATACTATGCCACCATCCCAGTGGACGGACAATTCAAATTGGCCCTGTCTTCAAAGATCCCCTCAACTTAACTTGAGACACATATACGCGACACTCGAGGTAAACGTCTGTTGCATAGTAGCTCCCGACATTGGGAGTGCTACCTCCAAGTCACCTACGTATTCCCCACCCGAATACCTCCAAGGTCTAACAATCTTGCCTTAAGGCTCAATAGTAGACCGCCACGATCAGACTCATTCAGTTGTACTTACCTGGAATCACTAGGCTTGTAAGGCCCTGATGACAAAATAATCTCCATTTCAAAAATTCTCAATATTTATTTTCTTCCCTCGTTGGCCTATGATACTCTATTAAGACCATTATCTAAAACAAAATTTGGAATCATCACTATTTCATCAATTATGGGGTACTTCAATATTCTCATCACAATTTTTTAACATCATTAATCATACATAATCATGATCATCATATAAACTCATCACAAATTTGTAACATCACTATCGTCAATCAAATGTCATCATTATCATCACATAAACATATGTCATACAATGCATCCATCTTTTATCATGACATCACATAAATTCGTCCAATCAAACATATGCACAAAATTTCATTCGACATCCAACATCACAATAATATCAAATATCAAATACAACACAATTATCGAAAATTAAATCAATCAACACCTTATAAAAATTTTATTTAATATTTTAATCTCACAATCCTCATATTTTCACATTAATTAATTTATCTCTCAAAGGACTACTACTGTACGTAGCGAACCCCAGATGAATTGTTGGAAAATACGGTTTTCCCGTTCATCTCACAGTATATTATACTCATGAATTCAAACACTCTCTCACCCTTTACCTTATTTATACGCTTTCTCAAACACAAAAATCAATGGAAGTTTTCAACAACAACAACAGATCGACAGCGTACAACAAGCGAATCCGAATAAACGACGTGTTCACAAAATCGTCGAGACGTGACTGATAAATTATGAGGAGCATAAAAATAAATGTTAAATAATTAATAATATTTTTAGGAACAAAATAGAGTCAAAACAAAGAGAAAAAACTGCAGAAAAGGTCTCACCGACTCGTTGGAGCGCCGGAAAGGTGTGACAACAATTTCACCGAAAAATGCAAATGAGTAGTGTTTCTTGAAGGTTTCGACGAGAGGAATCCAAAAATGATTCCAGTTTTCTGAGGCGACAAACATCGTAATCGGAATCGGCCAAAAATAGCTCGGCCAACAAAAGAAACGGAGCTGTTTCTGAAGAATCGGAGAAACGATTAATAAAATTGATGCAAAAAATGGATTCAGTGGACGATTTTGTGTGGGATAGCGGTTGGGATCGATTTAAATGGCAAAGAATTAGTGGGAGTAAATTTTAGAGAAAAAGGGTTTGCTGCGATTTGGCTGCGCGTTAGTGTGTTTTTGTTTTGTTTTTTTACAGGTAGCAGATGTACATGTACAATTACAAGAGTAAAACAGTCTCTAAAGTCCAACATAGGGTAGTAATGTATGAGGCAGAAGTGAGGTGTAATGAGCAACTCGCAGGTGTAGGAAAGAAAAGCCCAACCAGTAATAGTCCAAATTAATATGCAGAAGTAGAAAATAGGGGTGTAAACAGTCGATCCAAAATTTATTTTCTAGTATTTCTAAAAGCCCTTAATAAATAAATAATTTATTTTAATGATCCATACTAGAAACGTTTTCTCCAAAATACTCATTTTAACATAATATTATTTTTCCTCAACATAGATAAATCTAATTTTAATCAAGCTCTCATACTCAAAATAATAACTATAATTATTACTATAACATTTTTCAAAATAATCACATAAAAATATATCATCTTTATAGAATAGTCGAAATGATAAAATAAATAAATATAACATCAACAATTTATATTAATTACTAAATCAAAATAAATATGTATAAAATCATCATACAATAGCAACTATATAAAAATAAAGAAAATCAATATCAATATTACTAATATCTCAAGATAATTATTTGTAAAATAAATAATTAAAATAACATATATTTATAAATAATTAAATATAATTATGTGCACACTTAACATCAGTCAAACATAGAAGAAGATATCACATTAACTACGAACGCACATATACATGTAGAATCGCCTAAAACCTTATTCTTTAAAAAAATGTACACTAAAATACTGTTATTTATAGAAAAATATATAAAATAATAAAATATAATATTTGTTATTTATATCACTTATTTAGTCAAATATATACAAGATTAGCATATCATAGAAAACACCCATATAACGAAAATTAGTCACAAAATTTATCAACATACATTCTAAAATAATTTAACACAAAATTAATTATTTAAAATCATATTTCAGTAATAAATAGTTTATTATAAAAATTGGGGTGTTATAAGGTAAACGTGTGTTGCATGGTAGCTCCCAACATTTGGAGTGCTACCTCCAAGTCACCTAGGAACTCTCCACCCGTATACCTCCAAGGTCTAACAATCTTGCCTTAAGGTTCAACAACAGACCGCCACTATCAGACTTATTCAGTTGTAGTTCCTTGAAATCACTAGGCTTGTCAGGCCCTACTTATATGGTGACAAAAAATCGCCACTTCAAAAATTCTCAATATCTAATTTCTCCCCTCGTTGGCGTATGATACTCCATTAAGACTATCATCTCAAGCATAATTTGGAATCACCACTATTTCATCAACTATGGGGGTTACTTTAATATTTTCATCACAAATTTATCACATCACTATCATTAATCATACATCAACACCATCATCATCACATAAACTCATCTCAAATTTATAGCATCACTGTCATCAATTATACATCATCACATAAACTCATCACTATGTATCCATCTTTTATTGTCACATCACATAAACTCGTCTAATAAAACATATACACAAAATTCATTCGACATCCAATATCACAAAAATATCAAATACCACACATTTAACGAAACTAAATCAATCAAACACCCATAAATATTTTTATTGCACATTTTAATCTCATAATTTCCATATTTGTATATTAATTAATTTATCCCCAAAGGGTTATTGTCGTACGTTGCGAGCCCCGAATGAATCGTTGGGAAATACAGTTTTCTCGGTCATCTTACAATATATTATACTCATGAATTCAAATATTCTCTCACCCCTTACCTAATTTAGACGCTTTCTCAAACACAGAAATCAGTGGAAGTTTCAACAGTAACTGCTGATCGACAAAGTACAGCGAACGAATCCGAATAAATGGCGAGTTCAAAAAACGGCCGAAACACGATTGATAAATTATGCGGCGCATAAAAATCAATATTATATAATTAGTAATAATTTTAGGAGCAAAAATGGATTCAAAACAACGAAAAAAACCTGCATTAAAGGTCTCACCGACACGTCGAAGGGCCGCAAAGGTCCAACGTCAACTACACCGAAAAATGCAAATGAGTAGTTCTTCTTGAAGGTTTCGACGAGAGGAATCCAAAAATGATGCCTGTTTTTTGAGACGACAAATGTGGTCATCAGAATCGGCAAAAAAAGCTCGCCTAAGGAAAGAAACACAGCTGTTTATGATCATACGGAGCCACGATCAATAAAATTGATGTCTAAAATGGATTTAGTGGCCGATTTTGGGTGGGTAAGAGGTTGGGATTGATTCAAATGGCAAATAATTGGTGGGAGTGAATTTGAGAGAAAAAGGGTTTGTTGCGATTTGGGTGCGCGTTAGTCTATTTTTTTGTTTTTTTAATTGTAGATGGAGGGGTGCAGATAGCAGATGTATAGGTATAAGAGTAAAACAGTCTGTAATGCCCAACACAGGGTATCAAGTCCAAGGCATAAATGGGGGTGTAATGAGCAACTCGCAGGTGTAGGAAAGAAAAACCCAACCAGTAATAGCCCAATTGATGTGCAGAAGTAGAAAATAGGGGTGTAAACAGTCGTCTGCCCAAAATTCAATTTTAGTATTTCTAAAAGTACTTAATAAATAAATAATTTATTTTACTGATCCATACTAGAAACTTTTTCTCCAAAATACTCATTTTAACATAATATTATTTTTCCTTAACATAGATAAATCTAAGTTTAACCAAAGTTATCATATTCAAAATAATAACTATAATTATTACTATAACATTTTTCAAAATAATCACATAAAAATACATTATCTTTATAGATTAGTCGAAATGATAAAATAAATAAATATAACATCAACAATTTATATTATTTACTAAATCAAAATAAATATGTATAAAATCACCATACCATAGCAACTATATAAAAATAAAGAAAATCAATATCAATATTATTAACATCTCAAGATAATAATATGTAAAATAAATAATTGAAATAAGATATATTTGGAAATAATTAAATATATTATATGCACACTTAACATTAGTCAAACATATAAGAAAATATCACATTAACTACGAGCATACATATACACGTAGAACCGCCTAAAATCTTATACTTTAAAATATGTACATTAAAAATACTATTATTTATAGAAAAATATATAATATAATAAAATATAATATTTTTTATTTATATCACTTATTTAGTCAAATATGTATAAGATTAACACATCGTACAAAACCCCCACATGACGTAAATTAGTCACAAAATTTATCAACATATATTCTAAAATAATTTTAACATCAAATTAATTATTTAAAACTCTATTTAATTAATAAAATAGTTTATTATAAAATTTTGGATGTTAAATCATACATAGAATATTACATTTCTTGTATGTTGTATTATGTTCTTCACCAATCTATTGGTCAATTAATTTTTTATATTATATAATATAAATTTATATATTTTTTGTTCATGAACATGTAGAGAATGAAAAAAGTATGATGGGTGAAAAGGGTTATTATGATGATATTCGAAAACAAGTGTTAAAAATTCCACAACAAGAAATATTTTAGAAACCGGACGAAATTAGTTGATATCGATGGAGGTGATATATTGGTAGGACCCATTTGATGGACAAAATAGGTTAGAAACATGATTGGATAAGAAGCATGTAGAGACAAGTTATGATATGGACAGAAGAATTATCATATCATGTGTTTGATGAACACAGGAAAACAAATCTAATATGATTAGTTTATCATATCTAATGTTTGATACACAACATATAACACAATGATATGATATATATTGTGATAAAATGACAAATTTAATATTGTAATCTATTTAATTTTTTTTCTTTCAAAATAACGTTCACATATTTTTTTTCATAAATAAATCAAAAATGTTAAAAAAATGTAAATAATTTATTAAGTAATTTTATATAGGCTAAATACCACCCGTGGTCCCTTAACTTAATTTCAGTTAACGATTTAGTCATTTATCTTTTTTTTTCCGATTTGGTCCTTTATGTTTTTAAATAATTTCAGCGTTACCCTTTAAATGGGGTTTCGTTAAAAAAAAAATTAAAAAAATCTCTCCTCCATGTTCAGAAAAAGTTATCCTTTATGTTTTGGAAAGATTTCAGAAAAATATTCAAAGTTTGTTCTAAGTTTGATAGTAGGATTGATTCGTTAAAACTGAAGCTATGGGTATTTATACTCCATAGAAATCACTTCAGATCAGTGACAATCGTTCCTAGAGCTTTGATGAACATATGCAATGATCTAGATGAGAGATTTTTTAACTTTTTCTTAACAGAATCCCACTTAAAGGGTAACGTTGAAATTATTTAAAAACATAAAGGATCAAATCGGGGAAAAAAAAAAGGACCAAATCGTTAACCAAAATTTAGTTAAGGGACCACAGGTGGTATTTAGCTACTAAAAAATTGTTATTATTATTGAGCAAAAAACATATATTATTAATGAGCAAAAAAAAATTATTTATGAGTAAAAAAATATATTGTGAGCAAAAGTTTTAAAATATAAAATAATCATGAATCAAAGTTTATTTTTTCAACCATTCAATATGAACACAAGCAAAAACCTATCATAACTTTTATCATGTTGCATAATAAAATAAGTCAGAAAAAATCAGGGCAAATATGAAAAGAAAAAATTAACCTAACTTCAATAGTCATAAAATCAACCTAATCAATAGAAAACAATCATAAAATAAGAGAAATTAATAAATTCAGAGGAAATCAACTTTTAACGTCAACCATCACAAAATCAACCCAACATCAACAACAGAAAAATCATAAAATAAGAGTAAATAAAAAAAAATCATAAACACAATAAGAAAATCAAAGAAAATTATTGCAAATATGAAAAAGAGGGAAAAAAATGGTAACTTGGAATATAGAGGAGTGAGATGGTGGAGGGAGAGCGACAGCGGGAATGAAAAGGAGGGAGCTGAGAGTGGTAGTGGAGAGGGAGACAGAGAAGAGAGCAACTTTCGAGAGGGAGAAGAGAGCGGCTGTGGGGATGAAAGAAGGAGATGTAGAGGAACAACACAAATGAGAGTGGAAGGAGAGAAAGAGCAGTTGTGGAGAGGGAGAGGAGAGCGGCTGTGGGGACGAGAGAGAGAAGGAGAGGTAGAGGAATAAGACGGTAGATGGGAGAGAGAGAAACGTGAGTAAGAAAAGGAAATGGATAAAATGAGAACATATTTCTTAATTTTTATGAGCTTGAAAAAGGATTATTTTAATCTCACTTAAACTAAGATTAGAAAATAAGTCCAAAATAAGATATAATTAAAATTTAACTGCATCCTATCTCTTTATCAACTCTAAGGGAATAAAAGAAGTTGTTGTTAACATTGTGAAGGGAATTTCCAAAATATATTTGGAATTCTCTAATAGCTATATTAAGTAGCAAAATTAAATAACTTAATGTATCACTTGGTCAAGTGGTTGTAATGCTTGGGTTTAATTCAAACCAATGCATCTGTTAAGTTACCAAAGGTTACAATCTTTCTCAAGAGTTATTTTCTTTCACCAATTGGTATGAGTTCAAGAGTTGTTTTCTTTCACTAATTGGTATGAGTTTCTCTATAAATAGAGATACTTTAGAGGCAGAAAGTAGAACACAATTTTCATGTTACATGAACTAAATTTTTGTCAAAAATATTTCTGAGTCATTTTTTCTTTTCTCTAGTGCACGAGAGTAAATGAAGAAACTTTATTCTGTAAACTATCATCAATCGATAGGCTTGATGTGGATGTGCAATTCACTTAAAGGATTCCAAAATATTCTGAAGGGGATTCGCTGGTTAACCCGTTTGCATCTAATATATATAGATTGGTGGGGGAGAATCGAACCTAAAGCTTAGTGTGATACACACGCTTTGGAATTTATTTGTGCAACTTTCATCATCATCAATTTCATAATCTCCTTGTTCAAGATTTGCAGCATACCCCCAACAAAAGATCCAACAATCTTTAGGTTCGATTATCAAATTTATTTATGGCTGCAACTTTTAAAGGAGATGGACTTTCTTGACCATGGTGAAAGGTACACATTTAATTTATATGAATATATATGATATGTTTGAAGTTCTAAATTCATATGTGGTTCTCCAAAGTGATTATATTTGTTTATGTTAAATTTAACATGTGGTTAGATTGATATGCATGATTTAGAATATATATTCAATTATGAATTTAATATGGTTTATGCATGAATTTTGCTTGTTTGGATTTTAAAAAGTAATTAAAGTCTTGGAAATAATCACATATGAAAATTCATGGTTGGGCACTGAAATTTATTTAGTGTTAATACATTTATATATTACATTCATGTTTGAAATGCATATATAATAAATTTTCCTTTTTAGATGCATATATAATAATATGGAGATAGGATGTGGAAAATTAATAATATAGAATTAGAGATAATATGTTTTGATGAAATTTTTGTTTATCTATGGTTGATGTTTTTAGACTAAGAACAAGAATTTATAATTGACCAGTGGAAGAAAATGTATTTATAATTTTGGTCTCTTAAATCTTGACAAGTATGAATATGTATGATTTAAGATGCATATTTAACACATTAATTTATTTAAAGTAGTGAAAATAAATTGTCATAAATATCAAGTGTATGTCTCAATATAGTAATGCTTCATGTGAGAAGTTATTAAGTCTAGAACTGATTAACTCATATTATAGATGCATGATAGTATGAAAGTATCTGTCAATTTCTTGCTTATTTTGATATTGAAAATGATTTGGATCTATTTTGAATTATTGTAAGTTGACAAATGTTCATGGAAGAAACTAATAAAAAATCTTAATGATTTTATTCATTATTTATTTTCTATTGTGATGCTTATTTGGATTTACCACAGAACATATTTAAATATGGATCTTTTAACAAATAGAATTCATGATGCATGCATTAGTTATAGTATAACTATGAAGAAATGGTTTCTTTAATATAAATGAAAGGAATGCTTATTTGTTCAGGAGTAGATGACTTACATATTTGGATTCAGCTTATGATATTTGATTATGAGAAATTTTTATGATCATGTTTTGTTAGCTTGTGGCAATATATATTTAATGCATTCAATGTATTATATCTTGAACTTGAATATATTGAAAAGAGAGTTAGAATTTTAAATTGAGATGCTTATTAAATATAGTAAAAGGTAGAATAACATAAAATTTTGTTTATGTGATAATTGAGATGCTTATCAATTGTAAGGGATACAATGTGAAGAGATTATATGACAAAAGTGTCATGGTTTGATAATAGTTGGTTAACACTATCAAGAATATAAAAGGTAATCGGATGTTTGATGTAAGTCATGACTTATACCAGACCTGATATAGATATGTTATTAAAAGATTAAGTCGGTATACAAGCAATCCAAGTAAAGAACATTGGCGTGCTATTAATACAGTATTAAAATATTTGAAAGGAACAAGTAACTATAGTTTAATCTATAGTGGAGATCCTTCAATTTTGGAAGGATATACATATGTTAGTTTGGTAAATTATGTTGAGGATCATGCTTCCACAAGTGGATTGATCTTCAACCTTGGTGGATGTGAAGTTTCTTGGAGTTCAAAGAAACAAACTTGCGTTGACGACACCACCATGACTGCAGAATTTATTGTTCTAGTTGCAGGTAGTAAAGAGGCTGAATGACTAAGAAATTTGTTGTACGAGATACCAATTTGGCCAAAGCCAATGGCACCGTGGTCCATACATTGTGATAGTTAACCCACGCTATCAAAAGCATATAGCCAAGTATTTTGGTTTAAGACATAGCTATGTAAAGGATTTAATGGAGTGATATCCATAGTGTTTGTAAAAACTAAAAAGAATCTTGCAGATCCTTTGACGAAAGGTCTGACAAAGGACATGGTGTTGAAGACATCATTAGGGATGTGATACAAGCTCATATCTAAATAATCACCAATGGTGGAAACGATCAACTCCCACTTGAGTAGCATCAAGTCTTGAGTTCAATGATGAAAGTACACTATTAGAGTGATTGAAGTATTTGACAATAGATACATCCCAAAGGGTAAAAGTACTTGGACCATAAAATAAAAGTGGTAGGATGAGGTCTCCTCTTAATGGACATATATCATATATTTGCTGGAATATATAATTATGGGTACATTTCTGATATAGTCCACCTATATGAGAATGAAGTGGGCCGCTTCATAGAGTTCAAGGGCTTGACTCTTAAATTCTCATGAAAAGGATATGAGACACAGGGCCTTATCAAATGTGTCATATTTATAATTCAATCAATGATACCGAGATTTCATGTGTGAGTTATGCACACTTGTTCTAATGAATGGTTGGTTCAAAGCTTGTCTACCAGTCTATTCGGGGATGAGTGAAAACATAATTTACTAAGTAATGGTTCAAATCGTAAGATATCTTTATCTGAAGCCATGAGATTTCCGGAATAACGGACTTAGATATATTTTGAAAATGGTGGGGGATTGTGAGGGGAATTTCCAAAATATATTTGGAATTCTCTAACAGCTATATTAAGTAGCAAAATTAAATAACTTAATGTATCACTTGGTCAAGTGGTTGCAATGCTTGGGTTTAATTCAAACCAGTGCATTTGTTAAGTTACCAAAGGTTACAATCTTTCTCAAGAGTTGTTTTCTTTCACCAATTGGTATGAGTTCAAGAGTTGTTTTCTTTCACTAATTGGTATGAGTTTCTCTATAAATAGAGATACTTTAGAGGCAAAAAGTAGAACACAATTTTCATGTTACATGAACTAAATTTATGTCAAAAATATTTCTGAGTCATTTTTTCTTTTCTCTAGTGCACGAGAGTAAATGAAGGAACTTTATTTAAGATTTGCAGCATACCCCCAACAAAAGATCCAACAAACATTTTATGTTAAAATCTCACACCAACGAATATCATAGAAACCAGATGAAATTAGTTGTTATTGATGTAGAGGTAATCAATTAAATAAAATATTTCTCATTAAATAATGTATTTTCACTTACTCATTAATATATTTGCAGAGTCTCTTGATATTTATGAAAGTTGGATTAACAAACCATTTTCTCTTCTAAAAGAGCGTAAGATAAAAAAGGTAAAGGTCCCAAAAAATTTTTTATAGGGAAGACTCTTGAAGTCTAACTTTTATTTAGATTAATCGTCAATATTAGAACACTTTAATGTTGCTCGTTTGTAATCAACTCCAAATTGAAACAATGAAAGGTAGAAAAAATAAGAAATGAAAAGGATCAAAATCACTTTATTTTTGTATATATCAAGTAGTTACACTAGTTTGTATTTATATCATGCACATCTTAGATAAGTTGTTAGAACTAATTACTAAAGCTTTAACTAACTTCTAAAACTTCTTAACTACAACTTGGAATTACAATTTCAACATTCTCTTTAATTCACAGTGGTTAAAGAAACTACTCCAAGCTTGCTCATCTCTTGAAATATGCATTTTCCTATATGTACCTTGTGTGGTGGTTTTCGGATGAGAAATGTAAATTCTGAATAGGTTTCATGCTATGATGGAAAGTAACTGCCGATTAAATTTCATAGGCGAAAGTATTTATATAGAGTAATTTTTCTTTTTGATACATATATTTTGAAATTACAGTGTGTATACAGTGTCACTACATCTCTATGTCGTAAAAACATCACTTATTTTAAAAGTAAAATTTTGTAAGCTGCTATTCGATAGATTTTAATTCGCGAGGTGATGGTTTGTGTCCCTGCATTGCTGCAATGAGCATAGAACACACGTTCTTTGCAGGGAGCCAAACATATCCCAAAAATAAAGATGTATGTTCAAAACTCATAATTAATTAGAATTAATTTGCTTACTTTGAATGTCACAAATTCTAACCCTTAATTTTTCTAATCGTGAATAGTATCGGGTCTATATTTCTAAACATGGAGGCCAGACGAATTCATAAACATGCCCTGAACATAGTTTCTACTATTTTGAAGTAAATGGAGATTTTTTAAAAGGTGACTTGTAAAAGTAAATTCTTATATTTGTTTTGTAGAATACTTTATACATCCAAATTGTTTTAGGCAAGGATAGTTATTGGATCCTCTCCCAATGTCTAACATTAATTCATTATTTTAGTTATTTTAGTATGTTTGTTGTTTATTGGAAATTAGGAGAATACTTTTTAACATTTTAATTATGAATATATTTTGTTGGATACATTTTACCCCAAATCTATGATTCAGTTTACTTTTATAACGGGTATTTGAGATTATAAATCTTTGGACATTTATTTCTTACTTTATATGGTAGATTAATTCATGCAGTTGGTATGTTTCAATGTTTCAGTCTAAATTATATAAAATAGGTTTTCAATTTTTTTTTTCATTTTTCTTTTTTTAATTTAAAAGATAATATATTTATCTAAAACGTTTTACTATCATAAGAATATAAATCATTGAAAACCGTCCTTGTATGCCTTCATCTCCACTCATTGAAATAAAGTTATCCATATAATAATGTATATTGTATTATGTTCTTCACCAATCTATTGGTCAATTAATTGTTTAGATTATATAATATATAATTTATATATTTATTATTCATGAATATGTAGAGAATAAAAAAAAGTTTGATGGGTGAAAAGGATGATTACGATGATATTTGAGAAGAAGTCTTAAAATTTCACAATAAGAAATATTTTAGAAATCGGATGAAATTAGTTGTTATTAATGGAGGTGATAAATTTGTAGTGATGGACAAGATAGGTTAAAGACAAGATTAGAGAATAAGGAGTTATCATGTCATGCTTTTGATGTATACAAGATAACAAATCTAATAAGATTATTTTATTATATCTAGTGTTTGATACACAACATATAACCCAATGAAATAATATATATTGTGATAAAATAACAAATTTATCATTTTAATTTATTTAATTTATTTAATTTATTTAATTTTTTTTCTTTCAAAATAACATTCATATATTATTTTTACAAATAAACAAAAAAATGTTAAAAAAATGTAAATATTTTATGAAGTAATTTTTATACTTGAAAAAATTGTTTATGCTACTAAAAAACATGTATTATTAATGAGAAAAAGAATATTACTAATGAGCAAAAAATTATATTATTTATGAGTAAAAAACATATATTGTGAGCAAAAGTTTCAAAATATGTAAATCAAAGTTTATTTTTCAACCATTTAATATGAACACGATCAAAAACCAATCATAAATTTTATCATATTGTATACTAAAATAAAGGCTTAAATGCAGTTTTAGTCCCCCTATTTTAACTGATTCGCAATTTTGGTCCCTCTATTTCTAATTTCGAAATTTTGGTCCCCCTATTTTAACTGATGCGTAATTTTGGTCCCTCTATTTCTAATTTCGCAATTGTGGTCTCCTATTTTAACTGATTCGTAATTTCCGTCCCTCTATTTCTAATTTCTCAATTTTGGTCCATTTATTTCTTAAAATTGAGACATTTTGTAAATATAATGGGTCACATACTTTTTTTAATAAAATTTAATGGATTACATTTAAAAAAATATATAACATAAGAAAATATTAGATATTTATTTAAAAAATATATTTTTTATTATAAAAAACTATTTAAAATATAGTTTTTAATTATTTAAAACTAATCTAAAAATAGTTTTATTTATTATTTTTTTTAAACTGATTTCAAAATTTATTATTTTAAAAACTTTTTTTGGAATAATTTTTAATTATTATTTTTATTAATTCAATTATGATTTTAAAATAAAACAGAATTTTTATTATATTTTTTAATATATTTAATATATTAAAAGCATGATTACATGTATTTTAAATATATTTTTTT
>JBBPBQ010020323.1:46167422-46232484 GCA_037974755.1 Cicer yamashitae | reverse complement strand
AAACAGAATTTAAATAAAAATTTATTTTTATCATAAAACAGAATTTTACTAAAAAATAAGATATTTTCTAAAGAAAAAAACATATTTTTTTAAATAAAAAATAGAACTTAAATTTTTTTCATTATTTTAAAAAAATAATAATTTATTAATTATTAATCATTATTTTAAAAACATATTTGAATTAATAACAATAATAAATAAAAATTCTTTTAAAAACAATTTTTAAAATAATAAATTTTGAAATCAGTTTTTAAAAAATAATAAATAAACCATTTTTAGATTTAATTAGTTTTAAAATAATTAAAAACTATTAAGTATTTTTTTATGATAAATTTTTTTAAAAATAAATATCTAATGTTATATATTTTTTTAAATGTAATCCATTAAATTTTATTAAAAAAATATGTGATTCATTAGATTTACAGAATGTCTCAATTTTTAGAAATAGAGGGACCAAAGTTGAGAAATTAAACATAGAGGGACCAAAATTAAGAATCAGTTAAAATAAGGGGACCAAAATTGAGAAATTAGAAATAGGAGGACAAAAATTGTGAATCAATTAAAATAGGGGGACTAAAACTGCATTTAAGCCTAAAATAAATCAGAAAACAACAGAGAAAAAAGTCGGACAAATATAAAAAGAGGAAATCAATCTAACATCAACACTCATAGAATCAACCAACATCAACAACAAAAAACATTCATAAAATAAAAAGAGTAATAAATTCAGAGGAAATCAATCTAACATCAACACTCATAGAATCAACCAACATCAACAACAAAAAACATTCATAAAATAAAAAGAGTAATAAATTCATAGCAAATCAATCCAATGTCGACGACATAAAAAATCATAAAATCAAGGAAATCAAAAAAATTATTTCATCAACACAAAAAAAAAAATCAAAAGAAATTAAGACAAATATGAAAAAGAGGGAAAAACGGTACCTTGAAATATAGAGGAGTGTGATGTTGGGGAGAGAGAGCGAATGTGGGGAGAGAGCGCCATGATGGACAAGAAAAGGTGGATGAGGAGAGCGGTGGAGAGAGAGGATAGTCGCAGTGGAGATGAGAGAAAAGGAGAGGTAGCAACCAATTGCAAGAATGGGAGGTGGTTGCTGCCTTGCAATTGGGGCCTTTGGCTTTGGTCTTGTTGCAATTGTCCGCCGGCCGGCTCAGCAAAGAATGGGAACCCTCCTATTCTTCAAAGAACAGCAACAAGAATGGGAACCCTCCAAAGGCCCCAATTGCAAGGCAACAACCACCTCCTAGAAATGGCCCTCTCCCCTTTCTCTATTTTCACTGTGGGAAAGAGGGTCATATGGCACGCAAGTGTAAGAACAAGCCAGACCCTGCTAATCAGGCTAACTTGACAGAAGAGCAATTCGTTGCTATGATAACTGAGATCAACCTAGTTGTTGGATCAGATGGATGGTGGATAGACACTGGCGCCTCCCGCCATGTCTGTTATGATCGTGCTATGTTTAAAACATACACTGCTTCTGAAGATAAGTAAGTGCTGTTGGTAGATTCCCACTCCACTAATGTTGCTGGTATTTGAGATGTGGAACTAACATTCACCTTTGGAAAGACCTTAATTATGAAGGATGTCATGCACACTCCAGAAATAAGGAAGAATCTGGTTTCTGGGTTTCTTCTCAATAAGACAGGGTTTACTCAAACTATAGGGGCAGATTTGTACACCATTTCTAAAAATAGTATTTTTGTTGGGAAAGGGTACATCACTGATGGCATGTTTAAATTGAATGTTGAAATCAATAAAATGTTTCCTTCTGCTTACATGTTGTGTGATTTTAATATTTGGCATGCTAGACTCTGTCATATGAACAAACGTGTGGTTTCGAACTTAAGTAACTTAGGCTTAATTCCAAAATTATCTATAAAAGATTTTGAAAAATGTGATTTTTGCAGTCTAGCTAAAATAACTAAGAGTTCACATAAATCAGTAGTTAGAGAATCTGAACCTTTAGACTTAATACACTCTGATATATGTGAACTTGATGGGATGTTAACCAGAAATGGAAAGCGTTATTTTATTACTTTTATTGACGATTGTTCCGACTATACTTTTGTATATCTTATGAAAAATAAAAGTGAAGCGCTTGACATGTTTAAGATCTTTGTAACTGAAATTGAAAATCAATTTAGTAAGAAGATTAAGAGATTTGGTAGTGATAGAGGAACAGAGTATGATTCTAGTTTATTTAATGAGTTTTATAAAACCCAAGGAATTATACATGAAACTACTGCACCATATTCACCTGAAACTAATGGTAAAGCTGAAAGAAAGAATATAACTCTTATTGAACTTGTTGTTGCTATAATGCTTCATTCTGGTGCTGCCTCTCACTAGTGGGGGGAAATTATTTAGACTGTCTGCTATGTTTTGATTAGAGTTCCTAAATCGAAGAACAAAACATCTCCTTATGAGATAATGAAGAAAAGACAGCCTAATTTGTTTTATCTTCGAACTTAGGGTTGTCTGGCTTATGTCAGAATCCCCGATCCCAAGCGAATTAAACTCGCTAGTAGAGCCTATGAATGTGTATTCATTGGGTATGCGGTAAACAGTAAAGCGTATAGGTTTTATGACCTAAATGCGAAAGTTATCATAGAATCAAATGATGTTGACTTCTATGAAAATAAATCCCCTTTCAAATCGAGAAATAGTGGGGGCAGCGAACCTAGTCAAGCTCATGTGACAAGAAGCACTGAAAGCAACACACAAGGTGAAACCAAAACTCGGAGGAGCAAGAGAGTAAGAGTTGCTAAAGATTATGGACCTGAATATATGGCATATAATTTAGAAGAGGATCCTGCAAATCTCAAGGAAGCCTTGTCGTCTTTGGATGCAGATTTATGGCAAGAAGCTATAAACGATGGAATGCATTCTCTAGAGTCTAACAAGACCTGGCATTTAGTGGACTTGCCTCCTGGTTGCAAACCTATAGGTTGTAAATGGATTTTGAAAAAGAAACTAAAACCCGATGGATCTATTGATAAGTACAAGGCACGCCTTGTAGCCAAAGGTTTTAGACAAAGAGAAAATATAGATTTCTTCGACACTTTTTCACCTGTCACTAGAATAACATCCATCAGGGTGCTCATATTACTTGCGACTATTCATAATCTGGTGATACACCAGATGGATGTAAAAACAGTCTTTTTAAATGGTGACTTGGAAGAAGAAATCTATATGGAACAACCTGAAGGTTTTGTAATACATGGGCAAGAAGACAAGGTCTGTATGTTAGATAAGTCTCTATATGGTCTTAAACAAGCTCCTAAGCAATGACATGAAAAATTTGACAACTTGATTTTATCGAATGAGTTTAAGGTGAATGAAAGTGACAAATGTATTTATTACAAATTTGAAAATGGCATTTGCACTATCATATGTCTCTATGTAGACGACTTACTCATATTTGGTTCAAACATTCACGCCATTAACAATGTGAAATCACTATTGAGTAACAACTTTGATATGAACGACCTCAGAGAAGCGAGTGTAATCCTTGGAATAAAGATTACTAGGTCAGAAAAGGGAATTTCTTTGGATGAATCTCACTATGTTGAAAAGATCCCAAAGAAATATAATTACTTTGACTGTAAACCTGCTTGCACACCATATGATCCAAGTGTGAAACTTTTCAAGAACACTGGTGAAGGTGTTAGACAAACTGAATATGCGAGCATCATTGGCAGCCTTAGGTATGCCACTGATTGTACTAGACCCGACATTGCCTATGTCGTGGGATTATTGTGCAGGTTTACTAGTAGACCTAGTATGGAGCATTGGCACGCTATCGAAAGAGTCATGAGATACCTTAAAAGGACCATGAGTCTCGGATTATATTATCAAAGATTTCTTGTTATCCTTGAAGGATACAGTGATGCTGATTGGAACACCTTATTAGATGATTCCAAAGCAACCATTGGCTATATTTTCAGTATAGCCGGTGGTGCTGGATCTTGGAAATCGAAGAAACAGACGATACTGGCTCAGTCCACTATGGAGTCTGAAATGATAGCATTAGCTACCGCTAGTGAAGAAGCAAGCTGGTTAAGATGCTTGCTAGCTGAGATCCCTTTATGGGAAAAACCTTTGCCAGCTGTGTTGACCCACTGCGATAGTACCGCGGCTATTGCAAAAATTGAGAACCGTTATTATAACGGTAAGAGACGACAAATACGTCGTAAGCACAACACAGTTAGAAAATTACTTTCTAAAGGAGCTGTTATAGTGGATCAAGTACGCACTGATGAAAATTTAGCAGATCCTTTGATGAAAGGATTAGCTAGAGAGAAAGTCCTAAATACATCCAAAAGGATGGGACTAATGCCTATAGATCAATGAGTCACTTATGATGGTAACTCGACCTAAAAGACTGGAGATCCCAAGAATTAGGTTCAATGGGTAATAACAAGTCATAGCGATATGGGATGAACATGCTATTTTATATATGAGAGAAACATGATTCTTGAAGCGATATAAGGATGAGATAATAGTAACTCTTAATGAGATTTATACTCTATGTGGAGTGGAGTACCTAGCTACAGGAGTACTCTTAATAGACTCACCTATGTGAATGTGGAAGTGGGGGCCGCTTCCTATGGAATTTCGAGGCAGAATTCCTAGAGCGTTCACTATACTGGGATACACGTGCATGGCCTTAAATGCACGGGCTTTTGAGAATACACCTAATGAAAAGGTTGTGTGTGGGTCTGATGTCAGAGATAGAGTTCAAGACTACGAGTCACTCTTGTTGAATCTGAATCTTACTTGTTATGCAAAGGTTCAAGTCAAGAGACACCTTTGTTTATGCACAATCTTAAAGAAGCGTTTGACGTGAATTCTGAAACCTTCTTTTTTTTAAATTCAAGTGGGGGATTGTTGGAAATGATGATGAAATTAATTGAGGATTGTTGGAAATAATGGTGACATTAATGAGTTAGTGTGGTTGTGAATTGAAAAAATGAGAAGTCCCACATAGGAGGGATATCACACACTAGTAGGGTATATAAGGTGGAGGTATGTACCTTGGGGTGTGCCCCAAGGGGTACCCAAATTTTGTGAAGGAGGAAGAACGCATGTAAAGTTGACCACCACACACGCGCACGCGCGCGCAGCCGTCGCCGTCCGTCCGGTCGGCCGGCTCGGCTCTGGCCTGGGCCTTGGCTTTGGTCTTGGTCTTGTGGTGTATTATTATGTTTTAGTAAATGAAAATTAATAAATTATTTAATTAATTTTAAAATTGATTGCTTGCATTTTATCTCTGATTGTTGCGTTAATTACGTGACTGCCCTCCACCGAGTCTACTTGATGATCTGATCCAGTCTTCCCTTTTTTGCCAGATCAAAACCCTAACCCTTTGTGCCACGTAACTGTTGTTGCCCGGTCAATATTCAAAGTCAAAACCCTAGCGCACGTCTTGGTAGTCAAATGCGCACGTTTTGGGTGGGCAGCAGTTTCGGAGCGCACGTTTTCTGAGGTCAAGGATTGGAGCGCAGGTTTCGTGGTCAACTGGAGCGCACGTATCAGAGCTGATGGATCGCGCCATTTTCTCTGATCTAGTTGCAGAATTCCTCTATAAATAGAGGGCTCTCCTCAGTTGGAAAATCACACCAAAAGCACTCTGCATCTGAGGCTTTTCTCTCTTCTCCCCCCGTTCTTAGTTCTTCTTCTTCTTTTTCTTGAGTGGCCTTAGTGCCATATTACGAGTGGTAGTCGTTAGACTGCCATATTGAGGGTGTAATTCTAGAACGGTTTTCTACGGCGCAGTAGAACTCCGATACAGTGATCTGGGCTGTTTTATCCTAGGGACTTCGTAGTTTATAGTCTGCCTTGCACCATTTGGGCAGTGCCTCGAAACGTCTTAAAGAAAGCGACCTAGTTCGCGACTCAATCCAATAATATTTTCGGTGGCATAAATTGTTTTTTCAAACTTTTTCGAAATTCAAAAATAACAAAATATCAGCTCTCTGCTCATCTGATCTGCAATCTTCCAACCTTAGCTTGCTCCTCATCTTTTGAGATCTGCATTTTCCTATACGTACCTTGTGTCTGCATTTTCCTATACGTACCTTGTGTGGTGGTTTTGGATACATATATTTTGAAATTATGGTGTGTATGCAGTGTCACTACATTTCTATGTCATAAGAACATCACTTATTTTGAAACAGAAAATTTTGGAAGCTGCCAATCGATGGATGTTAATTTGAGAAAGGTGATGGTGTATGTTCCTTCATTGCTGCAATGGACATAGGTGTGGACAAATATATATATATATATATATTTATTGCTTTGAATTTTTTTTTTTAATTTTATAATTTATCACGGGATTAATACTATGTCATTGGATTGTAGAATACATGTTCTTTGCATGAAGCCAAACATATCCCAAAAATAAAGAGTTACGTACAAAACTCATAATTAATAAGAATTAGTTTGCTTAATTGAATGTCACAAATTCTCGTTTTTAATTTGTTTTATCGTGAATAGTATGGGACCTATATTTCTAAGGGGATGATAATGATGGTCTTCAAAAAGATGTGTTACAATTTCACAAAAAGTGTTCAAATTTCATAACAAGAAATATTGTAGAAAGCAGATTAAATTAATTGTGATTGGTGTAAAGTTAATCAATCAAATAAAATATTTCTCATTAAATAATATATTTTCATTTACTCGTTAATATACTTTGTAGAATCTCTTGCTATTTTAGAAAGTTGAAAGTTGGATTAACAAACTATTTTATCTTCTGAAAAAGTGTAAGTAAAAAAGGGTGAAGGTTCAGCCAAAAATTTACTTTGGAAAGGAACACCGTTGAAATCTAACTTTTGATTTAGATTAACTGTAAATGTTAGAACAATTTAATGCAGTGTTGTTAATTTGTAATCAATTCTGAATTGAAAGGATAAAAGATAGAAAGAATAAGGAATGAAAAGAATCAAAATCACTTTATTTAGTGTATATCAAGTAATTGCACTGGTTTGTATTTATATCAAGCACATATTAGATAAGTTGTTGTAACTAATTACTAACAACTTCTAATTAACTTTTAAAACTTTCTAACTACCACTTTGAATTACAATTTTAATATTTTTCCTAAATTACAGTGGTTAAAGATATTACTCCAAGCTTGCTCCTCGTCTTTTGAAATTTTAATTTCTTCGATGACTTTGTAAGAATATCAGCTCTCTGTTCATCTGATATGCAACGTTCTAATCTCAGCTTGCTCTTCATCTCTTGAGATCAGCCATTTTCTTATGTGTACCTTGTGTGGTGGTTTTAGGGTGAGAAATGTAAATTCTTTGAAAGGGATTGCAGAGTAAAATTTACCGGCGAAAGCATTTATACAAAGTAATTTTTCTTTTGAATGCATATATTTTGAAATTACGGTGTGTATACAGTGTCACTACATTTCTATGTCATAAGAACATCACTTGTTTTAAATTAGAAATTTTGAAAGCTACAATTCGATTAATTTTTATTTGAGAAGGGTGTGTGTTCCTTCAGTGCTGCAATGGGCATAGGCGTGGACAACTATATACATTGCATTGAAGGTTTTTTTTTTATTTTTTTATTTTAATTTTATAATTTATCACGATATTAAGACTACGTCATTGGATTGTTGAACACATGTTATTTGCAAGCACCCAAACATTTCCCAAAAATTATAGAGGTATGTTCAAAACTCATAATTAATTAGTATTAATAAGCTTAATTGAATGTCACAAATTCTTACTCTTAACTTGTCTAATTGTGAATAGTATCGGGCCTATATTTCTAAACATGGTGGCCAAACGAAGTCACAAACATGTACTGAACATAGCTTCTACCATTTTGAAGTAAATGAATATTTTTTAAAAGGTGACCTGTAAAGGTATATTCTTATATTTGTCTTGTAAAGGTACATCCAAATTGTTTTATGCAAGATAGTTATTGGATCCTCTCTCAATATCCAAATCGGTCTAACATTACTTTATTATTCAAGTAATTTTAATATCTTTCTAATTTATTGAAAATTAAGAGAATACTTTTTTAACATTTTAATTATGAATATATTTTGTTTGATACATTTTGTAACATCCCAAATTTTATAATAAACTATTTTACTAATTAAATAAAATTTTAAATAATTAATTTGATGTTAAAATTATTTTAGAATATATGTTGATAAATTTTGTAATTAATTTTGTTATATGGGTGATTCCTATGATCTGCTAGTTTTATATATATTGGACTAAATGAGTAATAAAAATAACATATAATTTATTATATTTTTATATTTTTCTAAAAATAATAGTATTTTATGGTACATATTTTAAAGAATAAGATTTTATGAGATTTTACGTGTACATGTGCGTTCGTAATTAATGTGATATTTTCTTAGATGTTCGACTGATGTTAAGTGTACACGTAGTTATATTTCGATTATTTATAACTATTTTCTATTTTTAGTTATTTATTTTGTTAATAGTTATCTTGAGATAGTAATAATGTTGTGTTTAATTTCCTTTATTTTATATACTTGTTATGACATTGTGATTTTATATATATTTACTACGATTTAGTAATTAATATAAAGTGTTGATGTTATATTTATTTTATAATTCAAATATTCTCTAATGATGGTAGTATTTTAATATGAGTATTTGGAAGAAAAAATATAAGTATAATTATAGTGATTATTTTGAATATGAGAATCTTAATTATTAATGTATTTTAAAAGACTAATTACTTTATTTTATAAAATATTAGTTTTGAAATATTAGTAATATTTTAGTAATTAAATTGTGTTTAAAAAAAGTGTTAAAAAAATTAGTTTTAATAATTGTTGATTTTTTTAAACAAATTAAATGAAAAGAGTAAAATATGTTTTCTAGATTAAGCCAAAGAGTAAAAGCGAATAATAATAATAATAATAATAATAATAATAACAACAACAACAACAACAACAACAACAACAACAACAACAACAACAACAACAACAACAACAACAACAACAACAACAACAACAACAACAACAACAACAACAACAACAACAACAACAACAACAACAACAACAACAACAACAACAACAACAACAACAACAACAACAACAACAACAACAACAACAACAACAACAACAACAACAACAACAACAACAACAACAACAACAACAACAACAACAACAACAACAACAACAACAACAACAACAATAACAACAACAACAACAATAATAATAATAATAATAATAATAATAATAATAATAACAAACAGAAGAAAAAAAAGGAAGGATCGTAGTGTTGCCTTCTTCTTTGTAAGCCGTCTCCATCCCTATTTCCTCTCCATCTTCTCTCTTCAACCACGACAATTATAGTGAGGGTCGTGCAAAACCGAGACTACATTTGTGATCGTTGTGATTTCCTCTTTCATTCCCAACCTGAATCACAAATTGAAACGCCCTATTCCTCTTTGTCAAAAATCACACATCCACCTTTTGATCAAGATTCCGACCACCATGACTATCACCAATGATAATCGAGTTCATATTTGGACTCCACGAAATACCCCCTTCCATTACCTATGCTTGAAATCACCAACTATTATATTTCAAAAAATGGGTTTTCACCTTCGTTGCGGCTGTGTTATCGAATTCCATCATCCTGAAAAACTGATAGCATTTTTGGATTCCTCTCGTCGAAACCTTCAAGAGGCACTACTCATTTGTGTGTTTCGGTGAAGTTGACGTAAGACCCTATTGGCGCTCAGCACGTCGGTGAAACCTTTTCTAATAACATGTTTCATGACATTTTGAATATGTTTCTTCGCCTAATATGTTTATTAATTATGTAACGCTGATTTTTATGCCCGCGTAAATTATCAGCCATGTTTCATTCACTCTGCAAATTCATCGATGTTTTTGGACTTGTTCGTTGCGCGTTGTCGACGTCTCATGGTTGCTGAAAATTATTATGCTCCTTATATCTTATGAAAGCGTCAGATTGAGGTAAGGGGTAAGAGAACGTTTGAACTCATTAGTATAATATATTGTGAGATGATCGGGAAAACTGTATTTCCCAACGATTCATCTGGGGCTTGCTATGTACGGTAGTAGGCCTTTGAGAGATAAATTAATTAATATGAAAATATGAGGATTGTGAGGTTAAAATGTTAAATAGAAATGTTTATAAGGTGTTGATTGATTTAATTTTCGATAATTGTGTGATATTTGATATTTGATCTTATTGTAATGTTGAATGTCGAATGAAATTATGTGCATATATTTAATTAGACGAATTTATGTGATATGATAATAAAAGATGGATGCATTGTATGATATATGTTTTGTGATGATAATGATGATTTTTGATTGATGATGGTGATGTTACAAATGTGTGATCAGTTTATATGATGATCATGTTTATGTATGATTAATGATATTATAAAATTGTGATGAGAATGTTGAAGTACTCCATAATCGATAAAATAATGACGATTGCAACTTGTGCTAAAGATGATGCTCTTAATGGAGTAGTCTAGGCTAACGAGGAGAAAAAATAGATGTTTGAAATATTTGAAGTTGATGAGAATTTTTGAAGTGGAGATTATTTTGTCATCATATAGGTAGGATCTGATAAGTCTAGTGATTTTGGGGAAGGACAACTGAATGAGCCTGATCGTGGCGACCTGCTGTTGAGCCTTAGGGCAAGATTGTTAGACCTTGGAGGTATTCGGGTGGAGAGTTACTAGGTGACTTGGAGGTAGCACTCCAAGGTATTCGGGTGGGGAATTCCTAGGTGACTTGGAGGTAGCACCTCAAATGTCGAGACCTACCATGCAACACACGTTTACCTCGACTGTCGCATATATCTGTCTCGGGTTGTGTTGAGGGGATCTATGAGGACAGGGCCAATTTGAATTGTCCGTCCACCGAGATGGTGACATAGTATCAAGCCTCCTAACCAAGTACTTCAGAGTTAGAATGGTACCAAATTATGAAGTAGAGTCTAAGCTCATGCATAATATTGCATTTTTTTTGTGTGATTGTTTTGTTGTGAGTAATGAGTTTCAAAAGTGTTAATAATTTCCCTTGGATGATATGACGATATGAAGATATATTATTTTACTTAGTGATTTTGACATTATAATATGATATTATTTTTCTTGAGTATTTTGATATATCATGATGTGTTATGATACGGTCTATTATGATTGTTTGTGTGTTCTTCTTACTTATATTACACTATCAACATGATTTCAAAACTCACCTCCTTCATTGTTTGTGTTTGACTGGCTTGGCCATGCGTTTGTGAAATCGCAATTATTACATGTTAATGAGTCTGGAATTTCAAGTTTGGGAGAAACCCCACTCTAATAGGTGATAACTGGAATAAGAGTTGTAATTTGTATTTTGCTTTTATTTATTTAATTAGAAATGACTTTGTGTATGAAAATCATATAAGTACTAGTAAATTTTTGAAATTAAATTGAGAAATATGATATCCTAAATAACTTGTAAAAATTTATTTTCCCTCTGAAAGAGTGTTTATCTATCCGCTGAAAGTCTTATGTTAATACAATTTACTTCTATAATGCTAAAGTTTTATGTTAATACAGTTTACTTCTATAATGAGTACTTTGAGATTAAAAATCTTTGGAGATTTATTTATTCCTTGATATAGTAGATTAATTCATATATTTGGTATGTTTTAGTTTAATTTAATGTTTTAGTTTAATTTAATTTAATTTAATTTTTTTTTGGAGATTTATTTTCTTTTTTGAATGCAAAATATAATATATTTATCTAAAAAAGTTTTACTCTAACCACGTAATTTAATACGAATATAAATAGAAACCGTCTTCGTCTTTGTATGTTTCATCTCCATTCATTGAAATATAGTCCATATAACAATGTATTTGTTACATGTAGATTGTATTATGTTGATAAGTATGATGATATTCTAAAAGAAGTATTAAAATTTCACAACAAGAAATATTTTAGAATTCGGATTAAATTAGTTGTTATTAATGGAGGTAAAATATTTATAAGACCAATTTGATGGACAAAATAGGTTCCAGACATAATTGAATAACAAACATATACAGACGAGATATGATATGGTGAGGATAAGAAGTTATTATATCATGCGTTTGATATGTACAGAATAACAAATATGATAATATTAGTATATCATATCTAGTGTTTGATATACAATATATAAATATTCATATATTTGTTTTTATAAATAAACAAAAAATGCTAATCAAATGTAATTAATTTATGAAATAATTTTTTATACCTGAAAAAATTATTCATACTACTAAAAAACATGTATTATTAATGAGCGAAAAACATATATTATTAATGAGCAAAAATCATATATTTTTAATAGCAAAAATTATATATTATTTATGAGTAAAAAACATATATTGTGAGCAAAAGTTTTAAAATATAAAACAATCACGAAATAAAGTTTATTTTTGCGACCTTTCAAGATGAACACAATCAAAAAACAATCACAACTTTTATCATGCTGTATAATAAAATAAATCAGAAAATATCAAGGTAACGATGGAAAGAGTAAATCAACCTAACATCAAGAATAGTCATAAAATCAACCCAACTACGACAAGATCAACGCAACACCAACTATCACAAAATCAACTCATTTCCCGCGTTTTGTAAACGTGAAGGGAATAACTAAAGTGGTTAAAATTTCAAGATAACGAGTAAAAATCAAATAAAATTAGTTGTTATTGGTGTAAATTTAATCAATTAAATAAGAAAATTCTCTTTAAATAATATATTTTCATTTCCTCCTTTATATATTTGCAGAGCATATTTATGAAAGTTGAAATTTTGATTAACAAACTATTTTCTCTTTAGAAAAAGTGTAAGGTAAAAAAGTAAAGCTCAAAATTTACTTTTCAAAGACGAGACTATTAAAATCTAACTTTTGAATTAGATTTACTGTAAATGTTAAGTTCTATTAGTTTGTAATCAATTCCGAATTTTAATTTATTCGATGATTTTGTGAAAATATCAGCTCTCTGCTCATCGGATCTGCAATGTTCCAGTCTCAGCTTGCTCCCCATCTCTTGAGTTCTCCATTTTCACCTTGTGTGTGGTTTTAGGGTAAGAAATATAAATTCTTTGTAGGTTTCATGCTATGACTGAAAGGAACTACCGAGTAAATTTCATAAATGAAAGAATTTATACAGAGTAATTTTTCTTTTGGATGCATATATTTTGAAATTACGGTGTATATACTGTGTCACTACATTTCTATGTCATAAGAACATCGCTTATTTTGAAACAGAAATTCGATGGGTGTTGATTTGAGAAGGGTGATGGTGTGTGTTCCTTCAATGCTGCAATGGTCATTGTGACACCCTAAACCCCCAAATAATTTATATAATAATTTATATAATAATTTATATCATATTTTTATAAAATTTGCAGCGGATAAATAAAGATCTGTTTCCAAGAAAATAAAAACTTTTTATTTTTAATTTAGGATATCACGTTTCTCAAAAATCAAAAGGAACACCTTAAACTTCTTTACTCCTATAAAATAGTGCAATCTCAATAAGCTTGATTTAAGTATAATTACTTGATTTAATTTGTAACAGCCCTTTTTTTTTTTTTTTATAAATGAATTCAAGTTCATAAAATCAAGAAAATACTTTTGGATAAAACATTTAAGTCGTATCACAACGACAAAAGTCAACAATAATTGCAAGCAGCGGAAATAGTTTTCGGAATTAAAAGTTTAAAGTATTTTCAACAGAAAAATACACCGGGGCTATGAGACCTATCAAACATAGCTCATACCCGTGAGGTATTCTCGGCAATCACCTGCACAAATGCACTGCCCCAAGAATCTCTACTTCCCCCACGTCACATCAAAAAGTGACACATGGACCCACCAGAATAAAAGTCAACATACAGTTAAAATATAGGGATACAGTCTTCCAAAATAAAATAAATACAACCACAAGAGGAAGACACCCTGCCCCTATACAGCCACCTAATCTGATCATGCCACAAAAAGCTATACAACTCGGGTAAACTCCACGCGCCCAGCAAAACCTTCTGACACAGCCACGGTCAGGTATAACCACTACCTTCCCATCTCCGGGGTACTAACCGGAAGGACGGTCCTGATCCTCATCTGAGGGCAAAACCCAGATTTCCACAATAATTATAAAGGGTCACCAATCCGAAATTAACAAACAACACATAGCATTTAAGTTTTAAATGCACAAAATATCCTTTCAACTTAACATACACCTTGAAAGGGTTTTCATATGCCAAACATGCATAATCAAAGTTGCAAAATGAAGTTTTAGACAAAACTGCACTGTCGTATTCGAATACAGCATCCTTGTATTCGAATACAGTGTTATTTCACAAGTCAGAAGCAAAAACAACACAACTGTATTCGAATACAATCCTGTTGTATTCGAATACAACTGTGAAAGTTGCAGATTTTCAATTTTGGAAATGTTTCGAAATCATTCAACCCTTACCACATAAAGTCAATCAATAACACTCATCAAATACGGCACAATCACAAACATCAATCAAGTATATATATACAACCATCACAGTATATCAAACATGACTTGCGTGTCAAGCACCCTAATGCAATGCGTATATGCCAATGCACATGATTCCGGAATTCCACACCAAAACCCTCCTCGAAGGGGCGCAAATCATAATTATACGGTATCTCACAGGCCAATACTAATTATCAAGGTGCAGTCGCTCACAGACTAGCACGATTTACTAGAGTGTCACCTCTCATAGGCCTTACACTGTTTTCTAGAGTGCAATCGCTCACAGATCAGCACATTCTAAAGTGCAATCTCTCACATATCAACACGACGAGATAATCCCTGCAAGGATAAGATGAACCAACAATTCATATGACATCATCCCGTGGTGCATCTGGTCACCACTATCACCATGGCCCATCGCGGTCACCATGTACTATGAAATGCATGAGCATACTCTGACTCTTTTCACCAACACCATTAAGTAAATGCAGCTATTAAAAGATTCCCCATTTTTAATACTCATTTAACACTAATGATTTTTCAAATTCAACACACAGCATACTCAAACTTATTTAACTCATAGTCCCACAATTCACACCAAATCATATCAATTCATTTTTCTACAAAATCCACACATAAAAACATCTCATAATTCATAATATTAATTATGAACACATGAATCACCACAACCATTACATAAATGTAGCTATTAAAAGATTTCCCTTTTTTAATACTCATTTAACAATAATGGTTTTTTTTAAACATTTCACCGAGTACACTCAAAACAGATTTTCCTCAAACCCACATCAAATTTAATCCAGAATTTATATTAAATTCAATTCACAATACATACCAAATTTCATCAATTCATTTTCCACAAAACCACACCCAAATCACATTAATTCAAAACTCCACATTTCCAAACATAAACCACCTACATTAAATCTCCAAAATTTTCAACCATAAATCACCAAATTCAAAACTCCAAATTTCCAAACATAAACCACCTATATTAAATCTCCAAAATTTTCAACCATAAATCACCAAATTCAAAACTCCACATTTCCAAACATAAACCACCTACATTAAATCTCCATAATTTTCAACTATAAATCACCAAATTCAAAACTCCAAATTTCCAAACATAAACCACATATATTAAATCTCCAAAATTTTCAACCATAAATCACCAAATTCAAAACTCCACATTTCCGAACATAAAACACCTACATTAAATCTCCAAAATTTTCAACCATAAATCACCAAATTCAAAACTCCAAATTTCCAAACATAAACCACATATATTAAATCTCCAAAATTTTCGACCATAAATCACCAAATTCAAAACTCCACATTTCCAAACATAAACCACCTACATTAAATCTCCAAAATTTTCAAACATAAATCACCAAATTCAAAACTCCAAATTTCCACCACAATACACCCATTAATTTCCATAATTGCAAACATAAATTTACACCAAATTAATTTCCACAAATCATCCCTCAAACTCATCAAATTAATTTCCTCAACTCCACATAAAACACCTTAAATTCATTTTCTACAAATCCACACATCAAACACACCAAATTCACACCCCACAAATTCACATATAAGGCCCTAAATGAACACTAAAAGTTTGGAAGGAGCCCTTACCTCAACGGTAGCTTTAACGGTCGATTACGGCACTGCGATTAATTCCAGTAAAATATTTTGTTCGTTCGTCGGTTCCAAAGTTGGCTCACTAGCACCGTAGCATGGAGGTGAGCAACTTTTCCTTCTGTCGCTTCTCAAATGAAGCTTAGAAGTCAAAGAAAAGTGAGGATTTGTGTTTGTGGATTTTTGAAAACAAAAGCTTTGTTTTTTTTTTAAACAGAATAAAGAAGAAGGAGAACGAATGACGGACGTGAAACAGCGAAAAGTGTTTACTTTTTCTTTCTTAAGTATATATATATATATATATATATATATATATATATATATATATATATTTTAAAACCAAACAAATATCTAGATATTTTTAAAATTATCATTACCCCCGTCGCGTCACCTCTCAAACCACTTTTTCAGAAAAATATCTTCTCTCGTCGCAATTCAATCGGCAGATGAATTTTTCTGAAAAAGCATTGCATCTCAGAAAATTTTTATTTCGCTAAAAGTTTTACCGAAATAAAACAAAATTATTCTTCGACGAATAATTTTAATTGGGGCTCCAAAAAGATTTTTAAGGCATTTAACACACAAAATACCATTGAAATTGGCTAAAAAGCCTCAGAATTACACATAAAAATGCACTAAAATTCATAATTTACAAATTAAAATTAAGGGTCTTACAAATTCTAAAAACTTACTAGTACTTATAAGTTTTCATACAAAAAGTCGTTTCAAATTAAATATGTAAAATACAAATTATAACCCTTATTCTCAGTATCACCTATCAGAGCGGGGTTCCTCCCAACTTGAACTTCAAGATTCATTAACCTGTAACAACTGCGATTTTGCAAACGCAGGGCCAAGCCAGTCAAACACAAACACGAATGAGGTGAGTTTTGAAATCATATTAATAGTATAATATAAGTAATAAGAACACGCATTTGATTATAAATAAACCGTATCATTAAACAAACATTATTCAAGGAATAACATCACATAATAAAGTCAAAGTCAAAATCAAGGAAAATCAATACATTTCACTATAACATAAAATCGTCTAAGAGAAATTATAATCACATTTGATACACATTAATCACAACAAAACAATCACAATAAAATGCAATGTTATGCATGAACTTAGACTCTACTTCACAATGTGGTACCATTCTAACTCTGAAGTACTTGGTTAGGAGGCTTGATACTATGCCACCATCCCGGTGGACGGACAATTCAAATTGACCATACCTATATGATGACAAAATAATCTCCACATCACAAATTCTCAATATTTATTTTCTCCCCTCGTTGGCCTATGATACTCCATTAAGACCGTCATCTCAAACACAAATTGTAATCACCATTATTTCATCAACTTTGGGGTTACTTCAATATTCTCATCACAAATTTAAAACATCACTATCATTAATCACACATCATCATCATCACATAAACTCATCACAAATTTATAGTATCACTATCATCAATCATACCTCATCACATAAACTTATCACAAATTTATAACATCACAATTATTAATCATACATCATCATCATCACATAAAATTATCACAATGCATTCAACTTTTATTATCACATCACATAAATTCATCTAATCAAACATATACATAAAATTCATTCGACACCCAATATCACAATAATATCAAATACCACACATTTAAAGAAATTAAATCAATCAACACCTTACAAATATTTCTATTCTATAATTTAATCTCACAATTTCCATATTTGCACATTAATTAATTTATCTCTCAAATGGCTACTGCTGTACGTAGTGAGTCCCAGATGAATCGTTGGGAAATACAGTTTTCCTGTTCATCTCACAATATATTATACTCATGAATTCAAACGCCCTCTCACTCCTTACCTTATTTCGACGTTTTCACACACGAATACGATTTCACGAACAAACAACCTTTGTTCTTTGACTCTTTCTCCTTCAATCGACATAAATTAGAAAACTAATCAGTGGATAATATAGCCACTTTTCACACAATTGTTTTAGCGTTGGTTTCACTCAAATCGAACTTACGGTGAAGAAGAACGGTGCAAAATAACGAATTCCACAAACGAAGGCCGGCTAGGGTTTGATTGTGAGGAAAGAGAAGGCCGGCTTATTTCATCAATTGCCACATCGACCACTTAATATATACATAGATATATCTATAACAGAAGCTGATTGTTTTTTAGTTGACAAAATATAATATAAGACTAGAAGTTGTATTCATCAAACGAAAATAACATTTTAAAATATATCTTGATTAATAAAAAAAAAACTAAAGAGTATCCATTATGTAAAATTATTTACAGTGACACTTAATAGAATCCACTTCTACTTTACTATAATATTCTATCTTCTTATGATTATTTTGAAACTATTCATTTAATACAGAGATATAATAATTTTTCATTAGATATTAATGTAAAATTGGTTTACACTGATAGTATATAACCATTGCATTAAAAAAGAAAATAATAAAAATAATAAATGAAAATGACCAAATCAAAATTTAGATAAAGGAATTTATTTTACTTTTACTTTAACTTTTAATAATAGTTTAGTAAATTATGAAATATTTATCATTGATATATCATTGAAATAATTATACTAAGTAAACCATCAAATAGGTCTCTAATTTTGTAACGTGCTCTCGAACACGACTCTGACTTTAATAATATTCCAAAATAGTCGTTCTCTTTATCAAATGTTTCTTAGTTAGGTCTTTCAGTCTATTTCTTGATGACATTAGGCTCGGTGACGTGGTCCATTAACTATCACCATATAATTAAAAAATAAATTAACTTTTGTTGACCTATTTTTATCTTATTTGTCTCTTATAAAATAAGAAGATCAAAAAGAGTAATTAATATTAAAAAAATGATATTAAATTTGACCACTTCAAATTTAATCTCTACATTTATTTTAATTCTTAAAAATTAATCTATATCATAATGAACATCACAAGAACATCAAACGAGAAGGTGACTTTCACTATAAGGTAGTGTAACTATCCTTACAACTAATAAAAGTTGATATATTTTTTAATTACACGGTGACAGTTAACAAGTCACACCACTAACGATAACGTTTTTAGAAAATAGGAGTTGATAGAGTGATATAATTGATAAACGTTTGACAAAGACATTGACTATTTTGCAATATTAATAAAGTCGTTAATGTGTTTGAGTATGAGTCATATAACCAAGTGATTATACTAATATGGTTAATAAACTTTAGTTAAAAATGAATCACTACGCCAAAAATGACATTTTATAGCGCGTCTTTTACAGCATTTATTAATTACAAGCGCTGTTGTATAATTTTTTAAAAATAACGGAGGCTACAACAACGCTTTTTTTACAAGCGCTGTTGTAGGGTCATATAAGGTCACATACGCTTGCACGTAATGTTTACAACTCTTTTACAACGCTTTTTTAGAAAGCGCTGTAAATTCAAGCACTTTGACAATGCCTTTTACAGCGCTTTGTGAGCGCTTTAAACACAAGCGCTGTAAAATGTAGCGCTCCCACCTTATGTAATATAGCTTTTAAAGCGCTTCTTGTGTAAGCGCTGTAAAAGCCTTGCGCTTTCTCATAATCAAATGACCTATTACAGCGCTTTTGATACAAGCGCTGTAATAGGCTTACCCTTTCACATTTTTATAGGACCTATTAGAGAGCTTTTTAAACAAGCGCTGTAAAATCATTCATTTTAAATAAAAAAACATTCACTTTAAGTAAATAAAAACAAATTTAAAACAAATTTAATACGTTGTCCAAACCCTACGAAATCTCATCTCCCCTCCCCTGCGAACCCTCCTGTGCGCCCATCTACAAATTGATTTACCTTCTTCGTCCTTTAAAACAAATTGATCATCAACGTTGTCTCAAGTACTTTATTTTATTTATTTGTTGTTGTCACTAATTCAAACTGATAAATTGTTACATGATATATATGTTCTGTTTTGAAATCAATTAATCTTGGACCAATATTATAAGATATGTGTATTATCAATATATAGGTCATACATATCAGACTTGAAATCATGCTTATTGTGTAACTGCATTTATATATATATAGGTCATATAAATGGACCGGAAATGGATGTCTGTCAATCGATTGACAAAAGAGTATGAAAATGGAGTGAAGGAGTTTATTGAGTTTGCACTGATGAATGCAAAAGATCCAAATAGAGTCGTTTGTCCTTGTTTAAAATGTTGTTTTGGAAAACGCATTAGAGCAGATGAATTGGAAGGACATTTAGTATGATATGGAATTGATCAAAGCTATACATGTTGGATAAGACATGGTGAGAAAATCAATGGAAACACTCGTACAGATACATATGTTTCAACTGATTTCGACACAGATACATATGAGCCGGACCGAGTTGAGGAGATTGCAAAAGCAGTTGCAGAAGATCTTCGTGATTGTCCTAAAATGTTTGAGAGCTTGTTGAGTGATGCAGAGAAACCATTATATAATGGTTGTATTAAATTCACAAGACTTTCGGCGATACTAAAGTTGTACAACTTAAAAGCGAGTAATGGATGGTCTGATAAAAGCTTCACAAAATTACTAACACTCTTAAAAGATACGTTGCCAGATGATAATGAACTTCCCAATAGAACCTACGAGGCTAAACGAATTTTGTGCTCTATTGGTATGAGTTATGAAAGGATTCATGCGTGTCCTAATGATTGCATTTTATTTCGAAATGAATATGAATTACTAAAGGCGTGTCCGAAATGCAATGTCTCTCGATATAAGAAGAAAGAATCTACTCCAGCAAAAGTCGTGTGGTATTTTCCTATAATACCAAGATTTAGGCGCATGTATTGCAGCGAAGAAGATTCAAAACACTTGACATGGCATGCAGATGAAAGAATTAGAGATGGAAAGTTTCGACACCCTGCAGATTCTCCGCAATGGGCAAAAATTGATCACGAGTATCCTGAATTCGGGATAGAGTCGAGAAATCTACGCCTTGCACTTTCTACTGATGGAATGAATCCACATGGTCTTCAAAGCATCTCACACAGCACGTGGCCTGTGATTTTGTTGATTTATAATCTACCTCCATGGTTATGTATGAAGCGTAAGTTTATGATGTTGTCTCTGTTAATTTCTGGACCCAAACAACCGGGGAATGATATCGACGTATACTTGGCTCCTTTAATTGAAGATTTAAAAATTATGTGGGAGACAGGTGTAGAAGTCTATGACGGGTATAAGAAAGAATGTTTCAATTTGAGGGCTATGTTGTTCGGCACAATTAATGATTTTCCAGCATATGGTAATTTATCAGGATATAACATTAAAGGTCTGTGTGCATGTCCTATATGTGAAGAGAGTACAAATTGGATGCGGTTGAAACATTGTAAGAAGAATGTATTTCTTGGACATCGTAGATTTTTACCTTATAGTCATCAGTATCGTGGGGGGAGAAATGCATTCAATGGAAAATCAGAGGAAGATAGAGCTTCTGTAGCATCGATGGATATCAAATACTTGAGAAAGTACAAGGTTTGACCAATAAATTTGGCAAACCTTTTGCGGGAGAGCTGGTCAAAACTGGGTGGAAGAAAAAGTCAATTTTCTTTGAATTGCCATATTGGAAGTCATTGTATGTAAGACATTTTCTCGATGTGATGCATATTGAGAAAAATGTATTTGACAGTGTTATTGGTACGTTACTCAATGTACCAGGAAAGTCTAAGGATGGCATCAATGCAAGATTGGACTTGGTCGATATGGGGATAAGAAATGAATTGGGTCCCGTAAAGAAAGGAAATCGCACATATCTACCTCCAGCCGCTCATACTCTATCTGGAAAGGAAAAAATTGTTTTATGTAAATTTCTACACGAAGTTAAAGTTCCAGAAGGATACTCTACAAACATTAAAACTTTAGTTTGTATGAAAGACCTCAAGTTAAAAGGTTTGAAGACCCATGATGCTCACATTCTAATGGAGCATTTGCTACCAATAGGTATACGTTCAATTTTACCTGAAAAAGTTCATCAAGCCATAACTAAATTATGTTTCTTCTTCAGGGAAATTTGTAGTAAAGTGATCGATCCTCAGAAATTACCGAGATTGCAGAGGGAAATTGTTGTTACTTTGTGTGAGCTTGAAATGTACTTCCCGTCCTCGTTTTTTTAATATAATGGTTCACCTTACTGTTCATCTTGTTAAGGAGACACAACTTTGTGGGCCAGCTTATATGAGATGGATGTACCCGATAGAACGATATATGAAAATATTAAAAGGGTACGTAAAAAGTAGAAGTCCACCAGAAGGTTGTATTGCTGAACGGTACATTGTTGAAGAAGCTGCTGAATTTTGTACTGAATATCTGTCAAATGTTGAATCCATAGGGCTTCCCATGTCTCGTCATTCGGGAAGATTATCAGGAGAAAGGATAATTGGAAAGAGACTAATGACTATATCAGTGTTATTGGTAATGATCTTTTCTTTGCAACATCACAACCACATGAAATTGGTTCAACTGATGATGGTTTATATCTTATAGATGATCATGATGAGGGAATTTGGATTAATCCATCGTTTCGTATCATTAATGGACAAACAAATGTGAATCCCACCAAGAAAAGAAGAAGGGCATCTTAATGTGTTTAATTTTTTAATCCATGTAATTTGAACTGAGTTCATGTGTAATTTAATTGTTTGATCTGCCATAATTAATTGAGCATTTTGGTATATATTTAGCTTGAACTGTTAATTTGTAATTTTCTGCTTATACTGTATGTAATTGTATACTGAACTTGACCTGATCAGGTAATTTAGCTTGAACTATTTGAACTTGACCTGATCAGTTCAAGTTCAAACAGTTTAACTAATTAGCTTGAACTTAAAAACAATTTAAGTTCAAGTTATACATGTAATTTAGCTTGAACTTGACCTGATCAGTTAAACACAATTTGGATGAAAAAATAATTTAACTAATTTGGAAGAAAATAAATTATTACAGGGCCTATGAAAAAATAATTTAACTAATTTGGAAGAAAATAAATTATTAGAGGGCTCATGAAAAAATAATTTAAGGAACCCTATTACAGCGCTTTTCTAAAAAAGCGCTGTAATAGGGTTAAAAAATAAAATAAGGAGGTCTTTTACAGCGCTTTTCTAAACAAGCGTTGTAATAGGGTTTTAAAAAAATAAATTAAGGAGGTCTTTTATAGCGCTTTCTTCATAAGCGCTGTAAAAGGGTCACACAACGTTTGCATATAATAAAACAAAGAAGCCTTTTAAAGCGCATTCTGAAAAAGCGCTGTAAAAGGCTTTTAAAAAAATAAAAATAAGGAGGTCTTTTACAGCGCTTTTTCACAAGCGCTTTAAAAGGCTTATAAAAAAGCGCTGTAGTAGGCTTTTAAAAAATAAAATGATGAGACCTATTACAGCGTTTTTTCAAAAAAGCGATGTAATAGGGTTTTATATATAACAGTAAACCTCTTCAGCTTCATGTTCATTACGTAAATTTTTCAGTTTCCTCTGCGTTCTCCTTCTTCTCATTGCGAACCCTACAAACCCTACGAGAGTTTCTGTTTTCCTTGTTTCTTCCTCATTACTTACTCTCATCCTACACCTACGATCGTACGTAAACATCATAAACATCAAGTAATCCCGTTTTCATCCTCGTTTTCGTCTGCGAACCCCGTAACCCTACGATCGTTCGTAATCGTTCGTCCTCGTTTTCATCGTCTTCTGCGCCGTTCGTCTGTGAACCCGTAACCCTAAGCATTAAAAAGAGCTATTTCAGGTATTGTATTTATTAGTTTTTTTTTTCACTAAAATGCATGTTAACTTATTTTGCTACGTACTTAGACTGAACTGAACTGCATGTTGATGTTATACTGAACTGAACTGCATGTTGTAGATAAATGGATACTAACAAGGAGTTAGATTGTCAAAATGAAAAAGTTGGCAACACTAAGACTTATGAAAATGAAGTCAAATGTGGTGCAACAATAATGCAAAATGTTATAAAAGCAAGAAGTACTAGGCAAAAATTTGAGGTATACTTTGTTTGTTGTTTTCTGTTTCTACTGTTTATACGATACTTTATTTGCTGTTTACCTTGTTTGCTGTTTATAATTTGAGGTACTTATTATATGAGTTTATTATGTTGGATGGAATGAGAGTGGTCAACCAATTGACCCCAACAGTTCCATGTTTGTTAGTTATATTGGAGCTGTTGTTCGTCAAAATATACCAATCACAATAGATGATTGGAGAGATAAGGCATTGAAGGATGCCAAAGATGTATTGTGGGCTGATATACAGGTAATTTTTTTACTCCACCCTATTACTTATAAATTTTTACATACTACTTTGAAGTATTTTACTCAAACTATATATATATTTATTTGGTTTGCAGTCAGCTTTTGTTCTTGATGAGGTGAGAAAGAGCTATGTGCTCAGAGTTGCCGGGAAAATACACCGGGGCTTTAGATCTCACCTCTCTAATTGCTATTTAAAAGACCGTGAAGGAAATACGAATGCGGAAGCTCCAAAAATATATAAACATTATATATCAAATGAGGAATGGAGCGCATTCGTATCAAAATCCCGACCCCGCATTTGTTGTAAGTGATTAATTTATTAGCATTTGTGTTTTATTATTCATATTCATAGCGTATTTTAAATTTTTACTAGATTATTATTTTTTTTATTTAAAATATTAGTACGGCAAATCGCGAGAGGGCAAAAATTATTCCCCACCCATACAAGAAATCTCGTATGGATATGCTCGTCTAGAGCAAAAACTTGTAAGTAATTAAACATCACTTTTATTTAATTAATGTGGTATATTATAAACTATACTATCTAACTAATATTTTGTTTATGATCTTAACGATAATAGCTACAAGACACCCAATTCGATCAACCGTTGGGTCGTCATGTATTATGGAAGGAAGCTCGTGTAAATAAAGACGGAGTGGTTGATAACGAAAATGTACAAAAAGTAATAGAACTTTGTGTAAGTATATTTATCACTTTAATATTTTTTAATATTGTATTTTAAAAATGTTATTGAACTTATCTTTTTAATTAATCCTATGTGTATTTTAGGCGAATCTTGAATCGGAAAATCAAGAGGACAACAAGGCAAGTTGCAGGGACATATTAGGTAAAGTGTTTAATGTTCCTGAATATTCCTGCCGCGTGAGGGGGAAAGGATTTGGCGTAACTCCTAGAAGTTATTTTTCACAAGAGAAGCGCCAAAATCCATCTAACGAGGAAGTATTAGAGAAGATTAAAGTATTAACGGAGCAAGTGGCCCTCTTGGTGAAGACAAATAAAGACAAGCAACTTGCGGACCAGCCCCAACGTGAAATTCACATTGAGAGTGAAAACGCAAGTTGCAACGTTGGTCTCAACAGTCTCCGTGAGGTAATTAATTACTTAATAAATTAAGAAATTCATTAAAGTTAATTTTTTCACATACTTATGTATTAACCATTGATTTTAGGGGGTACTCCATGCGTGCTATACTTATCCTCCCCCACTCATCGGAAGGTCGGAAAGGGAACATTGTGCAGTGCTCCGGGCGAGGTATTGCACAACACACCAATCCCTGCGGGCCATGTCAAAGTATCGCCAGTTATTGCTTTGGAACCAACAACACCGTTGCCTGTACCGGACAACGATGCAGATCTGAATTATTTGGGCGAAGCAATTGGCAGCTACGTGGCATGGCCCAAACATCTTGTCGCCCTTGACAAGATATGTTTAATTAATTGAAATGTATGTTTAATTGATTATATTTAATTGCTGAATTTTTTCCAATGTTAACTTTAAGTTCACATTTATTTAGATTCAAACAAAGTCTAATAAAGGGAATGATAAGAAGATTACCAGAAATGAAACAGTCACATCGCCCGAAAAGGTTTGTAACATTTATTCTGTAAGGTTTGTCATTTTTTCTGATTCAATAAACTAACAATTTGATTAACCTCATTTTTTCAGATTCAATCTAATAAACCACCCACACAGCAAGTCAGCAAGCCAGCTGCCGCACCACGACTGGATGTTCGTGGCAAAAATAAAGCCGGCAAACCTCAAAAATTGGAGGGTAATAAAACTGGCAAACTGCAAAAGCTGGAGGGTAATAAAGCGGCCAAAGTTGTTGCTGCTAAGAAACTGGATCGTGTAAAATCAGTTGCTTCTCCTGCTCCTAAAATAAGTCAGCCACGACTTGCTCCATATGGGTCGTGTCTTGACATACAGGCAAAAAAAAATATGGGCAGCGACGATTCACGAATAATAAGCATGGATAAAGATCTATTCGGAGATGCGTATGAAGAATTTTTTGAAAAAGAGCACATATACGAACTTCTCGACCATAAGGAGCTGAGTGCTACTGTTATGAGCATTTACATGAGGTAAAAATTACTTTTTATCGCATTTATTTGTAATTAATTTAATTTATTGGTAATTAATCTAATTTGAAATTTTTATTGAAGGTTTTTGTATGAGAAGTTCGTGTGCGCGCGCAGATTGTCAAATAAATTTTCATTCTTGTCTCCGCATAAGATTTCGATGCTTAAACACGATCCAGCGAATGTAAATAAATACGTTTTAGATATACTATTAGGAAATAAAGAGAAGGATAAGTTATTCCTTGCACCATATAATTCAGGATACGTAATTATATATTCTATATTTATATCTTTTTTAATTTATGAGATCTTAATTTATTAGTTGTATAACTAAATTTTTGTTGTTGTAGGACAAATTGGGTGCTAATTGCAATCAATGCGACCTCTGAAGTTATATACTACCTAGATCCCTTGCACGACCATTACAACAATCGTCCCGAGATAAAGACTTTGTTCGACACGTAAGTAATATTCATTTATTTTTTACGTATATATATATATATATATATATAAATAATGTGTTTGTTAATGCTATAATAATCACATTTATTTATTCGATAGTGCTTTACAAGTTTTTCGAGCTCAAAGAGGTGCGACAGTGTCGAAGCTAAAGTCAAATAACATCACATGGATTCCAATAAAGGTTTGAAATATATGCTTTTAAATTTCACTTACAATCAATGCACAATTAAATAATTATTGACTTATATGTTTTATTTTATAGTGCCCTCGTCAAACTAACAACATCGACTGTGGGTACTATGTATTGCGATTCATGAAGGAGATTGTTGATAAGAATCAAATTATAATCCCAGAAACGGTACGGTATTTTAATTATTTGATTTTCATATATAAACTATGTTTATATTTGATTCTAACTTATTTATGTTCAATTTTTATATCAGTACTTTGACAATTCCAGTCCAACGTATTCTGAAGAAGAACTAACAGAGATAAAGGAAGACTGGTGTCAGTATGTGCTTGAAATGAATATTATTTGATTTGCTGGGAAATGGCAAGCTGCAAGGGATATGGTAGTTTTGTGCTATTTGTGTATATACTAGGTTGTGAATATGAATATGTAGTTGTATGAAAATATAGTGAATATCTGATAGTTATATAAATAGGTAGTTGTGTGAATATGTAGGTATGAGTTGTTGTGAATATGTAATTATGAACTGATTGTTGTGAATATTTGTGCATTTTAAAATATAGTGAATCTGTTGTTGTTGTGTACTGATTCTTGTGTGTTTTGTAGTGCTGTTTTGTTGTTGTTGTGTACTACTGACTGATTGTGAAATGATTCTAGGTGAAAATGATTTTGGAATTAAAATTGTGAACTGATTCTGGATTAAAAGACAGCGCTTTTTAAAATTTACATCATATTATTTAATAAAAATAAAAATAAAAACACCTTTTACAGCGCTTTCTCAAAAAAGCGTTGTAATAGGTGCATTATTATGCACCTACTACAGCGCTTTTTTGAAGAAGCGCTGTAATAGGTGCATAATAATGCATCTATTGAATGCACCTACTACAGCGCTTCTTGGAAAAGCGCTGTAATAGATGCATAACAATGCATCTATATAAGTGCACCTTTTACAGCGCTTCTCCACAATTGCACCTTTTACAGCGCTTTTGTGAAAAAACGCTGTAAAAGGTGCATAACAAATCATCTATATGAATGCACCTATTACAGCGCTTTTTTGAAGAAGCGCTGTAAAAGGCGTATAACAAGCGCGCAATATATCCACCTTTTTTACAGCGCTTTTTTTTTTAAACAAAAGCGCTGTTGTATCTTTTTACAGCGCTGGTAACTACAGCGTTTTTTTTTTAAAAAAAAAGCGCTGTAAATGGCTTAAAAAAAGCGTTGTAAAATCCGTTTTTTCGCGTAGTGAATCAACCGAAAGAACTGGAATACAAATCCTGACCGTAATAATTATTGATCAAACTTTACTTAGAAAACAAATGATTAAAACAAAAAGAAAAAAAGAAATATATATATATATATATATATATGAAATAGATAAAAAAAATAATAATAATAATTTAATTAAATATGAATTCCATCTGTCAATTTTCATACTAAAACTAGATTTATTTACGAAGTTAAGTTTTAATCATATATATACGTATTGCTAAAAAAACATTGAAGCACATAGAACCTAGCTATAGCTTGAATAATTACAACTAGTATAAACAAAAAAAGATAGAGCAGCCATGAACAACCAGTGAGACGAGTAAAATGCTGAAATATGCACCGGTCATGTTTAAGAGAAGGTCGAAAAAGTTGAAGACAGTTTGGTTATTGGTGAAAGAAAAATTGAGAAACGCACGTTGCAAAAGGATTATATATCAGATCGGTTCCTTTTAATATTTTATCTCTCACAATAAATAATCATCACTTGATATATACCATAATATTACACCAATTAATCTACTTACTTACATAAAAGGACTTGGCAAAATTTTTTAAGATTAATTTATTAAAATATGTCAAATATAAAAAGAGCTATCGTTGTCATTGAAGATCAAATCCAGAGAACGACCTTGTTATTTATGTTAGTTTTCAAGCTATTGCTTCAAGTGCAAGAATAATAAAATAAGAATGAGATATATGTTGTAGGACTTATTTATTGAATTAATGAATTGTGGTATTTATACATAGTTTATTCTAACTGTCCTCTGGTTAAGTAACTAACTAATTGAGTAATTAGTTAGTTAGTTATTACACACAACTAACACTAAACTTGAATTACAAAAACATTCAATACCAAGAACGTTCTTGGTTTCTAACAGTTTTCCAAGAATATTCTTGGTTTCTAACACTTTCCCTTAATTCAAATTTCTAAGTGATCTTACATTTAGTAATCTTCTTAACTCTTCAAATCTAATTGTCCTCAATGCTTTGGTCATGATATCAGCCAGCTGAACTTTAGTTTGACAATAAATGATCCTCAACTTGCTTCTTCCAACTTGATCTCTTAAGAAATGAAACCTTGTCTCAATGTGCTATCTTCTTCCATGAGACACAGGGTTCTTTGCTAGATTTATTGCTGAAATATTGTCAATCATCAGAGGAATTGGCCTGCATACATCCAACTTTAACTCTGATGTCAATGATTCCAACCACAATGCTTGGCAAGCTGCATAGCTGCCAGCAATATATTCAGCCACGCATGATGAAAGTGCTATCACTGGATGCTTCTTTGAGCCCCATGCTATTGGAGATTTCGTGAACTTGAACACATAGCCTGACGTATTCCTTCTATCATTCTTATCTCCATACTAATATGAATCTGAATACCCAACCAAGTCTCCATTTTCTTGCTTTAAATCTGTTGCAAACAAAATTCCATGCTCTATTGTGCCTTGGACATATCTCATGATTCTCTTAACTGTCAGCCAATGAGAATGCTTGGGGTCTTTCAATGAATCTGCTTACCACACTCACACTATAGCAAATATCAGGTCTTGTATTGCACAAGTATCTAGGGAACCCAGAACCTGTTTGAATAGAGTTGAATCAGCCAATTTCCGTACCCAACTTTCCATTGCATTCAATTGGTGTGACAGCAGGGTTTCAATTCTTTTATTCCAAGCTCTTGGTGCTTGCTTCAAACCATAGAGAGCTTTCCCCAATCTGATCACTTTATGCTCCTTTCCCTCAATCACAAATCCTAGTGGTTGAGAGACATACAACTCTTCTTTCAGCCATCCATTCAGAAATGTTGACTTGACATCAAGTTGGCACATCAGCCAACCCCTAGCACAGGCCATTGCTATCACAAGCCTGATTGTCTCAATTCTTGCCATTGGAGCAAACACTTTAGAGTAGTCTATACCTGCCCTTTGTAAGAATCCATGGGCAACCAATCTAGCTTTGTACTTAGCAATTGTGCTATCTAAATTCAGCTTCAATTTGTAGACCCACTTTACTCCAATCTGCTTCTGTTTTGGAGGCAAATCTATCAAGTACCATGTTTGATTCTTTTCAATTGCATTGATCTCTTCCATCATTTCTTTCTTCCAAGGTCATTTCTTCAAGGCTGCTTCAATATTCAAAGGTTATGTATCTGCAAATAAGGCAAAATGAACCAAATCTCCACTTTTGTCAACTTCACTATCATTATAAACTTCAAATTCTCTTAAGTGTGTTGGTAGCTGTCTTGCCCTCTGAGGTCTGCTTGACTCTACTCTATCTTCATCTCTGTTTACACTTGTCTAATGATCCTCTTGCACTTGTAAGCGGATTTGTGTAGCCTGGCTCGAGCTGTTGGTCTCTTGTTCCCAGTCCTAGTTGCTGACATAGTGCTGGCTGTCGTTGGCTTTCTGTTTCCAGTCCCAGCTTTCTTGCTCAATGATCTTGACATCTCTGCTGACCATCACCTTGCCTCTGATAGGATCATACAATTTGTAGGCACCAGTTGGATGATACCCAACTAAGATCATGGCTTCACTCTTGTCCTGCAGCTTTCTTCTATTCTGGTCAGGCACATGCTTGAAACATAGAGCACCAAATGTTGTCAAGTGCCCTACTGCTGGACATTTATTTAGAATGTAGGCAGCAATTGATGCAGCCTCTCCCTAGAACTTGTGTGGCAGTCCATTCTCTTTTATCATACTTCTAGTCATGTCTAGAATGGTTCTATTTCTTCTTTCAGCCAGGCCATTGTGTCGAGGTATGTAAGAATCTGTTACCTCATGTTCAATTCCATTATTGACACAAAACTCCTTGAATTCATGTGATGTATATTCTCCTCCTCCATCTGTCCTTAGCACCTTGACAGCTTCTCCAATTTGTTTCTCCACTTTAATCTTGAAGTTCTTGAATATATCCAATGCCTCATCTTTGGTTTTAATCAAGTAAATCCATAACATTCTACTCAATTCATCAACAAAGGTTATGAAATACTTATTACCTGCTAATGATAACACCTCAAATGGTCCACATATGTAACTATGAACCACTTCAAGAACGTTATTCGTTCTTGCTTGCACTTGCGATTTAAAGGAATTTCTTGATTGTTTTCCTACCATACATACTTCACACACCTTCTCAGGATCATCAATCATAGAAATGCCATTAACCATTTCCTTGACTTCTAGCTGCTGCAAGCTTCTAAAGTTGAGATGTTCCAATCTTGAGTACCAAAGCCAGTTTTCATCAATTGAGCTTAGTGCTTTCAAACATTGAATATCTGCAGCTTGTATGTTGATAACAAAGGTTTTGTTCTTTGAAAAGGCGCCTTTAATATCATCTTCTTTTACCCATCATACATCTCTAAAGCATCATTCTTCATGATCACCTGAAATCCTTTCTGAATCAGCTGCCCAATGCTTAGCAAATTGCTCTTCATTCCTGGCACATATAGCACATTTTCAATCATTACTATCTTCCCATTCCTTCTCTTGATTACCATGTCGCCAGCTCCCTCAGCTTCCAAAGTTCTATCATCAGCAAACCTTGTCTTGCTCCTTCTTGATGTATCAATATCCACCAGTCATTCTTTGTGACTTGTCATGTGATTGGAGCATCCAGTATCAAGAAACCAGAATTGAGATGAAGAATGTTCTTCGTTTGTGGTAGCCATTAACAAGATTGTTTCTGAATTTGACAAAGAATGTTCTTCGTTTGTTGTAGCCATCAACAAAACTGTGTTTGAGTCTGAATCATCTTCTTGAGCTGCACAAGCCACATCCTCATCTTTCTTCTTTTGTTTTCCTTTGCCAAACCAGCATTCATCAGCAAAGTGTCCAAACTTTTCACAATTGTAACACTGCACCTTCTTCTTGTCAAAGTTCTTTGATCTTCCTTTGGGTTTACCACTTGCACTTCCTCCCTTTGATGAAGACTCAGACTAATCCTCAAATTTCTTGAATTTATTCTTCTTCCACTTCTTTTTCTGATCTCCCTTCTTGTACACTTGTACTGTCAGCGCCTGGTCACCAAATTTCATTATGCTCATTTCCTCCATTCTCAACTCTCTTGAGAGTTCCCTGCAACTCTTCAAGATTCAATGTGGAAATGTCTTTGGATTCTTCAATGGCACATACAATGTAACCAAACCTGGGATGCAAAGATCTCAATATCTTCTCACACAGTTTTTGCTCAATAAGCTTCTCCCCACGGCCAGCCATTTGATTTGTGATGTTCCTCAATCTTAAGATCAAATCAGACACCTTCTCTTGCTCCTCCATCTGCAGCAATTTGAATTGTCTCTGTAGGGTCTACAATTTCACTTTCTTGACATTGGTTCCTCCAGAATAACACTTCTCAAGAATGCCCCAGGCTTCTTTTGCACTTCTTGCATCATAAATTTTGTCAAAGTTGGTTGTGTCAAGGCATTGATGAAGAATAAAGGTGGCCTTGCAATCTTTCTTCTTGTTTTCTTTAAAATTCGACCTCTGCTCCTCTGTTGGATTTGCTCCAAGATCTACAAAACCTTTTTTTTTATGATTTCTAACCCTTCTTGAAATCCAAACAATGCTCGAATCTACACTCTCCGTCTATCCCAATCTTTTCCATCAAAATATGGCATATGGGCTGAAAAATTTCCATTTTTTGCACTTGAACTCATCTTTACTTCACTCGTGTTTGTCACTCTGGGATCGAAACCTTGCTCTGGATACAAATTGTTAGCTAGCTTTCAAGCTATTGCTTCAAGTACAAGAATAATGAAATATATAATGAGATATATGTTGTAGGACTTATTTATTAAATTAATGAATTATGGTATTTATACATGGTTTATTCTAACTGTCCTCTAGTTAACTAATTGAGTAATTAGTTAGTTAGTTATTACACACAACTAACAGTAAACTTGAATTACAAAAACTTTCAACACCAAGAACGTTCTTGGTTTCTAAGAACGTTATTGGTTTCTAAGAACGTTATTAGTTTCTAACAGTTTTCCAAGAATATTCTTGGTTTCTAACAATTTAAAAATCTTTTTAAGATTTACAATGTCTTATTAATTTATCATCTATCAAAAAAGAAATATTAACTAAAATTGACTACAATAATTTAATAATTTCATAAATGATTTTACATTTAGAAAAACTCAAAATAAAATAAAAATATAGTAATGTTTACTATTAATTTTTTTTTTTTTTGACAATAATGTTTACTATTAACTTGAAGATGAGATGTTAGGCCAGGCCTAATTTTTGTTCTTATTAACAGTTTTTTACATGAATTTTTCACATCAACTTAACTAAGAAAATAGTCATATTTTCTAGAAAAAAATTTCATATTTGCATCAAACTATCTCATCGTGACAATCAATAAAAACAATCTTTTAAAAAATATATACATTATATTTTAAGAGAGCATCTAATCAAATAAAAATCATCCACTAATAATACATGACAAAATCTTTACTAATTTCAACTATAAAAGAATGAAAATAGTAGTTGGCAACTAGAAATTGAGGATCGCTGAAAGCCTCAAATAGGACTGTGTTGGCTCTCAATATTTACATGTAACACTTTTTTATAGAGCCAAATTTATGTGTAACACTTGATTGTTGAGGCTAAATTAATACCAATAACTCAATGTTATACTACTTCTAATCTCAACCGTTAACTACCCAACTTCTCCATCTCCTCCATTGTCCACCGTTGATCTTCCCGCACGCTCATCCACTACCCCATCGCACACCATAGCACACCTACAAATAGGGCATGTCACGTGCAAAGAAAGCCACGTGTCAATACATTCAGGATGAAACACGTGCATACAAGAAGGAATAATCTTCACGACGTCACTCTCTCGAAACTCCTCCAAACATATCACACAGTCGGGTTGCTTAACATCCTCCCGGTACGAACACACCGGCAGCGACTTCACGGCGGCGATATCAGCACCACGGTACGGCGGGTTACGACGGCGGCGATTGGATGAGAATTCACGGATCGACAAGAGGACGAAGACGAAGAAGAAAAGTGTGGAGAATATGAGGAGAAAAGTGTAGGCGATGTTGGAAGAGAAAATTGGACGAAATGGTAATTGTAATTGTAAAGGGCTTGTAAATGTTTTAGATGATGGAGTGATTGAATTGAACGGTGAGGATGCGTTTATGGTGGTGGGTTGAATTTGAGGAGAAGGGGGAATAGATGATGAGATTGGAACATCCTCGTTTAGTAGGAGCAACATGCGGTTGTAGAATTTCATGTTTCTTTTTACGAGGAAAGAAATTAGTACATAATTTAGAACTAGAAAGAAGAATTGTTGTGTGAGGGAGGGGACAACGAGGGATACATATATTATTATTATTTTATAAGAGTAAGAAAGAATTAAAAGGATAAGATTTTGGAGTGAATTAAATTAAGAAGTAGAGATAGTTACGGTGATGTGAGGTTAGGTGAAGTGTGTAGGTCACCGTTTAATAATCGGTGAGTACACTATAGTGTATAATCTGGAGTTTACAAGAATGGTATGTTGTTGCTGCTGGTGGTTTTCTCCCAATGTTATTTTGATATCTGATTATTATTATTATTATACAAATCTTTAAAAAATATTTAATTTAATTCAAAATAATTTATGATTATTACAATGTTAAATACTAAAATGTTTAAATATGTATTTAGTCTATGTAAATATAGCACTTTTTGATTTTAGTCTCTGTAAATTTTTTTATTTGAATTTAGTATATGTAAAATCAGAGACAATTAATTTTGGTCCCTAACGTCAAATCAACATTAAAAAAATCAAGAGTTTTCTAAAAACTCTTAAACTCTTCTTGTAATTTTTATTCATATTTTTTTTATAAAATAACATTAATTATTAAATGATTAATAAATAAATTTATTAATTAATAATATAAAATATTTTAATTTTTAATATATTATAAAATATGATGTGTTAGTGTGTATTTTTAGACTCACGTGTGATGACAAATCATCAATACTTTTTTTAGAGACTAAATCAATTATCTCTGATTTTATGAAGATTAAATAAAAAAATATTTACAGAAACTAAAATAAAAAACTAATATATTTACAGTGATTAAAGAAAGATTTAAATTATTTTAAAATAATTAATATTTTATTGATTTAAAAATTAATTTAAATATTTTGTTGAGTCTATAGCAGGACGGTGGTTTACCTCGTTATAATGCGATGAAAACTTGATGATGTGGCTTGGTAGGTCCAACTTCCTTGTCCAATTCTTCAATTACTCTTTCGGTTTCTTTTATGAGTGAATTAGTATTTCAATTCTAGATTTGTGAAGTGTTCTTAAAATTATAAAAATACTATATTTAATTGTGTCTTCAGATTTTAGGCCAAGTTACTTGAGCCACATAAAGATAGAAGCCAAGTTGGAGAGAAACTTTCGTTGGTTCATAAAATTTTCTACTTAAACGAGACAAAAGAATTAAATATGTCGCGTCGAGTGTATCTTAACGGAACCTCATTTAAAAGGTAAGGCTGAAATTATTTAAAAACATAAAGGACTAAATCGGGAAAAAAAAAAAAAAAAAAAGATAAAAGACTAAATTGTTAACTGAAATTAAGTTAAGGGACATGTGGTATTTAGCCATATGTTGACCATTTGTCTGTGTCCATTGAGGAAGAAAAACTTAGTTAAGTCTCGTACGAATCATAATAAAATAAGATCTCTGGCCACATTCTGATATTGTGGGAGGTTACATATTAAATAGAGAAAACTGTCTAAGGAGCTCAACTATAAAAGGAGGATGAAGTAACACAAAAACCTAAGTCTCTAATTCAACAAATATAAATACCCACGTTTTGATCATGATACATCGTCAAGTTCTCAAACTTTTTTAGAAATATTTGGTGCACATTGTGGGGCTGAGGTAAAGCAATTCCCAGCCACACACTATGTGACAATTCATCCCAATGGTGACTTGCAATCAAATTGTCTCACACGACAACCAATCATTGATGTAAGCAAGATAATCAGTGAACAAATAAACTTTTGAGGAACCAACAACTCTCAATCTTGAGGTTGTTCCTAAATCGACACTAGCCCCTGATCCTAATGAGCCAACACCAAATTAGGCTACCTCTTATGTATTTTTTAGGAATCTTTATAAAGATAAAGCTAGATGACTGACCTGCTGACCATTTTCCTTAAGTATTTTTCATTGATACGTCTATTTAATTATTTGCCTTGCATATTCACTTGTTGATAAACACCACCATCACATAATTTGACAATTATTTCTCAAATAGTACTTTTAATCCCAATTGGCAAAATAATTTTTCAAATCATGTCTATTTCAACGACCCTTTTAAACTTCATCTGTTAATTGTAAGCCTTAGCCATTTTTTACTTGCATAATTCAATTATGCTTAAACCCATGGCTGGTATTCATCCAAACTTAGCTTATTTTCTTGGCTACCCTAAGAGAAGTTACAATTATTTCAAAGGCCAAAACAACATTTTGTCAATATGTTAGCCGATAAGGAATAAAACCAGTTGAATTGATCCTATAATTTCTTATGACCCATAATATTTGTTGCAGCATTGCATGCCCCTTTTTAGGATTATCCTCAATAATCTTCTTAATCAAATCAATGATGATTCGATTGGTAGATCCTACTTGACCATTAACTAGCTCTAACATAGTATGAGAATAATTGGATGAGTTTGACCCTAAATTGCTTAGGAAAGGCCACCAAATTGTCTCTAGTGAACATGTTAATGGTTATAAACTTAGTAATACCAAACCCAAAAAATGATTTGGTGTTGAATGAATTTAATCACATCATCATGAGTTACATTTATCTTCGGCTGAACCTCTATCCATTTGGTGGAGTACTATGTAGCCACTATAATATATGAATGGCTTTTGGAGGATGTTGAAGAGAGACAAAAAAATAAAAAAGGGAGGGTTTAAACTGTATTTTTAAGGTTTAAAAAAAAGTTGTAAAACGAATGATAAAATAAAAAATATGAAAAAGAAAAAACAAGTAGAAAGATAAACAGAGGAAACACAAACCAATTTATTTTGGTTTACCGACAACACGGTAACTACGTCTAGTCCTTTCACTCTGAAAGATTTAATTCACTAATCATAAAAAGTATCACACTCCACTGAACATCTACTAGTAAATGTGACTATATTCAAGTCTTCTCAACCTTCTAGCTTAGTACAGTCAAGTTGTTAAGGGTAGCAGCCACTACTGGGCTAAATTACAAAAAATGTTCAAGGTTGTTTTGTAAATAACCCTCACAAGAGAATGTTTAAAAAGTATGCTCTTAGAATATATTTTAGGTTTCTCAACACTCAGAACTAATACAATATTTTTCACGAGTTTTTCTGTATGACGACAATAGGCTTCTCGTATATGTTTTGCAGTGAAGATCACGAATCCTTTTATAGAGAGTCTTCTAGGCCATTAGGATCTCTTATCGTCGTTGTGATTGCATGAAATCAACATGTAAATAAATATATATAGGTTTCTCAACACTCAGAACTAATACAATATTTTTCACGAGTTTTGCTGTATGACGACAATAGGCTTCTCGTATATGTTTTGCAATAAAGATCACCAGTCCTTTTATAGAGAGTCTTCTAGGCCATTAGGATATCTTATCGTTGTTGTGATTGCATGAAATCAACATGTAAAATAATGACTTGTATCGAATCTTCAGAGATCTTGAATCAACAGTAAAACTTTTTCAAATCAGTCTTCTTTAATATAAAATGGCAGGAAAACCAAAGGATGACATTTTGAGAGGATGTCATGCATTTCTTCAATTAGAGGATAAATCCAACTCTAATGAGCAAATGATCTTGGATTGTTGAGTTCTTGAAAGTTCTAGACTCAAAAAATTGACTTAAAAACGTTCACTTTAAATTAGAGTTTTGACTTTAAGCGTTGATTAGATGATCAATTGGTTTACCATGATTATTAGATGTAGAATCATCATAGCGAGCTTGTAATATCAGATTCAGCATTTAACATATTCATTAGATGATTGTCTTGATTTCCTTGTTTATCTTCTCTTTTCATCAAAGGATGCATCATAAAGTCTTTAAAGTTTATGACAGGTTTTTAAAGTTTCCACTAAATTTATTAAGCGTTTTCTACTTGAGTTTGATGTCCACATTGGATGATTGATCTTGTAGGTAGGTTACCAATTCATTTATCCATGAATCCATTACCTCTATACATCCCACCGAAGGATAACCCTCTTGTTGGATTCCTGGTGGTATTTCTTTACACCCAAAAGCTTGTTGGGATATGTTGTTGGCTTCTATATTTTCTTCTTTGGGTCCATGTAATACTATGACATTAACAAACAAATTTAACCATATATTCATCATTTCACAACACTATTTCCTCGTGCTTGACTTATGAAGGGAATGAACAAGTGAAGTAATCCAAAATAGATGTACTGGTGAGACAATATGAAACTTTCAAAATAGAAGAAGACGAAGACATAAAAACAATGTTTGCAAGATTCCAAATGTTCCTCTCAAAATGATTTTAACTATATTGACCAAAAGAGGTAATACTCATAAGTACTTCCTAGGAAAAGATTCAAGAGTCTCCAAATCTAGAGAGTTCAAATATAAATACTTTCTTAAAAAAGATTCAAAAGTCTTCAGTTTGCATTGAGTGCATGGAGCCTAGACATTACAAATTAGAATGTCCTAAGCTTACGAAGGAAAGATCTATACTAGGTGAGTTCAAAGGCAACAAAAAATAGTAGGTGGGTTCAAAGGCAACAAAAAATAGTATTATGGCTACTTGGGGTAAATCTTATGCATCATCAAATTAATATGAAAAGCAAGCGAACACGATATTAATGGCAAGAATGAAATTAGAAACCAATGTCGAATCATATGAACAAATAGAATCAGAATATGACAGTAAATCAGAGGAAGAAAATCTTAAGGCATTTTCTGAACATACATCTAATCTTAATGTTGCATACAACGATATGAAAAACATTATGTATGATCTATACTTTGCCTTCAAAACGTTATATCAAACGAACACGGCCGGCCATATACCTGTGTAACCAGAACATTGACACAGAACCCCCAATTAGGGAAGACCCCAAATTTCTTTTATAGTATATCTGAACTTTGAAAAATTGCATTTATATCCTTACTTCTGTATACTGAGCACTATAAAATTTTATATTTGCACCTTATGCCCAAAATAAATATCCATTTTTTTATACGAAGACTAACTTCTCTGAGACTAATCCTAATTTCTTGACTATCATCTTCTCTCTACACTACCACTGTGACTCTGTGACAGCTACTGCAGATGCCAAACGCCACCACCGAAGCCCAAAGGTTAGAATCTTAAATCTTGATGTTAGGGTATTCTTAATGTTCAGGTTTTGTAATTTACTAATTTAGGAACTCAATTTATTTGAAATGGTTGATTTACTGATTTTATGAACTCATTATCTATTAAGATTTAATCTTAGATCTTAAGAACCCATTATTGATCTTATGATTTACAATGGTATTAATAGATTGTTTGTTGGTAAAGCTACATGTTGATCATTAAGTGACACAATTGTGAGAAATTCCAGATTTTTTTACTATGCCTCATAATATTAGAAAACATGATTATGGATATGAGAAGCGTAAGAAAAAGAAAAAAAAACATGAAGATTTAACTCAATCTCAAGTAGGAGCTTTTGATAAACTTTTTATAAAAGAACCACTAATTTCCATTGAAAATCATAACGTTGATAATGTTTATGTTGAAATGCTTGATCATGTTAAAAATATGACCACTTGGTATGAGTTGTGTGAAAGGCTGAAAAAGGGTCAAACTCTGATAAAACACTATGGATATGGAAAAAATTTTGGGTTTAACTGAAATGTTAGTTGAATTTGACCCAACTGTACAAAAGCCTGTTACACATATTACAGTTTGAGGTTCACTTTCATTATCTTGGGCATAACATACAAAATGTGTTAATACTTTTGCTTGGTTTTGCAATTAAAAATGAAATGTTAGAAAAATCAAGTTGTTGTTTCTCTTAATAAGATATTTGAGCAATACGAAGAATATGAAAGTATTCTTGGTTTCTTGTTTACTTCGGACAAGTTACAGTCATTGGACGATGCAACTTTGAAGTCTTGTTGTTGTCATTTTGAACATGAATTGAAACATAATGAGCAATATGATATTGATGGGAATGAATTATTTGTGGAGTTAAAGTTACTAAGAGAAATCTTGTCTGGAGAAAAAATTGGACCTATTGATATATGAAGATTTTTGAAAGGTTTAGATTGTTTTCCTAATACAATTATTTCGGTTAGACGGTGATTCACATATACTACAACATCATCAAAACAATTGTACAACACATCACAATCATTCGTACTTGTAACTTTTTATTTAGTTACGATATTAAAAATCAAAAAGATTTAATGATTCGACGGTTGAATTTTATTAACAATGTAAAAAAATATGTATACAAATTAAATCCTAATAAAAATATCATCAATATTAATAACATGAAGATAATAGCTTCATCTTATAATCAGGTTCTCCTTGTCTACATTTCTAATTATATACGATAGAAGATGATTTTTTTTTATAATACAAAACAAAACAACACAGATCGCGATTTAGGATTTGGGTTGTGGAAGATAGACTGGTGAAACAATTCAGGGGATGAATGGGGGTGGAGGCAGAGAATGGTTTGGTGGTAGATCTAGAACGAGGAGAGCTGACGGATAAAGTGTTATATGGGATTGTGTGAGGAAAGATACATGTATTATCTTTTCTTTAAACACATCTAGGCCGTTGGTTTTAATAAAATAAATCTAATAGTGAATTTTTTTGGTTAATCGGTGAAGAACTTTTTTTTAATTGAGAAGACTTAGATTCAGTTTTTGATAAAATTAAGCTATAAGCTAAGTGATAGTTGAAAAGTAGGCTCAAAACTTAGCTCATAACTTATGATTTATAGCTGGAAAGCTAATTAATTAAAATTAAAGTGTTTGATAAATTTAGCTTTTAACAATATAAAATAACATAATTATTTAATTTAAAATAACAAAAAATATTGTGACATTTTTATCTAATTTCTCCTGTTTTACTCTATTTTCTTATTTTTAATCAATTTTCTTACTTTATTTTTTTTGTTATATCATTTACTTTTTTTTACTAATATATAAATTTGAATAGTTCACTTAAAGTTTAGCAAACTCCGTATGTATAAATAGTAATCGTAAAAACAATACAATTCATTTACTGTTTAAAATTTGACATAAAAAATGAATTTAACTTTATCACAATGATAATAAATTATAAGATGAAGAAATAATAGTAAATATGACGATGCATTCCTTAATCAATTTCTTGTAAGATAAATAATATGAATTTTTTTGAGTTATTTTGACAAAGAATTAAAGAAACTATAGTTTGTTCAGCGAAAAGAAAATATACGTGAAGTTGTGAACTAGTGGATGAGAAAGTAGTGAGTGGGTGGAGTAGTTATTTTATATTACATAAAGATAAAAAAAAAATAATAAAGTTATAAATAAAAGAAAACGTAAGAAGCTATGAGCTATAAGTTCAAACACTACTTGAAATAGCATATCAGAATAAGTTATAAGCTGGTGAGAAAAGCTTGTTTACCAAACACATCTCTTTTAATCCAACAAACTTATAAGTTAATTTAATAAGTTATAAACTAGCTTATTGGCGTTACCAAAAAAAGTGTCTTAGTTGCTATCACAATCTAGAAGCCACCAATATTAGTAAGTTATAACAAATTTTTTACGAAATAATATCGGTCAATTATGTTTGAAATATAAGAAATAATTATAAAAATATATTAAATTAATAAATATCATTATTAAAAAATTAAAATTTACAAATAATAAAAAATTAAACAAAAATAAAGTTTATATATACGGTGTAGTAGGTTGGTTTTGAAAAACAAATCTAAAATCTGATCAAATATGAGCAGTTTAAAAATAAAATATCTGGAATTTTTGGTTTTTTTATTAGTTTGTGATTTTATTTGGATAGATTTAGATATAAACACCTCTTACCATATTACTTTAAGAGAAAAAGAATCAAATTTCTCCAAATATTTTTCAAAAAGAAGGAAATAATCAAATTGACCAACTTACTTTGAAGATACGTAAGAAAATCAAGTTCAAGTACGATCTTCGATGTAAACTTGATAATAATTCAGACTTTTCTAAAAATAATTTCTCGTCGTATCATTTCTTTTGTATGAGCTATAAGGTCAATGGTAATACTAAATATGATTGTCTTTATATTCTAATTGAGAAAAATAATTTCTCAACCAATAACTTGTTGGGATCCAGAAGGATTTGGGTACCAAGAATAAATGTTTCTTTTGCTTCAGAAATTCTAAACAATCAGGTCGAAGCTCCAACCATTTTAGTGGTTGTTGATGTCATATGGTGAGAGAATGCATATAATATCAAAATATTAGAATCCAAATTCATAGGATAGATGTCTTCTAAAGAATTTGATAGCAGCAGTCTGTTGCTTTAGAAAATTATTCTCTATTAAATTACTTTATTATAAGAATACTAAATACAACCTTCAAAAGTTGGATTCCAAAGTACAAAATTGTTTTTTTTTTTTTATAATTTAAACGCTCTAAAACTTACAGAATATATAATAAAGAAATATATGTTATAAATTTTTTTATCCAAATATTGTTTGATGACAATGAATCTGTCCATAAAAAGTCATAGATAATTGAGAAATTTGTGTTATCTACAAATCATAGACAAACTAGAACAAAATTATTTGTTTGACACCAATCCAACTTTGCACTTTTATCAAAATGAGGGCCAACATTTATCGATGAAGTTCTATATGATGATAGATGAATTGTGACGATGCTAAACCAATTTTAGAGGAATGGATTTTAGATTCTGTACCACCTCTTAAGGGTGAAATCTATTAGAACCAAATGAGTTTCCAAAAACAAATTTGATGAAGGTGGAAAAGTGATAAAAATAAAATAAACAAAGTTCTACTTGTTTAGACGTTTTTCAAGTAGAAATTAAAGGTTATAAATTATTTACATATTACTTTCATTTGTTACAAATCATAGCATGACTTTTTATCAAATGGATGTCAAGTGTATGTTCTAAAATAGTTTTATAAATAAAGAACGATGTATAAAACAACCACTTAGTTTTGAAGATACTTAATTTCCTGAACATGTTTATAAACTAAATAAATTATTTATGGTCGTAAACAATTTTATTTTGGAAAATGGTTTTACAAGAGGGCAGGTGGACACTACCTTATGAAAAATTTCAATTTAGAAGAATGCAAACTCATACTTTTAATCCTATGTATCCTACTTGTGATTTACACATAGGATGTAATAAGTAGGAAGGTAGATCCAAAGGTATACAAAAAAGTATGATTGATTATCTTCTTTATCTGACGAGTTTGAGGCCTCATGTTATGTTTAGTGTCTACTTATGTGCTAGGTTTCATCAGACCAAATTAGCCGGTGACCCATAGCTAAAATAATCTAACAGGCCCAAAAGGATAATGTCGAAATCTAAATTCCCATATACATTATGATGTTGAAAATTAGAAAATTATACTCGACAATCTTTTATTATACTCTTACCTGAAATTTTATCTTTCTTTTAAATAATTTAAACCTAAAAAAAATTTCCTACTCTACCATCTTCAATTTATATTTTGAAAATTTTAAAATTCAAAAAATTTTCAAAACATAAATTTATTCTGGATAACTTAATTCAAATTACCAAAACACAAAAGCATTTGGAAAAATTTAAAGGTTGAATTTTCTAAAATACATTTGTTTTAAAAAGTTTGATTTAAATTTCCCTTAACACAATTGGAGAACTTCTTTCAAGTTTTTTGGTTATCAATTTTTTTTTTATAAAAAATGGTGTGATTTTTAGTTTTTTCTTATAAAGAAAACAAAAGTAAAATGGAATTTCTGTTAAAGTTTAGGATAGAGATATCATCTTAGAGTAAAAATTAAAATTTTCTTTTTTTGCAACATCCACATAAAATCCAACAAATTTGACTAGAAACGAAAGAATATATATAATGTTATGTAACACTTACAAACAAATATGCTTTTGGACATGATTTTTTATACCAATTTCGTAGTTTGTATTGCTTCGAATACATTTTTTAATATTTAAGTATTACTTTCTCTTTTCTAAAATACAAAATACACTAAATCAATCACGTATTTTCTACGGTGTTTGGGATACAGTATCTCACTTTTGTGTCTATATAACAAGACTCACTTACAAATAATGTTAATAATCATATCGTGATTTAGAATTTCATTCAATAAATATATTTTATTTATCCTTTTCTCGTATAAACTCTTTCTAATAAAGTAGTGAGTTGTAAACTAAGAACATATATCAAATGAAACGCAAACAAAATGGACGCTCTCAAGTGTCATACAAGAAATATAATGTGAATAAGAAAAGAGACACCGAGAACAACAACAACTGAACTCATATCCACTTAAGCCAGGCCTAATACTAGTCGATCTGATCCAGTGTGTGATGATGCAAACCTTCTCCAATCTAGAGCAAGTCGCTCACCCAAATGGAATTCAAAGTGATTATCTATCCTAGATCACCTAGACTACTAATAAGCGATCGCTCAATGGCAATCCTATCATAATCATAACATCTTGTTGGTGACCACCTATCACAAAGCAAATGAAAGACACTTGTCTAGCATTAGAAGGTACCAACGATCATTTATTCATTCCATATGACCATCACAAGAAGGTTTCAAAAATTCTAGGAGGAATTCCTCTATAAAGCGACCTCTCTAGGTCATAAAGAAATTACTCACTGCTCCCCGTCCACGATAATGTACCACGAAAGCCACCAGAAGAAGGATCTTCGACCTGACATCGTAGTAGGAACCCAAAGGGCGCCCACCTACGGAGAAAGAAAAGGAGTCACTCCCCACACCATAATCACTACTCTCACCATCGACGCAGTTAACGAGAAAGCTCCTCAAACATATCTAGCTTTGGAGATGAAAGGCATCACTAAAACGCCTTCTCCAACAACATCAACGACTGTCCAATTCCCAAGTCATTAGAGAAGCCACCACCGATAGATAGCTACAACGGGAAAGGGGACCCAGATGACCACGTCCAATGGATTGACATCTTTAAACTTCCTTTAATTTTGTAACACCAGATGACCAATGAAATACAAGCTATTTGTCCTCATTCTCAAAAAGTTAGCAATGAATTGGTTCAAAAGCCTGAAACCATGATCTATACACTCATGGGTAGAGTTATGTAGGAAATTTATGCCTCACTTTGCCACATCCTAGAAACAACCAAAATCGATTGAAACTTTGGGTGTTATCCGGTAAAAGAAAGAGGATCATTTACGAGCCTACCGAAAGGTCATAAAAGAAGTCGTCCACGCTAGAGATGCGGATGACCAAATAAAAACTTACCTCCTAAGGTAAAGACTAAGTCGAGGTAGTAACTTTCCAAAGAGCATCACGATTAAGGTACTCCGAAGTTTTAACAACCTATTGGGGAGTGCAAAAGACTACATACAATATAAAGAACATTTGAAAGCCAACAAAACCATATTCAATTCAAGTGAACACGAAAAAAGCTAAAAAGGAAAAATGAAGGAAGATCGAAAAAGAGAGATTGAAAGAAGAAAAATGGGGTCCATTTCCTGATGCAAGAGTTACACTCTGCTTACCTTCACGAGGGAGTGCATCTTGAAAGAGTACTTCAACGCTGAATTTAAAGATGGAAACATCAAGTTCCTGTTGCCAATCGGGGGGTGGCCTTGAGCATGCAAGATAAACTCATGTAGATTTCACAAAGGGCACGACTACACCATCGAAGAATGTGTCGCACTCAAAGATATAAAAAGGAAAATTAGAAAAATATACCAATAAAGGCAAAGGATATGGCCGAGGGTGGGTAGCTAGGACGAGATCATTGAGGTTGTCTAACAAGCTCGATGTAACTTTGAGTGAAGATAAAAAGCCACCCATTGTGATGGCCATCATAGGCAACGCTTATACCCAATGAGAAAACCTACCCAAAGTCATGGCTATTAGTAAAAAATTATATTCCAATTGGGATGCAATCCCAGTCATAGCCAGCATGACAAAACAATCGCACATGAAGTTGCTACAATTTATTGGCATTGATCAAAAACTTGATAGCGTTTTAGCAAGTGTACTGAATCATTGAAGGTAATAATTAAAACGGTAGTACCGAGCGTCGAACTCTAGGATTTCATTTTACCATCGAATAGCGTTTAATTACTAAAATTGAACAAAAAGATTCCACATTGATTGAAATAATATTTGAAACTAACAAGAGTAATAGAATTGAACTTTTATAATAAGAAAAACATCAGGGATGAGATTCACTTCGAATCCAACCTTGGTTTCTAATTTGATCCTTGTTACTAAATTCCTTTATTATCGAATTCTCTTTATTATTCTTGTCCTAATATCTTAGTGACAGAACCTTTAATTCCAAAGTAACCCCTAATTTCTTAGTGGATTTAAGATTAGAATTAAGCTTTAAAGTACAAGAATTCTCTTATTAAACTATTGCCTTTGCAAATAATTTAATTGGTTTCATGACCTGCATCTATCCCTAGACTACAATATTATGAATTTCTCATCTCAAGCATTTGTAAAGTCCATTGTCGTTTCAAAATACGAATTGTAAAACAGTTTAAAGTTGATCAGGCAATAAAGGGTATTAAGCACATAGATGAGAAAAATGATTCAATAAACTAATTCATATAACTAAAAATCAAATCACACAAATAAGGGTTTCATCTTGTTTCACTCATCCTTAACAAATAGGGTTTAGCTACTCATGATAGATATACAAAAGATAGAGATTAAAGAAAAATTACAAGAAAGATTCATGAATGATTCTTGATAAAACTCCTTCAAAGGTGTTTGAATCAATCGTCTCTGAGTTTCTCTACTAGGTAGAGGTTTTTTAACTTCCCAATAGCCAAAAGATCCCTAGAAAGTGAGAAAAACACGTTGTTATGCATTCTACAGCGCATCGCGCATCCCACGCGCAACATTTGCGCTCGAAGCATCCCTAGCCAGAATCAGGGATGTAGAAATTCGCCCCAAACGCGAGGATTTGCGCTTTAGGCGCACAACATCTGATGTTTGACATTTACTGCATTTTTCTCCTCTTTTGAGTCTGAATTTGGTTCCTGTGTCTTCATGAAAGTTGTAGTTGTGAATCTTAGCTTTCATTTTCACTTGGTTTGACTCCAATTGGACCTCTACAACTCCAGATATGGATGAAATACTCCACATAAGTCATATTGATTTCTCACCAAAATTTATCATTGACTAAAACAAAGAAACAACGCAAAACTACAAAAAATCTCTACTTAATCAAGGAAATAAGTGCATAAACATTTCATTAAATCCAAGAACTAAAATCAACAAAATATACCAAATAACTCCTTAAATTAACTAATGATTAAAGATAAATGAGAATAAAAACAATGAAAAATATGCATATGATAAAGAGTTATCAATGTCATATCTGGGGGATATCCCAATGTCGAGCATGACAGCTGTAATTTGGTCAAAAGAAAGCTCAATCAGATTATTTCATCTTTCTGAAGGGAAAAATCCGTTGAACCTATGAAAAAAAGATGTCCACTGATATCATTTTATGATGATGACCTACTTAATGAGGTTGCGAACTATAGGATTCCCGTCCTCAATGGAATATCATGATGTACATAGGGTCCTTGTGGACCAGGGAAGTTTAAGAGATCTAATGTATTCAAGTCTGTTCACATTACTCGATATAACTGGAAAAAAACTTGATTCCCTACTTTTGAGTGAATTTGCAAGGGTTCAACGGATCCACCACTTGTCTAGGGGATACGTGGATCTGATGGTCACATGGAAGCGGTAAATGTGACACCCTAAACCCTAAAATAAAATTTATAATAATTTATACTAAATTATTTGAAGAAAACTCGCAGCGGATAAAGAAAATCCATTCAAGAAAATAAAAACTTTTATATCTATTTTAGGATATCACGTTTCTCTAAATACACATGCAACAATTCAACTTTGTTCCTCAAGTAAAACAATGCAATTTCAATGAACTTGATTTAACTAGAAGTTCTTGATTTAATTCCCAAGACTTACTAGTACTAAGGTTTTCATATAAAAAGTCACTTGTAATTACATAAGTAAAATACACATTACAACTCTTAATTCCCAGTATCACCTATCAGAGCGGGGTTTCTCCAAAACTTGAACTTGAAGTCTCATTAACCTGTAATAACTGCGATTTCGCAAACGCAGGACCAAGCCAGTCAAACACAAACAACGAAGGAGGTGAGTTTTGAAATCATGTTGATAGTATAATATAAGTATGAAGAACACGCAAACAACCATAATAGACCGTATCATAACCACATTTCGATACATCAAAATATTCAAGCTAATAGTACCATATTATAACATCAAAATCACTCAAGTAAAATAATGATCTCATTATAATATGCATCAAATCATCTCAGAGAAACTATTATTACTTTTGAAACACATCAATCACAACAAAACAGTCACAAGAAAATGCAATGCTATGCCTGAGCTTAGACTCTACTTCACAATGTGGTACCATTGTAACTCTGAAGTAATTGGTTAGGAGGCTTGATACTATGCCACCATTCTGGTGGACGGACAATTCAAATTGGCCCTGTCCTCATAGATCCCATCAACTCAATCTGAGACACATATACGCGACAGTCGAGGTAAACGTGTGTTGCATGGTAGCTCCCGACATTTGGAGTGCTACCTCCAAGTCACCTAGGAATTCCCCACCCGAATACCTCCAAGGTCTAACAATCTTGCCTTAAAGCTCAATAGTAGACCACCACGATCAGACTCAATTGAGTTGTACTTCTCCGGAATCACTAGGCTTGTCAGGCCCTACCTATATGATGACAAAATAATCTCTACTTCACAAATTCTCAATATTTATTTTCTCTCCTCGTAGGCCTATGATACTCCATTAAGACCATCATCTCAAACACAAATTAGAATCATTATTATTTCATCAACTATAGGGGTTACTTCAATATTCTCATCACAATTTTATAACATCATTAATCATACATAATCATCGTCATCATATAAACTCATCACAAATTTACAACATCACTATCATCAATCAAACATCTTCACATAAACTTATCACAAATTTATATCATAAATCACATATCATCATCAAATAAACTTACATCATACACTGCATTCATATTTTATTATCACTTCACATAAACTCATCTAATCAAACACATGCACCAAATTTATTTGAAATCAAATATCACAATAGTATCAAATACCACACATTTAACGGAATTAAATCAATCAACACCTTATAAATATTTTTATTCCATATTTTAATCTCACAATTTCCATATTTGCACATTAATTAATTTATCACTCAAAGGGCTACTGTCATACGTAACGATCCCCAGATGAATCGTTGGGAAATACGGTTTTCCCGTTCATCTCACAATATATTATACTCATGAATTCAAACGTTCTCTCACCTCGTACCTTATTTTGACGCTTTCACACACGAATACAATTCCACGAGCAAACAACCTTTATTCTCCCACTCTTTGTTCTTCAATCGATCTAACTCGACAATTTATGGGTAAACGTTAAAAATAAATTATGAGAAGACACTCTAAAACTAAATTTCCAAATTCGGTCAAGGAAACTTACCATAAATCAGAAAACCAATTAGTGGATAATATAGACATTTTTCACATGATCGTTTTGGCGTTGATTTCATTCAAATCGGAGTTACGGTGAAGAAAAACGATGTAAAACAAGGAATTTTATAAACAGAGAAGTCGGGTATTTTAGAGAGAAATTGGGATGGTTAAAAATATAAGGAAGTATGTTTATTTGACTACCTAAATGAATAAAACAACATACTGAAATTTGGACGAGAACGGAAAAAAATTTCTGGAACAGTTATCGATTACTGGTGTCAAACGATTGGTTGTTGTTGTGTTTCCTCTTTGGTTTTACGGCGGCCGTCCAACTCCCTTCCCTTTATTTTTTATTTATTAACAATTAGGGTTCATACATGAGTCAAACCCATTGGTCTCTTTATTTACTTTTGTGTTTTATTAATATTATTTTTATTTTGCTAAAACAAAATTAATAGTTACTTAATCTCATTTTTAATACTCTTCCAAACATAATTTAATTTTCATAACATCACTAATATTTCATAACTAAAATATGATAGATTATTGTAATTAAAATAATTAACCTTTAAAAAAAGACATATTACTACTACTGAAACTCTCATATTCAAAATAGTCACTATAATTATACTTATTTTTCAAAACACTCGCATTAAAATACTATCATCATTAGAGAATAGTAAAAATCATAAAATAAATAAATATATCATCAACACTTTATATTAATTACTAAATCATAATAAAATTATATAAAATCACAATGTCATTACAAGTATATCAAAATAAAGGGAATCAAACACAATATTACCACTACCTCAACATAATTATTTATAAAATAAATAAATAAAAACAGACAATAGTTTAAATTAATTAAAATATAACTATGTGCACGCTTAACATCAGTTAAACGCACATGAAAACATCACATTAATTACTCACGCGCAGATACACGTAAAATCGCCTAAAATCTTATTTTTTTTAAAATATTTCACTAAAATACTATTATTTTTAGAAAAATATGTAAGATAATAAAATACAATATTTGTTATTTATATCACTCATTTAATCTAATATGTACAAGATTAGAATAATAGGAAGCACACATATAAAGATAATTAATCTTAAAATTAATCAACATATATTCTTCAATAATTTTAAATTCAAATTAATTATTTAAAATCCTATTTCATTGATAAAATAATTTATCATAAAATTTGGGGTGTTACAGTAAAGCTCCAAAAACCATAAAAACCCAGTTTTAAGTCGTAGACTGCAAATCCATCTACAACTGCATTTTGGAAATACCACATGTGAAAGAGGGACTCATCACCTGTTTGAAGAACAATGCATATCTATTTGCATAAATAGCTCTAAGATGCCAGGAATAGATCTTGAGAATGCTTTCCACATGTTTTCTATTGATTTAAAGTGTTGATTGGTCGCGCAACACCAATGTAAATAGTCACCAGAGAAGGCTAAAGCCGCAAATAAGCAGTAGATGACTTAGTAAATGTTAATTTTGTAATTGAGACCAAGTATACAACTTGGCTCTCCAATCCTGTACTTGACAACAACAAAAAAACAATAATAAGTGGCGCTTATACATTGACTATATTGATCTCAATAAATCAAGCCCTAAGGATGCTTACCCCTCCTAAATATAGACAAGTTAATAGATAACTCCTTCTGATTCAAACTTCTAACCTTCATTGACGCATATTCAGGATACAATCAAATTCTAGTGTATGCACCCAACAAAGAAAAAACAACATTCATGACAAACTTCAGTAACTATTGCTACAATGTTATGCCTTTCGGACCACGTAACCTATTATCATCAAGTCCAAGGAAGTGCCCGACCACATAACCCGTTATCATCAAGTCCAAGGAAGAGTCTGACCATGCAACCCACTAAATTCTAAAAAATGTAAGTTCAGCGTTAAAGCAAGGAAGTTGTTAGGATTTTACCTCACTAAAAAAGGGGTCGAAGCAAACCTTGAAAAATGTCAAGCAATAACTTAAAATGCCAGTCTGATATCAAAGAAAGACATGCATAAGCTCAATAGTATGTTGGCGCTCGCAAGATCCGCCCAGCATGTATTACCTTTTTACAAGCTCTTGGAAAAAGAGGTTGAATTCAAGTGGACAGTAAAGTGCGAAACTGCCCTAGAAAAGTTATGAACCGCGCTATCGCATCCACTTGTATTGGCTCGTCCAGACACTAGTTAGTGTCGAAGTCGTAATGTTGTATTAATTAGATAAACCGTCAAAATAGCAACAACCAATATACTTTGTCAATAAAGCACTACAAGGACTAGAGATTTGTTATCATAAAATCGAGAAAGTGGCATTAACGTTGATGATGGCGGCCTGAAGACTAACACAATATTTCCTCACACATCTTATTATGGTGTGGACGGATTTGCCCATCAAGCAGATTCTTGTTCTGGCCTGATCTAGTAGGGAGATGACCAAGTGGTCAATAGAACTGTCTGAATTTTATATCACCTTTGAATCAAGAAAGGCATTCAAAGCTCAAACGTTGGCTGACTTCATAGTAGAAATTACTAAATCAGACAAAGGTAAGACTGAAGAATGAACAGTGTTAGTTGATGGGTCTTCAAATTGGAAATGAAGAGAACCAAGTCTATTGCTGGAAAGTAATGTCGGGATCGTGGTAGAGATGTCTCTAAAACTCTCGTTTCTCACGTCCAACAATCAAGCAGAATACCAAGCATGTCTGGCAGGGCTTAGTCTAGTTGAAGAGATGGGCGCTCGACACATCAAGGTAAAAACAGACTCCTAGGCGAAAGACCAAACACTACAAAAATATTTAGCTTTAGTCAAATCTAAAATGAATATGTTTGATACAATAGAGATAGAGCACATTCCAAGAGAAGAAAATACAAGGGTTGATGTCCTATCTAAACTAGCGAGTACATAAGTCCTTGGAGGAAACAAAACGGTAATTCAAGGGACTTTAAACTCGCCAAGTGTCGAAGCCATCACCGCCATACTCGTAGTCCAATCACCCACCACCAGTTGCTTGACGCTGACAACGGAGTACAACTTAAGTGGGATCCTCCCAAGCAAATAAAAACTAAGTTCTCAAATCCGAAGAATGGCATCCACGCCCACCATAATAGAGGGACAACTATATAAGTGGGGATCATTCGCACCACTTTTGAAATGTCTACACAATGAGGATACAACTTACATTCTAGGAAAGGTGTACAAAGGAATCTCTGGGAGGAAAAGCTTTGGCAAAGAAATTTTTGAGAGTCGGATACTTCTGGCCAACGATGGGCAGTTAAAGTAGCTGGTCGTGGCAGTTGATTACTTTAAAAAGTGGATAGAACTTGAACCTTTGGCTAAGATCACCGCTGGTAACATACTTTGTTTCTTCAAGAAAAATATTTTGACACAGTTCGATATACTCGAAGTAGTCGTCGCCAACAACAGAATACATTTCACAAATATATCTTTCCAAGCCCTAATGGCTTATCTCAAAATTACTCAACATTTCACTTCTGTGGAGCACCCAAAAACCAATGGACAAGCCGAAGCAGCTAACATGGTGACACTACGGGGTTTGATAAGAAGGTTAGATGACGCCAAAGTAAGCTAGAACAAAGAAATACCATATGTTCTTTAGGCCTACCGAACTACGCCACATTCCACCACTAGTGAAACCTATTTTCACCTTACTTACGGGTCAAAGTTGTGATCCCTGTTAAAGTTGGAGAACTTATTTAGAGAACGTCTCATCCTTTAGACAAGACCAAAAACGAAGAAGCACTAATAGAATAACTCGACATGATGAACGAATACAGGAGCACTGCGACGCTAAAGGAGGTTGTCATCAAAAAAAAGATGGTAATAGAATACAATAAAAAGGCGAAGCTTCGCACACTCGAAGTATGAGATTTAGTACTTTTGGGAACATATGTTGGCTTAAAGAAAGCAAGACAAGAAAAATTGGTGTTGAACTAAGAGGGGGCCATAGAAAATCTTTTCAAAGACGAGAACTGGAGCATTCACCTTAGAAACCTTGTAAGGAAAAATTATTCCGAGAATGTGGAATGCAGCAAATTAATAAATACTACGACTAAAATGTATAATTCAAGCAGTTTGTAAGATGTATTAAACTTACGATACCTAGTCAATGAAAAATATTTTTCTATTACCATGTGTTTAAATGAAGATAACATCGAAAGAACAGTTCAGAACCATCAATACGGTGAAACAATCAAAGGCGACCACGTCAAATTCTCTTGCAAATTGGTCTGGAGGTCCTCCTCTCTAACATCATTAATCGGCCCCACCATCAACATTCTCTTCATCGCCCGAAATTTCAACAATTTCGCCACCAACTACATTGGTGTAATCTAACCCACCCATAGTGAAAGACAATCTGAGATTCAACAGTTGCATTTGAGCAAAGGCATTTTCAAACAAATGCTTACTCATAGTGTACGAATTGTTAACCAAAGTGGCCAAGAGCCTCGACATTAGCCAAACTCACTGCATCATAGTCACTAACCATAGCCCTAAGTCCAACAGGATCTTCGGGAAACTCAACAAAAATTGCACTGGGGAATGTGAGAGACTCTTCCACCATCGTTGTACCCTTATATGTATGAAGACTAGAGACCAAGTACATCTTAGCATTTTCTTTTTTTTGCTTAGTACATCTTCGCTTAGGACCTTCCCCAAGATCAATGATAGTCGGGCTTTTTCTAACTAAAATTGAGGTGTTTAATTTACGGGAATCGATAACAGCTACCGAAATAGGATCATCTCCAACCACGTCTTTTGCTTGACAAAGAAGCTCTAGTACCATTCGACTTGTACTTCTTCATAAAAAAAGGAAATGCCATATTCTATGAAACAAAGAAATAAAAGAAAAAGTTAGAATTAAGAAAACGGACAAAAATTAGCCTAAACAACATAACAACAATTTAGTGATCACCTAAGAGATAGTTAGCCCCTTCATGATCACGGCAAGCTAAAAGTTCACAAGTATGTATACAACGAGAAACATATTGATGATTTTCTCATGTTTCTAGTACAGGATTTCCTTTCTTATCAACCCTAAGCTTCTTCTCAAAAGTATTAACAAAGGATCGTAAACGGTTAACGTTATAGAGATCGGCGGGAATAAGTTTTTCAAGCTTATATGCCAGTTCGTCTCGTTTAAGATTGAAGTGATCCCTGGTCCAAACCTTTGAAAATCGATCCCTGCAAGTTGTTTTTGGTTTACCATCTTCATACAATATCCTCATTTCGATAATAAACAGGATTGACGATACAGAAGTTTATATGAGCATCTTTCAGCCTTGCCACAATATAGTAATACTGCCACTTGAACCTTTTCAATGAGTTCGTGAAGGCCATGAAACATTTCTTCTTTGGTTTAAAGGACACATGCCCTTGTTTCTATCTAGGATTCTCCTTATACCAAAGCAACCCAAAGATATTAAAAAAGAAAAGAACATAAGAGGTTAATTTCAAGAAACAACAAGTGATTCGGAAAGCAATAATATAAGCCAAACAGTTCGGGTGAAGTTGTGAAGGGGCAAGTTGGAAACGATCTAAGATCGCTATCTCAAACAGTCTGAAGGGAAGATGGAACCCCATATGTCTAAAAAAATATCCATACATAATAATTGCGCAATTGTAGGGGTCACTACATATCCTTTTCGTCCGCTCAGGTCTCTGAGTAGTCCAATCTTCTTTTGGCCCCACTTACCTAATTACGTCCGATGAATCATTCCCATCTTTCAAAAAAAGGGAAACAGCGCCCAGAAATTCATCAGTCACCCAATTCATGTCTTGGAAGTCCAGAGGGAAAATTTGTACGTTTGAAGTCGACGCCCTATCATCGTCCATTTCAAATCCTGACTGATCAAAATGGATGAGAGTGATTCAAGATAATAGTCACACCCCTTCATCCACTTTGATGATGAAGAAATAAAAGGAGGCGAAGGAAGCTTAAAACTAAACTAAGTGCAAGGAATAAAGAAATAAACCTAGAAACAAAGAGGGATCCAAGGCTGTCCACGGCGGAAAGGGGAAAAGAAAAAATTCTCGTAACCACCATTCAAGGTGGAGGAAAAGAAACAAAAACCCTCAAAACCACATCAAGACCCACTATGGAAGATGGCCAGAACAAAAAATTACAAGGTAAGGCTACAACGTGCAAATACTAAACCATGACAACAAGAAACACATTCAAAATACACCATTGAAATCAAATCAGAGAGAGAAGAAAGAAAAAATAACTCATCAGTAAGGTTTTCTTAAGAACAAATAAGGAGGAAACAGTTCGCGAGAGGTGCCCGAGAAATTTTCTGAGATATTATGAGATTTCAACGAAGAAGAAATGAACTTACAAGACATTTCCGTTATTTATAATCTATATTTAAAGGCCGAACATGAATCCCAACGCACACATCTAACGATTCTAAAAAGTCTAGACCAAGAAACCCTAGAAATACAATAGGCACCTAGGATGATGATGATCACTCAGATTTAACATGTGTTGTAAGAAAGTGATTGACATATGCCTCAAAAAGACTCTCTAACACAGTAATTAATGAAGCAACTCTTCATAATCCGGAATAGTAATATATAAACTCGGATATGGGATACCCCCAAAATAAAATGATCTGATCCAAAGTTAGTCACCAATAAATGAATGATCACTTGCATTCAAAGTCCCACGTCGACCGAGATAAACAAATTCGTATTTTGGTCGATCATTGATTCCATCACATGACCAACTTGGAGAGAAACTGTTATGGGCCGGACTCACATCCACTTAAGCCAAGCCCAATATTGTTCGACTCAATCCAGCGTGTGACAACTCAAAACCTTCTTGAATCTAGGGCAAGTTGCTCACCCAAATGGAATCCAAATTGATGGTCTATCCTAGATCACCTGGACTTCCAATCACGATCGCTCGATGACAATCCTATCATAATCATAGCCTCTAGATGGCAACCATCTATCACAAAGAAAATGGACACTTGTCTAGAATCAGAAGGTACCAAACCGTCATTTATTGAATCTTGATTACCATCACAAGATGGTTCCAGAAACCTTAAGAGGAATTCCTATATAAACGACCTCTCTAAGTCATAACGGTGCACACAAATTAAGCCCTAAATTCCTCTCATACTCTGACAAATTTTTACTTGATGAGCAGAGTGTGTGCAGGTACACCCCCTCCTTATACGAGAAGTTGATAGACAAATCTTACGTTACCACATCTCTAAGATATAGCTATCCAAGTCAAAATCCGATATTCAATTACTTCGGTAATGAATAATAATAATAATAATAATAATAATAATAATAATAATAATAATAATAATAATAATAATAAAATAAAGATAATGTGAGAAATTAAATTGAAGTGTGAAGATGTAAGCATTGGAAGGACGTGTATGTTATAAAGGAAAAAAAATGATGGAACTCTAAGTTTTTTTTTTTTGTTCCCGTGATGCTCGTGGGTGTCATATAATGTCATGGTCCCCAAAGAAGAGCTAGCAATGCACCAACCATTGCTTGAACGTGACATGACCCCTATGCAACTAATAGAGTGGAGCATGATTTCTTTCTCTCCCTCTCTCTCCACGTTCTTTACTTGTTTTGTTTCCTTCTTTTGCTTTCCAACTTTTGTTCTTGTACACAAACAAATAAAAATGTTCTAATCGTCATAGTACCTGCACCATATATTTTCTATCACTTATTCCTCTTTTGGTTCATACAAATACAAATTCATCTACCTCTATATCTTGCACTATATGAACTTGGATTTTCAATAGCAGCTACGCCACCGTTAGATCTAATGAGAAAAAACAACAACGTTCTCTATTTTGTTGTAGTGCACAGACCGTGCAGTGTGTAGCTAGCATAGAGAATTTTATACTTGCGCGCAATTAATATTTGCGATTAAGCTACATTCTCTCCGGTCTTAAATATAAATATAAATAAAATTGATATATCTCGTTCAAATTTTGTGATTTTTTTTAATTGTTTATATTTGATGTCATAATATTTCTAACTAGAGAAATTCTAGCATTTTGAAGTAGCAATTCAGTAACATTCTAATGAGGCACCGATAATTTTCAGTTACTTCTATTGAATTTCGCGTTTCCTTTTGTGGTCTACTTGAAGTCATAAACTTTTCTTTCGTCCTTGTAAGTAACTTATGCTAAAACACAAAACATAAACATCCAAAATGTATCTTTAATTTGAAAGCTGTATTATGTAATTAATAACTAAAGGAGCAGCAGCATATCCAACTTGGGATTGCTGAATACTTTTTTGTGGGGTCATTTCATTATTAAAATCACAAGGTAATATCCTCTTAATTTTTTAAAAGAAAATTAGTACGATGGCAATTATTATAATTTTTACGGAAATAATAAATAATAATAACATTAAATAGGTATTTATATATAAAAGTTGTAGTAACTTATATATCATTTTATTTTAAAAAAAAATTGAGACGATGTCGACTTTAAAATTAAATGGTTATTATATGTTTGTCTTTTAAGATTTTTTTTTTTGTGTATAACTTAAAATATATTTAATTAACAAGCAAATTTCAAATATATTAGTAATTCATTTTAGTGGTCCAGCTAGTTCATTTACTCTTTTTTCTGTATTAATGTAAATGTAAAATAATTGACAAAGTGTATAATTGAAAGAAAAAACAGTGTATAACTGAAAAAATATTAATAAAATTTTGAAATTTAAAAAATGACACACACACATATATATTTCTAAAATTGTTTATAAAATTTTGAAATTTGCAATGATTTTGTTCTAAAAATTTGACAATTTAAAAAGAACCGAGGGAGGGAGTGTGTGTGTGTATTGTAATATTATCTAAACAAAGCAAAAATTAAATATTGCATTCATGGAAGCCTTGAAAGTATCGAATAAAGATGTAGTAATGATTTCACACATTACCGTTTTTGGACATAGTCTAGTGAAGGCAAGATGAGATATGTCTACGCATGAGACTTAAATTCAGCGACTCAAAGTGAATGGAATTATATATGCATTAGATTATTATGAAGATGGATATAATTCTTAAAATACAAACCATGAAATAAACAAACAAATAGATAGATAGATATAAGAATGGTCAATTGAATTGCGAACTAATTATTGACATCCATATCTTATTATTTTTCCATTTTTTCTCCTTATGGAAATTATCTCAAAAGGGTAGATAACATTACTTGAAAACTACCATAAACTAATTATTAAATTTCATATGCTTCTACATCTCTTGTTAATGACCTTAGTAAGCTCAAACATGGATTGGAAGAAAGAGTCTACCTCCTTAGGCTTTACTACATATTTCAATTCAGTTGCTGATGATCTTTTGATCATGATTGAATGTGATGAAAATGATGACTTCCTTTTTTTTCTTGGGGCAGGTGGGCAGTTTTTAATAACTGGAATCTTGTTGCTAGTTGGTGTTTTGCATTCTTCTAACTCCTCCATTACCTCTTGTGTTTGGATTGTCTTTGTAATAATTTCATCTTCTTCTTTTTGTTTAGGAATAATGCTGGATTCTTCCATTTGGTGAGGAACTTGTTGCTTTGCTAACCCTGTTGTAGACAAATATATAGTTACACTAATATATATGACATAGAAAGCAAAATTAATATTGTAATAAATAAAAAAATCAAAATTCATATTATTTTTTGGAGTAAATATGTGTTTTATTTCTTCATATTGTAACAGTAAATCAATTCAGTCCTTAAAATTTACAAAATAACAATTTAATTTTTCGAAATAAAAAATATCAATCAATTTAGTCACTTTTTAAAATTTTTGCACAACAATTTTAAACATTTTAAGTTTTTTTTGTATAAGTAAATTTTTTATTAATGAGAGTATAATTAGTATTTCAATCCTTATAACAATAAAGAGATTTGGAATCCATCTTTTATGAAGGATTACAATTTCACATCAAATCATGTACTCAAAATTTAAACAAAATTCAAAACAGTACATCCGTTAATTTGTGCTATGGCACATCGTAACTCCTTCACCAAAATCACTCAAACCCCCAAATGTTCTATGTTTATATTATTAAAACAAAAGACTATTTATGTTTATATTATTATAACAAAAGACTATTTAAGTCAATGTATTTTATTAGTTTTGTTGAATGTTTAGTTATTTGCTACAAATAAAATTTAATGGAGAACACAAATTTATTGAGAGTAATTTATTATTTCAAAAATTTGAAAAACACCCACACAATTTCCATTAATAAAATGTAAATTTAGTAATTTTTAATTTGAAGGAATTCAATATCTATACAAGCAATATATGGTAGATCTTTTTTAAAAAGGATAGTTGGAGGGAAATGGCAGCTTTTGTTATTAATTAGTACTCTTTTTTTGCCTTTCTTGTTCGGAAACTTTCTATGGACCTTTTTGCTTGAATATTGAAACTTGAAAGAGTGTCAGTATAATTGTCCAACGACAGTTCCATGTGAGAACAAACCTAAGTTGGCAAGAAAGGCACTCTTCGGATTCTATTTTGAGTCAGTACGCGTTGGATTTTTTTGGGTAGCTGGCCTTTTATATGTTTCTATTTGTAATTTTGTATTTCTAATTTTTTTATTTTTTTATCTAATAATTTTGTTATGAATAACTTCTAGTTTAGTGGGTCTAACCGAAAGAGTTACACTCCTAAAATGTAATAAATTTGAATTTGAATCTCTACTTAAAGAGGTATCCACATGTAGTGTTTAACGTGCTTCGAATAGACTTTCGGTACAGGGAATCTATAGATAGAATAAAAACCTCTAGTTTACTTGGATGAAGAAGTGATTTTACAACAAAAAAAATTGCATGAATTACTATATTTGAATAATATTTACTCTAAGACGCTATTTTTGACGGCTACTCATATTCATATAAATTCCAACATTTTGAAAAAGATCACATATAAAATGTGACATAATCTACATTAATTTTGTTGGAAAGTTAAAAGGAGATGAGAGTTACAACGAGTCAAATGTTCTAGAACTACAAGAGATTTTTTGACACCAAAACCCTACTGCAGAATCTTAAAACATTGGGTATATAAGTCACATTTCTTATATATTCAACATTTTAATTTATTCATAGTCAGTGGGAATAACCACTCATACTTAAACTCAACAATATTTATCTCAAGTGTGAGTCTCACATATCATATACTTGCATCGTCATTACAAAAACGAAACATGCCATGTGACTACACTTCTAGGGGAAAAAAATTATTTTTGAATTTCCATGTTATATTCTTGTGTTTTGATAGTATTATTTAAATGTATCTATGTTGTTCTTTTTTTCAATGTATGATATCAGAGATATCAGAGTTTTTGGTTGGTGGAAAATTAAATTCTTATTATGTTATGATGTTCCACATCAAAAAAGAATTTTGATATTGCAAAAGTGTTGTTTGGAAAAGGTTCCTAGGAAATACTTTGAATTTAAGTGATCATTTGTTATTCAGCTATGTATCTTTCCTTGAACCTACTTGTGATACAATTTACAATTTCCATACTGCTACAAAGTATAAAATTTCATGTGTTACGAAGTTTGACTCATAAATTTGATGAGAAAATCAACTTTGCCTTATGAAAAATACAAATCAATGATGTGTTGAAACACTTAGGATTGCACAAAGCACCAAAAGAAAACATTTCCATCATGAACAAAATCAAATGAGACAAATTATATTTGAGATGTACAAGTGCAATTCAATTGTTAATCACCTGTTTGCAACCTTTTGTATAGAAAATGAAATTCATCATAACTTTTCAGTCCCTCACACTCCAGAACAAAATAGAGTTGGGGAAAGAAAGAATATAGTGTAAGAGGTGTTGAGAAGAACCTGATCAATCACAATGATCTTCCAAAATAGTTTTGAGCAGAAGCCATAAATACCGGCTGTTATGTCATGAATAAACTTTTTATACGACCTATTCTTAACTAAACACCATATGAGATTTTAAAAGAATAAAACTAAATGTTTTTTAATTTCACTCTTTTGGATGCAAATATTTTGTTTTAAAACAATGGTAAAGACAATCTTGTAAGTTTGAAGATAATGCTGATGAATGTATTTTTCTACGTTATTCCTCTAATATCAAGTCTTATAAAGCTTTGAATAAACGCACCTTATAAATTGAAGAATCAGTACATATTACATTTGATAAGCTTAACACCCAAAAGGAAATATGATATATGTACTTTGACATCCGACGATGTGATTAATAATGATAAATATCAAAATCCAAAGGATGTTGATGAAAAAGAAGAAAAATAGAAAAGCGATGAGGATGCCAATCAACCAATGGAAAAAGATGTTGAAGTCTCAAGTCTTCCACCTACATGGAGAGTTACTTGAGGTCATTAGGGGTGTATGCACTAGGTCGATGGTATGCAACTTGCGTCAATTAGGGGTGTACATGGGTGCGGATCGACCCGCTAATCCGATCACCCAACCCAACCCGATTTTTACCCGTATCCGGTCACTTTCGGGCCCGACCCAACCCAACCCGTTGAAACCCGCTTATTTTTGGTTCGGGTAATGAGTTTAACAATTTGAACCCGTCGACTCGACCCGGTAATTAGTTATATATATTTTTTTTTAAATTTTGTTTGGCAGTTCCAACAGTACAATATGGTTTCATTACTATTCTTCTTTAGATTTTCAGCTTCTTCAAGTGTTTTAAGGAACTTGTTAAGTGCTTGTACTTGAAGTTGACATTGCTTAGAATTGATGAATTTTCATATTTTATTGATTTACTGTTGTTGAATTTATTTATGTATTTGAAGATTGTTGGATTTATTTTTTTGTGTGAGAGGTTGATGATTTTTTAAAGAATTGAATGATGTGATTGAAATTTTATAGTTTTTGAGAAATTCAAGTATTAAATATATTTTTATTCAATATATTTTCCCGTAAAATAAAAAACAGGTTATTATTTATGTATAACCCGTCAACCCAACCTAACCCGTTCTTGATAGGGCCGGTTCGGTTCGGGTTAAATGAAAAAAAATACGGGTTTAGAACTTAACCCAACCCAAAAATAATCGATTGCGTCGGGTATCGGGTTTTGTCAAAACCGGCTCAACCCAACCCACGTACACCCCTAGCGTCAATTATCAACCTTTATATCTCAAGTAAAGCTAAAAATTGTTGGTGACACTATAACTTATGAGCTTTGGTTTATGATCGTGCATGAAGAATTAATTCAATTTGAAAGGAATCAAGTTTGGGACTTAGTTCCTAAACCAAATGATCAACAAGTTATAGGCACCGAGTGGATCTTTAGGAATAAGCATGATGAAAATGACATTGTAACCTGTAATAAAGCAAGACTTGTTGCTAAGGGTTATAACTAAAAAGAGGGAATTGACTATGGGAGACATATGCTCCAGTAGCCCGACTTGAAGCTATTCAGCTACTTCTTACTTTTGCTTGTATTTTAGATTTCAAATTTTATCAAATAAATGTTAAAAGTGTTTACTTAAATGGTTTTATAGTAGAGGATGTCTATGTTTGTCAACCTCCAAGTTTTGAGAGATTCAACTTTTTGGACCATGTTTACAAATTGAAACGTGCTTTGTATAGTTTCAAGCGAACTCCTAGAGTTTAGTATGAGTGTCTAAGTAAATTTTTGATTGAAAAAAGTTAAATGTAGTAAAATATACTACTTTTTATAAAAACTAATCATGCACAATCTTTTGATACAATATATGTCAATGATATTATATTTTGGCTCCACTAATGAATCGATGTGCCAAGAATATTTGGCTCCACTAATAAGAAACCTTTCATTTGAAGTTAGGGCACACATGAAATGTTAAGGGATGATTTGAGAAGGATCTCCTTGGTTAAACTTCTCTCGTATTATCTCATGTGTAATAATTCATATTCTAATTTTAATATTTTAAGTTTTCAACTTCTTAGTTTTTAAATGACACAAATTTCAACAGACTCTCTATTTATTATTGAGATTCTAATTTCTGACATATAAGCATTGGTTCAAGCTCTAAAATTTTGATTTGTGATGATAAATTGAAAAATTATTTTTTTATTTAATTTTTTTTTACAATTTTAAGATATGGTTGGTGCGCATGATAAGCGACATAGTTGAATAATTATATCATATTTTGTCTCAATTCAGTGTTTGATGATACAAATACAATAGAATATGATAAGTTAATCTTAAAACTTATCATATTATGTCTCCCTAACCAAAATTATTGTTCGAAATTTGAGCTAAACTAAAAATCAACATAATAGAATAAAAATAATAATTTATTAATTTACTCCTATACAAATTGAAATATAATAAAATAAAATGAATTAGATATTAAATTAAAATATTAATATTTCATTTTTTAAAATATGGATGACTTTATCACATGGGTCATTTTTTAATTTATATAATCAAAATATAATTTACAAAAACCAATTGATATAGAATGTTTAAAAGTAAAAGTATTATTAAAATTTACAAAATAAAAATATTAATTTAATTTTTTTAACATTAAGTACAATTTTTTACGAGAATGATTTTTTCATATATATATATATATATATATATATATATAT
>JBBPBQ010020323.1:46152569-46166985 GCA_037974755.1 Cicer yamashitae | reverse complement strand
ATTTAATTATCTATCATAGTATATCATATATTTATACTATCACGTGCGTACTAAATAAACACTTAAATATATTTTTTCACTGTGTCCATTTTTTTCATTAAAAACGGTGCTTACATATCCTTCGAAATATAAGAAAAATCAAAAGTATGTTCAACTTTATAAATCATAGGTGTCTATATATTAAAAATATTCTTTACCCAACAACATCATTTTAGTATTTCAAAAAAATAAACATAATTTTAGGTTTATAAAATGCTTCAAAAAAAATTTATAAACACAATTCAAAAGATAATTATAAAAATATTTAATATTTTAATTCGAATTTAAAATATCTCTTTTTTCGATTTTAGCATATATGAATTTCGTCATTAACTTTAATAATAAAAAAAATAAAAATAAAAATAAAAAAATAAAAAAAGAAACTCTAAACCTTTGCATATATGATTCTATAATACCATATGTCTATACCCTAATCTTTCGCTTTGAACTTCAACTTCTAAATTGGGCACTAACCAAACATTCTTGGACATTTTAAATTGGGCAATAACAGAAAATTAGTTTTCTGTCCATATTTATTTTAGTTTTGTCAATAATTTATTGCTTTTTTTGGTACAACATTTATTATTGTTTCTTATATTCTTAACGTAATAAGTTTTGAATAAAAGTTCATAAGATTTAACGCAACCAATAATACTAACTTTGTTATACTGAACATGTTTTTTGGTTATTCGTATTTGAATCGATGATCTTCGTTTTACATGTATGGGTTTCAAGTTGTGTTTTTTATTTTATTTACGGACTAAAAAAGTTGTTCAATAATAGAAACTTTTAATTTTTATAACTTAAAGCTTATGTTAGTATGTTACAAATTGACTTAAAAAAACATTCATAATTAACTTGTAAATTAGTTGAAGAACATATAAGAGATCAAAGACATAGCAAATATTGTTTCCTTACATAAAACCATTCATGTGTATAGGGAACATTTACACCTAGCATGTTTCAACATATATTAATTTAACAAAAGCAAAGCAATTATTGTACCCCAAAGCCAGCCTATCTTCAAAAGTAACACAAACCTTCTCCTCTCCTTTTGATTAAATAGTACTTAAATTAATTGCCTACCCATTAAGACAGCTTAGAACACTGGTTTAAGAACAATCAAACCACATGGGCATTGTGACGAATGAGCTGGATAAAGAGCTCAAATCCAGCTTGAAACTAATCATGAAACCATAATATATCCCAAAACTTATACTATATCAATATATTATTCTTAATTTACTTAAGTCACATATCCGTGCAATCAGAATTTTCTGCTTTTACATAATTGTGAGAAACATTGATAGTCGTTCGATCGAAATATCAAACGGTCCAAATTCTAATTGTAAAATTAAATTTAAAATATACATATTTTTGAACCGTCCAAACCCGAACGGACTACGAAATTTTAAATGTTTGAATTGGAAATCCCGTTAATAAGAATCCAAAATCATTTAATTACTTTAGGGTCCTAAAGGTGCCCTATGAGGTATTCCCTTTCTTCTCCTTGAATTTGAACAAGCTTGTTGAGATGAACGAGGACAATAAGGAGAAGACGTGCTTTGGTATAATTGTTTGTGGATTCCTTCACGCATTATTAATTCTTCCTTTGATACCAACCTTAATCTTCCCCTTCCTTCCTCCATTTTTCCTATTTCCTCGTCTTTCTTTGCGCTTAAGATAAAGCTTGCATTCCCATTTTTCTTCATTCCTACAAGCTAATATTATTTTTATACACACAATACAAAATTGTTACAACAACAACAATCAATAACAATGACAATGAAACAAATCAATTAACCACTCCAAATTTCCAATATATATAAAAACAAAACTAACGCCTAGGAAACACAGTTCCTTGCATCATAATTAAGATGGCTCCATGACTTAAATTAAATGAACAATTTCATATACGTTGGGTTTAATTAATACCCAATACATTATCATCTACAATGGCAACCTCGATAAGTGCTTAATTATAAACCCCAAAAAATTATAAATATATTAGTATTCTATTATATTTTTGTATACGGTTAGGATACAACTTTTTTACATGAACATTCAATCATATTTCATTAAATCAATATTCACCGAAATGACAATATAATATGATTTGAGTGTGAATAGGCATGTTGGTCATTCAAGTTGTAAGCGTCGATTAAATTAATATCTGTATTTTTTAAATTAGCAAATACACCTTTAAAATTATAACATAGTAATCAAAACGGTTTATATTAAAACATGTATCGTTAGAGATTATTATGTACATGTTAATTGAATATTTGATCACTCTAAGTTGATCTCATTTGTGGATTAATGTTTCTATGAAATTTAAATTGGACTAATTTGTCCATAATTAGTCTATTCACAATTACAATTACTCACAAATGTATCTTTTAAATGATAAAACTCTATCGGAAAATTTGTCCTCGAGAAGATGACATTAATGTGAGATTAACGTAGATAAATCACATATTTAATTACGTCACATCAAAATATTTAATGATGAAAATATACAAATGAATTATTTTGATTGATATTTTATAATTTTAGAGATATTTTTGCCAATTTACAAAATCGAGTGACTAATTTAATCGACGCTTACAATTTTATTCATGATTTGATTATTACGTGTAAAAAAAATGGTTTTACATGTGTGCATGCAATTAATCAATCTATAATAAGGAAGGAAAACAAAAATAAATAATAATGGTGAAGCCTAGGTTTACCTTTGAAAAATTATAGGTAATTTACCTATCATCCAATAAATAAGAAATTTTCACATAAGTAAATGTCTAAATGGTATCCACAAAATTATGTGTACTCTGTCTACAAATTTACTTATATGTCACATTTTTATTGGATGTTGTATAAATTAGCCACAATTTTTAAAAAGCAACCTAAAAAAAATCAATAAATATACAAGAAGCAAAATAATGAGAGAGAAATTACCTTGCAACCCAAAGAACAGAAACGAAAAGGGTCCAAGAGATTTCTTTTGCATATTTCACACAAATGGGGATTGGTTTTACTCCCACTAATAACACCATTATTTGTCTTAACTTGATTTTGTGGCCTCTCATTAAGAAAAAGAACTCTAGCACTATTAATCACATACGTTTGAACTCCACTTATATCCAATACCTTCTGAATCTCAGCCACCCTCACAACATCATGATATGACGATCTCCTTATCTGCATTGCACTTACACATACAAATATTCAATAATATCTCTAATCTAATTAACATATTACACATAAATTTAATTATATTTAAAAAAAACCATATGTATATGTATAAACACATATACATACATGTATAATGTAGTAAAATAATAACAAAACACATATACATACATGTATAATGTAGTAAAATTATTTATCCTGCATCTATCGATCGCACAGGTATACATGCTAGTAAATTTAAAAAAATAATAATTTAGAGAAAGAATAATAAAATAATGTTATTTCTCAAACATATAATTTATCTTGTATATCGATCGGATTAGTATACACACTAATTATTTAATATTTAATAAAATAATTAAATACTTAATAAAATAAAATACACCCACTTGAATTACTTGATGATCGTCATGCCAAGCATGTTTGCAATAAAAACAGAATGATTGGTCTCTACAATCAAGGCAATACATGTTGCATTCGTTTCTAGGTGCGTTGATATGAGCTTTGCAAACAGAGAAGAATGTGGTTGACAATAATTGCTCTAGCCATGGTGGTGGCACCAACATTAATTCCTGAAAAATTAAGAAGAAAATAAAATATTATATATAATGCACAAATTATTGAAGAATAGGTATATATATATATATAGCTATACTATATAATATATATGTACCATTATAAGCTATAGATCATAGCGAATAAACTGAGGATTATACGATGGAGGAATTGAGGAAGAGAGAGAATAGAGAAGATGAAAGAGTAACATAAGATTTATCAACAAAATAGTGGATGAAGTAAAGAACAAAGCAAATAATATATAGTATGAAAAAAAGTACAAGTAACGGTTGAAATAAAAAGATGGGTAGGTCAAGCGTGTTTTGGACCGTTGGATTGGAATGTGTTTGAGTTTGTAGGGGTTACGCAATACAGCTACTACCTCTTTAGTTTTTTCAGCACTTTTTATTGCATCTTTTCGGTGTCGTCGTCAAATTACAACGCAACAATCACACGTCAACCTTTTTTTTTTTACATAATTTTTGCAATAAGAATATAAAAATTTAATTTATGAGCAGTATAATAATTAATTAATTTTTGTCAAAAAAATAATTATTAATTAATTATACATTGTTGGAAGATCCTAAAACTAGTGTTGTGTAAATTGAAAAAATTGTGGCAATCTCATTAAAAAGTATTTCACACAATAATTGTAGTGTTTATAAGGTTGAAATGGGACACTTGGCATGTGTTACAGGGGTATTCAATTTTGTAAACAAGGGAGAACATATTCAAATCGAACACCACACTTGTAGGTTGATGTCATCCGACTCAGCTTGGGTTGTGTGTTGTATTGTTTGTATTATTTTTAATAATTGAAAAAATAATTTTTTATTATTATTTTTAATGTGTTTTTTCTCTCCACGTTTTTTTATTGTTATTTTTAATGTGTTTTGCATTTCAGTTTTTGATTGTACCGTTTTCCTAGTCAAAATTGCTTTTGTGTTTTTTACTCATGCCTATTACGAATTTCCTCTATAATAGAGGACTCCGTTCACTTCAAATCACAATTTTAAACAGTATCATGAAAGATTTTAAATAGAGAGACTTGATCTGCAACTCAATTCAATAATATCTTTGGTGGCTGAAACTTTTTTTTTCAAAAACTGTTTTTAATCAAAAAAAACAACATACATTTATGTATATATCAAAATTAATACATGGATATTATGTTTGTACAATAGTTTACTTGGTCATTTTGCAAGAGAATTGTTGGGGCAATGTGATAAGAGTTCAGGGATTATCACATTGAACTTTAACTAACTATACAAGTGGATTGATATCACGTCTACTTTTCCACCCTAAAATAAGACTCTTAGTCATGGCGTACATCGTCTTCTAAACTCATTGATCAAAAGTAGATGTTAAACATCATCTATCATGTGTACGATGGATTAAGACAAAGTGATTATGGGGAATATGTTGTTTAACCTAGAACTTTTATATAAACAAGGAAGTATAATCAATACAAGAAAATAGACATATACTTACAGAAGCTTATAGTGACAACATAAAAAACTGTAGGTATAGATAACCTATACCCACAGACAAAATATTTGTTGTTAGTATACGTGTCTTATACCTTCGGTGACATAAATTTGTCACTAATTGTTATAGTGACACACTTAAATTTGTGGCTATAGACATCAAAACTGAAAAATAAATATTTATTAAAGGAGCCAAAATCTTAATTGTTTGTGAAAAAAATTTGTACAAATTTTTTATAATGTAAGCCAAAAAAATTTCAGTGGAGGCAAAATCCTAATTTTTTTCAATGCAGCCAATATCAATTGAGCCAAAATCTTAATTTTTTCAATGGAGCCAAAAAAATTTCAATTGAGCCAAAATCCAAATTTTTTCAATGGAGCCAAAACAAATTTTAATGGAGCCAAAATGTAAATCAGTACTGAACCAAAACATTAGCTTTTGTTCTCCCTTTACCCAAATCACGTTAAGTCCCCTTCTCCTCTTTCACGCAAAACCGGTTTGCCAAACGCTAAATCCCTAAACTCTCAATCTCGAGCCTCAATCTGTTGCCTTCACCTCGACGACAGCATGACCACCATTCTCGCACCACATCCACGACGACAGCGTGACCACCGTTCTCGCACCACATCCACGAAGACAGCATGACCACCAACGTGACCACCGTCACCTGACCCTGTGACCATTGTTCTCACACCACCGGTAAATTTAGATTTTTTTTTATGTTAGCTTAAACTTCATATGAAATATATATTTGAAATATTTGCTTAGTTATATGTAATTTATGTGCTGTTTTGAATTTTTGCGAGTTTGATTGAGAGTTAGGGTTCATACTAGAATTTCTGAGAGTTAGGGAATAACTTTATTTTTTATTGAACCAAATGTTTTCTCATGAGAATAACTGCCCTGATTGCGCTGAGCTAGTGCATATTTCTTTCAGTTTTGTCTTTTGGGATTTTTCAAAAGCTGTTACAAAGTTTCCTAAGTGTGTGAGTAAACTTGTTGGGATTTTTCTATACTGCCCTAATTGTTGTTTGTGGTGCTTTCCTTCAATGTCTGCAATATCTCCATCACATTTGTGTCTCTATCGTCGCCACAAAGTCAGGTCCTGCGAACTTTTAAAATTGTTTAAAAGTCTCTTTAAACTTTATATTGAAACAACATAGTATTGTATATACTTTATGTGTTGTGTCTTGGTTGATTCTTAAAAATAAAGGATACTTGTGGCTTTCTATTGATGTCTGGATTATAGTTAGGTTGTTTGTGTTGGTTATTATCTTTAATGACTTAATTATATTTAGCAAGTATGTTTGTGGCACTTTGATATTGTGACTGAGTTGCTTTGTTAATGATAATGTTTGCATGATCTTCCATTTTTTAAAAGAAAAAAAATCAAATGACACCACGAGAGTTCCTTTTTTAATGGCTTGATTATACTTAGCAAGTTGTGCATTCGAATTTTCAGCTTGTTCATTTTTTAGGACCTACATTATGTACATGAAATTTGATTATATATTTAGTTGTCTTTGTCTTAAATTTTTCTTCGTGTTAAAACCAAAAAAAGGGAAAAAAAACTTATTGATTTTTAAAATTTGCATCATCCATTTTCAGTTAATTTTTCCAAATGGCTTATAGAGAATGGATGCGTCATCCATCAAAACAAAGTGAAGAATATATTCGAGGAGTTAATGAATTTCTTGAATTTGCTTTTCAAAATTCACAAATCATTGGAAAAATAATGTGCCCTTGTACAAAATGTGATAAATATGTCAATGATGAAAAATATGAGCAGATTCATGCTTGTCCCAATGATTGCATATTATATTGGGATAAATATGTCAAATATGAAGTATGTCCAAAGTGCGGTACGTCAAGGTGGAAAACAACAAATGAAGATGTACAAGGTAATTGAGAGACTTCTAACAGGTAAAAGAAGATACCAGCAAAGATCCTTCGATGGTTTCCATTGAAACCAAGGTTGCAAAGGTTATTCATGTCCTCCAAAGTTTCTGAATCAATGAGATGGCACCATGAAAGTAGATTGAATGATGGTTTTCTTAGGCATCCAGCTGATTCCTTTGCTTGGAAGAATTTTGACGCTCGGTATCCAACATCTTCGTTAGATCCTTGTAATTTTCGATTAGGAGTGGCTTCAGATGGGTTCAATCCTTTCAAGACTATGAGTATTACTCATAGCACTTGGCCTGTCATTCTAATTCCTTACAATCTTCCTCCTTGGATGTGCATGAAACAACCATAGTTCATGTTATCACTATTAATTCTGGGTCAAAAAGGTCCTGGAAATAACATTGATATTTATCTGCAACCTTTAGTACAAGAGTTGCAAGAGTTATGGGAGGATGGAATTGAAACATTTGATGCCTATAAGAAAGAGATATTTCAACTTCGTGCAGCTATAACGTGGACTATTAATGACTTTCCAGCATATGCTAACTTGTCTGAATGGAGTACTAAAGGTCAATATGCATGTCCATGTTGTGGTATTGAAACTACCTCACAGTGATTACGTTATGGTAAAAAAAATTGCTACATGGGTCATCGTCGTTGGTTATCTCCCAAACATAAGTGGAGGTTGAATAGTAGGGATTTTGATGGAACACGGGAGCTAAGGAGCCCTCCTAGAAGACTTGATGGGACTGATATTTTAAGACAGATAGATGAATGTAGAGAAAAAGGTCTAGCAAATAGAGCACAACCTTGGAAAAAGAAGAGCATTTTCTTCACATTGCCTTATTGGCAATATAATGTATTGCGTCATAATCTTGATGTGATGCACATTGAAAAGAATGTATGTGACAACATCATTGGTACATTGTTAAACCAAGAGGGAAAATCCAAAGATAATTATAAGGCACGAGCTGATCTTGTAGATATGGGTATAAGAAGTATGCTCCATCGTCAACCAAGTCCTAATATAACTACAATGCTTTTGCCTAGAGCATGTTATCAAATGACTAACAAAGAAACGGAATCTTTTCTAAGCATTCTCAAGAATGTAAAAACTCCAGATGAATGTTCATCAAACATCCCACGTTGTGTGCATGTCAAGCAACACAAGATGTTTGGATTAAAAAGTTACGATTGTCATGTTTTGATGTAAGAGCTTCTTCCAGTAGCATTACGGGGTTCATTGCCAGATAAAGTCACTTCAGTGTTGGTTAATCTTTGCAATTTCTTCAAGCAAATTTGTTCTAAGGTACTTAATGTGGAATTTTTATCACAATTGGAGTCTCAAATAGTTATCACACTCTGTCAGTTGGAAACAATTTTTCCTCCTTCATTTTTTACTGTTATGATGCATTTGATAATTCATTTGGCACACGAAGCCCAAGTTGCTGGACCGATACAATATCGATGGATGTATCCGATTGATATGGATGAATGGTTTATAAAAATTTGATTAATTAAAAGTGTTAAACTAGTTCTTTTGGATGTTGAGAACATAGATATATTAAATTTTCTTCACTTTCAGGTTTCTTCTTACTTTTAAGTCTTTTGTACATGATAGAGCTCATCTAGAAGGATCAATTGCAGAAGGATTTTTGGCCAATGAATGTTTGACGTTTTGTTCGCAATATCTATATGGGGTAGAAACTAGGTTCAATAGACCTAGCAGAAATGATGATGAAATCTCTGGAAGGCCATTAGGGATAAAGAAACAAGAAAAGTTACAATTAGGAAAGAGGAAGAAAGTGAGTAGAACTAAACTTGACAAGAAAGAGTTAGCATAGGCACATAGATATGTGCTTTCTAATTGTAATGCAGTCGCTCCATTTATAGAGTAAGTCACAAATCATATTTCAATTTTATACTATTTATTTATTTATTTTTTACTTTTTTTTAACTTTATTACTTTTATTTCAAGAGAACACATTTCACATCTTAAGAGACAGTGTCGACCGCGGCGATTGACACAACTTGAAATTGACAAGCAACATGGTCAAAAATTTATTGAGTGGTTTAAACTCAGAGTGAGCATATAAGAATTTAATTATTTAAATTTTACTGATAGTTTTTATATAGGAACTTACTATATTTCATGAAATATTTTAGATTCAGCGTATGGATGAATAAAAGAGCTCAGAAGTTACTCATGAACTTAGATCGTTATCCCGTGGATCATCTGAGGTAGTAAGAAGATACAAAGGTTATGCAATTAATGGTTTTAGGTTCCGCACAAAGATGAGAGAGAGATTTTTGAAAACACAAAATAGTGGAGTAGTTGTAAAGACAAAGACCTCAAAAGATGAAATTAATTACTATGGGGCAATAACTGATATACTGCAGTTGGATTATTTTGGAAAGTACATGTTTGTGTTATTTAAATGTGATTGGGTTGATATTAATAAAGGTATCAAGAAAGATAAGTTTGGCATGATACTTGTCAATTTCAAATTTTTAAAACATACTAGGAAAAATATTTGTGATGACCCATTTATGTTTGCATCACAAGCTAAAAAGGTGTTTTATATATATGATGAGAGAAACAAGGATTGGCTTGTTGTTATCAATGCAAAAGTTAGGGATATCTATGATATGGGAGATGAGGAATCTAATGAAATTGAAGAAATTCATGAGCAACTAATGAGCGATACAAGTGAAGCTACTCATAATGTTAATGATTTGGCTAGGCTTGAAGTTGAAGATGATAATGATTTTTTTGAAGTTGTTGATGTTGATAATATGGATGATGATGAAGATGATGAAGATGATGAGGAAGATGAAGGAAATGTGTTCTATTTTGTTGAAGGAAATGTGTTCTAGTTGTGCATGATTTTATACATTATGTTTTTCTTATACTTTTAGACTTGTCCATGTTTTCTGAAATTTGTCCAATGTTCATTTATAACTTTGTGTTAGAGAAGTAATGGCTCGAAAAAGAATATTAAATATTCGACATTGAGCAAGTGATAATGAAGGAATTCAGTCTACTTCTGATAATACAAACTCAACCAATGTAGAAGGAAGTAATGTTGCATAAACTCGTTCTAGTCCTTGTCATGCAGAAGGTGTCATACATGAGTCTGTAGAATCTCACTCAATTCCCTCCGATATAGAAGCTGAAGAAGAACAAATTGAAAAAGGTAATAATTATATACTCTTGTTTTAAAGCTTTATTTATATTGTTTTTATTATGACTTATATGCACACATAGTTTTATTTGCCTTTTTTTTTTTTTTGTAGAAGTAGAGCCTAAACGGGCTAGGGGTCCTACAAAAATGTTAGATGTATGGGAAATGGAAGATGGTGAATTAATAATCATTAATTTGGACAAATATGGTCGATCCATTGGTGAGGGGGACAACTCTTACCCGTTTCATTGGTAGCGTGGCTAGAAGGCATCAATATGCTCCTATCAACTACAAGTCATGGAAAGTGATGCCAAATGATTACAAAGAAGAAATGTTGAAATTGAGGGCTCAATTGGTAGTGGGAATGAGATGAGGCGATACTTATCCCCTAGGTATCGGGCTCGAATCCCACGGAAGGCAAAAACTCACTAATTTCCAACGGTGGGAAAGGGGGGCTAGAAGGTCGTGACTAACATCGCCAACGGTAAGGGTCGGGATGTTAATATCGATATGTAGAGGTCTGTGTTCGAACTCTTGTGATTATACATTTAACTAATATAACATGTTTTTTTAACATCTCTTATTGTGTAGAGCAAATTTGAGTTTGTTCCTTTGTGATTATACATTTAACTAATATAACATGTTTTTTTAACATCTCTTATTGTGTAGAGCAAATTTGAGTTTGTTCCTCCAATAAATGACTTAACAAGAGAAGTGTTAAAATCTGAGCTGAATGAGAAGTGGAGGTAATGGAAGGGTGATCTAAAGTCAATGGCATATGACCCTACTAAAACAGAAGAAGAAGTTGCATCTCTTGTACCAGATGATAGGGTTGACCCAAATCAATACCGAGGTTTGGTTCGTCATTGGTTTTCTAATGAAGGACAAGTCATATATATTATGAGTAATATATTAAAGAGTTTATTATTAAACTAATATTTTGTATCAATTGCAGAAAATAAGTAAAATTAATAGGCAAAATCGTGCTAAGTTTGAAGATGTTCATTGTAGGGTTCAAAAAGTCTCCCAAAGCTTATTGATGAGAAGGTTTATTTCTATTTGTATTTTCATGGCTTTAATTTGAATTAAAAAATAAAATGCATTTAATTTGTTTGTTTGGTTGTAGATAAAAAAGGGGAAAGTAGTGTTGCCTGGACGTAAAGAGATTTACATTGATATCCGCACTCGTAAAGACGGATCAATTGTCAATGAAAAGGCTGCAAGATTGATTGTAAGTTTTGATAATAATTAAAAGGTATCAATATATAAAATGTGTATAAATTAAATTTGACAAAGTGCTGAATTTTATTTTCAATTGTTTTCAATTTTATTTGTATTTGAGGCCGATAGTTGACTAGAAAAAACTTATTTGTATGATGATTGTATTGGTTTTTTACTTGACCTTTTAGGAAATGTTGTACTTGTTAGCCAATATGCAGCGTTGATGTTTTTTAATTGGATCTTATTGTACTACTACATGCTTTGAATGTCAATTTCAATTTGGTATTTTCAATCATTAATAATTTTTATTTTATTTTTTAGGAAGAACTAAAAAAAACATAGTAATGAGGTTGGAACTTCTCAATCAACCCAAGAAACACAAGGTTCTATATCTTGGAATGATGACATATTTTATCAAGTACAAGGACCTGATAAACACGGACGTGTGCGATGTGTGGGCAAGATTCCTCATTTCAAAAAATCGACGGTTTGTGTATCTAAAAATGAAGAGTTGCGCGAAAGAGTTAAGAATATGGAAAACTTGTTAGCAAATGTGATGACTTTAATTCAAAATCGATTTTCTGGAGAAAATGTGAATGATATAACACAAGCTACAAAACAGGTATATCATAAGTTATTAATCTTATCCAACTAGCTTCATAAGTTCCAAACTCATATTTTTCACAAGTAATATTTTCTATTTTGTGATAGGTTCCTGATGCTACTAGTGCTCAAAACCATTTGAATTCACTTAGTCCAAACAACAAAAAAATAATGAAAATGGTAATTAGATAGTATTAGTTAATTTTGATTAAAATCATTAATATTTTCTCTGTTTTATTAGTAATATTTTTATATTGAATCGTGTATTTATTCATTTGTTATTTTATTGATTGTAGGTGAAGATTAAAAGCTAAGTTGTTGTTGAAGATGGAATCTTGGCAATTTAGTGGACTCAATTTTTTAATGTTTTTTGAGATAGTTATGTATGACATAATATGTCTATTTTAAATATTAGTAAGACAATGTTTTCCACTACTAAGTAAAAATGCACTATGGTCGGCCATTACCGTTACCGGCGATGCTACTTCACGACCTTCTGGCTCCCCCTTTCCCACGGAAGGCAAAAACTCGCTAGATTTCCAACGGTGGGAAAGGGGGGAGCGAGAAGGTCGTGAGGTAGCATTGTTAACTATTGTTATATCGTTGTAAGACTTATATGTTAATTTTTAATATATACGATGAACACCTTTTATTTTATTTTGACTCTTAAATATATATATATTTCATTGTGTATTTGTATTTGGTTAATTTTATAAAATAAAATTTTAAATTATAATATATAATTTTTATTGATAACAAAAAAATTAATATTTATAGCAAATTTGTTATTGTTAAAAGCTATACCAACAGAAATAAGTTGTTTGTATAGCAACAAAATCAAAACCGTAGGTATAACTTTTAAAAGTTATGGCTAAACTATATACCAACGGTGAAATGTCCATAGGTAAAATCAAATGTTTATAGCAACGGAACTAATTCTGTCACTACACCCTATTGCAACAGCGAAAATCCATAAGTATTGGGTAATTATATACCACGAAAAAAAACTACGTCAGTATAGATAATTTTAGTTATCTCTATGATTTTTATACTTTTACCTACAGATGTTTGCTATCACTAAAGGTAAAATTTCTTGTAGTGTAACTTTAATCACTTGTTAGTAACAATTAGATCAATTTAGTCGTACATCACTAAATATCCCCACTTTCTTAATTCGTTCATCCCTTTCTAATCATTAGTTATCCGTTCTTTCTTTATTGATCATGGACCTTCGTCATTTCTTGGAGTTTTAATATCAAATTAGGATTCTTGGATTTTTTAGGTTGATTACGTGATCAATTCAGTTAATTAGGTATTTAGGGTTTACTTTGTAGAGGTTAATTACATTCATTTTTGCACGATAGTTAAGAATTTATGTTCTTATTGTGCTAAATGAAAGTGTGTTAAATTGTATGATTAATTGCGATGAATTCTTTTATATATATATATATTAAAAAATTATGATATATTGTGCTCACCTAAATGCAACAACATGAAATGATGCAAGAGACTTGAATTATGACTTCAGAAATTTGTAATTCATACATAAAAATAAAAAATAAATAAGAGAAAGAGAGAGATATTTTGTAATACAAGGAAGGGGCCTCCAATTCTTGCCTGCCCAAGAAGCCCACCGGAAAAATAAGTTCGATCGGTGTAAGAAGCAAAATTGTGTGCAACTGATATTTGTTGAATTGTTGGTGGATAAATTACGTACGTGGGCTTGATTAGGATTCCCAGTTGATTAATCATATAAAAATGTAAATTTAATTAAATATAAATAAATAAAATAATTAATAGAATTTGATATTAAATTTAAAAATAAAATATTAATAATTAATTTAAAAAATATTAATGATTTTATTATAAAGATAGTTTTATCTTTTTATATAATTTAATAAATTAGTATACAAAATTATTAAATATGAAAATTAAGTATATTTAGTTAAAAAAAAGTCAAACTATAGACCACCAAAAAATCTTTTAAGGCATTAGATTGATCTATGTAAATAAATATAAATAAATTATTACTATTGTTATATTATTAAATTATGCATTTTATTTTACAACATTAAACGTAATGACTCATTTTAGTTCTTAAGAATAATCGAGACCCAATTTAGTCTTTGGAAAAAGTAAAAGTAAATTTTAGTTTTTTAGAAAATTAAATTGAAATAATTTAGTCTCACTCTTCTTTATATTCTGTTTGATTGATAAAGGAAGTATGGATA
>JBBPBQ010020323.1:46136394-46151988 GCA_037974755.1 Cicer yamashitae | reverse complement strand
TTATTAAATATCAAAATCACTTTTTTCTTTTATAGTTTTTTACAAACCAATCCTTAAAATATTTCAATAGAATTTAAATTAAAAAAACTACAAATAATAATAGTCTTCCTTCAATAAAAAACGGCCATAAATGTTATTGGGTTAGTTAACCGTTTTGGATGGTTTTTTTAGATCTTTTAATTCAATTAAAATGTGTTAAGCTTTTATTTTATAAGCAAAATGTATTAATGAAAAATGTCAATTCTTATTGAATGTGAATGTAAAACATCTATATTAATCTCTCAGACAAAATAAAAAATAAATATATTTATAAAACGACATAAATGTCCTTAAACAAAAAATTAAAAATAATTAAAATAAAAATTAACAAAATATTAGAAAAAATAAAAGCGAATAAAAATATAACATTTATAGTTTATTGAACTGAAAATTTTATTTGATTAATAAAAAAAATTATTTTATATGTTTATTCTATTTATTTTTCTTTTTATATTTTATAATTTTAATGAAATATTTAGTTTTATTTTTTACCATATATAACTTTTAAGAGTATTTATGTCATTTTAAAAGGACATATTCTTTTATTATAATTTCTTTTCATTTTCTTTTATACCAAACAACTATGTATATAATCAACTTATTTTCTTCTCATGTTCTCTTTTTTTCAATTTCTTTTCTTTCCTATACCAATCAAACAAAGTATAAAAAGGTAGGGACTAAGTTGTCCCAGTTTAATTTTCTCAACGGCTAAATGTTACCTTTATTTTTTTTCAGAAACTAAATTGGATGTCACGATTTTTTTGAATGACTAAAATGGGTCTTTACTAAAATATTAATGTGCTAACTTTTTTTTTTGTAATTTAAGTATATTTACAATTTTTGACATACTTAAATGTATTAGTATATAATAGATGTTATATAAAGTTAGATTACTTAAATGTCTTGTTAGGGCATCCACAATGAAAGTTTATTCGCCTATTTCACACCCATCTAAAAAGGTACTCAATTGTGACATCTCAACTATGTTGACACCAAGTTAATCACATATCATTTGCATTGCCTATTTAAATAGGTGCTAAGTAAAAGACTTTCTCTCTCAACTTGTTGTAGGTCCCACTTTATAAACTATGTTAAAATAAACAACAGTGATATACATACACCCATCATTTTTATAAACTCATTCAACACCTCATTTTCTCTCTATATATCATCCTATAACATCACCAATATATCATATCTATCACATCATTGTCTATATTTTCTTATCTCTTATGGTCCGTTTGATGCGCAAGATAGGATAAAGACAAAATAAGATATAAAGTTGGATAAGGATAAGATAGAATAGTGATAGGATAAACATTATCATATCATGTGTTTGATACACACATGATAACCAACGCGATAATATTTTACTTTGTTATATATTTATTATACATTTCATCATGGCATGATATAATATATATATATATATATATATATGTAAATGACAAAAATACCTTTGTAAACAAATTATATTTATTTTAAAATCTCAATTAATTTTTATATTTTATAATTTTGTATACTAATTTATTAAATTATATAAAAAGACAAAATTATCCTTGTGATAAAATCATAAACATTTTTTAAATTAATTATTAATATTTCATTTTTATGTTTGATATCAAATTCTACTAATTATTTTATTTATTTATATTTGATTAGATTTACATTTTTATATTTTAGATTATATTTTATAAATTAATTTTATATTTATAATTTATTATATTTGAATTTAAATTATATTTTATAAGGATAATTGACTAAATTATTCTTTTTATTCTATCATGTTGGTTTCTAACTCAACTCATATTCGTGACAAAAATTTTAACTAGAGAGACAAGATATGATAAAATTCTGGATTAACTTATCATATCATATTGGTTAATCAAACACTGAATTTAGATAAAATATGATAACTTATTTCTATTTTATCTCTTATCATGTCCATCAAAGTTTGGATCTTTAAAGTGTCATTGAAATGTTTGGGTGTCAACTGATAATGTTTTTAAAATAAATTAATATTGTTGAAATGTAATAATATTAAGTTATTTGTGATATTCATTTAATAATATTTTTTTAGTGATGAGATGGAGGAATTAGATGCATATTATGTACTATCATTACAATGTTATATATGAGTTATGTGTACATGAATACTTCACTTGACTTAAGCACCGAAATAAGGGATGGAAGCTCCATTGGAGATAATATTATATTTTAAAATACAATTTAATCTCATTCATCTATTAATTTATTGATTTATATAAAAATATAATAAATTATATAGATAAAGAAGTACTACGCGAAATAATAGTTTTAATACCGCTATTTTAATAGCGTTATTAACATGCCATTTAATAAAAGTGTGCAGAGCCATATATTAGAGCATTATTTGTAATAGGCGGTATAAAAAGATATTATTTATAGCATTTTGTTGTGAGCAGATTAAATATATATTTATTGAAATGAAATAAACTTTTAAATAAATTAATATGTTATATTAGAATTTTAAAAAGGTCGAATTTTGTCAAGTATAGTTGAGTCTAGTCTATTTCTCCCAAATTGCAAGCTTAGGTCCTTTGACAACCAAAATAAAGGACTCTATAAATCAAACTTGTGTTTTTTAATTAAACAAATTTATTAAGTTTAATTGCAGTTTTAGTCTTCTATTTTTATTAATTTACAAAATTGATCTCTTTATTTTAAAAGTCAGTTTTGGTTTATCTTTTAAAGTTTTGAACTAAAAAATAACAATTTGACGTATTTTAAATAAGATGATATGCAATTACATAATATAGAATTATCTACATGCATTAATTATTCATATGTCAATATGAAAAATTTCTAAAGTTAAAAATTAATTTTTTACCGTGTTTTATTACGATTTTATGGGTATTAATTATTATATATCATCATATCATATGACATGTTATTTAAAGTATGTTACGTCGCCATTTTTTAGTTAAAAATCATAGAGAGACCAAAATTATTGACTTTTAAAATAAGAGAACCAATTTCATGAATCAATAAAAATATGAGACTAAAATTGCAACTAAGTCAATTTATTATTAGAAATTAAAATATTTTTCTTAATATACACATATTTTATTGGAAAATCTCATAATAAAAAACGAAAGGATATAAGCTAACGGTTCCACCTTGTTAAGCAAAACAATACTTATCGCGAACTTATTAAAATAAGATAAATACAATTTAGATCTGATATATAACTTTGTTTTGGTTTTTCATAAATTTTGTGTAAGTGTATTTAAATTTTGTGGGTGTCTCACATATTTGTGATTATACCATGGTTGATCAAATCTAACAGTCTAAATAGTATTTTCAAACGGTCCTCAAGACTATCGCGTCACATGCTTCGTAATCTTCAATAATTGAGTTTTCGTATATGTATATACATCAAAGTTTGGTTTTGACAAAAAAAAAAATCCATCAAATTTTGGACAGTTTCTATATCCATGGCTATCACGTAAAAGCACAAATATATTACTTTTATTTAGAAAGCACCAATATATTACTATATTCTTAATTGAGAAAAATGACAAAAATGAAAGGACAATTTTCTCTCTGTCATTGTTTGGGTCGTTATTAACCAAAAATTGGAGCTGGATTCAAGCTAAAATAAATAAATAAATAAATAAATAAAAATACTAAATAATGGAAGACCGAACAGATCCAAGTATTTGAGCAGTGACAAGATTTTGAACATAGAATTTAGATTCACATAAAAATGCATATTATTTAATTATATGAAAAAGAAGAGAGATAATTTGAAGAGTTACACTAACTTAAAAGTTATACTCATTTAATAATATAGTGTCGGTTAAATATTTTTTAGAATCAATCTTTAGATTATAAAATATTATCATATAAATCATATCAATAAATTTTAACATTAATTCATAATCATTTACTATATGATTAAGATATGTCAAAATTAATATTATATATAATTATATTATTGAGGTTTTAATATATCATGATGTATAGAAAATAACTATATATTATTTAATTCTTTTCTTTTTTGTGAGTGTATCTCTAAATATAGTAAGCATACAGTTTCTCACCAACTTGTACTAGCTACTTTCAAGTTAAGTTCTGATATGGTCCAAACAATTTTATTAGTCATACTTTTAATACTTCAATTTCGTTTCTGTTATGATTACAAAATAAATAATTGTCGTCAATTAAGAATGTTGCTGAGTTGTTAAATTTAGCTAGGGCTCGCTACTACTTTAGTTGGAATGATTAGATACATCCTTTTTCCACAAGCAGTTGTTTTAACTTTTCAATAATAATTACTATAAAAAAAATTAAAAATTGTAAATGCATCCTCTGGATTCCTCACCAAAATATTGTCTACATTGCCATTGGTTGTCAACACTTTGCACTAATACATTGTTAATTTAGTCCCGATTAATATTTAGTTTTTGATTTGGTTGTGAAACCCTTCATATTAATAAGAGGTTTATCTATCTTTTGGACTCCTCCAACTTTGATCCTTTAAATATGAAAGAAAATAATGTAATGACTAATTTAGATAGTGACTAATTTCGATAATACCACAATTTATGGGCTGTAACTTGTGACCACGACGAAAATATGTTATTTAGATTTGCATATTTCCTTTGTGCTTGCTATATTATTATAGTAGAGTTGTGAATTATATTGATAGGGTTGAAGTTAACTTTTGATCAGAAAAACTTCAAAAATATTGATATTGAATTGGATTTGAAAGTGGTCGTAGGTCTAATTCTAAATAGGTACAACAATTGACATCTTTGTTTCTTTTTTTATGATGGGACGTTGTTGTTTCTTGTTGGTTAACCATATCCTTGATATTTTGCATCAATTGGAGAATTATTTTTTGAATCACACTTTTTGTGAAACTAGGCAAGTGGCATACGTCTTTGTTAGGCATGGTCTTCATTTGATAGTTCCTCCTAAGATTTTTTGTGTAACTTTTGATTTTTCCTCTTCGTCGTATTGATTAATAGAGGTGCTATAACCTTTCTAAGGAGTTTCTAATTTTCCTTTCTCTCATTGGTTTAATTTGTTGGGGCTTAGCCACTTTCTCCATAAAAAATTAAATTTACAAAAACTTATTAAGCATATAAATATCTTAAAATTTACACCCACATATGCAGGGCCAGCCCAAGGGGATGCACCTAAAGCCCTTGCTTTAGGCCTCGCCAAAAAATAATTTTTTTACTTTAATTTTTATACGGTATAGAGGCCCAATAATATATTATCAAAACTCTTTAATCATATATAGAAACAGAAAAGGCCTCCAATTTTTTTTTTAATAATTAGCTAATTAAAATCGATGCAACTATTTATGAGGATGAGATACTATATCGTTTAAAGAATCTTTTAATATTAAATGCATTCATTTTCACTAAAAATCATCTTATATTAAAGGCATTGTTTTTTTACTCAAAATGTCTTTTAGAATCCTTCGTCTAAAACTTTCCTGTTAACACGACAAAAAGTTTTTTCACCCTTAACCCTACTTCCTTATTCCTTGATTTGATTTTATTTTTCATTTTGAATTTTCATTGTGTGAATTGCTCTTGTAAGTGGCCAAAATATATTAAAGTATGTGTTTTTAATTTATTCGTCTCTTTTTCATCTATAATGTGTTAAGTATTAAATAAATATTTACATTCTAAATTATTAGTCTTTTTTTCAATTGTAGCACATATCAACCTTTTCTATATATTTGATTGGAGCAGAAACTATAAATTGTTTTAAATGGATTAGCTTTATTATCGATTGAAAAAGAATTGTTAAAGGAATTACAATAATTTGATAAATGATTTTGCATCAAAAAAAAGTACGAAAGATTAATTTTAAATAAAAATATTAATAATTTATTTATTAACTTTGAAAAAGTCTCGTCTAATAATTTCGCTTTAGGCCTCATAATGGGTTGGGCCGACCCTACACATATGTAATACATCCTTTCAAAAAATCAATAATTTTGCTAAGAAGAATAAAGAATTATACTTCCTTTTATAGTAAGTAAATAATGTAAACCACATATACACAAATTAATAAAAGTTAAATCAAATACTTGATAAGAGAATAAAAATGAATTTAATTGTTTGTGTAAAAAAAATTAAACGATCAGTTACATAATTGATTTCACAATATATTATATTTTTCAAATAATATATTTTTTTTACAGACTATGATGTAATACTTTCATCTCAACAAAAATCATGATACACAAGAAGTTATATAAATTGTTATTTATGACTGGTTGATTTTGTAAAAAAACATACATTTATTTAATATAGATTTGGTTTCTTTAAATTAAATAATTCTCTTTAAAAAATAAAGTAATTAATATACACTATAAATAACTAAATTAATAATTAGTATTATATACATATGCATGATCAATTATATATAATAATATTCATTCTTGATTTATTTATTTTATTTAACTTCTTTTTCTAGAAGCGTCAAATCATTCCATCACATGCTACTATTTTTTGTTAATAAACTGTATAATACATACACTGGATTTTTTTTATGAAATAAAAAATTCAATCTATCATTTCTTTAAAATTATATACCATCTTTTTCAGACTTAAAATGAATTCCAAAGCATAATTTGTTTGTGGGTTATAGTGGATGGTCTCATATATTTGAGATGCGACCTCTCCAACTACATCTACTTTTTTTATATTTTAGTTTTAAAAGCTAAATAATTAATTAAAAATCATTAAAAATAATTATTATTTATTAATAATACTAACTAGTTCACTAAAATAATTAACAAAGCACATCGAATTTATAAAGGTTAAAAAAAGCTTTTGTAAAATAAAAATACAATTTTTAGTTCCTATAAATTTATCCAACAAACATTTTGAGTCCCAACTAAAACAAAACACGTTTAATTGTTTTTTAATTTTAAAATTTTTGAATAAATTTTTTCAAGTATGTTTACAACATTATAAAAAGTTTCTCTACAAAAATTTATATTTTTTTCACTTGGCGATCAATTAAATATAAATATTTTAAATATAAAAAATTCATGATAAAAGTAACAAAATTATGGACCTAGAAGTTGAATTTTAAACTTATTTTTTATGAAAGAACTTTTTATAATATTGTAAGCATTCCTGAAAAAATTTATTCAAAAATATATGTTGACTTAAAAATAAATACTAAAACTGCATGCATGATAATTTTGTAGGGAACAAAACTTATATTTTTATTTTATAGGGACTAAAATTGAAATGTTGAAATTTTATAATGACTAAAAATATATCTAACCCTATTATTTATTATGATTTAGAAAAAAATAACAAAGTACAAAAATGAGACAAATGAAATATAATATAACAAATGTTAATTTTAACATTTAACCTTTGTTAATGTTATCGACGTCTACAACAAATAGTTAGTTCAATGTGGTTCCAACCGAAGGATAGCGCCCTCATATGAAGTGATATGATGTTTCACAATTTAAAAATGCGGTGACTTAAAAAAAAAGTTGATCAAACAGTAGAGATCTCAAAATAGGTTAGGTCCAGTGGGCTTGGATAGTCGGCCCCTGAAGGTGCAAACACGAGAAAGGGGTTGAACTGACTAAATTGATAACTTCATTATTTGATTAAACTGGTTCAGACTTGATTATTTACTTTGAGTAGACGTAATAACAAAACTAAGAAGTGCATGAATAAAGTGGCACAAGTAATTTATCATGGTTCACCACTAACTTGGTTACATCATGTCCCTTCACTTAGAAGGATTTAATCCACTAATTCAACAACTTGAATTACAAAGCACCTGACCCTCCAAGTCAGTCTTCTCAAACAGCCTAACAACCTTAGACTTTTAAGGAATACAAACTTTGACTCTACCACCCAAGTCTTCTCCACACAATTTGACAACTCCAGATTATTGAAGGCACACTAACACCACAATCAGGTTTGAATACAAAGCTTTGGAACTTGAGTAGTTGCTTCTAACAAGCTGATTATAACAATGACTGTCACACTCTAAAAAAAGCACTTAGAAAATAATTTTCATTCAAACAAGTGTTTCTCTCTTTGAACTCTAAGATGAATTTGAAATTTTGAGCTTGAGTTCTTCTACTCTTTTTTGATTTTTCGATAATCTTCTTCTTCAGCCTTGAGTATCTATTTATAGATAAAATTAGGGTTTCAATTTAGTCTTTGTTTAATTTTGAATTGTATTTTCATTCCTAACTTGGTTTCAAAAATAAATATAAACAAGATGTTTTTGATAATATGTTCTTTTATCCAATTCTTTATTTCTGAATCTAATCTCAGCAGTTCTTCTAGATTGATTTTGTTCGTATTTGTTCAGATTGAGTTTCTAAATTCTTTAGATTGATAATGTTCATATTTTGTTCAGATTAAGTTTGTAAATTCTTCAAATTGATATTGTTCGTATTTTGTTAAGATTGCTTTCGCAATTCGTCAGATGAAACTTCATTCCTATTGCTTGCTTTGATCCGGGCGGGAACATAGTGTTGGACCGGTTCGTGAACATTTACAAGTAGGAATATGACTAAGTCCAATTCAGTATTTTATCCTTTGTCAAAATCTGAATCATATCTTTGCAACTAATAAATGTATCTTCTTGTGAGTGTTTCTTCTTGTAAACAATTCTTGATCTTATCTTCTTGTAAATAGTTCATATCTTCTTGTAAATAATTCATATCTTCTTGTAGATAAATCTTGATCAAATCTTCTTGTAAATAATTCATATCTTCTTGTGATAAATCTTGATCAAATCTTCTTGTAAATAATTCATATATTCTTGTAGATAAAATCTTGATCAAATCTTCTGGTAAATAATTCATATCTTATTGTGGTAAATCTTGATCAAATCTTCTTGTAGATAAATCTTGATCAAATCTTCTTATCAATAATTTATATCTTATTGTAGATAAATCTTGATCAAATCTTCTTGTAAATAATTCATATATTCTTGTAGATAAAATGTTGATCATATCTTCTTTAAATTTTGACCATATCTTCTTTTCAACTTAATCAAAGATTTTCTTCAATTATAAATTTAAATCAAATCTTATTTTAGATTGTCTTCAAAATCACAAATCTTCTTTTATACTATGTGAAGACAAATATATTGTTCTCATAAAATACTTTTGTTAACATCAAAACTCTAAGTATAAAACCAACTTGGTTCCAACGACCCCTATTTTAGTTTTGATAAGGCTGTAAAAAAAAGTAATCTAAAAAGTAAAAAAAAATTGAGACTTTTTGGTCTAGCCCATTTTTAAAATGTGGTCAGCTCGGGCTGGTCCGTTGAGCTTCGGACTAGCCCATGTTTTGAAGAAAAATTGTTGAGGTAAAAACCTTTTTGATATATGCTTTAATGACAACAAACCTTATAAAATAAATTATTAAGTTTTAATAATGGTGACCTACTAATGATTGCACTTGAGTTTAATTTAAGAAACATGAATTGCATAAGCGAACAAACAAAAAGTCATTCACATCAACAAATGCATAAGTATCTACTCAATAATGAAAGAATCTCAAAAGGAATATATCATATATCAATCCTTCAAGGGAATGAATATTGCATCTTCAAGATAGCATCTTCATGAAGAAAATGTCCAATAAATTTATACCTATACTAAAGTATCTCAGGGATACTTGATGGACAAGACACAACATGTGTAACACCAAGATAAATTGTAGGAAGTATTACTTCAACAAAATATTTCTCCTCTCATATAGAAGACAACAATCAAAATTATTATGAAATAATGTTCTCATGATGAACAAGTTCATTGCACTCATAAATATTCATATAAGTTCGGTAAAATGACAAGAATCAACTTTGAAGAAGAAATCATTTCAAGATTGAGTCATTTATTAAGTCATTTTTGGAAGGGCAACATGTAGTAAATGAGTTAACATTTCACACATGGGTTTTCCAACATTTAATGAGCAATTAAAAATAAATATTTGAAGGTCTACTTGCAAAAACAAACATGCAAAATTATACTCAGATTGATGACATAATGATTACAAAACATTCTGGTTCATTCTGGTTGTCTTAAATTAAAGACAGGAGACAAATAAATCAGTTTTTGGATCACTAAAAACCTGTTCTAGATTGATATAATTCGCACGTGAGCTATAAGCCCAGAACTCGAGTTGAAGACCCAAAGGAGGAAAAAACCTCCAGATTGACTACCAGGTTAATGAACTGTGAGCAAGGAAGACAAAGACGCAAGTACAATGTACTTACATTATTCTACAGAAAGCTTTGTATAATTCTAATTTGGAACAATATTGATTGACATATGACAACCTATTCTCACACTCATTCACGTTTTCCATCAGACTCAAAAGCAAGAACATTTTGGATATGTCAAGAACGTTTTGGACAATAATATAAACATGTGTTTAATTTTTTTTAAACAAAATTGACATTTGGCTGATGTGTCTAACGGTTATATTCAGTTTAAACAAAATTGACATTTGGATGATGTGTCTAACGGTTATATTCAGTTTAAACTAAATATTCAAAGTCTCTCATCATCTATAAATTGAAGATCAATTGGAAGATGAAGGCAAAAGTTCAATTTACAAATCTACCAACACTTGTTCAAATTAGAACAAGTCAAAAAATCTTCAAGCAAACTTCAGCTCTCTTAACTATATTGGTGGCTCACCATTTACTGAGTTTGTCTTTATTTATCTCAAAGAAAGAGTTGAGAATCATTAGACTCCAAACACTTTTATCATACATGTCATTTGTAACTCAAGTGTATTTTTATGTTATATTGAGTGTGTTTATAAAAATCCTTTATAGATTGAAAGGTGGTTGTGAAAATCCTTTCAAGATTGAAAGGTGGCTGTGAAAATCCTTTCAAGATTGAAAGGTGACTGTAAAATCCTTTCTAGGTTGAAAGGTGAAGATTATAATTGATCAATGTGTGATCAAGAGCAAAGGTGTGAAGAAGAACATTCTGGTTCTAAAGCACATAATGAAAATCTCACGGTTGTGAGAATTGGACTATCCCGAGTTGGGTGAACCAGTATAGTTTTTGTGTGTGATCTTTTTATCTCTTATCTTTAATTATTTGCACACATAAATCATATTTCACTTAGAACTAATATGTTTTATTTACTTTTAACATATCTAGAAAATTCTGGACATTTTGTTTCAACCATGATTGATCTTGAGTTAATTTAAATTAAGCACATGAATCAAAATTTTAAAAAGGGATCACAATTCAAACCCCCATTTCTTTTTATTGATATTGCTACTTCAAAAAAAAAAAATCAAAAACGAATTAAATTTCTTCATTTTCTTGGTCTCCTCGATGTCATAAAAAGTTTTTCATCTTAAATTCTTAGTGCAATCAAACGAAACAAAAAGAAATAAAACTCTAAAATCACCTAATAAAAAAAAAAAAAAAGAAACACATATATACTTAAGGCCCTATTAACCCTATTGCGAGTGTCGCCGACTCATTGTTTGCTGTGGTGTTATGTGTTATATACATTGGTATTTTAGAATATCTAATTTTTTTACAAAATTTAAGTATTGAAAAACATTTTTTTTAAAAGAAAAAGGGTCAGACTAACTCATTAACTTTCAAAGAACACAATGATCGGGTTAGACTTAAATATTTGCAATCATTACAAAGTGGGTCAGATTAGACCCATGTATGTACTCTGGCCCACGTGGTATAGATCAAGTATGTCCAACTCATTTGACGGCCCTACCATATAGTATCGCATTAGATATGAAATAGATGTTAAGAATAAATGTTAGTAAAATATGGATTGTGTTGTGTAATTAATCATAATCCAAAATATTGTTTGAATATTACTAACAACTCTACTCAATTTATGTAGTTTTTATTTGTTAACTATTTTAATGAATTAATTAGAATTATTAATAAATAATTAATACATTAAATAGTTTTATTAAATTTTTAATAATTAAATATATAAAAATCAATGTAATTGGAGGGCGCATATCCCATTCATTATAAATTATACACACAAAAAACCAAACCAACTTAAATGATTCATGAACTGAATCAAATGTTTAAAACAAATCAGTTAACCAAACTTAATTCAAAAATCGGTTTAACCATTTCAAATTTTTTGTTAACTTCAATTAAGATTTTTTTTTCTTAGAAAATTTTCGAAATTTGTTTTCTCCAAAAAAAATCAAAACTTATTTTTTTTTTTGAAAAGAATCAGAAAAAAATTTAAATTATTTTTTCTCCGAAAAAGTTTGAGAAAAAAATCGATTTTTTTTTTGAAAAATTGTCAAAAGAATTTCAAAAATTTTTTTATCGGATAATTTTTTACATCTATTTTTCTCGGTAAAAATTTAAAAAGAATCTCAAAAAAGTTGAAATTTTTTTTCGAAATTATTTTCTAGAAATTTTTTTTTGAACAATTAACTAAAAAACTTGTTCGAAATCGATTTTATCTAAAAACTTATTCAAAATATTAAACTGGTTTATATTTATAAACTAGTTTCAAACCGATTATGAACTGAAACTGGTTCGAAAATTAATCAATTTTTATGAAAATGGTTTTCAAAAATTAATTCAAACAATTAATGTTGTTAAATTCAGTTTAATTTTTAGACCATAAATACCCTTACCTTCAATTTCCTTATAAACCTGAAAAGATTGATATTGGTATATAGTCAAAAAAAGAAATATATGGTAGATTAAAACAAAATAAAAAAGGGAATATAATAAAAAAAATGCTATAACACTATTTCTACAATTTATTGTTGTTTCTACAAAAAAAAAAAAAACAGTTGATTTGTTTTCGCATTAATTCAAATTCCAATGGAGTGATTAAAGAGTCTGATGAAAGTACGTAGTCACATTTTAAATACACGAACACGAGAGAAGAAAGTTAAACTTAATTTGTAACATTTTACTCATATTGTTAAATTACGACTGGATTTCAATTTAAAATTTAATAATTATCTACGAGTTTTTATTACTATTTTATCAACAAACAACAAAAAAATTAAACTCAAAATATATTCTTCCTTGTTTAAACTCAAAAAAAAAGTCTTCTGATGCAAAAAAACATTTTAAACTAATTTTTTATTTAATTATTTTAATATATTAAAAAATATAATTAATAGGTCCTTAAGTCCTAACTCAACTGGTAAATGTATATGGACGTCTTGTCCCGTGTTCAAACTCTAAATCTCACAGTTGTGTGAGTTAATTATAGTGAAATTTACTATTATATATATTAACTAATAATCTTATAAGTATAGTTTAATTGATAGATGCAAAGACAATGAACTATATTTGACAAAATAATTTACAATAAAAAAAAGAGATAAATAAATATTTTATTAAATTATCATTTTTTTTGGATAATACAGAGCAACTCTGAAAACAAAACAAAAAGACCGCATGTCTTTAGAAAAAAAAATACTTCTCAAATAAGCCAACAAGATATAACTAGGGGTGTACATGGGTGCAGGTCGACCCGTCAACCCGATCATCCAACCCAATCCAACCCGATTTTTATCCGTACCCGGTCACTTTCGGGTCCAACCCAACCCAAACCGTTGAAACCCGCTTATATTTGGTTCGGGTAATGGGTTTAACAATTTGAACTCGTCGACCCGTAGACCCGACCCGGTAACTATTTGGTTCGGGTAACTATTTGAACCCGTTTTCGTTTGGCAGGCCAGCAGTCCAATAGGGTTTCAGATATTATTAATAACTGATTTTTATATGAATGCTGATCCAAGGTGTTTATGCGTCTAGCCTAAATACTTAATTTTTCTCGCAATTTAGCGTTTAATTTGTTTTGGCCTTGTAATCTCGTATATGCCTATTCACAAAATTCGTATCTAATTTTTGAATTGTCTCTTTCAAAAGAGTAATTAATTTTTGATTTAAATACTATTTATTTAAATGTTATATTTTGTTATAGTTTTACATAATAAAGGTATGAACCGAAAGCTTATACTTATAATGAATTTAGTTTAAATTTTTTACATTTGTTAAATACAAATTTTTTTAGTTAAATATTATTCATTTGATTTAAATACTATTTATGAACAAAAATGATGCTTATACAAAATCTTATGATGAATTTAGTTTAAATTTTTTATATTTAAATCTATTAAACACTTTTTTTTTAGTATTTTATTTGAAAATAGTAAGTACTTTAACTATAAATAAATGAAGCACTACTATTAAAAAATTATGGTAGCTTAGTAAACTAAAATGGTTTGTGGGTTATGTGTAATGATGAAAGTAATGTGGTGGACCAAGTAGCAATGCAAGCTGTTTTTTCCTCACTTTTATTATTAATATATAATTTTGCAGATTCCCAATTATTCCCTTCCAGACTTTGAGGAACTTGTTAAGTGCTTTTACTTGAAGTTGACATTGCTTAGAATCGATGAATTTTTATATTTTATTGATATACTTTTGTTGAATTTATTTATGTATTTGAAGATTGTTGAATTTATTTTTTTTTTGTGAGAGGTTGATGATTTTTTTTAAAGAATTTAATGATGTGATTGAAATTTTATAGTTTTTGAGACATTTAAGTATTAAATATATTTTCATTCAATATATTTTCCCGTAAAATAAAAAACAGGTTATTATTTATGTATAATCCGTCAAGCCAACTCAACCCAACCCAATCCGTTTTTGATCGGATCGGTTCGATTCGAGTTAAATGGAAAAAAATACGGGTTTAGAACTTAATTCAATCCAAAAATAATTAATCAGATCGGGTATGGAATTTTATCAAAATTAATCCAACTCAACTCACGTACACCCCTAGATATAATAGGTGTGTTTGTTTCAAGTGATTTGGCAACTGAGAGATAGAAGGGGGAGAGAGTAAGAGTAGAAAGATTGAACTTTTGTGGTTTTGTTTAGGAAAGAATTAGGGGAGAGGGAAATATATTGGTAGGACCCACATATTTATTCTTTCTCTGCAAACTAGCAAAAGAAACCCGTGCTGACTGCGTCTTTATATTTTATAAGTATCTCGAAATAGTAAAATCTAATTTTATATATTAATAACAAATATTTATTCTATATTTTTTAATATTATTAATGATAAATATTTATTTTGTGTTGTTGTATGTGATAACGAAAATATTTATCCTATTGTGTTTTTAATATTTATCAGTTAAAAATATTTATACCATATTTTTTATGTTATTAATGACAAATATTTATTTTGTGTTGTTGTATATGACAACAGAAATATTTGTTCCATTGTTTTTAATATTTATCAATTTAAAATATTTATACCGTATTTTTTATGTTATTAATGACAAATATTTATTTTGTGTTGTTGTATGTGACAATGGAAATATTTGTTCCATTGTTTTTTAATATTTATAAGTTTAAAATATTTATACCGTATTTTTTTATGTTATTAACGATAAATATTTATTTTGTGTTGTTGTATGTGACAGCAGAAATATTTGTTTCATTTTTTTTTAATATTTATCAGTTTAAAATATTTATACTGTATTTTTTTA
>JBBPBQ010020323.1:46100648-46136052 GCA_037974755.1 Cicer yamashitae | reverse complement strand
ATATAATATTATAATTAAAATAAAATTAATATAATATTAACTTCAATTATATTATTATAAAATAATGATTAAAATAAATCTATCACCTAATATATATTTTATTTATTTTAAGTTATAATAAAACAAATCTAAAGCGTAAAAGAAGATTTTAGTTAAAATTATAAAGTTTAAATCTAAAGTTATTTTAATAATTATTTTATATTAATATAATTAATTTAATAATAATAATTAAATAAAACAGAAGATTTTAGTATTTTTTTGAAATAGAAAATGAAAATTAATTTAATAATAATAAATAAATAAAACAGAAGATTAATAAATTTTAAATTATTGAAATGAAAATGTTTTAAACATTACTTGGCATAAGTTTATTATTAATAAAGATTAATTTGTGTGTTATTTTATATTTAAGGAGATTTTTGAATATTACAGGGATGAAATTCAAAAAAAAAAATTTTAGGGACTAAAACTGAAAAGTGTTATATTTACAGGGACCAAAAACTGTTTCCGTTTGTCAGTTAACGTTTTTGTAACGTCCACTTAACGTTAAGGACTAAATATAAATCTTTTTTATATTACAGGGATGTAAACAAAACAAAAAAAATTACGAGGATCAAAATCAAAAAAGGTTATATTTACAAGGACCAAAAACATATTTAAACCTTTTTTATTTTTTTATAGTAATTTATTGACATTTATATCTTTTAAAATTTGATAATGATTAAAAATAAAAAAAATAATATTAATTTTTTGATAATTATTTCTTTTCTTATATTGAGAGTTGATGTGCGAATAAATACCAACTCTTTTTTTTTTTTTTTTCGTCTTTTCCATGTTTACCCATTTCCACTTGCTGCTTATTTTAGCACCACATGTATATCTCATTTTTCAAGAACAAATGCATTCTTGTCCTTTTAAAAAAATAACATTTCTCTGTTTATCTCTTTTTGTCTAATCTCCCTCTATCAAATCAAACAAAGACAAAAAAAAGAGAAAATACACTTCTTCCATTCTTATTTCATTTCTCTTTTTTCTATATTAAATATAATTATATTTCTAAAAATAGACAACCCATCTAAAATAAGAAATCTATAGCTTGATTTACTTTCCTATGCACTCACGTTAGACTATAGAAAAAGAATTCATAAAGATATTCATTGAAATAATAGACTAAAATGTAATTAAGATTATCCATACTACTCTTTCTAAAATAAGATATATAACTATCAAAAACTACACGCTTCAAAATCTCCAAAAATATTTATTAAATTATTCATATTAAAGCGTATTAAAATCATTATAAATAATAGGCAACTGATAAAGTGAGAGTGATACTCCCTCCATATCAAATTTTGGGCAAAGATATCAATTTCATTTATTTTATCCATATTTTGTTATAGATTAGTAATAATTTTTCAAAAATGTCTATAAAATCTGACTTTTCATTTATTTTATCCATATTTTGTTATAGATTAGTAATAATTTTTCAAAAATGTCTATAAAATCTGACTCAATCGACAAATATTAATATTATTAAGCTGCACCCTATATTTTAAATTCAAACTCTAAATTTTACAGTTGTGTGTGAATTTATTTATCATTTTATTTATAAAAAATTAAAATAATATTAATAATAATAATTTTATTTAATAAAAAAACATAATAATAACTTTACCTGCAAAATTCACTGCTTTTATTATGTAAAATCTTCAGACCCTGGCTGCGTATATATCACTCTTTCTTATCATAGCTTCTATTTTCTGTTTCAGACGCAACAAAACAAAACAAAACACTTCACTCACCACTTTTCACTTTCACTATATATATATAAATACCCTTTTCGAAAAACCTTACTCATTATCATTTCTCTCCTCTTTTATCCTTCAAATGAAAAACCTTTCTCATTTCATCACCATTCTTCTCTTCCTTCTTCCATTTTTCCTTGGACCAGAAAATGTAACAGCTTTGAAAAGTCAAGATGGATTAGAAGAATGGGGTTATGTTCCAGTTAGACCCAGTAAGTCTAAATGCATTAAAATTCTCTAATTTTCATCATGATTGTTCTTTTTATTCATTCACCACATATTTTGTTATAAAAAGTTTTTTTTTTTTTGTTTGCATATTTTGTGTTTGTTGAAAAGTAATAGTTGAATTTCAATTTTTTATTTGTGTTGTTGTTGAATTATGTATATGATATTGTTGTTATTGCAGAAGCACACATGTTTTGGTGGCTTTATAGAAGTCCTTACAGAGTGGAAGATTCTTCAAAGCCTTGGCCAATAATTCTTTGGTTGCAGGGTGGCCCTGTAAGTGTTTACTGTATTGATTGGTTCGGATAAATTCTGAATTCTGTGTTTTTTTGTTGTTGTGTTTTATGAGATTTTTCAAACATTGGATAGGGTGCTTCTGGAGTTGGAATTGGAAATTTTGAAGAGGTTGGGCCTTTGGATACAAGCTTGAAGCCAAGGAATTCAACTTGGTTGACAAAAGCAGATCTCTTGTTTGTGGTAATAATTATAACTTATCATCAACTATGAATCACATACAACAAACACGACACTGTCACGTAAACACTAGTAATAATTTGAAAAGTGAAAGAACATAACTATGTGTGTCTCTGTCATGTCATATACCACATACACCTTAAGTGTCTGGTACCATTTGCTTTTTGAGATATTTTTGTTTGGTTTCTTGGATTTTTCTTTTACTTTGTGATTCTCTTCATTGTTAAGATGATGTTTTTTATGTCATGTCATAACACAGGACAATCCAGTTGGAACTGGATACAGTTTTGTGGAGGATGATAAACTTTTTGTGAAAACAGATGAGGAAGCAGCAACTGATTTGACAACATTGTTAATTGAGTTGTTTAATAAGGATGAAAAGCTTCAAAAGAGTCCTCTTTTCATTGTAGCAGAGTCTTATGGTGGAAAATTTGCTGTCACTCTCGGATTATCTGCTCTGAAAGCTATTGAAGACAAGAAATTGAAGCTTACACTTGGTGGTTAGTCCTCTTTTGAATTGCATCATCTGTCAGATCTCAGATTGGTCTTATTCAATTTATGGTTATTGAAAGCAATTATGAGGTTAACTTGTTTTTTTCTTTGTTAGTTAATGATGGATTCATAGATTTAAAATGTCTTTGTACAGACCTCTAAACCTGTTATATTGCAGCCGCAATTGCATACTGCAATTTAGAACCATGAATAGATCTTTTGTATGAAAATATCTTTAGAACATAATAACTACAAGAAATTTATGATTTTGGTAAACTTTTCTTATGTAGGTGTGGCATTAGGAGACAGTTGGATCTCAGCAGAAGATTATGTGGTGTGTGTAATAGAACTTTTCAACTCCTAAGTTTATTGTGTTGAACTTTCACATATTTAATACTTGATCTAAATTTTCAGTTCTCGTGGGGTCCTCTCCTTAAAGACCTCTCAAGACTTGATGATAATGGACTTGAACAATCAAACAGGTAAATTTGTTTTCCATCATCTCAAATTGAGAAACAAAAATGCACATCAAAAAGTGTTATTCTTTAATATAATCTAAAGAATGGTCATTATCTCTCTTAACTAACAAACCCATTTTGGAAATCAGTATAGCTCAGAGGATCAAGCAGCAACTTGAAGATGGTAAATTTGTTGATGCAACTAACTCATGGAATGAACTTGAGTCTGTGATTCTTGAAAACAGCAACAATGTGGTAATTTTCAGACCAAGATCTGGTGCAGTAATAAATATACAAAGTTTTCGATCTCAACTGTCAATTTGAAATCAAACGGTTCAGATCGAAAATTGTGTTTTTCAAGTTAAAATTATCTTGACGTTGATTTGAAATTGGACGGCCGAAATCGGTTTTAGCGTCCTGCTGTAACTGCAGGAAATCCAATTTCGTAATTTTCATTCAAACTTAAGGAGTCCGTTTGTTACGGATTAATAAAAAAGTGATTTTGGTATTCAATAATTTAGAAATTATATTTTAAATAAAATAATAATTTTCTTTTTATCATAATAAAAAATCACAACGTAGTCAAGTCTAATGCTATTGCTCCTAAGTAATAAGTCTTAATTTTTTTTTGTTGAATATAGGATTTTTACAATTTACTACTAGATGAGGGAAGTGATTCATCTTCAACCTTATCAGCAATGGAACTTGGATTATTCAAAGAAATATCAATGAAAAGTTACTCCAAGTATCTCACAACCATGAGGTCAAGATCTTTTTCTCCTGGTGGTGATGATGATATTGACACTTTACTAAATGGTGTTATAAAAAAGAAGTTAAAGATCATCCCTGAGAATGTCACGTAAGCCTTTTAATTCTTTAACAAGGAAAGAAAAAATATATGTTCACAATTTCACTGCAAATATTAATCCATGAAATGATTGCTTAACTATTATGCATTTGATGATATAGATGGGGAGGACAGTCCAATAAAGTTTTCTCATATCTTGAAGGTGATTTTATGAAGCCAAGAATTGATGAGGTAACAAGTTTTTATTTTAAATAAACTATGATTTTATTCTAATTTTAAGCTTTAATTTAAATGCAAATATCATGTGAGCTTAAAATAAGTTTTATTTCCCTTCAATAACTATGTCATTCACTTACTAGTCTCGATTCTCCTATCTAAATCATTGGTTAAAATTGTTTAAATTTGATTTGTTCAATGTGTAATTTGAACCGTCTGATCTCAAATTCAATTATCGAGATTAATTACTGCTTATAACTATGATCGGTTGAGATCGTTTAAATCTGATCCAGTGAATGTGTAATCTGAATTGTCTTAACTCAAATTAATGGTCTAGATTAATTAATGCGTACGACAAAATTTTCATTTTAATTATAATATTTGATGTCATTTAGTTTTAATATCTCCAGGTTGATCAGCTACTGGCTAAGGGAGTCAATGTTACTGTGTACAATGGACAAGTAAGAATCACTTTCCACCTAGTTAATTTCGATAATAATAAGAAGAAATAAATAAGATAATTTAATTTAATAATATCCTGGCTAAGGCATGTTGACTTAGTCTTAAAGGAATCAAATTTTCTTGTTTGACTGATTTTGACAATCATGATTTTTCTTTAAGTTAAATCAGACGATTCTTTTTATTTTGTGTATTTTAATTTAATATAAGCAATGTTAACATCATAGTGTATTTTATTATTATAGGTTGATTTGATTTGTGCTACCAAGGGGACTGAAGCTTGGCTTAAAAAACTCAAGTATGCATCTTTCTCTTTCTCTTACTTACATTTATATTGCTTAAAAGCAAACATCAAAGTTTCTTATTCGGTTCTCAATTAATCTTTGTTTATTGGTAGGTGGGAAGGGCTTAAAAGTTTCTTGGGAAAAGACAGAACAGCCCTTTACTGTGGAAGTAACAAAACGACCAAAGGCTTTGTAAAGTCATACAAAAACCTACACTTCTATTGGATTCTTGGAGCTGGCCATTTTGTAAGTCAACATCACTCATCATTAAAACAGCTATGCACACGTTTTCATTTGCCATTCTATTTTGGATCAACTACTAAAGTGACTTCACTCTTCGACATTATTCATAAATTTATGATATATGAGTACTGCTTTTTATTACGACCAATTCTTACAAAAAAAAGAGAAGAATGAATGAAAATAAGGGTTTTGATAATTCCAAGTATGGGTGATTAAATATGGGTAGTGGGTGGTTATTATTTAGAAGCATTAGATGCTGTCACATAGAATTCTTGTCACATAGAATTCTTGTGTTTCTTGTTAATATTTTAAACAATTAACATTTTCCTAAATATATATACTTTCTTTAAAATAAAATATATGTATAAAAGTATTTGAAAAATAAAGTATCTGATCATCAATACCCCAACTTTTTAAATATAATATTTATTTATATTTAAAGTTTGAATAAAGTTTGAATAAATAAATATTAAATGGTTCATGTGATTTGGTGTAGCTTCTTAAAATACTACATTTTTTTAATATGTACCATCTACCTTAATGATTTATTATTAAAGAAAATTAAAAGATCTTTCAATTTTTGAAATATTAGTAGTAAATCAGAAGGTACTAAAAAATTAAACTAATGTAAGAAATGATAAGGAAGAAATTGAGGCAGAGGCATTTATGAATAGTATGTACCATACCAAAATTCATTCAGATTAAATAGGATGCTGACCAGTGACCGTGGTATTACTTTTAAGGGGAAAACGTTATGGTCAGGTTCCTAGTTACTGTCTCTTCAGAAAAATAAGATAATGTGTCTGTTTCTGACTATGTTTCATTTTGTTCTGTTCTCACGAGGACTGAACTGCACATTACTTCTTCCGTTTCTTTTTAAGTCATTTTATATAGTTACTTGAAATTAATAAATTTTTGTTATTTTTAATAAACTTATTTATAATTTTTCTGTAATAGCTTTAATTATTTATTATTTTGTTTTATTATTTTCTTTCTATGATAAATAAATAATTAAGATTATTATCGATGGAGGTTGGGTCAAACGGAAAATATTAGACTCTCGTAACATAGTGAATTTGAGTTCGAATCCTGTATAAAGAGGTACTTACATTTAAGATTACCTTCAGTAGAGAGAATCTATGAAAAAATAATAATAATAATAATAATAATAATAATAATAATAATAATAATAATAATAATAATAATAATTAAGATTCTTATCGACAAAATAGGAGTTAATGTTATGTTGAATTTTATAAACAAGTAAATAAATTTATGAGAGTTTGCCTGGTGTTGCAGGTACCCACTGATCAACCTTGCCTGGCTCTACAAATGATAGCTTCAATTACACAATCACCAGCTACTTGAACTGAAAGTATGCATAGAAAAGGAAAATTTCTACAGTACTATTTTTAGAATAAATTAAACAGCGTCCAAGAAAGGGAATGATTGTTGATCAAGTAAGCAAGAGTCAACAAGCAAGCAAACACTGCAACAGGATCAGGGCAAAGAACAGCAATAAAACTCATGGAAAAGATAACTACAAGGTTTTTATTTATTGTTTCCTTACATTGTCATTCTTTTTTCTTGTCATAATCATTGTTATTTTATATATAAATAAATACGCACATTTTCTTTTTAATTTGGCCATTCTTGTCTCTCTATTTTTTATATGTAAATGTTACGAAATTAGTAAATTAATTAATTTTCTCGGGTTTAAATTAGAGACCTCCTTATAATTTATTTAACGTATCTTAACTCAACAACCAAGCTACTTATGTGTACAGCCATTCTTGTCTTTGTTTTCTGAATATATAATAAATAACAAGTACTATATTATTTTATGGTTGAATAGTAATCAAAAACGAAGGGAAGTGTGGTGTTAAGATCCAATGGCATTCATGAGTAGATACTTTTTCATCGGTGGATGGTTGATGACATAATGATACACTTTTGGCTCTTTATTGCGATTTTCCACACGAAATAAATTGTCCACCGAGAATTCCAATTGTATGAAGTCATACAATCAACAAATTAATTTTTATCGTTTAATTAAAGATGGAACGGTTGTTTGATATTTTAAACATGGATTTTTTGTTCCCTCTGCATGCAATCTAGATCACTCTAGGGAACATTAATTATGAAGATAAAAAATTTTGATGATTAAATTAAGGTACATATAGCTATCCAAAGTTTTGGAGCTTAATACAAGGTGTTTGGTAGAAAAGCTCAACAACAATTAACATCAATCGTATTCGAAAAGCCTGTTTGATAGAGCGAGCGAACCTGAATTAATTAGTATAATTTGTAATTTATTAGCATAAAATTATCTGAATTAACTAATCCAATTTCATTGGCTTGGTGGAAGGGTGTATCAGTATATTTCTTAATGGAAGATTATGGATATACTACTTGCTCTAGCGCAAGTAGTTGTTACGAAGTGTTGGAGACCTATAATTACTGATTTAGATTCCTTCTAAAAATTAAATAATTTTTTTTTAATTTTTATATACTCAATAATTTTTGTTTTATTACATTATTCACTCTATTTCTATATTGTCAATTGGATTTTGGATGATATATATTCCTAAAAAGTATTATAGATCTATTTTTAGAGGTGTCTTATATTTATACTAATTAAAAAATTAATTTTTTAGAAGGAATCTAAATCAGTAATTATACTAATTAAAAAATCAAAACTTACACGTGAGTCTGACTGATTTAGAATATATTCAGGACATTTTTATTTGTTTAGTTTGGTAATAGAGCGGCGAGAGATTCTACTTTAAGATATGCAACTTTCAGATAATTATTAATGTGACCCATGATTGATGATGTCTACGTGATGTTCTGTTTACGCGAAAAATTAACACGTTTGATTTTAGACAAATGCTAATTGTTACAAGACAACTTATGTACTATAAATAAAAAAATAAATCTCAAAATTTTAATCAATAGTGATTTAGTTTTTTACTAATTCATCTGCACCAGCAATTATGTTACATATTAAAGGTTGATTAAATCAATAATACTAATATATCTGTCTATTGATTTTAATTTTCAATAATTTTATAAATTCTTTTCAATATTAAAAATTTTAATTAAAATTATAACAAATAAAAAAAACTCAAAGTATAAAACTTAAAAATTTTGATAGTGTCAAATCTATAATATAGTCACTTTAATTTATTAAAGTCATGTTATTTAATTATTTGTCAATGAATTTAATAATAACAAATGTTATTTAATTATTTGGCAATGAATTTAATAATAACAAAATATATTAATTTGCAAATGCATCTAAAAGTCCTCTTATTACAAACCAAAAGTAAACAAAAAGTAAGAATCGTATTTCAATCAGTTTACATTTACCTTTTTAACCCCTTAACCCTATTTACAATTTAACCTTTAACCATTTCTATTTACAACCTTGCCCATGTTTGGTCAGTATAAAACAATTTCGTCGAAATTCATGTTTATTATACCTGTAAGTCCGTAATATATAACAGATCTCTTCATTTTATTAAGCATGTGATCCATTTACGGTATTTTATTTAAATATAAGACTTTCGTAATCAAATTACGGAAATTAAAAAAAAAATGACAGTAATATTAAATTTTTTAATAATTGATATTATTTTTACAATTTTATTATTCAAGAGAGAATTATTTAATATTTTAATTGTAGTATTATTATTTGCAGAAAAAGAAAAAAAAATTAATTAAAGATATATTAATGAAAAAAATTAATATAATTAAAAATTCAATGAAGATTTTATAAATAAAAAAAAATCCTCGATAAAATTTTAATTTTTTTTTAATATGCTAATATGCGAGAATGGATTGTGGTCCTCAATTTTATTCTTTAGATATATTATAATTTTATCAAAAAATTCAGACACTATTCAATAATTTTTTACCTCATACAAAACTCTAATTTGGTATAACAGTTACCATATAGATAGTACCTGTAAAATACTAAAATTAACATTAATCTAATGACATTAAACAATTTTATACTACCATAAAGCTTGGTAGTTATGGTTTTTTTTGGAGCAAAGTTGTGGTTTTATTTATATGATAGTAAATTTTAAATATGCAAGATGTTATTTAACACTACAACAGAAAGCAAATGATATATCAGCGAAACTCATCTCTTCTCATGTACATATTTTATTGTCTTCCCCTGCTTCCTCCCTTCCGCTATCTGGTTTCAAGCTCTCGCAATTTTCTCTGTTCTTGTGGGCCGATTAACTTAAAATGAAAAGTGCAGAATCCCACATCAACAGTCAGCAAAGTTGAAGGAATTTGGGAAAAAGGTAGGGGTCAGATTGAAAAAATGGGGGAAAAGAAACAGATGGGTAACACTGCAGGTACGTGTACTTCACACTATCCGCTTATGATAGGTAGTTGCAATACTAATATCATGAAATCCATCACAGTTACGAGTTGTATTAGTCACAAACGTATAACTTAGGTAGAGAGTTGTACAAATTGTGTTACATTTGTAATTTTAATGAATAATAAAGGGGAGAGAAGAGAGACAGACTAGCGGGAGTGATCAGAGTTACCCGAGTTATGTAAAACTTAAAAACGAAAAAATTATTGTACAACTACAACTTATTTTCAAAGAACTATATCTACAGGACACAGGAAGCACAAATTCTGTAAATGTTAAATAATTAATAGGGATCAAATACCATGATATTATACACTACCTTTACACAGAGCTCTGCCAAAAATGAAAGAAGAGGAAAAGGAGAAGATTCTTCCATATGCGTGACTTCATTCATACACAACAAAAGACAGCTACTCACTCATTCAATCTTTTCCAGTATTTCCAACCTGGTTTTCCTCTTCCAACCTTTCATAGAGGCAACCAAGTTGATCAGTCCAGCAACCTGGCTTTTGCTGTATTCCTGCAAGGGATGGGATGCTTGGTTAAGACCTAAGAATTCAGACAGCAAAATGATGCTGCAGAAAGAAGATATTCTTACCGGGTGCCCACGTGCCCAGTGCACATATTCAGTCTCCGGAAGGTAGTATGCCTGGTTAAAAAGTTGAAGGAAAAGATAAAAATGTTTATTGCATTGAATTCAATGGAAGTTTTCAAATATAAAAGACTCCCAATTTAGAGAACTGATTGGGCAGCAACACTCAAAACTATTTCTACCATGTGACCAAAACCCATCTGTTTTTGCGAACAATATAGTTGGAATGTTCCCATGTCCTTAGCTTCTTACCTTAATGAAAGTTTCAACCATTTGTAGCTTGGACTTCACATTCAACGAAGCAAAATGCTTTAGCCCATTTATCAATACCTAAAAGGTGGAATGACAGAAATCCATGCTCAACATCTATGGGGGAAAACAAAAATTGCTGAAGGAGTATGAAATTTCAGTATATTGATCATCATCTACAACTCTATCATAAGAATTCAAACCAAAATTTGTGTAAAATATATTTAAAAAATGGAGAAGGGAAATTTTTTTATTAATTAAAGTGGCTTTAGTGGTCATTTTACAATCACCTCCAAGGAGATTTGAACTCCGCTCCTTGAGGTTACAAGGTCAAACTCTTACAAATGAGCTTGACAGATATGGTTGGAAGTTAAACTTTGAAAATGAGTTCACATATTAGTGAATTTTAACTGGCAAATATGTTTATCCCTAAAAATGTGTTATGAAATTAGTCCCCATTAAAATGTTATTCCTTCGGTCATATATTTAGCCAAAATAGTGTTTTTAGTCCTCTTCAAGACTAAACATACTAAGTTTTTAACTTGTAAAGACTAAAAATGAATAAAATTCAAATATATTTCAAGGGCCAAAATAAAACACATTTAAACTTTTCAAAATAAAAAAGTCAACTAAGATTAAATTAGGTTGTTATGATTATATCAATATAATAATCTACCACATAAATTTCAAAGACAATAATTATCAATATAATTATCTACCACATAAATTTCAAATACAAAAACTATTGAAAGCACTGAAAAAATTTGACAGTAGCTAAGAAATAACCTGCAGATCCAATGACATTAGAGCTCGTCCTTCATCACTACATCTCTTCACTCGCGAAAGTCCTTCCACAAGAGTTTCCGCAACAATGTCAAGCCCATAGTCCAACAGTATGTCTTGAGTCTACATATACCAAAGCAGAATTGTGAATCGAAGGTCATATTTAGACACTAATTACTACTTTTCTATGCTTTTCCTCTAAACAATTTAAAAGCAAGATTTTCAAACATAAATATGTATTTTTCAAAACAAATTGTTATATATGTATTTGATGAGTATGTTGCATGATAATATGAATAACTACCTCTTTACGGATTCCTCCATGAGCAAGTCGTGTTTTAAAATGCTTAAACTCCCCCAGCAACAAATCAACATACCTATAAATACAATTTTAATCATCACTGGAGATATAATGCCCCTTATTTCTATGATAAAGTTTTTGGGGAAAAAGAACATGATGAAAAGGGATGGAATGGAAACATAAGTTCTACTCATATTTAATTAAAATGAAGGAATGCTTTCTTTCACATTTCATCCAAAACCCCACTCTTCCTTCCCGTCCAATTTGGAGGGAATGGGATAGAATAATTAATTTCTCCTTTCCATCATTAAAATATCCATACAATGGAATGGTAACTCTAGTTACAACTTGTCAAAGTCATAGGCTTTAGATAAAGTAAAAGGAGAAGAGTGAGAAGAAAATATAATTATGGTGAAATATGATATGATAAACTTTATAGTGACTTGATACAAATGACTAAACTCCAATCCCTATTTATAAGGACACATAGACTCAATTCTAAATAAATAAGAAATCAATAAGCAAATAATAATAATAAGTAATAAGTAATATAAAAACTAATCCTAAGAGATAAGCTAAGGTACTCTAAGATTATAACTTGATCAAAGGAAATAAACTAAGATACTCTAATATAATATTAAAAATGTGAATTATAGAGGAAATGATCTTTTCATTTCTTGAATCAGAATGGTTACAATTCTGGTTTTTAAATACAGCATTCCCTAGTCTAATAAATAAATCAGAATTAAATAGGAGGGATTTACTGTACAAGTCCCTTGATATTCACTACAGCTGTCCTATATAATATAATAAATTAATTACAGAATAATCAATCAATAAATAACTTATTCTCAGCCACAATTTTGAATCCAACACTCCCCCTCAAGCTGGGCAGTAGATGTCAATCATGCCTAGCTTGGACCTTAAGTTCGCAAAATTAGATTTGTGAAGGGCCTTGGTCAATATGTCTGCAGTTTGGTTCTTAGAAGGGATGTATTCCAACTTGATAATTCCACCATCTATCTTTTCTTTTATGAAATGTCTATCTATCTCCACATGTTTCGTTCTATCATGGTGGACTGGATTTTTTGCAATATTGATGGCTGCCTTGTTGTCGCACCAGAGGCTCATGGTGGAATCTGTTGGTACTCCTAATTCCTTAAGCATTCTCTGCAACCAAATTCCCTCACAAATGCCATGAGCCATTGCTCTAAATTCAGCCTCTGCACTACTTCTTGCCACCACCGACTGTTTTTTACTTCTCCAAGTAGTCAAGTTTCCCCACACATATGTGCAATACCCACTTGTTGACTTGCGATCAGTCAATGAACCAGCCCAATCTGCATCTGTGAACACTTTTACACTCCTAACTGGGTCCTTTTTGAAGTGAAGACCTTTCCCGGGTGTCTTTTTGAGGTACTGCAAAATTCGAGTCACAGCAGCCTTCCATTCAACATGTTGGACAGCTTCTTGAACATTTTTTGGAAGTTTTATGTTATCCAATGTGGTGATGAAGGCCCTGTATTCTTGTGACAGATTTCTATGAGATACATAATTGCCAATTGGATGTTGAGTGCATGATCTCACTGCTTTCCTCACAGCAATTGGTAAGTTAAGATCATTCTCATTTAGACCGCAATTATCATTAGGCTCAAAAACAATATTACCTGGTAGAATTTCTAAATCTGTATTAAGTTCAGAATTTTGGATTGGCCTTGGAGATGTGCAGATTTCTTCCTCCCTTTGAGTTTTCTTCTTCCTTGTGTACACCAGTAGTTCTTTTTCCGGTTCTATCTCAGATCTGGTTGCAGGTTTTTCTGTTTCTCCAGTCACAAGGTCAATTTCTGGTTCTACAACTTGCTGCTGTATGGAGGTCTGTTCTGTTTCTAAAAAATGTTGCAAATTCTGCTGCTGCTGTAAATTCTGGGCCATTTCATGTTGCAAATGCTGTTCTGTTTCCCAAGGTTGGGATTCTGCTATGTTTTGTTCTCTCTCCCCCTGAAGGCCAACTTTGGGGTAGTATGGTTGATTTTCAAAGAAGGTTACATCCATGGAATGGTAGAATTTTTTGCTTATGGGGCAGTAGCACCTGTATCCCTTCTTATTTGGTGGGTATCCTAAGAATATGCATTTTAGGGATTTGGGCTCTAATTTTCCTTTGTTAGGCTGGTTGTCATGCACAAATGCAGTGCAGCCAAAGACTTTGGGAGGAATGGATGAAAGGATTTTAATGTGTGGGTAAATGGATAGAAGGGTTTGGCAAAGGGTTTTGAACTTGAGCGCTTTAGAAGGCATTCTGTTTATTAAATATGATGCTGAAAGGACGGCTTCACCCCAAAAATGATTTGGTACATTAGTTGATAACATAAGGGACCTAGTAACCTCCATGAGGTGCCTATTTTTCCTCTCAGCAATACCATTTTGTTGTGGTGTGTTCACACAACTGGTTTGGTGAATTATTCCATGCTTGAGAAGGTGAGATTTGAGGGAATGGTGATAGTATTCACGGCCATTGTCAGTTCGTAGGACTTGGATTTTGGTTTGGAATTGGGTTTGAATCATATTGTTGAAGTTCTCAAAGATTTCTCCCACTTCAGATTTTTCTTTCATAAGGAACACCCAAGTAACTCGTGTATGATCATCTATAAAGGTCACAAACCATTTTGAACCAGTTATGTTCTTAACACGGGAAGGTCCCCAAACATCACTATGGATTAATGAGAAAGGTTGGGATGGTTTATAAGATTGAGGAGGATAATGGTTCCGTGAGTGTTTGGATAATTGACAGATTTCACATTGAAACAAATTTGAATTTTTATTGAATAGAGAAGGAAACATTTTTTCAAGGTACATAAAGTTTGGATGTCCTAAACGATAGTGCCATAGCATAACAGCTTCCTCTAGGTTTTCACCACTTGATGTAGCAACATAGATTGAATTATTTCTTCTCTTCTTGAACTCACTAGCTTGAAGGAAGTAGAGACCTGCACATTCCTCAGCATTGCCAATCTTCCTCCCCGAATCCAGATCCTGAAATTCACATAGGTGAGGCAAGAATTTAGTGAAACAATTTAGATCTTGAGTCAATTTACTTATGGACAAAAGGTTGCAATTCAACTTTGGAACATAAAGAACTGAGTTAAGAGTAATGTCCTTGGAGATGATTACTGAGCCTTTACCAATCACTTTTGTTTTTGTGCCATCTGCTATTCGTACCATAGAATTGTCATTGCATGGCGAATATTCATCAAATAAGGTGATATCCCCAGTCATATGGTCTGAGGCTCCAGAGTCTACAATCCATGAGTTAGATATTCCCTTGTCAACAAAATAAACACATGAAGAATTACCTTTTTGGGCCAAGGCAGCAGTTGAGTGTGTGCTAGTGTTTTGAAGGGATTGTTGTAGCAATTTTTGCAACATCTCCATTTGTTCCTTGCTAAATGGACTTGGTTCATGTGCTGGGGCTGCCAACACTTTGCCTCCTTCTGATGTGGCAGCATGGGCGCGAATGTCCCTGTTCCTAGAAGGTTTCCAGTCTGCTGGTTTTCCATGAATGACCCAACATGTTTCTTTGTTGTGGCCTGGTTTTTTGCAGTGATCACACCATCCTCTAGATTTTTTGTAGTTTCCTTTCACAGCCAAGGCTGAACCTTCATTAATGGAGCTTTGATCCGTGCTTCCAAGCATGACTTTCCTTCGGCTCTCTTCTCTTCTCACTTCTGAAAATACTTCTCTGATGTTGGGCAGAGGTTTGGTTCCAAGGATTCTTCCTCTTACATCATCTAGATTCTTGTTCAGGCCAAGAAGGAATTGGTATATTCGGTCTTTCTCCACCAGTTTTTTGTACTGTTTGCTGTCTTCAGGGCATTTTCATACTATATCCTCATAGATATCCAGCTGCTGCCAGTAACGGGTGAGGGTATGGTAGTAATCAGTGACTGTTGTGTCTCCTTGTCGCAGATCATGGAGGAGACTCTTGATCTCAAATATGGCAGAAGTATTATCAGTATTTGAGTATGTCTCCTTGGCAGCGCTCCAGATCTCAGCTGCAATGCTGTAATACATGAAGTTTTCGCCTGCTTCATTGGTCATTGAGTTCAGTAGCCATGTCATGACTAAGCTGTTCTCTAGCTTCCACTTTGGGTAGTCGGGGTCCTTTTTCTCTGGCTCTTTAGCATCACCAGAGATGTAATCTTCCTTCCCTTTTCCTTGAAGGAAGATCCGGACATATCTTGCCCATTGGGTGTAGTTTTGGCCATTTAATTTGTAGCCAGTGATGGGTATAGTGGTGTTTTCGGTCAGGCTGGTAATTGTGGAAGTTCCAGCTGCCATTTTAGGGTTTGGGTCTGTGACTGAACTGCTTTCTTCAGCCATGGAATAATGGTGTTTTTCACTTGGACCAGGTTTGCTCTGATACCATGTGAATTATAGAGGAAATGATCTTTTCATTTCTTGAATCAGAATGGTTACAATTCTGGTTTTTAAATACAGCATTCCCTAGTCTAATAAATAAATCAGAATTAAATAGGAGGGATTTACTGTACAAGTCCCTTGATATTCACTACAGCTGTCCTAATTTTGAATCCAACAAAAAATATTATAAGATATTTCTTGTATTGCAATTTGTAACACATTCCATTCAGTCTAAAAAAGCTTTTACATTCCATTCAGTCTAAAAAAGCTTTTACATTCCATCCCAACAGAACAATTTTTGAAGTTATAATAACTGGCCCAAAGACTGAAAGGCTGTTTGATGAGATAAAATACATGCCAACATGATTGGACATTAATAACAATACAAGTATTGCCATTAAAATCATAGTAATGTTTGTTAGCCCATATAAAACCTTATTGCTAGGAGTTTGTAAACCGTTATTCTCTTATATTTCATCACATTTACAAACACGCAGGCATGTACATACTCAAAGAATGACAGTCATCCAAGATCCCAATACTTCAAATAAAACTTCACCAGTGCATGATGCAATATGTTGTTTATCTTTGATATAAAATGAGAAACTACTGATTCAGTAATATCAAAAGGAAAAAAAAAAAAAAATTGACTTGGCATTCAAATATGAAGAAGATCCAAAAATACAAACCCATTATGCTCCATCCCAAGTTCTTTTACTTCCCATTTACAATTGGCAACACGTTCAACATACCTGTAAGAGTTCATAAAAAAATTAGAAAACCAAAACTAGCTACTATGACCTTGCGACAAAAAAAGCAAACAGTGAACATTAGGTAAACAATTGTGTTTTTACAAATTGTAACCCACTAACAATAGTGTTGGTATTTAGTAAAGTGAGCAAAGTTAAACTAGGGAACTCACTAACAAACTCAAGCATCGTAAACACCAACCTAACTTCTGATCATTACAAACCACATATGACACATCGCGAGACACAACCCTTCGATGTATTTGACAACACAATTTTGCATCCTTTAAAATATAACACAAGATAGATTTTACAACAAAACAATTTTGAATAAATATTCCCTTAAAAATAAAGCAAGCCTAAAAAAGAAATTGAATCATTAATGACAATACAATATTTCACACAATCAAAAAATAATATTATTAATCAATATATTTGAAAAGAAATTATTTGCACACCTAACAGAACTTTTTTGTAGTTCAAACCAGACAATAGAAGATATTTCTCAAATTAAGTTCATTTAACTATAATACAAAACTCATACATTAGAAACACTTTCAACGCAATCTTATACACTCCTAGCTAGGTCAATATTTGTCCTTACCCATTAATGTGCAGCAGTAGTCTTACTGTTGTGTGATGCACATGCTCTGAAAGATCTGGTACAGCATCCACCTAAAGATATCCTTATATATTAAAGATCGCTGTTATCCATACTTTGCTTTCATCTTAAATGCTAAAACAATTGAATGAACTAGAAATTAAACAATTCAAAATATATATATCCTTAATATCCAATCCAAACATAATCTTCCCCTAAAAGTTGACATCTTAGTTATATGTAAAAACACATTTAAAAAGGTTCGGCTCAAGTAGTAAGTAAGCTTCATCTCAAGAGTTAGATGGCCCTCTACAACGTCACTATTCAGTTCCTAGTAGAGGGCAGCACCCTGAGTAAAAATTTATTCTCACATCCAGAGGATATGGGGATAACTCATGAGACTTTCTTTAGGGGGTCTACGGGGGAATTTTATGAACACTGCTTTCTCACTACATCCTGATCCATGATAAATGCTTAAATAGTTAAACTTGTAACCTTAAAGCCCCCATTGGATTCATTTTCAGATTTGTGCATTGTTAATCCATATGTAAGCACACTGTGTAGGGATACTCTAGAACATAATTTGTCACAAGACTGCTATTCCTATGTCATGTTTGGTAAAAAGGATTCGGAAGGAGGAGAAAAGGAGGCAGACTAACCCTCAGTTTAGGTACATAAGTTGGATTAATTAATTACATTACTTTCTTTCCAAATACTCCATACCAAATAAAGCTCAGACATGAATCACAGTAAATATCACTATTAGCAGCATTTCAACTTTATCCAATCCACAGCATTTCAAATCTTTCTCAGTCAATTCCGTTGGTTGAATAATCAATGAATACAACATAAAATATCTGTCAGTACCAATTTTCTCAAGAATTTAATATTAAGATTCCACTTACCAGATGAACATAGAAATCCTCAAGTACAGTTGAATTACTTTGCAAAAGCATTGACTGGAGATGAGCTTTGGATCTATTCAGTATTCGAGCAACAAGAGATATAGTGTCAACAGCCACACATCTTTCCTGAAACATAAAAATAAAAGTATAGAGACATGCATATAGTACACAGTTTCCTCTTTGATTCAAAACCTAAACTACACAAATCAAGAAAATGTTAAGAGTTTACAAGCCATGAAAACTCCAATAACATAAAAACAATATGGGAAAGAGGGGTCATTCATTCGTTGGTACATAATTTTTCATCTTGCAACGTGTTTTTTGTACCACAATAAGATGTAGCTTTGATGCAAAATCAAGAAAACAACCACCAAATGTGGTAAGTAGTAATAAGGAGGATAAGATGCAAAAAAAAATATAAAACAAAGTAGAATCCAAAAACATCACTATGAAGACTATGATCCCAACTAGGTTGGCACCTCATCCTTCACCAATCATCCGCAACATACACAAATTAGTTAAAATAAGAACAAAGAAACATGGAAGGCAAGTCTCCAATTAAGAAGAAAACAACTCCACCACTTAAATCCCTGAACAATCTCATGTGAGACAAGATTTTCAGCACAGTTGTTGTCTTCACAGAAAATTATAAAAATATATAATTCATTCTACACGTTAGGAATAAGCAATAATTTCTTTTATTCCTAAGCTTTCAAGGTACAATATTAATAGAGTAAAAAGAAAAATTGACAAGCTAAATGACAGTCACATTCCACCACTCCAATAGAGACTGTGACACGCTTTCACATAAACTAATAGGATAAGATGCAAGTTGCAGTGAAAAGTCAAATAACTTCATTTCAGTATTACTTCTGGGCCAAGTTTAAACAAGAAAAAAATTGCTGCTTAATATCAAATTTCTTTCACAAAATTAAAAACATCAGTTGACTATGCCGGTTCGTTGATAGGTGTTGAGAGTCTCATATTGGATGAGATAAGACTCGAAAAATTGTTTATAAGTGGGAAGCATCACTTGCCTTACAAGTCAGTTTTGTATGACCGAGTTCGGCCCAACCCAAATTTTAAGAATAGGGAATGGAAGAAATTTACAGTAGAGAATATTTTAGTTGTGAAAACCTTTTTCTTCATAATGTGCAAAACTTTTTTTCAAAAAATATATAAATACCTTGAGACTAAAAGAAGTCCCCGAGGAGTGACCAAAATTCGCATGTGGAGGGTTTGTAGGTGTCAAATCTGCATGTACAAATGATGAACTCAAAGATGTTGGTGAAGATGACTGGGGCTTAAGCAACTCCTCGCAATCTTGGTTTATTCTAGATAAGGCTGTTTTCAGGCGATCTGCACGTAACAATTAAATTCAATAAATAATTACTACTCTATTCAAAATTGGATTTAGCCACAAATTTTGAGTATGTAATAACCTATGCCACTTACAATTAAGAGAGTTAGCCGAGCTTTTTCCACTCGAATTACTATTCTGCTGACCAAATGTTTCATATATAAAATAGAAAAAAATTTCAAACAACTGGCATATTCCCTGCAAAAATATACTGAATCAGGAAAAATTATTCAGAGAAAAAAAAACATAGCATCTGGAAAGGAAAGAGCAGGAGTAAGTAGTGCAAACCACATAAATGCAGAATTGCCTACCTTAAAGAACTCAACATTTACTACTTCTAATTTCTGCATAAGCCTTGCATATTTGTCCATAGACCTTACATTTTAAGACACAATATCTCATTAAATCCCTAAAAATAGTAATAGAAAAAATTATATGGTAGACAGTAATAGATTTTTTAATACAAAATGTATAGCAATTTACCTTAAAAGACATAAAGAAGATCCAGTTTGTGTTGTACTCTCTTCATCATTACCATGTGAAGAGTGAAACCTTGAAAGATGGGACTTAGAACTTCGACTTGGAAGTTGACTATCTTCATCAATAAAGTCAGCAAGAAGATCCTCATTTTCATCTTCTGAAACAGAATTAGCACCATTCAATTGACTGGGATCATTCTTTCTAGGAGAGGCTTTATCATCATGATAGTTGTTGGCCGAGCCTCCATCAAATTCACCATAACTTGACCCATTAGGTTGAGGAAAACCATGACCTTCTTTGGAGGTCGATAATTTTTGCAGAAAAGGATTTCCATTTTTAATCCAATGAGAGAATCCACTCTTCCTTGAACCAGTGTGAACCATGTTTACTGATTTATTATTGGAATGGAATGCATTGACATTCATAGATTTACTGGTAGATAAAGAAATCAATGGCGCTCCATCACCAATAAGTCCAGCAAAACTGATAATTTGCACAGTATCTAAAGGTAATTTTAACCAAGTCTCCTTCTCCATAACCATTTTTAGAGCCTAAAAAGATAAAGCAACAAAAATTAAACCATTTATACAAGATAACGTATTATGGCCATTCAGGTACAGAGCTTGGAAAATCAAGAAACACAAATAGGAATTTAGCAATTTTATGTCTAACTGATGAGTATTTAGTAAATCAAATTCGGAGTACTAGGTGATGTACAATTAATTAATTTGTTTACAGTGATGAAATCATTACTTTCTACATTTTGCAATAGTTTTATCAAATCAAAATTGTTCTTAGTATTCCACACAGTAACAGCACAGCAGTTTCCAGCATTATGGACCTTCAAGTTTTCTAAGATTACAGAAAATCAACAGTACCCCCAAATATAAAACGACATAGCTAACATCGTGAACATATCATGATCCACAATTACCAAAAAAAATATGTAATTTTGATTATCTTCAGTTACAAGAAAACTATTTAGATCAATAATGAACCACATGGGCAAGATACCCCAACATGCACCCAAAAAGAACAACAGATGGTTAATAAAGTTAAATTTTATAATAAAAAAATACATTAATGCATTAATATGATTTATTAGTTATTACAATGTTATTGATATAAGTTGAATAGAGATATGATATATGACAAAACATTATGGCATCGTTTGATCTAGGTAGTCGACCCTACATAGTAGAATAAGGCTTAGTTGTTATTGTTGTACAATGTTATTGATGGCTGGAACACCGTCATCAGCTTAGAGACACCATGCAGACACAAGAGGCAACTTATGACACTGTACTTATACATCATACATGGCTCAAAAGGCACTGCATAAAAAATCAGAATCAACATTATATGACTAACAACCATGGAGAATGAGAAGCCTTGAGGACACTTACATGCACATTTTGTCGATGAAATGCTATGAAATAATTTTCACAAACAACCTTCAACTTCTGCCTGAACTCAACCGCTTCAATTCCACAGAAGGCTTCTCCCGTCAAAATAAATACACTCAGATCTTCGTAATTTTTCAAGAATTGATGAATGCTAGCAGAACAAGCTGCAGCAGAAGAAAGTAACACTGAGATACGACTTGCAGTGAGATGCCACAGATTCTTGCGTCCTCTTTGAAGGGTCTGAGAAACAAATGTTGTAGCTTCTTTCCTAAGATGGTACCACGGGGAATCAATGCTTGATGCTGAATTTTCCTCCTTTCTAGCCTCATTAACTGGATCATGAGAATCACTGTATGGTGAACTAGCAGTTTCAGTCAGTGAGTTGGTTGTTGAGGATTCCTTTCTAGAAGATGAGCCATGTATCACATCCCCAGAACTGGACACAGAATTGTTACAAGCTCTTACATCTGAATCAACTTCCCGAGCCTCACCTGAGCTACAAGAAATGTCTTCATTGCACTTATCGGAAGTTTGTGCTACTGAGTCCTGGGAATTAAATCAACCAAATGAAGGAAACTGAATAGCATATAAACAACTAAAGAACCTGTAATCATGAATAGCATTCTTCCCAGTCTCAAGAGTGGATACATATCGAATGTTTGTGAGAAGAGAACTCTATCACTGAATAGTGATTTATTCAATTCATCAAAAACAAATCAAGGATTCATCTAATTTACATGTCAATTGACATATTTTCTGGATCTGAGAAACTCATAAAACAAGAGATTAAGATGTTGGGGGTGGAAACCCAATAATGATTATTATCTCTAACCATTGCAAGAAAACAAATAAAAAATAAAGGCCTAATTTTTCCTAAAATCAGTCCAGATGTTAATTTTATGGAGGGGTACAAGTCCACATGAATACTTTTTTGCAGAAATCAGTGAAGGAAATTTGCATAATGAAAGGTGAAAATGATTACTAGGGAGGAACTACAAATTTACCTTTCTCTCTAGCTGAAAATCCATAATTTCATAGTATGAACACATAAGGTCAAATAGAACAGCCAATGTTCTTAGTAAGCACTGCCTAAACTTAGGATCAGGTATCTGAAGGCATAGATCGCTGTAAGTGAGCCTGGAAATGAAATAACAACTAAGAAGCCAATATAATGTAATAAAAAAAAAAAATACATATATATATAACTGAAAGGATGGTAAATATGCTCGCAGAAAAAAAAAGTACCTACTATTTTGCGCATGTCCCTCCTCATCCTACAAAAATGACCAGCATACTAATTAAAAGAATCCTTTTAGTTTTAGTTCAAACTTAGAAGACAAATCAAGCAAAGCAAATTTTGAAGTGAATCCATTGCTATTAACAGTATCATTGGTTTGGCTTTCTGAGGCCTCAAATCTCAATTATTGTGGTAATTTATCTTTCTCTTACCCATTCTGAATCAAGTTCTTCCAACCTCATTTGAACCAATATACGTAAACTAAGAGCAACAACATTAAGCTTCAGCAACCACCATATATGCACATGTATATGTGAAATTAAAAGTGATAATGGTACACTACAGTGGTACTATAATTAAAAATGTCTACATGGTAATTATAAAGAGAGAAGTGCTAGTAACACTCCTTCCTATTAGTTGAAATTTACATGGAACCCACCAAATTCATGTGGGTCCCACATAATTTAGTGGGTCTCATATAAAATTCAACCAACAAGAAGAAGTGTGTGTTAGAGAGTGTGTTGCTAACATGTTTCTTAGAAAGAATATTATTACTATGCAATGATCTACAGCTCCACACTCAATTTTAATCACATCTACATAGAGACTATATAATATTAATCTATGAAGAAGCAAAGACATGGCTGGAAGAAAGCTGTAGCAGTGTCTTGATGGTTCGGATCTGACATGGGTATTTCTGACAACACACATAGAGGAAAAGGAAAGACATAGGATGAAGTTAGTATCCACTTTATTTGAGATGAAGTTTTGGATGATGTTACAAAACACAGAGGACTATATTTATACTAATACTATACTCCCTCCTAATACTAATCCAAAAAGGAAACAAATAATGAAATACAAGAAAAGATGGAAACCAATCCTGAGGGTATGTTTTATGCCTACTGAGGGATGGACACAAGCAAAACATCACATTACAAGTAGCTGTGGAGCAATTCAACTTTTGGATTTATTTACTGTATGGTGGTTGATGCATAGGACAGCTGATTTTGAGGGAAAGGAAGGAAGAGATGATGGAAGAAAGAGGGATGGGAAGAGAAGAGACTCAAGAAAAAGATAAATCAATGACAGCAAAAACACAGTTGGGTATTTTCTTAATTGTAGATGATGTTGCACATGGGATAAAAAATTGTACCCTAATTTATGTATTTTAGATATTAGACATAAAAGTTTAGGTGAGTTGGATTATGAGGCCCACCAGGTCCGGTTAGGCCTCACGACTCAAAGAACACTTACAGATGTACTTACATATTAACCACCATCGAGACTCTTATATTGCCAGCTGAATTTGAACTCATGTTGTTGTGGCGTATGTGTCACATTCCTTACCAACTGGATCAACCTTTGTTGGTAAAGTGCAAAAAAACCCTAATTTATTGAGCATCAAATTTTAAGACCTTCATCACGTACTTCATTTATTTTGTTTCTGATAGGAACCCGAATTAAACGAGAATTGAAAATGATATTATTCACTGAAAATAAGAACTATTACAAAAGATAATAAGATAATCTCCTATAATCCAGAGCAAAGCTCCTTAGAGAAGAGATAATTCTCCCTCTACCCAACCTCTAAGATTCTAACCGAAAAGGATCTAGAATGATCCCCACTCTCTCCATTCCATCCCCTTATAACCGAATTGGTCCCACAATTATATCCCATTCTTCCTCTCTGCCAAGCCATTTTCTCACCTCCCCATTCCTATATTTTCCCACTAAAACTATCCACATAATGGGCTTAGGCCGTTGACATATTATTTGCCCTTTTGGACTCACATTCACATTGAGTCCTCACAGTTTCTCCTATAACTGTTCCTAGGGAAATTGCACGGCACTTTAGATATGTCTAAATAACACATGCCCTCTATTTTGTAAAAAAAAAAAAAAAAGACCTCCCCTCATCTACACAACCTCTCTCCTCTATTAATACAGATTAAATGTGGGTGTCATTTAGACAAATCTAAGGGGAGGTGAATGAAACTTTTCCCACAAGTAAGGGTATTGAGTGTTTGTTTCAAAAATAGAAGACGTGTGTATGTGATTTAAACATAACTCAAAAGATGTGAGTGCAATATCCATCTACTTTTTTATCCAGTCTTTTATCCTTTAGCAAATCTAACGCCCCAAAAGAGTTAATCTAAGACACTCTATAATACAATCCAGATATTGAGATATTTTTCATAAATGATAGCACTGCCCCCTCAAACTTAAGCTATAAGCTTGAACTTTTTACAAAATAAAATTATAAAAACTTTAGAAAAAGAAAAACATCCAAAATAAATATAATGTGATTGGAGACAGGCGAGTCCAAACTACTAAAGTTGGGGCCAGAGACTGCATCTAGAAGAAAAACCAACAAGGGCCACACTGCATCAAGGCAAAAACCCAACAAAGGCCAGACTACAACCGAAACAAAAGCTGAGACTGATGCTAGACTGCATATGGGACAAAAGCCAGGGCCAAACTTCATCCACGGTAAAAGCTGAAGCTTGATTGCATCTCCTGGAGAAGCGAAGCCAGAAACCTTCCATTTACTCCCCCTCAATGCTAGGCTAGCATTAGAAAAAGGTCGTAAACATTGACCGAGTAGGTTCTGCATAAGGGTGGGTGACAACAGAGAGATATCAGATGACAAAGAGGGGGACAGGTCTGGACAGAGGATGGTGGTTGCAATGTCCGGAAATCCTACCGACAAAGAGATCCACCAGAAAGGTGCCAGAAGGAAAACACAAGAAATATGACTAATCAGAAGGAATAAAAAAATCATTGAAATAAAGTAAAGCTCCAGATTTTGCAGAAATTGGCAGCCGAAAGTGGCAAGACAAGTTTAGGATGGTACCATTTTGGCACCATGTTGAACACAAACTTTTAGAGTTTTAGCATTTTATATATAAATGTAAAGAAAAATACGGAGGAGAAAGTAAATACTATTAAATTGATACTTGCTTTATACGAGATGATGCTATAAAAGACAAAGCACTAACCCTTGTTTATACTACTAGGCCCCTTATACTCATTAAATAAGGAAACAGATCATGAAATCTATGTTGTTAGTCTTAGATAGCGGCGCGGAGCGCCAAATCCCAAAAATGGGATAGCAGGATGACCGCTATTGCGAAGGCAAAAAAAAAAGTATATAAACTAAACATAAAATACAAATGGTATACAAAATACACAAAATTAAAGGGGTAATCATTCTTAATAACCAAAATCAAACATCAAAATCAAGTTTTAATAGTAATCAAAATCAAATTCTAATAGTAATTGTAATCAACAAAACATAGAATAGAGCAAAAGAAACAGAGTTACAGAAAGAACAAAAACAACAGAGCAAGAACAGAATGAAAACAACATAACAAGAACGATGGCGACGGAGCAAGAACAAAACAAAAAATGAAAACGGTTTATTTTTACACGATGTTGAACCAACCCCTTTGTGGGTTTATAATAAAAAAAATTAGGGCTTAAGTGGGTGTGAAATGACCCACATACCCTTAAAGAAGAATAAAAAATAAATAAAAAACTGCATTTTTTAAAAAGCCCTACAGCGGATTCGTTAGCGGGTCATGCTGGGATAGCGGGTCGCGATTAGGGTGCAATTCGTGACCAGGAGCGCCGCCACTATTGTAATTTCTTTTCCTATATAACCAACTTAAGGTTGTAGAAATAAAAGATAAGTACTTTTGCCTTTTACTTTCTTCAATACAATAAGTTCAAAAATATAGTTAAACTAGAATAAGGCCATATGGTGTCTGTGCTTCCTAGCAATTAACTTTCCTGCCTCGTAAACAGTTTCAGAATCTGATGAGAGTAAAAATATGTCAAGGAAGAAAACATAATAGCATACCTCATGCACAATAGCTTTTAGCACTGAGTGTGTTTCTGATATGACTTCTTGCATGAAGAAACTTTGTATCTTCTCAGCAAGTCCAGTGGTATCCCCTATCAATGCATAGGCATCAATTACCTGTATCATCTCTTCTTGTGTTACATCACTCTAATATAATTCCAATAATCCAATAGAAACTATAGCACATATCTTTGTACATACATACATATATGTATGTATATGTCTATATATATATATATATATATATATATATATATATATATATATATATATATATATATATATATATATATATATATATATCATATTGTCGAAATTTATGGTGAAATATAATTAGAGTGAAATATGATTGATAGTAACTTGATATTAACATGATCCAAAAGACTAAACCATCAACCCCTATTTATAGGGATACAACACTCCTAATCCTAAATAAATACAAATCATGATAAATTGATAATAACTAAGTAACATAGGAACTAATCTTAGAAGATAATCTAATTACTCTAAAGATTAGAACTGATCATATAAGATCAACTAAGATACTATAACATAATATCAAAGATATTATAGAATATTTTCTTATAATTTAAAAGAAATATCCGAATTTTTTTAATTGTTTTTTTAAAAATACGTTACTGTATGCGCTTGAGATACTTTGTGGATTCGTCTTTGTTGGGGTTCAATACATACAGACACAGTGGGAACATTACATTTTGAAACTCTTTCACTACAGATCTTTTGGGACATTTTCTTATAGATTAAATACATTTTTTAAAACATTTAGTTTTTACAATTTGAAAGAAAAAAATCATCTCTCCCTCATAAACAAAGAGAAGCCCTACAGTCCCTCTTCGTTTGTACAGCTCCTGCGTTGATAATGGTGTCAAAAATATATTTTGATTTAAGCAAAAACTCTACAACTTTTTGTTTTGATCACAAGTATCTTTCGTACATTGTGGCCATAATAGTTATACATTAATTAGAAATTATTAATACATATTTCTTTACAAGTATTCTACATCTATATAAGTTTTTTTATTAAATTTTTTTAATGTATATACATCATGTCGAATCTTGAATTTCAAAAATTTCTCCTATCCACGTATCTGTGTTGTATTGTACCTGGACTACGTCCCGGTTTTCATCGATGGTAACCAATTTCAAAATCAACCAGTTCAATTTTATATGGATGTATGTTTTTAATTTGCCCCTCACCCCTTCCAAAAACAAGCAGAGAGAAAAATAAAAAGTATTATGCTCATTCTGAGCACTGGACACTTCTCTATTTGATATGACTAGAAAGTAAAGCAATTTCCACCAAAAATAAACCGATACTCACTGTCATATAGCCATCTTCCTTAAATTCCTGGCATACATCCAATAAAAGAGCATCCAACTTCTGCAAAGTTCTTCCCAGCCAAACCTACATTAATAATGTGATAACATGTGAATACACAAATACCCTACATCTCCATCATGTATATTACATTAACAGAAGTACAAAAAATAGATTTCACTACACAGTTTCCTACATGCAGTGAAAATGTTAAGAACATATTATGCTTAATCTTTTGAAATAGTTATTCAATATTCACCTCCACACCACGACTCATCTCTTGTATTGTAGAAAGTTCTGACAAACTATCTAAGAGTTGCAAATACTCCGATAGGACTTGAAATGCCTGCATAATGATCAACATGGAAAAAAAATTCTAAGAAGATGGCTTATTCAATAACATGGAAAAAAATAGAAACTTGGTTAAAGTGTGAGGTGATTGACCACAATCTTTTTGATGTCATCAAAAAAAAAAAGATTGACCACAACCTTCAAAGTAAAAGCATATAAAGAAGCCCACCTTCCAATAATTTCCTTCCTCTACAAGGAATTCAAGTGTTGATTGCATGTCCAACGCACGTCGAAGTTCAGTCAAGACTGGCAGCAAGTCCTATGAATGAAAGGATGAATTCACAAAGTTACCACCACAAGCTATATCAAGGTCTGGGTGTAAGCATGCATTTTGTGCACCACCCCTCCTAAAAACATAAGAATAGGTATCCTAGATTAACCTACTTTATATCCCCAAAAACAACTCATGAGTAACAAGAAATCAGTCTTCAAAACACATAATGAAATAAGATATTCAGAAAAGGGAAAACCATGCATAAAGACAATTAAAAAAGAAAATAGTTGTGACCAGTTAAAGTTCAAAAAGAGAGGAAAATACCATCAGTGCTTGTTTCTTTTTTGAATAAGAGTTCACGATCAAATCCCTTGAAACCTCGTTCATAGAGGATGTCAGGTGTCTTCTTCCATTCTGTAAAACCATTGAAAAGAATGTGGTAAGATCATGATAGAGCAAAAAGGTAACAGCAATAGTTGTTGAACCCTTATGATGCTCACCATACAGATGACATTTGCAATTCTTAAGTCTTTCTCCAATTCCCTGACCAAATTCATCCCCTTCACTGGCCAAAAGTAAGTATCAGCACCTTATTCTAAAGCTTTTTTAAAAAGCAAGTGGTCTAGAATGGCAAGCTGGCAACTGAAGAGAAGTTACACACGCCCTACTTCCTAATTTTTCAATGAACTTAGACCAAAATTGTTGATTATTTACACCAGAAGTGATGCCACATTCTTCAAAATATATTGGCTCATAATGATATAGTTAGGATCTAAACATGGTTGTAAGTCAGTCAAATATTAAATTAACAGTTTGATTGAGAAAATAATAATAAGAATAACAATACACATTACCCGGGCAAAAAAAATGACAACCTTGAAATATGTAAATACAAGAGAGGGGACAACAGAAAACAAATGTTAAACAAATACCTAGCATGCATAACCTCGTGGACCAAAACTACACAAAAGAGGTCGTCAATTCAATGAATTCGCCTCTTGAACTTACCCATTACTTCATGATGCTCCATAACATGGCGAGATAAACGCTCTGCTACTTTATCCAGTTGTGTTAATCTAAGGGCAGCCTATTTGACAGAATCCAATACAAGCATCTTATCAAGAGAATTGATAACATATAGAATGGCAATGCAACCTTATCTCAATCAAATAACAAGATTCACACGAGCAAATATTATAGAGATTCTCATGCGCCCTACTTAGTCACAATATTTGAAAACCAACATAAAAATCCACAATAGCGAAACTTTGTGAACACCCTTCATAAACACCAAATATCATAATAATACTGGCATCAGCAAAAAAACCATGAATTGAAAAGACAACAAAGGATATATAGTTTAATCTAGTATTTAATCTGTTCAGCTAGCAAATACACTGAAGTTAGTTGACCCACTTGTGTGACTTTGCTTCATTTTCCTTAATGAAGCACAAGTTGACCTATCTTGAGACTGTGCATCAAATCGAATAGAGAAGTAACTTAACGAAAGCCTGAAAACTCCAGCCAATCAAGCTGAGAGCTTGAGATTGTAAAGTAATTCAACTGTGGAATAAGGGAACACGGAAGGTGGTTTGTCAAGAGCCTATAGCCTATCCTATGTTTGACCTCGTTTGACATGGCCAATTTAAAAAACAAGCTAAACTTTGACTTTCTAAAAGGCCAACTAGGTAGGCCTATTTATTTAATATTAAGGTAGATACAATTAGAAATTTATAATCATTTTATTAAAGGTTATACCTATTTTAAATAGGCTTTCAAGTCAAGTCTGACTTCCAATAAAATTGGGCTTATTCCCAAGTCCCAACAAAAAGCCTATGATAGACCCATAAGCAACAGACTAGCAGGTCATGCTTAAGCTGGCAAAACAGCTTTTAAGCCTATTTATGCAACCCCTAGTCTATTTCCACCCCTACTTGCTTTAATCGGCTAGGAAAATCACACTCCTTCAACAGCATTGCAAGCCTATTCCTCCCACTAAATGGTTTAAGTAAAGGAATGGCTCCCCAGATTCTGTATCTTTTTCATCCAAAAATATCTATTTGAATAAAGCAACATCAGAAACACAACAAACATTCAACAAGAGATAACAATTCCCAAATAAATGCAAGAGATTAGCGTCAACGGTTAAAAAATATTATTTTTAATAAATAAAGAGGAAGCACCAAGTTAATATATATCATCAACTGTAAGGGTAAAAAAGTTATAAGTTTCTTTCAAACTCATTATACTATTATTCGTTGAGCAGAGAACATTTCACCTTAAAATATGAGAAGAAAATATTTTTATTGATAACAAGACTGAGAAACATGAATAATACCTGCTTTTCAAAATATGAAAGCTCATCTTCTTCAGATGGAACATGCTCCAAAACATGCCTAATTGGATCAAAATCCTGCATTAATATGACATATTTGAGTAACATCTGTACTGAATTCATTCACCTCATAATTAACAGTGATGAAAATTCCAATTAAGTGCAAAAATGAAAAGAAAATTTCAAAATATTGGCATGTGTAACAAAGAAATAGCCTTTTCTCTATATTTATAACAAAATTCATGTTATTGAATGTTTTCCTTCTTATTTTGTTGTATTGGACGATAATGGCATTTTCCTATAAATCAGTAGAAACCTGAAGAAAAATAAAAATGTAAAATTTATTCAATGTAGTATGCTACTAAGAAGAAGCTGTTATAAGCAAAACTGAACAGAGGGAAAAGTGATTAAACGTCTCTCCAGTAAATGGGACAAAAGAGAAAAAGAAAATTTTCCCAAACAAAGAAATTGTGGTTGCTAGTCAATAGAAATGTCATCCCTAGAAGTTCAAGTTATAAACAATGGGATAACCAAATATTAATGAAATATTAAAAATTTATTTTGTTTATATAACAGTTTCTAATATGAAGTGTTATATCTATGGTCAAAGCTACAAAACTAATCCTTACAAAGGAAAGTCCTATGTTCTAAATTCTAAACTGTTTCCAATCATCTTGAGTAATCCTTACAAAGGTCTCTTAAAACAAGGAAATATTTGGAAATTTCTAAAAGAGCTTATCTTCCATCTCCCAATGAACATGGACACACAGAAAAATATCTCTCCAAATGAGTAACATAGCCTCCATAACTCAAAATAGTTTGACACCTAACATAAGGGAAGTTCATGTTGCAAGAAAAATGAAAAATCAGTATAAAATTAACACTATAGTGATACAGGCAAGTACAACCTCCTCGTAGAATTCGTCCTCCAGTTCCTCCACTACATGGCCGTGAGGTCTGCTTCCATATATTGAACTCAACTCTTCTGAACTTGATGAAAGACTATACCGCTGATGAGGAGGTAATCCTGCAAGAGCACGAGCTACGGCAGCTGCAGCAGCAGCTCGAGCTGGAACCTGCTCAGCAAAATTTATAAAACATGAAATATGAATCTGACTTTAAAACCAAACAAGGAGTCTTTACATGAATACCAACATATGTTTAATGAGAACAGAAGCATAACCAAATAACATTCACCGTTAGGTTCACTGGTGGGCGTAAGGATTGAATTGTTACAGACATTCAAAATACTTGTAGTAGGGCAACCAAGTTATTATTAATAAAGAATGCAGGATGAACAGCTTCGTGAGCAACCATAATTCCATAAGTATCTAGGTTAACAAATTTCTCATCCTCACTAAATAAGAGACTACTACAATAGACAAGTGTTACAAAGACAATATGAAAGAGCATTTCATTTTGATTCTGAAGAATGCTTCAATCATTTAATATAGAATCAGGGACACAAGCGTCGGTTTATAATTATTAGTTATTGCTACCAAGATTATTAATACTATTATAGTTACCATGGTTGAAGATGAACAACGTGGTTTTATCAACAATAAAAAAAGATGAACAACGTGGAAGCAGACTACACTCAAAGCTATGTAACTCATCAACTCAATATAAACTAAGATATAAAATGTATGTACAATCACATCTTTATAACTGTCCAATGTCATATGTAACTGGATATTGATAATTTTAACAAGAGCTCATTCTTTTGGTCACCTAATGAAACTCCTTCTAGCAAACTAATTTCACGTGTATAACTTATAAATCTCTTCAGAATAGCTTATACAACTCTTCCCCGCTTCTACTAACTTTTACACCAAAAACTCATAAGCTTCCTACTCCAGACAAACACTAATAAATAGGAGGCATAAGCAAATCAGTGTTGTTGATGGCAGATGGCAGAATATGCAGGAATATCCGCCATATGAACACACTGTTGTAGCCTATGGCACCACCATGGCGAGCATCTCTTCACAAATTGCCTACAGTGGTTATCAAAAAATTTGCCACGCCATTCTGTCATGGCGACACAAAAGCCGCCATTTAACAACAACACTAAAACAAACTACTCAGTATTCCCTACTAAAACCAAAAGGATCTAACATCCTTGGCTTTTCACAAGTACTCTTACATAAAGCAAGTACCGTTACAAAATTTACTTCATGATGTCAATATTTTACCAAATCCAACTTCCAATTGTTTATAGTTAGTTATATACAATATAAACCACATTCTCACGAATTCGAACACAAAGTCATGCTCGGTGTGAATGAGTACAATCTAACCTACAACGTCAAAATTACAATTACTACAATTCACAATAGTACGGTCAACATCAAATCATAAACTCGCATTAAATAAAATACTCCTTCCCGAATAAAATAAAAACATCAATTTTATAGTTATGATTCTTGCTTATATTTCATTCCAGAATAGTGCATAAGAAGCAAAAAGTCAAAAACCGTTAACACATTTACCTAACTTAACCATAACCAGATAACACCGTTCAACTATTCAATCACACAGCATTATCTACAACTATAACTAAAATCACACATTCAAAAATTCAAATTAAGCAAAATCAGCAACGCAATTGTGAATCGAAATCAATCGAAAATTGATGATTTAATTACCTCAGGCCGATCAGAAACAGGAGGAAGTAATCCAATCGATCTCGCGGACCTAACGGAACTCAAGATCTTTTCACCGACTTTGGATAAATCCATTGCTCCTCCTCCTTGAGAGAGCAACAAGAAAGGAAGCAAGAAGAAAACCCTAGAACTGTCGATTCCACCTCCTTCACTCAAATCGCCATTGAAAATGAACGGATTAGTACCAAGTGCGGTTCCAAAGGGAAACAAATTCGGCTGCATCTCAAATCGAGTCGATGAGATCGAACGGTGACAGTTCCATCTCTGGAGAACGGAGAGTGAGATCTGACGGTGATGATGGAAATGGAATGGTGGTGAAGAGTTTTTTTTTTTTTTTACTTCAGTTTCTGTGATGGTACTGTGTGTGTGAATGAAAGCGATCGTTAAGTGGGTTAGAAATTGGAATTGGACACTGACTTTGAGCGCATCTTGTTTGGTTGGTTTACTAGAAGTTTACGTCGAATGGGAAGGGATGTTGAGATTAAAACATGGAAATTTTTAACATGTCATAATAATTATGATATCGTGAAAAGAGTAAATTCGCTCTAACTTATGTGACCCAACAACTGCTTGTTGTTTGGACAGGAAAGGAAGAAAGAGAATATAAAACAAAATTAACTACTGGGACTTAGATTGTGTATGCACATAAATAAATAAATTATTGTAATTTTTTTGACAAAAATACTTTATTAATAATAAAAATAACAATATAATATAAAACTGTTTTACACTCTCATGAAAATTCTTTATTTTATTATATCACTTTATATTTTTATGATTATTTTAAATTAGTGATATGAGATAAAAAAAATTATAATTTTAAAATTGTTGCCATTGTTTATGTATGTTTATTAAACTCTAAAAATAAACAACTTTTTAATGTCAATAATTTTGTCTCGAGTATTTTTTTAACATGCAATGATCTTATAAAATGTCGCAATAAATAATTTTTGTATCTTCAATTCATTATAATTTTCATTTTAGAAAAAACTTTTGATTTTAACAGTAACTTATGAATATCTTTATAGTTACAGTATATAAAAATTAAATTTGACATATAAAACAATATCACTATATTGTTCAACATGTTAACTTTTAATAATTATCAATGTAAAATAGTTATGATAAAAGTTAAATATTTTTATGATTTGACGGTTGTGATTGTTTGATATGTAAAAAAAATTTGTAAATATAATCTTTTTTAGGCTAAATACCACATGTGGTCCCTTAACTTAATTTCGATTAACGATTTAGTCATTTATCTTTTTTTTTCCCGATTTGGTCCTTTATGTTTTTAAATATACGATTTAGTCATTTATCTTTTTTTTTCCCGATTTGGTCCTTTATGTTTTTAAATAATTTCAACATTATCCTTTAAGTGGAGTTCCGTTAAGAAAAAGTTAAAAAAAACTCTCATATGGATCATTGCATATGTTCATCAAACCTCTAGGAACGATTGTCACTGATCTGAAGTGATGTCTATGGAGTATAAATACCCTATAGCTTCAGTTTTAACAAGTAAATCATACTACCAAACTTAAAACAAACTTTGAACATTTTTCTAAAATATTTCCAAAACATAAAGGGTAACTTTTTCTGAAAACGGATGAGAGATTTTTTAACTTTTTTCTTAACGGAATCCCACTTAAAGGGTAACGCTGAAATTATTTAAAAACATAAAGGACCGAA
>JBBPBQ010020323.1:46042501-46087390 GCA_037974755.1 Cicer yamashitae | reverse complement strand
ATATAAATGACAAAACTATAATTGTTGAAAAATTATATTTATTTTAAAAATTCAAATTTATAAAAATATTTTTATGATTTTGATAATAATTTTATTTTTAAATACGATAACTTTAATAGATTTTTACTCTATTAAATTATATAGAATTACAAAACTACACTTATGGACCTATGGTTAAATTATAAATGTTTTTTAAAATTAATATTTTATGTTTTAATTTAAAATTAAATTCTATTACTTTTTTATTTAAATTTGCCTTTTTGTGTTTTAAATTTTATTTAAAAAAAATAGTTGAGTAAATTATATTTTTATTCTAAATTCCAGATTTTTCAACCAACTCATATTTAAAATAACAACTCATATCTATGTTTATTCATCGATAACTTAAAACTCGATACCATAATTTATGTCATATATGTGACTATGTGAGTTCTATCTTTTTAGACCAAAATGGCCCTGAAAAGAACAAACAAAGACGTATATCTAAGTTTTATATTTTCGTCGTGTAGCCATTAATTACTTTTTCGTGGACCTTTAAAGAAATTTCGAACGAGTAATGTTTAGTTCGATTTATGAAAACACAAAAAAGAAGATAGTTGAAAAAACAAGGAAGGAAAAAGGAAAAAAAGGGGGGAAGATTTTCTCATCAACCAAACAGATCTCATATCTGTCACGGTTTCACCACCGTGTATTTTCAATTTCAATTAATCGTTAAATCATTTCTCCGATAACGAAACCACCCGGAATAACAATCCGAATGGCTCCAATTCCGCCTGCGAACGGCGTGGATGGAGACGACGAAAGAGAGGAAGAGGAAGAAGAAGACGACGACGAAGAGGAAGTTGAAGACGAAGATGACGAAGAAGAGCCAAGACTCAAGTATCAGAGAATGGGAGGAAGCGTACCTTCGCTGTTAGCTACTGATGCAGCGTCGTGTATTGCGGTTGCCGAGCGGATGATCGCTCTCGGCACTTATGCCGGTACCATTCATATTCTTGATTTTCTCGGGAATCAGGTTAGCTAGAATTACTTCGATTCGTTGCATTGTTTATCGATTGTTGTGAATTTGTGGTGTTATTGCTCGAACTGAAGCTGCATAGATCAATTTTGGAGAATGAATTAATCAAAGGGTGTTTAGATTGAGAAAATTTACTTTGTTTTATTTATTTGTTTATTTATTTTCACTCTATTAAGTAAAATTAATATCAGAAAAAAGTTGCTTCTAAATCCATAGTGAGATTGAGCAGTGACAATTGTGTTAATTGACATTCTCTTCTGGTGAATTTTAATAATTTTGGATATTGTTTGGTTTGTGCTGACAAAATGCCCCTTTGAGGAATATCGCGTGCAGTGTTGTGGATTGTAGTTGTTGTCTTGTTATAGCCTATGAAACACAATTACCAGACACTGACACTTCGACACCGGTAATAAATTTGAGAAAATGAATTAATTGAATGTGAACAATGTGTCGGTGTCGTGTCAATTTCCTTCAATCGGAAGTGTTGGTGCTACAGTAGCCAATTGCTTGCTTGAGTCATATTTAAGAAACGAACATGTTTCTGATAGAGTGACTTTGTTACAGGTGAAAGAATTCTCTGCCCATGATTCTGTTGTTAATGACCTTAGCTTTGACTTACAAGGGGAATATATTGGAAGCTGTTCTGATGATGGATCGGTTGTTATAAACAGCCTTTTTACTGACGACGAGATAATGAAATTTGAGTACCATCGTCCCATGAAGGCGATTGCTTTGGATCCTGATTATGCAAGAAAAACGTCTAGGAGGTTTATTGCCGGTGGTTTAGCTGGGAATTTATATTTAAATTCAAAGAAATGGTTGGGCTATCGGGACCAGGTTTGTAAAATTATTGTTAAAAGTCTTAGCAGCACATATGTTCTGGATGGTACTTTTGGTTTATTAACTATATAATACACTGTCCTCTTCGCGAAAAAAGGTTTTGCACTCTGGTGAAGGTTCAATACATGCTGTGAAGTGGAGAGCAAGTCTTGTTGCTTGGGCCAATGATGCAGGAGTGAAGGTTTATGATACTGCCAATGACCAGCGAATAACATTTATCGAAAGACCACGAGGGTGCCCGCACCCCAAGCTTTTGATTCCTCACTTGGTTTGGCAGGTTAGTCAAATATCTGTATAGGCATGCTGTTGGGCTATGTCTGTTTCTCAAGCTGAGTTGACTTGAAGGCTTGTTCTATCACTTTGACATTTGAACAGCATCAATGTTGGTATTTCATTTTTGTTCCATTTCTTGATAAAATAAAACCGCTGAACTTTATCTTCTATCACTTAATAGGATGACACCGTCTTGGTTATTGGCTGGGGAACATCGGTCAAAATTGCCTCCATAAGGACAAATCACCATAAAACTTCTAATGGGGCATACATGCAAGTTCCTTTGTCTGGTATGACCCGGGTGGATATTGTGGCATCTTTTCAAACCAGCTATTTCATCTCGGGACTTGCCCCTTTCGGTGATTCTTTGGTTGTTCTTGCTTATATTCCTGGAGAAGAAGATGCAGATAAGGATTTTAGTAGCACAGCTCCTACACGGCAGGTACATATATTCCTTGCATATGGCGAAATTGTTTAACACCTCAGGGTGTCCTTGCCCCATATTATAAGCTACAACTAGTTTTCTGGGTTCATTCTTCTATGTTCACTTGAATGAAGTCCTCGGGGCATTTTATTTTGAAGTCATTTCCTGGTCCGTTTTAGTTGAACATATTAAAGATTTGAAACTTATTTATTTTTTGTCTGAAGGATCAAATAATGAACTGACTCAATTGGAATTTTTGTTTGCTTCTTTATGTTCGATAAGTGACTGAACCAAACCAGCATAACGTTGCTTCCCGAAATTAGTTATTATCAAGCACAAACAGCTATTACATCAGTTGATATGTTATGTCCCATTGCAATTATATATCATTTTATTTTCCATCAGTTTTGTGGATTCTAGAGAATAATGAATACTAACTGCATAATGTTAATTGCATTTACATATGGCAGTAATAAAAGTTTAAGTATGGAAGCAATGAAATTATTGTTGCCTGTGTCAAAAATAAAATGTATGTTGTGTATTATGAGAAATGGGGTAGTTCTTTCTCATACTATCCTCGTCACTAAATCTGAAAATTTTACTCTGTTCTAAAGTTGCGTAATCAATTTTGAACAGGGCAATGCACAACGACCTGAAGTAAGAGTTGTAACATGGAATAATGATGAACTTTCAACAGATGCTCTACCAGTACATGGGTTTGAGCATTACAAGGCAAAGGACTATTCTCTTGCTCATGCTCCCTTCTCAGGTTAACATTTTGTTATTGTTGATTATGATGTATTGATAGAAATTCGATCAAAACTCAGTCAGTTATGCTGAATCCACTGTGTTATTCTTCTGTGTATACTGATATCAGTGTGGTATTATGTGTGGTGGATTTACAGTGGAAAACAAATAACTGAAAGAGAAAATAAATAACATGGGGTATTTGTGTGAACCTGCACTCTCTGTCACTCTTCACTTTTTCTTACCCATCTATGTTCTCCCTCTTCTTCTTTTATATCCATACAGATAAAACTTCCTCTCCCAATTCCCCTTTGATTACCTTACTGACAACCTATTACATTAAACATTATGTACTTGGGATCTAGGACCTCCATTGATAGGACACTAGGCATATTCTAGAAGGAAGTGGGGTCATGTGGGAGAGAATGAATTAGTTAGTGATGTGAGCCTTAATGATAGGGAGTTCAGTTAGAGAGGGAGAGAATATACATGTGGAAAAAGGTAATATATATAGAGAGGTAGTGTCATGTGGAGGGGAATTATATTGGTTATTCTGTTTTACAGATTATACTGGGGCAGAGGGTATTCATCCTCTGAAGGAGCTTTGCTCTGGGGATTATAGGGGGAAACTCTTGTAATCATTTTATTTTAGTAAATAATACACTAATTTCATATTATTGTGTTTTGGGTTTCCATCATTCATGGTTCAAGAAAATGTAGTCCGTTACTCTGTTTTCATTTTATGCTGTCGCTAATATTTACAAAAGTGCTACTCGGTTTTCACTGTATTTTTTATTTTCAAAGATTTATATACAAAACAAAGAAAATAATTTTTATTACTTTTACTGTTTTTTATACAAATCTTTGAAAACAGGAAATGAAGTAAAATATATGAAAATAGAAAATGCTTTCTCAAACCAAATAGGTCCTTAATTTCCCTTGAGTGCCTTTTGCAATCTCTTACATTAACCATTGTCTTTTTGGGATTTGGACCCTCTCCGTGTTTTCCTGATATATACCTTAATAGTATGTGGTTTCCTACATGCATGTTTTGTGTATGGATGGCAGGCATAACAAATGTTATTTTTCATTCACATGTAGGTAGCAGTTATGCAGGTGGTCAGTGGGCTGCAGGTGATGAACCACTATACTACATTGTATCCCCAAAGGATGTAGTTATTGCAAAGCCAAGGTTAATATCAAGTTCATTATCCTACTGCACTGTCGTAATTTTGTTGCATTTATGTATGGGTTATCGCCATAAAAGATAAGGTAGGAGAGGGGAAGAAGGATGATAAACATGCTTTAGTTAGTAATTACTGTGATGTTCCCCTTTGCTTATTTTTATAGTTTTATGTTTGGTATATGTACTTTAAATGAGTGATTGTGTGTTTTGGGGGGATTTGGTCAGAAAAAAATATATATTTTTCTACCTGCAAATTTTGTCTTAAACCTACCTTATGCACCTAGCATGATGGATATTTTGTTTTTCTTTTTGTATATTCTGTGTCCGTGACTTGTCAGCACTATGCATGGAAGAATCAAGAATTTACAAATGCAGATTGTTGTCCAGTTCACCGGTTGATGTGTTATTCATATTTGATTTTATTTTATTTCACATATCATTAGAATTATAGGAACATACTTTGTTAATCATTTTTGTCAAAAGGCGCCTACAGAAAATGTGCAATGCTTTATCTATGTATGAGATTCTTCAACATTTGTAATAGGAAAGCAAAGTTCTTTTTTTCCCCATTGATTTGCCCCTTCAACATATGCTGCTTTGTCACAAACAACTTGATTGCTTATGAGCAAATCCATCATTGCTCTCAAGGGGCTAGAACATATAAATAAAAACAATTGAAGTATGTTCTTTAGCATAAGTTTCTAGCTAAATAAATTTACTGGGCTTTTTTTTAATGTCTGAAATGTCCTACTTTTTTTTTTTGACAAAAAATGTCCTACTTATGTTGTGAGATTTTCTACATATTCAAAAGAAATAATAATTAAAATATGGACAGAAGTTGATGCGTTTTGATAATCAGGGATACTGAGGATCATATTGCTTGGCTTCTTCAACATGGATGGCATGAAAAAGCTATAGCTGTGGTTGAATCTGGCCAGGGACGGAGTGAATTACTTGATGAGGTATTTAATTTTAACTTTATCCTAATTCAATCTATTTTCTGAATTTTTTATGATTATTAGAGTTAGATGATGTATAAATATACATTATAAAGAGTAATTGTACAACACATAATTGGAATAAGGGCATGCTTATATGTATATGGAGTAATGGAGGGACTGTTTATTATATAGTAATTGTATAACACATAATTGGAATAAGGGCATGCTTTTATGTATATGGAGGGACTGTTTATGTTGATTGCACAAGGCCAAGGCTCCTCAATTGTTTTGTTTCTCAAAAGCCTTTTAATATGTCATCATGTATTTTGCTAGCAATGACACTGTATATGGACGCTCAAAATTCAAGCTCAAAGGAAAATAAAATGAAACCTATAGTATTTTCCTATTTTGTGAATTCTGATCGTATGATATAAAGCTATTGATCCCCTTTTCTTACTTGATGGAAAAACTTGAATCTGATTTGATTAGTATTGAAACATGATTTACACTGAGCGTTCATTGTATTTATTTTAAATACATTATAATTATAAATACAGTAAAGGAGTGCTCTGCTTTAGACACATATTACAAACATAATATGGTCAGAGTAGTGGTTAGATCCTAGGGTTGCTGTTCATCTTTCATTCCAATGACTTCCACATCTTACCAGCTGAGTCTCTTCTGGTGCGACCCACCTATGTTATTAATCTCCGATAGCGGCGTCGCCGACTCCAAAATTGGGTTAGCAGGAAGCGGGAAAGGCGCTATTCTAATATTTTTATATTTATCAAATAATTAATACTATAAATATATACTAAACAAGTTGTATTAAAATGTTTATTTTAAGTCATTTATACTATATATGCATAATATAAATAATTTTATTTTCTATTTTGGGTTTTATTTATTAGACATGTAAGAGTATTTTTGTTTGTTTTATTTGAAGTTTTTTTCGGCACTTTGTTTAGGTGAGACAACAAATAAAGGGAAAGAGGGCAACGCCCCTCTGTCCAAATGTTTGGTCCATCATTGGGTTTTACACTATTACCGCCAAAAACATTTGTGAGGCATTAAGAAAATAATTGGCCTATAGTATGGTTTATTGTAGGCACATTATGTTAAACTCAAACACTAAAACTGACACACTCTTCTCTAAACCCTAAAACTAAAACTAAAACTAAAACTTCATCTTCTCCAAAAGACATGCATCCTCCTCTCTCTTACTGTTGCAGCCCACCACCGCCCCACTGTGTCTGTAGCGCCTCTGCATTGTTTCGCCCTCATCCTTCGTTTCTTCTTGTATCTTCTTTCTCACCTCTTCTTCAATTCTTCTCGGCATGTGAGGGTGGTGGCAGAAAATGCCAACTCTTGGGTAGAAAAGTGAAAAACAACATATTGTAGCCGGGAAGTCTTCTTTGTAATGGAAATGCGACCGCAAAAGGGCTATTGAATTGCGATTTTATCGCGATTTGCAGCCGCAAACACCACAACTATTGAAAGTGGATAGCCAGCAGCAAGTGCTATTAACAACATAGTATTATAGCAGAAACTTCTAGGTAGAAATTTGTATTACACTCTCCAAATGTACTTACCATTATGCAATTATCATTGTCATCAATGGATAATTAGCTTGTAACAGTACTGAAGTACTGTCCTCACATCCAAACAATATTTTCAAAGATTAACAATTACACAAATATAATACTAAGATCTTGGAAGACTAGACTAAAAAGTGAGACAGTAGTTTCAGAGATTAAAATTGATGAAGATCTGCAGAGCTTGTTGGCTGACATAATTTCCAGAACTTCTTTTTGGAGCAATTATAATGTTTGGAAAACAAATCTTCACAAAGTTTAGAGACATTCAAAAATTTATTTCCAAAATATATGTTGGAATTGCGGGCTTTGAGTGCGCATGATAGCTAAAATACTTGTAACAAGCTGGGTGCATATGACATGTAGGCTTCAGCTTGAGAGGGAGGGTTAGAACTAGTTACATTACTTTAACATATCTCTTAGTTGTATAGAGTAAAAAATTAGCTACTAATTAGGGAGAAATTGATCAATCACATGCTTGAGCATTCATTATATTTATTGCAAATACATTACAAATATCGTAAGGTGTGCTCTGCTTTAGACACACAGATTACAAATAATATATAATGATGTTTAAGTTTTTTATTTTCCTCATATCTTTGCAGGTAGGGTCCAGGTATCTTGATCATCTGATTGTGGAAAGAAAATATGGTGAAGCAGCTTCTTTGTGTCCCAAGTTACTGCGAGGATCAGCTTCAGCATGGGAGAGGTACCACATACGGCATACCATTATTTTTACTTTGCTGTAGAGTTCATATTTTGTAATTGAGTGTTCAACGGACTGTTTTCACCAGATGGGTCTTCCACTTTGCACATCTGCGTCAACTCCCTGTTTTGGTTCCTTACATGCCTACAGAAAACCCCAGACTACGTGATACTGCTTATGAGGTTAGTTAAAACAAAGTGCTCTCCGAAATTCACAGTATTTGTACTGAACAGACAAGATATAGAACTCATCTATTCTGCTTTTGATTCTACAGGTTGCTCTTGTTGCACTGGCTACAAATCCATCTTTCCATAAGGATCTCTTGTCTACTGTAAAATCCTGGCCATCTGTAATTTATTCTGCGTTACCTGTTATTTCAGCCATTGAACCACAGCTAAATACCTCGTCCATGACTGATTCACTCAAGGAGGTTAAACCTGATTAATTGTATTTGTATGTTGAACCTGTCATTGTCAACCATCTTCTTTTAACACATTCTTATTCTGTGGCAGGCATTAGCGGAGTTGTATGTAATCGATGGACAATATGAAAAAGCCTACTCATTGTATGCAGATGTAGGTGGTATAATTAATTTTTCTTGCATTTAAGCAGCAATTACATTAATTAAATATCATACGATTGCTTTATACTAGAGTCTATTGTCTATTTTGTTTTGGCTGCTAACTCACTTTCCTATATATTTTATTGGTTGATTTCAGCTTATGAAGCCAGAAGTATTTGATTTTATCGATAAACATAACCTACATGATGCAATTCAGGAAAAGGTATAACTGTATTTTGTAGAAGTTAAATTTTTGAGTACATGTTTTTTTTTTTGTCTTAGAAGAGCTGATAAAAACCACCATAATTAACTCACACAACTGCGAGGTCCCGGGTTCGAACCTGGGATATGATGTTCAACCTAACAATATCGGCATTTATCAGTTAAATACATGTTTTCTATATAGCTCTCGATGTTACGTAGTGTGCAAATTCATATTTAATATCTTTGTTGGCATTTAATTTTAAGCTCGTGAAGAGTTTTCTTACCAAGCATAAGTTACGATCTGCTTATCCATGTTTATTGTATCTCTTTGATATATTGAGTGCATATGGAAAAATGTATGAACCAACAAAGAACTATACCTGATTTGAGAATTGGTTGATTTAGATTTGAACATTCTCAGACTCGTTTATAGAGGAGAAAAGTTGTTTAATTATATTCTTGACTTGGTATATGAGCTCAATTGTTTTTAATTTGATTTTAATTTCTTTTTGATAGAGACCCGAGTGAGGGCTCATAAGGAAAAACGGGGTATTATGTAATATTGAGTGTGGTAAGGATATATGGTAAGTAAAGAGTGGAGTAGTAGGTTAGTTGGCAAGTTTGTTATGCCTTAGTAGTATAAATAGTGAGGTGACTGAATTGTGAGGGGTATCCAAGAATATTTGAGTAAACCATTATGGTTAGTCAGAGAGAGAGTTTTCTCCTTCTCTGAAGAGCTTGGATCTGGGGTAGATCGGGATACTCTCCCTTCTACAGTTTTTCTCACTTTATCAATTACATACACTCTATTTTCCGTTGTGGATTCATTTCGTTACTAAATTTCTGTTTATGAAATATGGGGTTCCATCAATTTTTATGATAAATGGCTCTTATTTGTTTAATCTCTGCCTGTTCAGGTTGTCCAACTGACGATGCTAGATTGCAAGCGTGCAGTTCCTCTATTAATCCAGAATAGGGAATTAATAAGTCCACCAGAGGTTGTGAAGCAACTTCTAAATGCCGACAACAAGTCTGATTGCAAATATTTTTTACATTTATACCTCCATTCATTATTTGAAGTAAATCCACATGCTGGGAAAGATTTCCATGATATGCAGGTAGGTTTTGTTTCTTTAATCTGCAAGCATCCTTTGTTTTGGTATATACAGTGAAATGTACGCATCGGATGAAAGGCATGTATGTGTCATTTGAGTTCTATTACTGTCTTGTTTTCTTATGCAAAATAAAGTCATAATCCTCGATAAGTGACAACTCTAGTTTGAACCTTGGTTCATGACAAACTACGTGAAATGCTTGACAAGAAACATAGGACTCAATGTGCAAATTAGTATGTAGTCTTGTATGTAATTGAATATTTCATTTATGGCATTCAATATAACTTTTTCTGCTGAATGTGCTTAGGTAGAACTCTATGCGGACTATGATCCAAAGATGTTGCTACCTTTCCTTCGTAGTAGTCAACACTATACCCTTGAGAAGGTGATGAATCAATGACTGACTTTGGCAATTATATGTAATTTTTGCTTGTCAGTCAAACACTCATAATTGTTTTCCAGGCTTATGAAATTTGCATTAAAAGAGACTTAATGAGGGAGCAAGTCTTCATCTTAGGAAGGATGGGAAACGCAAAAAAAGCCCTAGCTGTTATTATAAACAAATTGGGGGATATAGAGGAGGTATTGTTGTTTTCGGTTTTGACCAACATCTAAATCTTGAGTCACAATTTCTGGGATTTTAATTTTTAGTTTGAAGGGTTCATATTTTTGGACAGGCTGTAGAGTTTGTTACCATGCAGCATGATGATGAACTCTGGGAAGAATTAATCAAGCAATGCCTTCACAAACCTGAAATGGTACATCAGGATAATTAGAAATGTATATTCAGAATACAGGCCTGCTGTTTACTTGCTTTAATAAAATGTGTTGTTTTGCTGAAAAAATACCTGTTTGGGAGCTAATCTTTAACTTTATATTCTATTTTTTTACCACAAAACTGTTGTTTTAAAAAAATACGAAGCATCTTTTATATGTTTTCTGAATTTTTCTGTTGTCCAAATATGTGATGGATTGGAAACGTCTTTTAAAAACAACACTTGAAGACCATGCTACTCTTTCTCTTCATAGTCTCCTTTCTCTATTTTTTCTGTTCATGAACAAATGGAACATAACAGTTCTGTTTTATTGTCTTTGGTTCTATCTTTGTAGTTCTAGTGAAATCAAACTACAGCACATTTTTTACCTTAAGTCTTGTTGTGCTCAAATTTTGATATAACCATAGAATAAAACTCGGTTATTGTCTGTCCTATTAAAACCTTTTTACTAAATACAATTGAGATATTACCCTGATTTATTTTCCTTTATCTGCCCTATAATCAGAAGGGATCTTAATTGTAATCCTACTGTTATAACTTTTAAATACATAATGTTGAGGGTTAATCTCTCAAGCAATTCAAATCAATCTTTGTCGATTGTATTTTTACAAACCTGTTTTAGAAACCAAAATTAAACAGAAAGTCAGAAAGATCAGGCCCGGTATTTGCTTATTTTGTTTTTGTATACCTACGCTTTCTCATCTTGTTCTTAGTTTTACTCTTGTAATTAACAGGTGGGCATACTATTGGAGCACACAGTTGGAAATCTTGACCCTCTCTACATTGTAAATAAGGTTCCCAACGGGTTGGAAATACCTCGGTAGGTGATAAATGTGATTTAACAGAACATACATTATTACATTACATTTTCACATCATATAATATTTTTCAAAACAATATTTGGGTTGTAGATCTCTTTAATTGGTAAATAAATGCCTTTCTCACTATTCTGGTTATGTCTCTGCATGTTGTTCACTTTCTTTAATTTTAACTGATTGTTTGGATAGCAAATCATTATGGCTTCAAGTTCCAGATATAATCAGTAACATTATATTCTTCACTGAGTAATTTTTCTCTGTTTTTCTATAGGCTCAGGGATCGGCTAGTTAAAATTATCACTGATTACAGGACTGAAACATCACTCAGACATGGGTGCAATGATATCCTTAAGGTGCTTTTATTTTTTTCCTCTCCCTCTCACCTTAACATAGAAGGGAAAATTATTTGATCTCAATAATTTGATACAGTAAAATATCTAACCAATTCTCTGTTTGAAATAGGCGGATTGTGTCAATCTTCTAATTAAGTATCACAAAGAGGCACGGCATGGAATTTCTTTAGGTAATGATGAAGACGAGCCACGAGTTAATATGAGCGATAATCGTGCCTCTCAAGCATTTGATAAATCCCTAAGTCTGAGAACCATGGAGATGAAGTCAAAGACTAGGGGAGGGGGAAGATGCTGTATATGTTTTGACCCATTTTATATACAGAATGTATCAGTCGTTGTTTTCTTTTGCTGTCATGGTTATCACACAACTTGTCTCACGGATTCATACTACACTAGTAGCACAAAAGAGGTTAAAGATACTCCACATGAGACAGAAACTTATGATGATTACAATGGTTATGTGGATGATGCCAGCGATGAAAATGAAGAAACCAAGTCGGACAGTCCTCGTATGCGTTGTGTTTTGTGTACTACTGCTGCTGCTGGTTGACTGTGTTTATGTGTGTGCGTGTCCACAACTTGTGTTTGCATGGTGTGTGGTTTCATTGTCCTCTCAATTTTTAAAATTATTTTAAGTTCTTACAGTTTTTATTTTTTGCTGTCTTGATGGTTGCGGCATATTCTTCTTTTACTTGAAATGCCGGTTCCTATAAAATTTCAATAGATGATTAAGTGTCATAGTAACATATGTGTAGCAAGGTTATTTAAATCAGACCGGCATGGCTTCTCGGGCCGGTTTGATCGGGAATTGAACTCATGGCCAGTCTGATCATCAGAACGGATTGGTTGTGCATATGTAAAAGATTGCTTGTTGATATTGTGCTGCTTATAAGTCGAATTTAAATATCTATTAACAACCTGCTAGCAAGATTTTGGTATACGAGCGTTTTGTTTTCAATGCACTTTATGCATCTATAATTTTAATGAATAAATTTTATCTATATAACTGTTTATATAACTTTGATAAACACAAAATGATGTTAAACTATACCCTTTAATAAAATTATACATTGCAAATTCTGTTTATGATATTGTAGATAGTTTATAAAATATTGTCCGTATACTACCTGATATTCTTGTATTCACATAATCAACCTCTCTCAAACCTTTAGATTTACTTTTGTCAAGAAAAAAAAGGGAGAAAAGGAGACAGAGAAGTGAGTGAAAAAAAAGTTAGGTTAAAATGCACTTAGTCTCTATATTTTACTCAATCTATAATTTTAGATCCCATGTTTTATTTTTTGCAATTTTGATAACTCTATATTTTGAAGCTTGAGAGATTTTGTCAAACCCTCAATTTTACTCCAGACTTTGCTGACGTGGCAATTTAATAAGGTGATGTGACAATATGTCATATTAAATTTATATTTTTAATTATTTAATAATTCATTTATAATAAAATTATATTTATTTCAACAATTACTCGATAACAAAAACTAGATATATTTCATTTAATTTTTAAAAATAAAATAAACAAAAACTAAAATGCAACGAAAAATAAAATGTGAAAAGAAAAACTTAAAAATTTCAAATATTTTGTCTCTATGTGAATCTGTAAATTTTTCACAAAGAATTTGAGTTTGAGAAGAAAATAAAGCCTAATACATATTTTTTCCCAAAAATCTTAGATGTTTATGAACATTTATAAATAAATTTATATTTATCTAACATTAACGAGATCGAACCCACAACTTATCAGATTCAGTAGTCGTCTTTTAACCACTAGATTAAACCATTGAAGTTCAAAAACTTAATTTTTTTAGTTTTCTACTTGTCACCCCCTCAATGAAGTTAAAAAAGACTATTTTACCTCTTTTATAATATATAAAAATAAAAAGAATTCGAAATAGAAAATTTCAAAAAAATAATGTCATTATTTTGAAACAAAATTTACATTTTGAAAATTTGAGTAAAATTCTAAATTTTCAAAACATTCGAAACTTTTATATCCTTCGAAAGTTTCGAAATGTAAAATTATGTTTCGAAAAATTTGATTTTCGAAACTTTTGAAAAAAATATGTTTCAAATTTTTGAAAGTTCTTAAACTTTTGTTAAAGGTACTTTTGAAAATTTTAAATTAATTCAAACTTTCGACATATTTTGATTAATTTGAAACATTAAAAACGTAATTTGTTGTTTTTCAAAAAAAATCGAAAGTTTCAAACAATACAAAATTTCTAAAATAGAAATAGGAAATCTTCGAAATAGAAATAGAAAATTCTAGAATAGGAAATTTTCGAAATAGGAAATTCCAAAAAAAAAATGTAACTATTTTGAAACAAAATTTACATTTTAAAAATTTGGGTAAAATTTTAAATTTTCGAAACTTTCATCTTCTTCGAAAGTTTCGAAATGTAAAATTACATTTCGAAAATTTGATTTTCGAAACTTTCGGAAAAATTCATGTTTTCAAATTTTGAAAGTTATGAAACTTTTGTTAAAGTAGAAAGCTTCGAAAATATTTTATAAATATAATAAATTGTATTTCGAAATTTACAAATCAATTCAAACTTTCGAAAGTAAACTCATTTTGTATTTCGAAAATTTTATAATCAACCAAAGTTTCTAAAATTTGAAAATTTTCTAATAATTTTTGTTAAAGTTTCGAACGTGAGTGAAAAGAACAAAAATTAACTTTTTATATGTAATAAAAAAGATAAAATAGTCTCTAATATATTAGGGGTGGAAGATATAGGTGAGGTGGCAAGTACAAAATTCATTTTGTTTTTGTTTGATTAAATCAAAAGAGCCTAAATTTAAAACAGCAAAACATTGTTATTTTGGATGGATTAAACTTGTCCGATCCAAATAATTCCAAGTCCCACGTTCTGTTTTACAATAAAGCCTAAAGTTAAAAAAGAGAGACAGATGGGTTGAGTTTTGGAAAATTGGATTTGGTACTCAAGAATTTGACTTGTACTCCCTCAATATATAAAAAATTCAATTTTATCTCTTTCATTTTAAGATAAAAAAATTGCTCTAAAATCATACCCTTTATCAAAATTTCTAGTACTTAAATTATTTTTTATTAAAAATCTGGTACATAAATTAATACTACTATAAATTGTATTTTCAAAATTAAAGTAATATAAATTGTGTACCAGAAATTTTGTCAATATAATTTCTGGTAGTTAATAATTTTTTGGAAAATTATGTTTTAAAATTCCCGGTAGTTAATTTTATTCTAACGGAAATTTCAATTTTAAAATTTCTGTTACATAATATCTTTTTATATTTTATTTAGAAATTCTTGCTAAAAAAAATTAAGTAGGGAGCTGAAAAAACACCATTATAGTATTTGAGTCCTTTTAATATTTGACCTTTTTTAGTACATCAAATTAAACTCTAATGAATTCCTAAAATTAGTAAATCAATCATTTCAACAAAAGTTCCTAAAATCAGTAATTCACAACATCACGATTCAATATTCTAGCATAAATTTCTTTTGGAGCCCTCCCTAATTAGGACATGTACTAATATTAAATGTTGGCCCTATAATAAACTAGATTATAAATATATTAAACTGTACATACTATATTATACTATACTATACTATACTATGTAATAAAATAAATTATTTATTAATCTATTAATTCCACACTCTAGCTGCAAAAAACAAATATAAACAAAAAAAAAGTTGAAAATGGAAAGAAAAAAAAATTGACTCGGATATTTCAGGAATGAAATTTCCGGGAATTATTTTCAATTGAAATTTTCAGTAGTTATATTTCAACACCAGAAATTTCAAAAATGAAATTTTCGGTTGAAAACAACTACCAGATATTTCAAATTTTCGATTGAAAATAACTGTCTGAAAATTCATTTTCGAAATTTCTAGTATTGAAATATAACTATCTAAAATTTTAAATTTAGAGACAAAGATTACTTTTTCGAAAATTTGGAAATGTGGAAATATGATCAAAATATCCAAATTTATTTTAATTTTTTCTATTCACTTAAGCATATTTTAGTAAATTTAAGGAGAAAAATTATAAACGAAGAAGTACAAGTCAAATTATAAACGTACAAAATTCAATTTTCTGAATTTTGTTTTTTTGACTCAAATAGGAATAACCCAAAGAGTTATTTATTTAGAAGAAAAAAATAACCCAAACACATAACCATGCAACATATCACCAAAAAAATACCAATGAAACAACAACTGAACTAATACCAAACAATAGAGAAAAAAAAAATTTGTATACAAACAACAAAAATTAAATTCTAATAAAGAAGTTAAATATATTTTTAATCTCCAAAAAATTTAACTTTTGAATTTCAGTCCATGTATAATATTAAGTAGTGCTTTTAATCTCTATACAAATTTTAAAAAAATAGTTTTTAATGATTTTTTATAAGTATATTTAAAATATTATAAAAAAACTATTTTACAAACATTTAGAATTAATTTAAAATTAATTAAATATGAATTTTAAAATATAAAAAACACAAGATAAAAGTAACAAAAAATATGAATTAAAATTGAATGTTGCACTCATTTTTAGTAAATGAACTTTTTACAATGTAAATATGCTTGCAAAAATCTATTTAAAAATATATGTTAACTTAATAGAAAAGAATAAAACTATATGGCGATAATTTTATAAAATTAAAAATTGTCTTCTTTTTACAAATATCAAAATTGAAAAATTAAATTTTATAATAACTACAAAGGAGTATGGGTTTAACGGAATTAGACCTTCGCAGTGTTGTTAACTTGGGTTCGAATTTATGCTGGAAGAGATATCTATATTAAGGCTTTGTTTGGTAAAAATTAGTTGATAGCTTATAACTTATAATTGTTAAGCTAATTGAAGTGTTTGATAAAATTAATGATTTAATTAGCTCAAAAATGTAAAATAACACAAAATGACATTATTAATTTAAAACAAATTTTATATCACTAAATACTTAAAATATTTGTAAATTTCTAATTGAATTTTTTAATTAATTTGAAATTTATTAATAAGATATATATATATATATATATATATATATATATATATTATCTATTTAATTAAGTAGTTTATTTGAAATTATAATAAATAAATTATTTTAAATCATTTCTTTAAAATATTAAATTATTTTAAAATTAAAATTTACTTATAAATAATTTAAAATTAAAATAAATAAATTATTTATTAATCTGATATATTTTTCGCTTTTCATAAATAACTTACCAAAATAATTTATAGTTTATAATCAGATTTTTAATATTTGAATAGCTTCAAATAAAATTACAAAAAAAATAAATAAAAAATATAATAACTAAAAACATATTTAATACTTAATAATAAATGAACACAGAAAACGAAACGCAGATTCTCCCTTTTAGCTTTGTATGTTGTGAATATCCTTATTTTTACGCTCTGCTGTCTCTGTTGTGCTCTTTGTTTTTTGGTCAACGACTCTGTAGTGCTCTTTTGCTGGGGCCAGGGTTGCCCTCTTCGACTCTGTGTCCGTACTACATATACATAAATCTCGGGCTTGCAGAGCTGTCAAAATGGGCTAGCCTGAATGGGCCGGCCCGTCCAGCCCGCTAAAACATAGGGTTTGAGCTTGAAAATTTCAATCCGAATTTTTTCAGGGTTTTTGAGCTCGGTCCGAATAAACCCGTTAACCATTAGGGTTAGCCCGTATGGGTACCGGGTAGCCCGCAGCCCGTATAATCACTTTTTTTTAAAAAAAAAGTAAAATTGGGCTACCCGCCCAGCCCGTCTAGGGCCGGGCTCGAGTAGTATTTTAACAACCCATATTAAAATAGGGCTTTTTAGCCCGATCCAAAGAAACCCGCAACCCGTTAGGGCCGGCCCTAAATGGGCCAGGTAGCCCGTTTTGACAGGTCCTTGCTAATGTAAACTCATTTACTTTTAGAAGTATTTTTTTTTTATAGTATATTAGAAATTTATAACTAAAAAATAGTTGAAGACTTCGGCTAAATTATTTGTTAGGTAAATTATTATTTTAATATTTGAAAGTATAGAATGATGTTTTTATGTCTCTAATTCAACAAAATATTTAAATTAATTTTTAAATCATTAAAATTTTAGTCACTTTAGTCTATGAAGTTATAATGATCATGAACTATTTTGTTCATAAATTGAATTTTTAAGTGATTTTTATTTTGATCATAAATTGAATTTTTAAGTGATTTTTATAATAATAAGTTATATTTTTTATGGACTATTTTAATGATTCGATAACTAATTTAATTTTTTTACTGAATAATAAAAAATGACAAATTCTTGTATTTTGATGGGCTAAAATGGTGGTTTACCTTTATTTCTTTTTAAAAAATAAGTGGATGTATTTTATGTTAGAATATACTCACTATTTTTTAAAATGATTATGTTGTCGTAATATTTGGTAAAAATTAGTCTGTATTCCATTAATTTTGTGTATATATATAAATAAAATATATGATTAATTGATACCATGATGTCAAACTTAATATTATGCGACACCTCTGATAATTTTTTATTGCATATTTATTTTATAAATTTCACTATTGATAAAATATGATAATTTAAAATCATTTTAATATGTCAATAAAATATATTAAAATTAACTTGCTTAATATAAATTCATAAAACATTAATTTTGATATATTTTGTTAATACATTAAATAATTTCATATTTAATGTTATATTTTACATGCATAATCTATGTTATAATAAGTTTCAACACAAATATGGATTTTGTAAAATAGATATGCCATAAAAAATTATAAAAGATTTCATAATATTAAGTTTGTGTGTGAGAGAGATGTGTAGTTGTGTAGTGCTCTCTCCTTTTTCATTTTATTGCTTTGTTTGGCTCATGCTGTGCTTTCTTGCTGCATCTATTTTCAGGCTCCTATTTGCATGATTATATATCAGAATCATGTGATGAGAGTGGTCCTTTTTTGTACCACACTACATTCTGCTACATGCCACCTGCCAAATTAAACTATTTTTAGAATTCCTCTTCTCATTGCATTAAAGAAAATGAAAGTGATGTATTGTCCAAGATTGTATATTTTGTTTTTATCATATATATAAAAATTGATAACAAATTAAATAAAGTAAACAACTCAAAAGTAGAATCACATAGTAGCATAGTCAGGAGCGAACTAGGATTTAATTGTGGGAGGGTCCCATTAACAATTAAGTTTCACTAAAAGGTAATGTTATTGAACAATAGGATATTATTAAAATAGATAAATGATATATTTAAAGTTGTTAATATTATTATATTTAGTTAATATTATCACCACAAAGTACTCTCTGATTGATGTTTCTCAATATCATAAAAAGATGAATGAAGAGCAATAGTAATTTAGAAATTATAATTATATTCCATTTGATTAAAACAATATTTATTTATTTAAATTGATAAAAATTATATTAATAGAAAAATTCAATTCCAAATTATTAAAATAAAAAAGGTTGAATTTGTAAATAATTTCGTAGCATTCAGATTAATAATATAAAATAATAAATAAATAATTACAAATGTGGCAAAGTCTACCCATACATCTCGAGTTACAATGTTAATGACGCCAAAATCATCGATTGCATTTGTATTGGATAGAAATTATTTTGTCAATATGAATTAAATGAACATTGCATCGAGACAGAAAATTAAAATATCACATTAAGACAACGAATAAAATAACGTTGCACTTGGACAACTAAATCACAAATAAAAACGAAAGATGTGTGAAAATCATTTATTTAAATAATAATTGTGACCAAATGATAACCTTCCTTCTCTTCCCTACACCCTCACCAAGATGCTTTACTCATTGCATAAACCAATTGAATTGAAGCAATGCTGAACTTATTTGATGGTAAGGATTTCCTAAATGCATCTGTTGGGGTTTTCTTCTACTACAACCTTTTAAACAAAAATTTCCTTGGTTTCAACTACAAGTCTAATGAAATGTAATTTAATATTTATGTGTTTAGACTTCTTATGCTATATTTAATGCTTACATAGGTAGCATTTAAGTACCTTAGAATCCACTTCAAGTTCCTCGGTCTAAGATTAGCCATAAACCTAATCCTCAATACATTAATTTTACCACATTAATCAAGTTGTCACATAAATATCTCATTTTTCAAATTATCAAAAGTCAACTTTAAAATACATAAATGAAAAAATATATATATTTTAAAAATTAGAGAAACACAATTATAGATTTAAAAATAAACGGACTAAAATCATGAATGAAACAAAATATAAAAACCAAAAATAAAATTAAAACCTAAAGATTTAAGCAACTCATAGGAACTCATGTTTTAACAATATAAATCATAAATTAATCATCCCTATGATTTTTTACACCAATATAAATCATAAATGTTCATGAGTTAAGATTAATGTCATTTAATAAATTTACATAAAATTATCTTTTGACATGTTTAGTTATATGTCACTAATTGATTTTATTTTTATAATTAATTTTTGTTAAATGTAATTCAAATTGACCTTAGAGTTAGCTAAGAAGGTTAGGATACAGTTAAAAATTAAGTTAAGTTGGTTATAGCGGTTACTGTACAAACTGTTTGCTATAAAATTCCAATACCAAGAAATTTTTTGGTTGTAACTGATCAATCATCGTTTACCAGAACATTCCTATTTTTCTTTCTTCTTCTCAATTTCAATTCCTCTTAGTTATACAATCTATTCCAACAATTGGCACCAAGAGCTTGGATTATAATCCTTGGGAAACACGAGTGCAAGTGTGAGGGAAAAACAAATATTTGGAGAAGTATTAAAAAGAAATAGATGAGGCACACACACAAACATAGGCACTGCAGGCTCGGGTCAACAAGAAGTCCAATCAAGATGGAGAGAAAAACAAGAAGTGGAAGGGCAATTCAAAATGGCACCAGAAGCACGATCAAGATGAGGAGGCTGGAAGTTCAAGAAATCAGCAAAATAGTGATAATAAAAGCAAGAAACCATATGGCAAGAATAAGTTTAACAAGAAGGGGATTCAATGTTATAATTGTCAAAAATGGAGGCATTTTGCAAATGAATGCAAATCCAATAAGGTACAAAGAGATAATGGTGAAGCTCAACTGGCCTAGGCAGATAGTTCTGATTCTGATGAAGTGCTACTGATGACTGTTACAAGCATAGAAGATGACTGCCCAGGATTATGGCATCTTGACAAAGGCTGCTCAAATCACATGACTAGCCATAAAGATTGGTTTGGGAGCATTGATGAGAAGGTGAAAAGGGAGATCAGATTTGCAGACAATAGCACAGTTACAACTGAAGGAGTTGGCAAAAGTCTTGATTCAAAGAAAAGATGGGAATCAATCTTTCATATGTGATGTGTTGTATGTGCCAAAAATGAAGAACAATTTGTTGAGTCTTGGACAATTGCTGGAGAAAGGATACTCTATGAACATGGATAAATGAAGATGTATGATAGTGCAAAGAGGCTTGTCTTGAAGGCACCACTGTCCAAAAACAGAACCTTCAAGATTGACATTAAGATCAGTAAAAATCAATGTCTAGCAGCTGAATTCATAAGTGAGGATTGGTTATGGCACCAGAGGTTTGGACACTTGAACTTCAGAAGTCTTCAAATGCTGCAGAGCAGGGAAATGGTTCTAGGAATTCCAAAAATTCATATACCAAAGGAGATATGTGAGGAGTGCTGTCAGGCAAAGCAGCATAGGAATTCATTCAAATCAGAATTGCCAACTAGATCTTCAAGAATGATGGAGGTAATTTTTTCTGATGTTTGTGGTCCTTTTGAAGAAGTGTCAATAGGAGGTAATCACTACTTCGTATCATTCATTGATGATTTTACAATGAAAATTTGGATATACCTAATCAAAAGAAAAAGTGAAGGGCTTGAAGTTCTTAAAAGATTCAAAGTAATGGCAGAAAATCAAAGTGGTCTAAATTTGAAAATCATGAGGACAGATGGAGGAGGAGAATATAACTCTCATGAATTCCATGTTTTTTGTGAAAAAGAAGGAATACTGCATGAAATGACTGCACCATACACTCCACATAATGGCAATGCTGAAAGAAGAAATAGAACTATATTGAATATGGCTAGGAGCATGCTGAAGAGAAAGAAAATGCCTCACAAGTTTTGGCGAGAAGTAGTATCAACTGCCGTGTACATCTTAAATAGGTGTCCAACCAAGAGACTGGGCACTAGGACACATGAAGAGGCATGGACTGGAAGAAAGCCAATTGTTAATCATCTGAGAGTGTTTGGCTCATTGTGCTTCACACATGTGCCAGTCCAAAACAGGAGAAAACATGATGACAAGGCTGAACAAATGGTGTTGTTGGGTTATGATTCAACTAGGGCCTACAAGTTGTATGATCCAAGCAAGAACAAGGTGGTGATAAGCAGGGACATACTGGTGGATGAATCAAGAGGATGGGACTGTAAAATGAGTGAAGCCAGCTCGAGCAGTACAGCCACCCCAAACAGACCAGCCAACCCAATCAATCCAGCCAGCAGGGCAGTAGTAGTGGAACCAGCCAGCAGGGACAGCAAGTCAGCCAGCTTCTGAACCTATGAGAAGATCTGAAAGAGCTAGGAAGACTTCAGTTACATTGAATCCATATGAAGTGACATCTGACTCAGCCATCAATGCAGATGGAAAATTAATTCATTTTGCTTTGTTGGCTAAATTAGAAGCAGTAAGTGATGAAGAGGTCTTAAGTGATCCTAGATGGAGATTAGCAATGGAGGAAGAGCTCAAATCCATAGAGAAGAACAAGACTTAGGAGCTAATGACCCTGCCAGTAAACAAGAGACCAATTGATGTGAAATGGGTCTATAAACTAAAATTGAAGCCTAATGAACAGATTGCCAGGTACAAGGCCAGACTTGTAGCAAAGGGATTCTTGCAGAGACATGGACTGGATTATGATGAAGTGTTTGCCCCAGTAGCTAGAATTGAAACAGTAAAGCTGGTAGTCTCGATGGCCAGTTCAAAAGGTTGGTTTATGCATCAGCTGGATGTCAAATCAACATTCCTCAAGGATCCGTAGAAGAAGAAGTGTATGTAAAGCAGCCACCAGGATATGTGAAAACAGGCAAAGAAGATCATGTGTACAAACTGAAGAAAGCTTTATATGGCCTGAAGCAAGCTTTTAGGGCCTGGAACAAGAGGATTGACATATTCCTCATAGAGCAGCACTTTGAAAAGTGTGTGAATGATCGTGGAGTTTATGTCAAGAAGGAAACAGCAGCAACACCTGAACTGTTGATATGTCTTTATGTTGATGATCTACTATTAATTGGCAGTGATGAAGTAAAAATCAAAGAGTTCAAAATCATAATGGAGAAGGAATTTGAGATGATTGATCTAGGCATGCTGTCATATTTCCTTGACATTGAGTTTGAAACAAAAAAAAATGGAATTTTTATGCATCAAAAGAAGTATGCAAATGATGTATTGAAAAGGTTCAAAATGCAAGATTGCAATGGAACTAGTACCCCATCAGAAGCAGGGTTGGTGTTGTCCAAGGAGGGCAATGAGGAGCTGGTTGACCCTACAACATTCAAGCAAATTATAGGATCCTTGAGGTACTTGTGCAACATAAGGTCATATATTGCATATAGTGTTGTGTTGATTAGTAGATACATAGAGAAGCCTAGGACATCACACTACATGGCAGCAAAAAGGATTTTGAGATACATCAAGGAAACCATTGAGCTTGGTTTGTTGTACCCCACAAATCTGAATGGAGATGAAGCTGAACTTGTTGGCTTTACTGATGCTGATTGGTGTGGAGACAAAAATGATAGAAAAAGTACAATTGGCTATGTATTTATGATCAATAACTCACTGATCTCATGGTGTTCAAAGAAGCAAAGCAAAATAGCCTTGTCCACTTGTGAAGTTGAATATGTGGCTGCATCAAAGGAAACTTGTCAAGCATTGTGGCTGGCTGAATTGTTGACAGAATTGGGATTAAAAAATGTTGAAGCAGTGAAGTTGAAGATAGACAACAAATCAACAATAGATCTAGCAAGACATCCAAGTATTCATGGAAGAAGCAAGCACATAGAAACAAAGTTTTATTTTCTTAGAGATCAAGTGATGAAAGGGAAAATAAAGCTGGAATGTTGTAATACTAATGATCAAAAGGCTGACATCCTAACTAAATGATTGAAGAGAGTGAAATTCCAAGAGATGAGGAACAAACTTAGATTAACATTAATTGAAGCACTTTGAATTATGGGGCATCTTAAATGTAATTTAAATTGACCTTAGAGTTAGTTAAGAAGGTTCGGATACAGTTAAAAATTCAGTTAAGTTGGTTATAGCGGTTACTGTACAAATTGTTTGCTAAAAAATGTCAATACCAAGAACATTCTTGGTTGTAACTGATCAATTTTCGTTTACCAGAACATTGTTGTTTTTCTTTCTTCTTCTCAATTTCAATTCCTCTTAGTTATACAATCTGACCCAACAATTTTAACTTGAAATTAAAATTTGTAGTTGATGGAGCTAAATATCACTAGAAGGGGGGTTGAATAGGGATTTTGGCTTTTAAAAATAATTTCAAGTGTTTATGAATTTATGTCCTCTCAGAGAGGATGCGATCTGAAAAATGGTTTTTTAAACTTTTCAAATGAAAGCAGAATAAATGCAAGGAAATGTAAAGAGATAGAGACACAACTTTTATCCTGGTTCACCTAATGATGGCTACGTCCAGTCCTCACAACCTTGTGAGATTTCACTAAAGATCAAACAGATCAGCCTCTTGCAGAGGATGATTACACTTTGTGTATTCTCAAGCTTCACCAAGCTTACAATCAACTTTCAAATATTTTCAAGTACAACTTACTTGAAAATTACAGAGTGATATGAGTATGATTTGTTTTCTCTCAACTTAAACACTTTCTAAAAAGATATTTCAAAGATCTAGTATATGGATGTAGAAAGTATGATGAGAGGATGAATATTGCTTATGATAAACTTTAAAATTCTTGATCTTTTTCTGCAATATTTGTTGTGTGTTTAATGAAGAAGAGCTTCCTGCCTTTTATAGAGTCCTTGACAGCTCTTCCATGTGTTAAACAACTTCATGACCGTTGAGGAGGATGCATCAAATAGTCCAATGGTCTTTGAGCTGAAATTACAGAACTGCCATCCAGCTATCCTTGGACCTATGTTGTCCATCCTCAGCCTAGTCATTGGACTTTGGTCTTGTGTAGCCTTTTACTTTTTTCATTCTTCAAGACTTGTGACTTCTATTTTGAGTTTGTTTGAAGTTGCCTTTCTATATATTGACTTTGTTTTATTTTTCCAATCATCCAAGAATGAAATATAGGGTTGCCCTTAGCCTTTGCACATGGGATGGTGTTTTGCAAACATGTGACTTCTTGAAAACCCAACGTTGAACCATTCTTGAACCTAGTACAACTGGCCTTTTGATTTCTTTTGATCAAATGCTTTATATAATTATTTATTCATGCTGTCTTGACTTCCTTTGATGAACTGAGAACATTATTTCCGCGAGGATGGTTATTCAGCTTGAAGACCCATCCTCTGACCTATCCTCCAGCTTGAACATTTAATGTATTAGCCCAGATTTTTCTTCCTTTTGATCTAGTTGAGGATTAACCTGTTTTCTTATAATAATTCACTCAAAAGCATGGATTAGTATTAACCACAATCATAATCTTTAAATAATTTTGTTATCATTAAAATCAATTGTCTCAACAATCTCCCCCTTTTTGATGATGACAAAATTCTTTAGATTATGATTTTTAAATATGATGATGTAAAATGTTTATGCTCCCCCTGAATCAAGTGAGTAATTTATTTTTTAAAATTTTAAGTGCTTAAAAAATTTAAGTGCTAATAAAAAAATTACTCCCCCTGAATGTATGCCAATGATATGAATCTATCAAGATAAAGAAAACCATAATGATATTTCAAACCAGTAATGTTGTAATGGCATAAACCCTAAACATAGTCATTTCAAAACATAGAACAACAAAACATTAAACAGCAAAACATCATAGCAGCAAAACATCATAATCATTCTCCCCCTGAATTTGACAGCAGCAAAAAAATAGGAATGATTAGGCTACTCAGGAGAGGATGGTTCATCAGAGGAGGAGGAAGGGGAGGAAACAGGAACAGCAAACGTGGGAATGGCAGGGAGCTTAGGAAGAGACACATTAGGATCAGCCGTATTGACCATATGTTTGGTAACCCATTCAAGAATGAGCCCAAATTGTGCAAACGAGTTCTGAAGGTGGTCGAAACGATGAATCAGTTTTTGCTGATCCTTCCTGATGGTTTTCAGGAGCTTCATATGCTTAGTGAGCTTCTATTCCTTAGTACGTGGGTCAGGGCCAGAGTCCTTGGGCTGATTATTGACGCTGGAGCTCTTATTCTGCGAACTTCCAGCATTGTCCTTAGAGGGTTGATCATTTGTTGGCGCTAAAAATGAGTCAAGAGAACAGAACCCAGTAGGAACCTCAGGCAGAGGTTGGGGTTATTCAGGAACAATGTCAACATGAGTTGAAAGAGGAGCAGAAGTAGGAGGTATCAGAATGTCTTCTTGCAAATCAGGAGGAAATTCCTCAGGCAAGGTTTCAGGTGAGAAATGATGATATGTAAGATTTAGATCAAAGTAAAGTTCTTCACCGTCTTCCATGAGAGCACGAGGACCAGTTTTGACAGCATCCTCATGAAGAGGATCATTAGCGAAATGAGGTTGTGACTCTTCAATGGGCATATTTAAATTAGAAGGCAGCGGAGGGGATTTTGGTGGAGAGGGAACAACAGTGGACAGAGGCGGAGAAGGAGTGGGTGCAGCTTCCATAGTGGTCTCTTGAGGTGGATTGGGAGTATCCTCAGAAGAAGGTTGATCTGATGGTTGTTCAAGTGGAGCAGCAGTAGAGGAGGAACTTCTTATTTTCCTTTTCTTTGAAGTGGTCGACTCAGTGGGTGTTGTAGATGGCTGAAGGCGCATCTGTTTAACATTCTTCATGGAGAATATGTTATTAAACTGCAAAGAAGGTTCATCATCCAAAGGAACCTTGAAAAACTTGAAAAGCTTGGTTAAGATCATACCATACGATGCTGACCTACCCAAAATTGCTGCATTTAACATGAAGTTGAAAATGATGTTTCCCAGATGGAGAGAGGAGCCCGTGATCAAATGATGTAGGAGAAGAATATCCAACTCAGTTACTTTTTCAAAACTGCCAGTGCGAGGGACAATGCAGTGAACACAAATGTTGTGTAGAATGCGACACAGTGGGAGAAGGTTTGAAGCAACGTGGGGTTTAGTGGGTTGGATGAAAATATTGGCCAAAACAGAAGAGCGAGTGATCCTGCACTCAGAGTACCAATTTTCAGAAAAGAAGTAAGCTCCTTCATTCCTAATATCAAGGATTTGACATAAGGTAGTTGGATTGATTTCCATGAGGACACCTTTCAGAATGATGGTGAACCCAGAAATTCCCTTAGACCAGTTTGAATCAGCATATAATGCCCTTACCAATCGAGGGTATTGAGGCTCATTGATTTTGAGAAATGAGGTCCAGCCCAACTGATCAAAGATTTCTTCAACATTAAAGCCTCCTTCCTTTAAGTCATCCAAATCAATAATTTTGCCATTTACCACAGGTTTGTTGACCCATTTGGATAAGTAATTTGTTTCGTGGTCAGCCGAATCAAAAATCGAATTTGGTCTAGATTTTTGTGAGGGTGAGGACTTTGTTCGTTTTGAGGAGGATTTGGATTTCTTCGAAATTTTTTTGATTTGGACTTTGTTCTTTTTAGTAGGAGTTTTAATTGGTGGTGAACAAGGGGTTGGTTCAGTGGGAAGTGTTTGATCTGAGTCTTCTGATTCCACAAGGTGAATAGTAGAGTCTTGATGAACAGATTTTTTAGATGAGAGAACACCAGAAAGGATTCTTGAGGATCGTCTGGTTGGAGCAGAGGATTGAGTGGATGATGAATGTTTGGAAGGTTTGGGTGAAATGGAGGGGAGAGAGGTAGTGACAGAGGGTTCAACATTAGATAATGAAGTTTGATTTTCAGTGGTGTTAGATGTAGTTTCCTCAAGGTGATCAGACTCTGCACTAGAGTAATGATCCTCAGCCTCTTCATATTCTGGAGAGATGATTTTTCTTCTAGCAACAAACTTAGTTCTTGCCATGATTTTTGAAAGAGAAAATTAATTCTGGGTTTAGAGGAAATGAGATGAAGGACAACGAGGAGAGTGATGAAGTTATGGAGTTATGGAGTTATGGAGGATGCTGATGGAAGATAAAAGAAAAGAGAGAAAAAAAACGTTGGAGAGAGAAAGAAAATAATGATGCAGTTTGCCTAGGAGGATGTAACGTGATTGATTGGACAAGGCGTGCAGGGGGCGTGTGAAGCACGCGTGTTGGAAACGGCAGTTTCAGCCGTTGTAGCATTAAATGCTAGCGCGAATCAAGGAAACGGCGCCACATGGACGACCCAATGAGAAAGGCAGCGCGTGCACGCAAGGTCTGGGGCAATTAAAAGCAGAAACACCAAAATGGACTCTGTGTCCTCTGGGTTCTTTCCATCCTCTAAACTCTAGGCCTATTTTCCCCCTCTTTTTTGTTTTTAAAATCAGATTTGATCTTTCACAAAAATATTAAAAGTTAAAATAATAAAACAAAACATAAACAATAAACAAAACAGAAATGATATAATGGATAAAACAATTAATCAAATAATTTTTAAAAAATCAATGATGGAGAGTTTTTCCAAAATATTTTTAAAACGATCCTCCTGGAGAGGTTTCGTAAAAATGTCTGCCAATTGATTTTCAGTGTCAATGAAAATTAATTCAATGTCACCTTTTTGAACATGATCTCTTATAAAATGGTGTTTAATTTCAATGTGCTTAGATCTAGAGTGCTGAATTGGATTTTTTGAAAGATTTATAGCACTTGTATTATCACAGAGGATGGGAATATTTGCGTACCTTAGAGAATAGTCCTCTAGCTGGTTCTTGATCCACAGTAGTTGGGAGCAACATTGTGCAGCTGATACATATTCAGCCTCTGTAGTTGATAGAGCAATGGTACATTGTTTTTTGCATGACCAACTTATTAGAGATTTACCAAGAAATTGGCATCCTCCACTTGTGCTCTTCCTTTCAACTTTGTCTCCCGCATAGTCAGTATCACAATAAGCTATGAGGTCAAGATTTGAACATTTTTCATACCATATTCCCAGATTGATTGTTCCAACAAGATATCTCAAGATCCTCTTAACTGCAGTAAGATGAGATTCTTTGGGAGAGGCTTGAAATCTTGCGCAAAGACCTACAGCAAAGACTATGTCCGGTCTACTTGCTGTTAAGTATAATAAGGATCCAATCATCCCTCTATACTCTTTCTCAGAAATTGGAGTTCCTTCATCATCTTTGTGAAGCATGGAGGATGGGTGCATAGGAGTTCCCATACTCTTGGCTGAACTCATGTTGTATTTGTTGAGAAGATCTTTAGTGTATTTTTTTTGTGAGATGAAGATGCCGTTTTTCAATTGCTTGATTTGTAATCCAAGAAAGAATTTCAATTCTCCCATCAAGCTCATTTCAAATTCACTTTGCATGAGGTTGGCAAAATCTTCACACATCTTTTCGTTTGTAGACCCAAAGATTATATCATCAACATAAATTTGCACAATCAATAAATCCTTTTCAATAGTTTTCTTAAAAAGTGTTGTATCTATCTGTCCTCTTAAGAAACCATTGTCTTTTAAAAATGAACTTAACCTCTCATACCAAGCTTGAGGAGCTTGCTTTAAACCGTAAAGAGCTTTTGAGAGTTTATAAACATGATTGGGCTTCTTTTCATCCACAAATCCAGGAGGTTGTTTGACATACACCTCCTCATTTAAAAAGCCATTTAAAAAAGCACTTTTGACATCCATTTGGTATAGTTTGATACCTTTATGGGTGGCATATGCTAGGAGGATTCGTATAGCTTCAAGTCTTGCAACCGGTGCAAATGTTTCATTGTAGTCAATTCCATCTTGTTGATTGTAGCCTTGAGCAACTAGCCTTGCTTTGTTTCTTATTACCTCTCCATCCTCATTCAGTTTATTTCTGAAAATCCATTTTGTTCCAATGATGAATTTTTCAAGTGGAAGAGGTACAAGGTTCCATACCTTGTTTCTTTCAAATTGTGAGAGTTCTTTCATCATGGCTTCAACCCATGATTTGTCACAAATGGCTTGATCAATATTTTTGGGTTCAATTTGTGAAATCATGGCCATGGCAGCTGCATTTCCTCGTAGAGATTGTCTGGTTCTTACTCCATCAGCCGTGTCTCCAATAATCAGATCTGGAGGATGATAAGTGACTGTTTTCCATCCTCGTGGAGGTTGCTGAGAGGATGGATCAGATTCATCCTCTTCGTTTGGACTGGGTGCGTTGGAGGATGAAGGTTCATCTTCCTCAGATTTATCAATTTTTTCTAAGCACAAATCATCAAACTCATCAAAAATAACATGCATGGATTCCTCCACAGTTTGAGTCCTAAGATTATATATTCTATAACCTTTAGACGAAGTGGAGTATCCTAAAAACAATCCCTTGTCAGATTTTGAATCAAATTTTCCCAAATTTTCTTTATTATTTAGGATGTAACAATAACACCCAAATATGTGAAAATATGAGATGTTTGGTTTTCTTCCCTTCCATAGTTCATAAGGAGTTTTGTTTAAAATCTCAAAGGCATCATTTTTATGTTTTAAAAATAAGACCCAAGTAAAACGTGAAAAGTCATCAACAATTACAAATCCGTACCTTTTTCCACTAAGGCTAGGAGTTTTAATAGGACCAAAAAGATCAATATGAAGTAGCTCAAGAGGATGGTTTGTGGAAACAGCATTTTTAGAATGAAAGCTACTTTTAACTTGTTTTCCTTTGGCACAAGCTTCACAAATTTTGTCCTTTTCAAAATTAATTTTTGGAAGGCCTTTGACTAGTTCTAATTTAGACAATTTAGAAATAGTGTTTAAACTTGTATGACCAGCTCGTTTGTGCCATACCCATTTATCCTTTTCAATGGATACAAAACAAGATTCAGTAGGCAATTCATCAAGATATAGCTCATATAAATTCTTTTTTCTAAAACCGGAAAGAAAACTCTACCCGAGGATGAATGTTTAACCTCGCATAGATTGGGTTTAAAAATAACTTCAAAACCACTATCACAAAGTTGGCTAATGCTAAGCAAGTTATGTTTTAAACCATCTACATATTGAACATTTTCAATTTTGGCAGAATTTTTATTACCAATGATACCGGTACCTTTTATTTGAGCTTTATCATTATTTCCGAATGTGACCGATCCTCCATCCTTTATTTCCAATGAAATAAAGCAATGCATATCCCCTGTCATATGCCTTGAGCAGCCACTGTCCAAGAACCAAGGCTTTCTTTTGTTGATCAGAGGATGTACCTGAGTTTGAGTTTAATAGTGACTTAGGTACCCATATAGAGGTGGGTCCTTGTTGGTTAGTTCGTCCTCTTGTGAGGAATTTTCTTTTGTGATAACAAATAGAATCATGATGCCCATGTTTACCACAGAATGAACATCCTTTCTTAATGTTATTTGCCCTTTTCTTTGCATAACATCTTTTAAAAGTATGTCCAAGTTTTTTACAAAAGGTGCATCGTTGCCTATCCTCTTGTTTCTTTGGAATAAAAAAATTTTCATAGAGTTTTTGTTTTTGAGAACTTTTAAATCCAATACCAGCTTTGTCAATGATTCCAGATTGTGATCCCATAATCTTTTGAAAAGTATTAGTGGATTTAACAAAGTTGGTAAGATCATTTTTGAGTTCTTCAACCTCTATTTTCAAAATTTCCTTTTCTGCATCCTCTTCTGGAGGATGAGTTTTGACATTTCTTTTGTTTACAATAGATAGTTGTTCAGACAACTTCTCATGAGATAACTGCAAGTCTAGAATAGTTTGTTCATAATTTTTATTCTTAGCTTGAAGTTCCTCATTTAACTTCTTTATTTCATAAAGTTGGTTTTTAAGAAAACCACATTTATGAGACAAAGTGTTTGAGTCATTCAAAAGATTGTCAAATTCAATTTCTAATTGTTCACAATTAGGACAAAGTTCAGATATGATTACCTTTTCAGTTTCTGAGTTCGTCATAAGGCAGAGGTTGGCCTCTTCTTCCTTTTCTTGTTCCGAGGATGAGTCATCACTATCATCCCACGTGATCATCATTGATTTGTTTTTGTAGGGAAATTTTCTTGAGTTCTTTTTGTTCAAAGGACACTCAGTTTTGTAGTGACCCAGCTTGTTGCATCCAAAGCAAGTAATCTGACTTTTGTCAATTTTTTCTTTTTGAGGAGATCTTTTATCCTGTCCTCTACGATTTATCATCCTCTGGATTCTTCTGGAAATTAGAGCAAGTTCATCCTCTTCCTCAGATAGAGGATAGTCTGTACTTTCTTTCTTTGTGGCTTCTTCAGCTCTTTTGGACGATGAGCTTTCTGTTTGGCTTGATTTTAGAGCTATCATTTTTCCCTTTTTGCTTGGTTTGTCAGCCAGCAATAGAGGTTCATGAGCTCTTAGAGTTCCAACCAGGTCCTCTAATTTCATGTTTGCCAAGTCTCTTGCTTCGGTGATGGCAGTCACCATTGGCCTCCATTCTTTTGGTAAACTCCTCAAGATTTTTCTTATCCTCTCTTGAACAAAATAAACCTTTCCAAGAGATCTCAAGCTGTTAAGTATGATTGTCAGCCTTGAGAACATTTCATCAATTGTTTCATCCTCCTTCATCTCAAATAACTCGAATTCTCTAACTCCCATGTCAATCCTTGCTTCCTTTACGTGGCTTGATCCTTCATGATGAATCTTTAGAGTGTCCCAAAGTTCCTTGGCGCTTTTGCATTCTTCAACTCTATCGTATTCTTCCCTGCTCAAAGCACACGTTAGAAATAAATGAGCTTTAGAGTTTAGGAGTACCTTAGCATTTTCATCAGCCGTCCACTGTACTTGAGGTTTCTCGTCGGAGGTTGCATCTGTGTTGTCGATTCTGATGACATGATCCCCGTTCTCAACTACAGACCACATGTTGTTATCTTGTGATATGAGAAACAATCTCATCTTACCTTTCCAGTGGTAGTAATCTGTACCATCAAAGTAGGGAGGTCTGGTGGAGGATCCTCCTTCAGGAACATACTTAGCTTTTGACATTTTTTCTTTGGATCTTTTTCTCTTACACGGTTAGGTGTAATATTTCTAGAGAACCTTGCTCTGATGCCAATTGATGGAGCTAAATATCACTAGAAGGGGGGTTGAATAGGGATTTTGGCTTTTAAAAATAATTTCAAGTGTTTATGAATTTCTGTCCTCTCAGAGAGGATGCGATCTGAAAAATGGTTTTTTAAACTTTTCAAATGAAAGCAGAATAAATGCAAGAAAATGTAAAGAGATAGAGACACAACTTTTATCCTGGTTCACCCAATGATGGCTACGTCCAGTCCTCACAACCTTGTGAGATTTCACTAAAGATCAAACAGATCAGCCTCTTGCAGAGGATGATTACACTTTGTGTATTCTCAAGCTTCACCAAGCTTACAATCAACTTTCAAATATTTTCAAGTACAACTTACTTGAAAATTACAGAGTGATATGAGTATGATTTGTTTTCTCTCAACTTAAACACTTTCTAAAAAGATATTTCAAAGATCTAGTGTATGGATGTAGAAAGTATGATGAGAGGATGAATATTGCTTATGATAAACTTTAAGATTCTTGATCTTTTTCTGCAATATTTGTTGTGTGTTTAATGAAGAAGAGCTTCCTGCCTTTTATAGAGTCCTTGACAGCTCTTCCATGTGTTAAACAACTTCATGACCGTTGAGGAGGATGCATCAAATAGTCCAATGGTCTTTGAGCTGAAATTACAGAACTGCCATCCAGCTATCCTTGGACCTATGTTGTCCATCCTCAGCCTAGTCATTGGACTTTGGTCTTGTGTAGCCTTTTACTTTTTTCATTCTTCAAGACTTGTGACTTCTATTTTGAGTTTGTTTGAAGTTGCCTTTCTATATATTGACTTTGCTTTATTTTTCCAATCATCCAAGAATGAAATATAGGGCTGCCCTTAGCCTTTGCACATGGGATGGTGTTTTGCAAACATGTGACTTCTTGAAAACCCAACGTTGAACCATTCTTGAACCTAGTACAACTGGCCTTTTGATTTCTTTTGATCAAATGCTTTATATAATTATTTATTCATGCTGTCTTGACTTCCTTTGATGAACTGAGAACATTATTTCCGCGAGGATGGTTATTCAGCTTGAAGACCCATCCTCTGACCTATCCTCCAGCTTGAACATTTAATGTATTAGCCCAGATTTTTCTTCCTTTTGATCTAGTTGAGGATTAACCTGTTTTCTTATAATAATTCACTCAAAAGCACAGATTAGTATTAACCACAATCATAATCTTTAAATAATTTTGTTATCATTAAAATCAATTGAGAGATTTTGTCTCAACAGTAGTTTTTATCTCGATAATTGATTTTTAATTTAAAATTTATCGTTCAACTCAAATTTTACATCAATGTATTTAAATATAAATATAAATTATTTTATAGTAATCTCATATTTAACCACAATTAATTTTTTGTCATAGCAAAATATAACACATTCGTAGTAAGGGTGGACATCGAGCATGTTTGGATGGTTTCGGGGCAAAAGTGTGAAACCAGTCCAATCCGCGGGTGGTAATTATTGGCCCAATTTCGTCAGTTTTTTAATTCGGGTTTGTCGGGTGTCGGTTTTAGGTGGGTGGGTAAAAACGGGTTGGACTTTATTGGGCCTATTTTTTTTTTTATCAAAAAAATCTGGTCTTCTAAGTTCTGAGGTTTGGACTTCTAAGTTCTAAAATCTAACATGTTTGGGGCTTTGAACTTGTAGTGGCTACTGGCTGGTGAGTAAACCTCTTTTTTTTTTGGATAGATAACTTCAATGTAATAATAATAATAATAATAATAATAATAATAATAATAATAATAATAATAATAATAATAATAATAATAATAATAATAATAATAATAATAATAATAATAATAATAATATGGGCATGTTCGGTCGGTGATGGGTCCAAATAATCAACCCGAACCCACCCGACATAACTCTTATGAATCATTTTTTCTTCCACGCGGATCCGACTACCCACCTCAACCCGACCGCGTCACCCAAATTCAACATGGGTCGGGCAGGTATGGACGGGTCGAATTATCTTGTCCACCCCTAACTCGTAGGGCAAAAGAAAATTAAGGTACTATCTCATAAGGTTATGGAATACATTAATACATTATCCAACCCGTCAGAGCATCTCTTATGTGTCATAGTGGATGGCAGTTTCCGAACTTAGGACAACAAACACTGTTTTTTCTTTAAATGCACTAACACATTGTTCTTAAATATAATAAAACAATATTTCCCTTCACAAAAGAAAAAAAAAAAAAAAAACATTTTTCCCATCACCCACGTAAGAGAGAGGATTTGATATAGTCATGAAAGTAGGCTCGTATAGTATGCTTCTGTATCCGCCATTGTCCAGCACTATAACTCAAAAATTCAAAAATTGTTCTCATGTTAATTTTGGTGAGGCACATTCTGCCAATTCAACTTTATGAACATTTATTACAATTTTTCTCAACAATGCTAAACAATATTTTCTCTGTTTCGAAATATAAGCATTTATTTGATAAAAAAAAAATATATATAAATTTATTTTCAAATTATTAAACATATTTAGTTTTTATTTTTTAAATAAACCTCTAATTAATATAATTAAATATCTTAAAATTTGAAAAATTAAAATTTACTATATACAAATACAAAATTTATTTTAGTTACATTTATACATAAAATAGATATATTAACTGCACTATCTTTTTTTTTCCCTAAACTACACTACTAATTTTTCTTAACAAGAGAGAAGTATATAATAAGTGTTTATATTTAAAGACAGACGAAGACAAAAGAACTTAAGGTGGATCCACTTACTAGAATTTTAACTCTCATTTCATGACTCCATCAAATCATCTCTCTTGTATGGTTGTTTTGTAATCTATTGAACGTGTAAAAAAGTTTGCACTTGAGGCATATGAATATTAAACTCATCAATCAAGATGAAACACACCCTCAAAAAACAAAAGGGTCCAAGTGGGCCTACTTTTCTAGAGTATGCATTAGCCTATTTCAATTCCTATACACGAGAGAAAGAACAAAATTAAATGAAGGCGTGGCTCAAACAATATGAATGTTTGGTCTTGTCTTAATTACACATAATCACAATCAAGCAATCACTTTCAATATCTAACCGCAACAAGCAACACTCCTCGAGAAAATTATAATATTTGATCCATCTCCAATTCCCCAAATGCTCCCCTTTTGAACGATCCATAAAGATTGGAGAATATTCCGACAAGTAAAGTTCATCCTGGCTCTTAAAAATGTTAGAGTTAGGGTAATAACGAGCTTGGAACATTTGAGCTACGAGGCAAGAAACGTGTTGGATTATTCTCCAAATCGGTTTGGCTATAATATCAAAATTAATATCCATAAGTGCTAAGGTCAAAATTTGTTTATCTATTTTTAATGACAATAAACTTTATAGAATAAATATTAAATTTTATAAATGGTAATTTGCTAATGTTACATAAATGGATGAACAACTGCATTGTATTCACTCAATAATGAAAAACTATGAATAGTATCAGAAAATTATAATAATAGTATTAGAAGCTTAGGATGATATTAAAATAGTTTTATAAAATCATAAAGTTTAGAATGTTGTTTGTAAGTTTGGAATATTCTCATACATTGAAGCTATATAAGACTAATACAATCCACATCGATTTTTTTTGTGTTACATATTTTGAGGATATATTAATACACTACAAAAATATTCAACATTTTTTGAGAAATTGATTATCTAAATTATATATAAGAGTTGTATCTCTCAAATTTAAATAATGTTTTTTAATAAACTTTTAAACGATATAAATTTTAATTTGTTGTCATGGACAAGCTAGGGGCCATGTCGACCCACCCCCCATACATTCTTCACGGAGGAGACGTTCTAATTTTTTTTTATGAAATAAATTTATGGTGACTGAAGGATGTTTCAGTCGTAAGGAAAATTGTAGGTGTTATTAAACATTTATAAAAAAGTTATATTTATTTTTCGTAAATGGTAATATTCTAAATATTTTGGGAGATGAAAAAATCAAAGTTAACACAATTTTATATAAAAAATAATTTAAAAATATTATTTCATTCATCCTATAATATATGACATATTTGACTATTTCTTATATATTAATAAAAATTTATTGTCCAAAAAAAATGTATAAGAATTGTTAGGATAACGAGTTTTATATTGACAAACAATTAAAACCGTTAAATCATTAATAATGTTTGACTTGTGTCATAAGTAATTATAAAGTCACTCACATAATTAATTATAATTAATTTTTTTTTACGCTAACAGTACATGAAAATTAAACTCTAAATTTAAAATAAATTATAATGATCAAATTATTTTGAAAATAAATATTTTTTTTACAAATAGCTCAGTAATTTATAAAATGTACGCATTGAATTTTTACTAATTTTTTTAGTATAATGTAAAAAGTTATTTAGCGAAAGGTGAAAGCTGATCAGAGAAAAATAATATATTATTTTATAAATATTTATTGAAAATATTTGATTACGGCACCATCGTATATCCTAAAAAAATTTATTAAAAAAAATTGTTATTACCAAAAATATGGAAGTTATATTTAAATTTTTTTTATCTCCCGTAAAAGTGAGTTTAAAAAAATAAAAGATAAATATGTGATAAAATTGTTTTATTCTCTTTTTGTCTAATTTGTTTTTACGCATATATAACTTTTTGTGTGTTTTTTTCTTTTGTAGTTTTGTCGTTTTATATGGCGTTGTGTTAGTTCGAATGCGACGTTGTAGTTTCTTGTTTTATCATGGTGTTATTTGTTCATATTGATAAATCAGTTTGATCGAGTGCAAATTCAACTAATAATTTTGATATCATTAATGTTACACTTTCATAAACATCTTTATTTCGGACACCGGAATTTTATTATATTTATAGATTGTATATTTTATCGTTTAATACTATTAATTTAAATATTATGAATTTATTTATAAATTTATTATTTTCAATTTTAACGATTTTAAATTATAATATTTTTTATGAACGTAATTTATATCAATTTATATAAATAAATATTTTTTAGTCAAAAGAAAGTTGTTTTATTAATAAAAATGGTAACAAAGTAGTCGTAGAAAATAGAAAGAAAAAAACCTCGTTGCAAGGAAAGGTCGTTTTCTACGAGTTGATCAGGGCAAAATTTACCTCATCTTTGCACACTTTATGCTTGGATGTGTTTTATTAATAAAAAAAATCATATGTTTCTTAAAAACAAAAAAGGTAGAAAGATATATGTAAAGACAAAAGGGAGAGTCTTTAGCAGCTGTAGCGTCATTCACTATCCCTACTTTTTGGTTAACATGCTTCCGAGCACCTTCCTAGTATCCTCTTTCCACGTTTTTAGAACCATACATACATTTTTGTTGACTAAAAAACCATTCATAGATCTCGTATGTCAACTAGGAAAATGTTAGGAACATGTTTTTTTTAAAAAGATCAAAACGTGTCACACTATTAATTTGTTTTAGTGTTACTCGATGTCTCTAATTATAAACATTATTTTAAAAAAAATGTAAATATTAGCATTTTTTAATTTATTAGTTTTATTTATTATTTTTTCAAAATAAAACTTTTATTTATACTATTATTTGTTTTGAAATATAAAAATTTAACTTTAACACATTCGAATATAAATATTATTTTAAGAAAAGTAATATATAAAATAAACGCATTAACTATTTTATCAAACTTTTTTAATAAGAGTGAAAAAGCAATTGATGTTTGTAAGAAGGGAGAGAAGTAGTAACATTTAAATTGATATAAATTCTAACATGAATCATTTATTATTGCTCAATTTTAAAAAAAAAATATTTAAAACTTCAACGATTACATATAGACGCTAATTGTGACACCCTAAACTCTAAAATAATATATAATAATTTATATAAGAATTTTTAACTTTAATTCCAAAAATTTACTAGTAATTATAAGGTTCTCATACAAAAAGTTGTTTCTATTTAAATAAATAAAAATACAACTTATGACTCTCATTTCCGGTATCACCTATCGGGGCTTCTCCCAAACTTAAACTTCAAGACTCACTGACCTGTAATAACTGCGATTTTCCAAACGCATGGCCAAATCAGTCAAACACAAACAACGAATGAGGTGAGTTTTGAAATCATGTTGATAGTATAATATAAGTATGAAGAACACGCAAACGATCATAAAAGACCGTATCATAATCACATTACAATATATCAAAATGTTCAAGCAAATAGTACCATATTATAACATCAAAGTCACTCAAGTAAAATAATTATCTCATTATAATATGCATCAAATCATCTAAGAGAAACTATTATTACTTTTGAAACATATCAATCACAACAAAATAATCACAAGGAAATGCAATGATATGCACGAGCTTATACTCTACTTCACAATGTGGTACCATTTTAACTCTGAAGTACTTGGTTATGAGGCTTGATAATATGTCACTATTGTGGACGGACAATTCAAATTGGTCATGTCCTCATAGATTCCATCAACTCAACCCGATACACATATACACAACAGTCAAGGTAAACGTGTGTTGCACGGTAGCTCCCGACATTTGGAGTGCTACCACCAAGTCACATAGGAATTCCCCACCCGAATACCTCCAAGGTCTAACAATCTTGCCTTAAGACTCAACGGCAGACCGCCACGATCAAGCTCATTCAGTTGTACTTCCCCGGAATCACTAGGCTTGTCAGGCCCTACCAATATGACGACAAAACAATCTCCACTTCAAAAATTCTCAATCTCCATCTTCTCCCCTCGTTGGCCTATGATACTCCATTAAGACCGTCATCTCAAACACAAATTGGAATCACCACTATTTCATCAACTATGGAGTTATTTCAATATTTTCATCACAATATCACTATCATTAATTATATCTCATCACATAAACTCGTCACAAATTTATGACATAATTATTATTAATTATACATCATTATAATGACATAAACTTATCAAAATGTATCAACCTTTTATTATCACATCACATAAACCCGTCTAATCAAACATATACATAAAATTCATTTAACACTCACTATCACAACAATATCAAATACCACACATTTAACAAAATTAAATCAAGCAACACCTCACATTAATTAATTTATCCTTCAAATGGCTACTGTCGTACGTAGCGAGCCCCAAATGAATCGTTGGCAAATACGGTTTTCCTGTTCATCTCACAATATATTATACTTATGAATCCAAACACTCTTTCACCCCTTACCTTATTTTGACGCTTTCACACATGAATATGATTCAACGAGCAAATAGCCTTTGTTCTTTGACTCTTTGTCCTTCAATCGATCTAACTCGACAGTTTATGGGTAAACGTCAAAAATAAATTATGAGAAGACACTCTAAAAACTCATTTCGAAATTCGGTCAAGGAAACTTACCATAAATCAGAAAACCAATCTGTGGATAATATAGCCACTTTTCACACGATCGTTTTGAAGTAGCTAAAATATCACTAGAAGGGGGTTGAATAGAGATATTGTAGTTTTTAATTTTCTTTTAACTATGTATCCTCTACGGGGGGATAAAAGTCAGAGCATAGAAATTTGAAACTTTAAGAGATTGTTAAATAAATAAAGAGGAGATAGTATAGAAAATGACACACATAATTTCTACTGGTTCACCCAATGTAGGCTACGTCCATTCCTCACAAACTTGTGAGTTTTCACTACGGCTCAAAATGGCTCGTCCTCTTACATAACTCTTTTTCACTGTGTATATTCTTAGCCTCACCAGGCTTACAATTTCGTTTCTTTCAGATTACAAATATTACCAAGTGTATAATAACTTGGTATATACAGAATAAATGATTTGTGATGATTGTATGATTTTTCTCTTTACAATAATTTTCTAAAATGATATTCTAAAAGATATAGTTTAGGACTGTAGAAAGTGTAAAGAGAGGATGAGAATTATCTTCTAAGCTTTGAGATATTTTCTTTGTATTAGTATTTGTTGTGGTCTTAGATGAAGAGGTCGCTTCCATTTATAGAGTTTATGAACCTCTATCCATGAAGAAAAGGAGTTAGATGACCATTGGGGACTTGATTAAATGTCCAAGGTCATTGGTCTGATTTACAAGAATGTCATTCAGCTGTCCTTGAAGCATATGAGCTTAGGAGGATGAGTTTGCAGTCCATCCTCGGATAGGAGGTTTAATCTTCCTAGAAGTTTAGACATGAGCTGTACTTTTTGCCTTTTTGCTTTTCCAAGACTTGTAGGATCTTACTTTTCTTGTTAAGTACAACATTTTTCGTACTTTGGTATTTTTGGCCATTCCCTATGTACGAGGATGAATAGAACCAGAATACTATCCTCTTATCGTTCATCCTCTGGCGTGTATCCTCTTCTTATGATTTGTTTCTCCTTTTACTGTTTGTCCACAAATTTATCTTCTCTTTATTTTGACTTGGATTCAATGTTTTTGTGACTAAGTATATTCTCTTCCTTAAGGATTAATCCTCTTTAGAGATTCATCCTCTGAATGTCTATCATCCAGTTTAGATAACATGTTGGATTAAGTCAAATTTTTCTCCTTTTTATCAAGATGATGAGGAACCTGTTTTCTAATTATAATACACTCAAGAGCACATACTAGATATTAAGCATAATCATAATCATTTAAATAATTTTGTTATCATTAAAACAATTTAAGAGAGATTTTGTCTCAACACGTTTTGGCGTTGGTTTCACTTAAATCGGATTTGCGGTGAAGAAGAACGGTGCAAAATAACGAATTCAACAAACGGAGAAATCGAGTATTTTAGAGAGAAATTGGGATGGTTAAAAATATGGAAAAATGTGTTTAATTGACTAGCTAAATGAATGAAACAACATACTAAAATTTGGACGAAAACGAGAAAAAAAAATTGTAACAGTTATCGATTATCGGTGTAGGCTATTTGTTGTAACATTCTCTTCCTATTCCTTTTCCTGACGGCTACGTAAGTATCCAACTTCCTTCATTATTATTTTTATTTTATTAACATAATTATGGTTCACACACATGAGTCAAGCTCATTGGTCTCTTACTTATTTTATATTTTACTATTGTTATTTTTATTTTGGTAAAACAAAATTAATAGTTACTTAATCTCATTTTTAATATTTCTCCAAACATCATTTAATTTTCCAAAATATTATTAATATTTCAGAACTAATATATGATAAATTAGAGTAATTAAAATAATTAACCTTTAATAAATAAAAAAAAAAACATATTACTTATAACTGAAACTCTCACATTCAAGGTAATCACTATAATTATAGTTATTCTTCAAAATATTCACATTATAATAATACTATTATTAGAGAATAGTCAAAATTATAAAATAAATAAATATAACATCAATATTTTATATTAATTACTAAGTCATAATAAACACACACACACATACATACATATACACACACACACACACACACATACATACATATACACACACACACACACACACACACACACACACACATATATATATATATATATATATATATATATATATATATATAATTACAATGTCATAACAAGTATATGAAAATAAAGAAAATCAAACACAATATTACTACAATCCCAAGATAATTATTTATAAAATAAATAAATAAAAACAGTTAAAAATAATTAAAATATAACTATGTGCACACTTAACATCAGTCAAACGTACGTGAAAACATCAAATTAATTACTTACGCTCGTATACACTAAAATCGCCTAAAATCTTATTCTTTAAAATATTACACTAAAATACTATTATTTTTAGAAAAATATATAAAATAATAAAATAAAATATTTATCATTTATATCCCTCATTCAGTTAAATATGTACAAGATTAATTCATCATAGAAAATACACATATAAAAAAATTAATCATAAAAATAATCAACATATATTCTAAAATAATTTTAACACCAAATTAATTATCTAAAATCCTATTTAATTAATAAAATAATTTATTATAAATTTTGGTATGTTAATTATCTTCATTGTAATGACTAAGATAGTGAATTAAATAATATTTGTTCGATAAGTATACATAAAAACAAATATATATCTTGTATTGAATTGACATTAATTGAGTCTAACGCCTTATTCATAAAGAACAAAAATATCACATGATAATATTATTTATGAAGAATAATGTTAATCATGGTTATGATTTTCAATAATTTTTTAATATTAGTCCATAATGATCCCCAAAAACTCACCTTAAATACATTTAAATACTTCATTTTTCCGAAAACATTTCAATACTTTTTTATTTAGTTACTGTAGTATTTCATCAATCTTAAAGTGAATGTTACTTTTACTAATTTCATATATATAAAAAAATGATAATTTTATTAAATTATTTTTATTAATAATTATTGATATATTACTATTATAAATGTATAACAAAATTTGAGGAAATCTAACTAAATTGAAAATAATTTATGATAGAATATAATTCGTTGTAATAATGTATAATATTAATTAGTGGTGCAGATAAGGATGTGGTGCAACTGAAGAGGACAAAGAATCTAAGACTTGATAGTTTATTTAGAATAGTCACAATGTTTATGTGTTTTGTTTTAAAAATAAGGGTTAAAAATAAACAAAAATATTATAATTCCATTATCTTTCCAAACAATGAAACAATGAAATTGATACTGGCTCTCTCCATCACGAAATATCCTAACAATATAATAAAATTTGTTTCATTCAACTCCATTTCTTATCATTGTATTTTACTCTACTCCATTAGTTTTTTAATAATAAAGTAGTGTTCAAAAAACATTCAATACGGTAAAAAAAAAAAAAAATCTCATTCAACTCCATTTGTCATTCTATTCTACTCTGATTATTTTTTTTTATAATACAGTAGTATGTTAAAAACATTCAATACTTGTACTCCAACACATTTTAAAAAATAAACATATTAAATATTTCACGAATCAAACAAAATTTAAGAGACTATTTATTTTATAAAAAGTAATTCTTTTATTTTTTAAAATTTACGTTAATTCTATTTGTTAATAAATAGATAAGAAAAATTTTAAAAAAGACAATTAATTGACTCTATATTTCTAAAAAAATTATAATAATACAAAAATTATTTTTATTATTTTTTAAAATAAATATCCGCCAACTAATATTTTATTTTATTTTAATAATAATGATAATGATTTAACTTTATATTAAAATAAATTAAACACATATTTAATAAATGAAATTTTTTAATTTTATCAAAGACATCAGAAATTCAGATAGTAAAATTATGGGTTTAAATCCAACCTACAATATTTAAATTAATTATATTGATATTTACCAATTAAATTAAAATATAATGTATTCCTCTTTGAAAAAGAAAAGGAAAAGCGCGTGTTTGAGAGAAAAAGCACTGCGAGTATATAATGAAATGTTTGTGTGTAGTGGTAACATTCCTCCTGTCGTCGAGCGTGAGCATGATGACACCGTGGAAAATTGAGCTGAGGGAATCCAATCATATTATTAAAGAGTTTGGTTCTTTTTAATTAAACAAATCATTTTAGAACATAAAAGTTAATTACATTGACCATAAAAGATAAAACAAAATTCATATTATTTGTACATACATAACTGATTATAAACTGTTATAATATAAATATTTAAATATGTAATTGGTATATGTAAAATATAAGGAATTTAATTTTAATTTCTTAAAATAATTTTTTTAATTAAAATTTCTCACAAATGCTTTTCTTTTAGTCTATAATATTTAATATCGTTAACTTTTTAACGGTTAAATAATTAATAATTTTAAATTTAATCTCTGCAAAATTTAAGAAATTTGGTTTTAGTCCTTCAAAAATGAATTTTGTTTGTTTAAGTCTTTGCAAAATGTAAGAAATTTGACTTTAATCTCTATGTAATAAAAAATAATAATAAGCTTGCATACTATTTTTTATAATTAATTATAATTATTTTATTATAATTATTATCTTTTTATTTATAAGATATAAAAAAA
>JBBPBQ010020323.1:46028368-46041929 GCA_037974755.1 Cicer yamashitae | reverse complement strand
AAATAATATTTTTTTTAAAATTGTCAACGTAAAAATAAGAATAATTATAATATATTAATTATTATAGTTTTGTGTTTTGTGTTTGGAAATAAATTACTAAAAAATTTGGTAGAATATATATAATTATACACGAGATGAATATTTTTTATTAATTAAATAGTTAAAATTAATATTTTTTATATCTTCTAAAAACAATCGATAATAAAAATAATTATAATATATTAATTATAATTTATTATTAAAATTGTACACGATATTAAAATATATTATTTTTATAAAATAACTTTTTAAAAGAATATTAACAATATTAAGCATTAAAGATTAAAACGGACAATTATATTTTACATGGACTTCGGTTAAAAAAATTATTTTATAGATTTTTAAATTAATTTCTTTTACATTGATTAATTGTATATTTACACTTAATATAAATATTCAATCAAATTCCAAAATCAAAAAGGGAACTTGATTCTACGTGTCGGTCCACCCAGATTTCACTCCTATAAATTATACCCATGATTGATTGATAGATGATGGAAAATGATGATATCCATCCAGCGCCGCCTATGCAGCGCCACATACGATATCATGATGGCACCGTACGCGATGCTTTTGTTGGTTTAAAACTTCCCAATCACGCTTTCCATTTCCTGTACGGATGAGTCCTATGTGTAACACGTCAAAATGTGTCAAAAACTTTATTTTGTTTTCCAAGGTATCAAAAACTTTATTACAATTTATCATTCGTACAAAAACGTGGATATTTTATTTTTATATTTTCGTTTCAATTAAAATTTTTCGTTATATTTTATATTTTACGTGAAGGAACTTTTTTTCTTTTATAAAAGGTGGTATCTTGGAGGTTAATCTATTAGAATATCTCTTTTATATTAAAGTAGTTAAGTAACCATATTACCCTACATTAGAAAAAAAAAAAAAAACTAACATGTTATACTTTTTAAATCCTTTAAGACATCGCAATTCGAACATGCGACCAGTTGGAGAAATTTTTTTTTTGGATCATAGGAGGTTGCGTTCCCGTGTTTTAATTTTTTTTTCTCATTTTAACAATTGAGTTATTGATTATTTAATAAATTAAAATAAGTAAAATACTAAAAAAATACTATTAATAAAATAAAATGCATTAAAGTGAAGAAAAAAAATGTGGTTAAGTAGACGTGCCAAAACAAATAATGTGTTATATTATTTTAACAACTCCCTCCTGTTTTGTAAATAAATTTATATTATTATAACAACTCTCTTATTTTACAGATAAATTATCCACTTAATTCTATTAGAGCATCTCCAATGAACTCAACATGGGTTATTTAAACAGAGTCAACTGTCCCACATCATCTTGAAGCAACCCATTCATTTTTTACTCCAACGGTGAACTCAACATGAGTCATTAAATATGGTCTAATGTGCCACATCATCTTGAAACAACGCAACAGTGAACTCAATATAATTCATTAAATAGGGTATAATGTGTCACATTAGTCTAGGGGTGTACGTGGGTTGAGTTTGGCCGATTTTGATAAAACTCGATGCCCGACCCGATCGATTATTTTTGGGTTAGGTTAAGTTCTAAACCCGTATTTTTTTCATTCAACCCGAACTGAACCGACCCGATCAAGAACGGGTTGAGTTAGGTTGGGTTGGCGGGTTATACATAAATAATAACCTATTTTTTATTTTATGGAAAAATATATTGAATGAAAATATATTTAATACTTAAATGTCTCAAAGACTATAAAATTTCAATCACATCATTCAATTATTTAAAAAAGTCATCGACCTCTCACAAAAAAAAAACCAACAATCTTCAAATACATAAATAAATTCAACAATAGTAAATCAATAAAATATAAAAATTCATCAATTCTAAGCAATGTCAACTTCAAGTACAAGCACTTAACTAGTTTCTCAAAGTCTGGAAGGAAACAATAGAATATGCAAAAACAAATATTAATAATAAAAGTGAGGAGAAAACAGCTAGCATTGCTACTTGGTCCACCACATTACTCTCATCATTACACATAACCCACCAACCATTTTAGTTTACTAAGCTATCATGATTTTTTAATAGTAGTGTTTCATTTATTTATAGTTAGAGTACTTACTATTTTCAAATAAAATACTAAAAAAATGTGTTTAATAGATTTAAATGTAAAAAATTTAAACAAAATCCATCATAAGCTTTTCTATAAGCATCATTTTTGCTCATAAATAGTATTTAACTCAAATGAATAGTATTTAACTAAAAAAAATTGTATTTAACAAATGTAAAAAATTTAAACTAAATTCATTATAAGCATAAGCTTTCCGTTCATACATTTATTATGTAAAACTATAACAAAATATAATATTTAAATAAATAGTATTTAACTCAAAAATTAAATTGCTCTTTTGAAAGAGACAATTCAAAAATTAGATACGAATTTTATGAGTAGGCATATATGAGATTACAAAGCCAAAACAAATTAAACGCTAAATTGCGAGAAAATTAAGTATTTAGACTAGACGCATAAACACCTTGCATTATCATTCATATAAAAATCAGTTATTAATAATATCTTACTATAACTAATTCGTATAAAAATCACTTATGAGCACTTGCGGAACAAAAGAATAAAGTAGAAGGCGGCGCGACTTCAAAAAGTGTAAAAGAATGTGGACGCAGAAAGTGGATGAAGACAGCTGAAAATCTAAAGAAGAAGAGTAATGAAACCCTATTGGACTGCTGGACTGTCAAACAATTTTTTTAAAAAAAATATAACTAGTTATCGGGTCGGGTCGACGAGTTCAAATTGTTAAAGCCATTACCCAAACCAAATATAAGCGGGTTTCAACGGATTGGGTTGGGTTGGACCCGAAAGTGACCGGGTACGGGTAAAAATCGGGTTTGGTTGGGTTGGATGATCGGGTTGGCGGGTCGACCCGCACCCATGTACACCCCTACACATTACCTTAAAACAACCCATTATTTTTTACGGTTTAAAACTCTTAAGAATTATATTAAGTCACACAACTTTAAATTATACATTAATATTTTATTTATATTTAATTTTATTACAAATTAAAATATTAACTTAAATATTTCAATTAATATTATTATACATTATTTTAATTTAAATTTAAAATAAAATTGAACTTAAATTTTTATAACAATAATAACAAAAATTGTGAAAGAAAAAGTAAGAGTAAGAAAAACAAATTGTTCCAATTAATAAGAAAATGTATTTCATATACAAATTAACGGTAAAAAAAGCCAACGGTCATAAATTAAAAAAAAAAACTAACGGTCATAAATTAATAAAAAAAAACGGTAACGGTTATAAATTTATTATTATTAAATTATGAAAGTACTGTTCCTTCCTGATGTATCCGTAATGACAGCTTGACACAACTCCAACCGTGAATTCGCCAAAAACTGAATTTTACCTAACTCCACGCTGGCGGACAAACGTATCTGGCAACCGTTGGAGATGCGTGTCACATCATCTTGAAGCAAGTCATTCATTTTTTACTCCAACGGTGAACTCAACATGAGTTCATTAAATAGGGTCCAGTGTACCACATCATTTTGAATCAATTTTTTTACTGTTTAACAAAACCATATTAATTCCCACAACTTTAATTTATAATATTTTAATTATATTTAATTTTATTACAACTTAAAATATTAATTTAAATATTTCAATTAATATTATTATACATTATTTTAATTTTAATCTAAAATAAAATTGAACTTAAATTTTTATAACAGTAATAAAAATTAAATGTTAAATACATGACATGAATAATTAAAAATGATAAAAGTAAATAATAAATTTAAATTTTTATATCAGGATGATGATAATTTTGCATAAAATGCAACCAAGATTGTTGAAGATTATATTGATTTGGATCCATTTGTCACAAAAAATTTTTGTTTGAAACAATAAGATGAAAAAATAAGTAAAAAAATATTGTTAATGAAAGCTTAAAGAAACTTTTGTAACAAAAATTGTGAAAGAAAAAGTAAAAGTAACAAAAACAAATTGTTCCTATCAATGAGCAAATGTTTTTCATATACAAATTAACAGTAAAAAAACTAAGGTCATAAATTAAAAAAACTAAGGTCATAAATTAAAAAGAGCTAACGGTCATAAATTAATAAAAAGAAGGTAATGGTCATAAAATTATTATTATTAATAAATTAAAAAGAAGTTAACGTCGCCAATTAATAAAAAAAGGTAACGGTGGTAAATTTATTATTATTAATAAATTAATAAAAAAGGTAACGGTTATAAATTTATTATTATTAAATTACAAAAGTACCGTTAGAGAACTGTGATGACAACTTGACACAATTCCAATAGTGAACTCCATGCTCTTAACAACTTCCTTCTATTTTTTATCTGGATCTAATAAATAAAAATTAATTAAAAAATAATAAAAATAATTATAATTAAAAATAGTAAATTATATTATAACATGAAACAAAATACATTAAATAGAAGGGAAAAAATACATCAAATTTGAGTAGATGTGCCAGCACCGTTTGGATAATTTTTCCTAGTATGACCAGAGATTCGACATAATCCACACTTTCTTTGTACTTTTTCTGTAGTGTCCATTTCTATTTTTAATGTGTTTACTCTTTGGACGACCTTTCTTGACTCTACGCATTTGAAGATTGTGACACACCTTAATACCTTCGTATTCTGGCCAATATCCTTTGTTTGGTATAGGTTGGAACATTTCTTCGTATACTTTTAATACCGTTTCCACCTTGTACACATCAGATATAAGACTTCAATAATCATATTTTATGTTAGAACATGATGCTATAACATGTGAACAAGGCATATGTATAGTTTGATATTTTCCACAGTCGCACCACTTATTAGGAAGGTTGATAGTGAAATGACCAATTGGTCGCCCTTCTCTTGGATTTACTGTTTCGTGGACCATGAAAGTACGGTTTCTCCTATCAAAATCATCAACTTTATGACTATTGGATTTACGTATTTCGAATTTCATAAAATTTATGCATTTTTTCGTGCATACCTGACCAGAAGCTAGAATTATTGCGTGTAGTTTTCCCTTTGGAAATAATGTCCCTGTCTTATAATAAGTTGATTGAACCAAAGCAGTTGATTGAACCATCAAATGTTTTAATCCAACTTTCTCGCGGTATGTTTTCTAACCATTTGATAGCCTCCCGGTTTACTATACCGATTTCACGTCGGTAGTATCTATATGTAGGCTCATTAATTGAGAAACCTGTATTAACACAATAAACAATCCGTCAAAAAATTATTAAAAATTACACTAATTAAAAAAAAAAGAATAAAATTATTACCCATAGAAATAACTTTTTTCTTCAATGCATTATCCTTCGATTTCCTTGTAAAATTTTGTGAAATATGTCGGACGCATAACACATGCTTTGACGGAGGATCTTGCCACCCATTATTCGAATTATTATAAGCACTTTTAATGGATTCGTGTTTATCTGAAATCAAACAAATGTTGGCTTGCGAAGTTACATATTTTCTCAAATTTCTCAAAAAGAAACTCTATTTCTCTCTTGTCTCACCTTCCACAAGACCATAAGCAGTAGAAATTACATTGTCGTTTCCATCATGTGTAACTGCTATCAATAGAGTTCTCTTGTACTTTTCGTACAACCAAGTCTCATCCACTTGTACAACTGGTTTGCAGAATTTAAACGCAGATATGCACAGAACAAAATCCCAAAATAGTCGATGGAAGATCCTTATCCCACTTATCAAATTATTCTCATGATAAGCTGGAATTGTTTCCATTTCCATTTTGGTTCCTGGAGCAAACGTTCGCATAACTAACAGCCATTGTGGGAGTTGATTGTAAGACTCTTCCCAATTGCCATAAATTTTTTTGATCGCTTTATTTTTTGCTATCAAAGCCTTTCGATAACTTACTGTGTAGTTGTGCAAAGCCTGAATCTGAGCAATAATGACTTTCACTTTGATTGAAGGGTCCACTTTCAGAACTTGCATCACACTTGTACATATCATGTCAGAATCGAGTTTTGGATGATCTTGTGACAATATAGAATTTGTGCATGTATGAGGCATATTCAATTTACCAATCACCCGCAATTCACTATTTTTGCGTTTTGAAGCTCTGCATCTAAACAAACAATTTGGACTTAAACAATTAATAACATACCTTTCCGAATCTGATTTTTGTATCGCAAAATTCAATGATTGTTTTTAATGATAATGTTTGATTGCATGTACGCATTCATCCTTGTTTGCAAACTTCATTCCAATTACAAGAGTTTCATCTACTGTTGGGACTTCGTTAAAGAACGTGTGATCAAATTCAATTGATTGCTCTACATATTCTAAATTTATGTTCTTCAGGTGAAATGGTGGATCAAATACAGGTAGGATAAGTTGGTCTTCTGATTCTATATCTTCGTCAACAACAATGTCGTCAGATACCCTTAAAGGACAAATTGAAATCTCATGGTCATGTTAACAAAAAACCAAATGAAGCCATATTACCATATTTGCAAGAGGTCGGATTTGGTGAAGTGATCAAACTCATAGACTATAAAATAGATGCCGACCTGATTACTGCTATGGTTGAGAGATGGAGACCAGAAACTCGTGTGTTTCATCTCCCAATAGATGAGTGCACAATAACTTTAGAAGATGTATACTATATTTTAGGATTAAATGTTTCTAGTTTTCCTGTTAGCAGTTCGAATTTTGTAAACGTTAGAGAAGTTTTTCAAGCTTACTTATGAGTTATCCCATCTAAGGGAACAACAAAGGGTAATTTTATTAAAGTAAAATGGCTTAAGGATACATTTGACAATGTCGGTGAAAATGCATATGTAGTAGAAAAACAAGCATCATGTCGAGCATACATCCTACGTATGATTGGAGGGTTGTTGGTGCCGGACAAATCAAACAATCGTGTACATTTAAAATATCTTTCACTATTAGGGGATTTAAGTAAAGCATCCCAATATACTTGGGGTTTAGCAGTTTTAACAACACTTTATATAGAACTGTGTCTTGCTACGAAACCCAGTGTAATGTCTATAGATGTGCATTATTGTTGCAAAACTAAACACGGTATCGTTTGTCTTGTGTCGCTCCAGAATCACCCAATGCATGGATATTTCCACTTGCACAAAGGTAACTATTGCAAATAAATTTTATATTTTTTTCTTCTGTTTTTAAAACTAACTACTTACCATATTACTAATTTTATTATATTTTTTATTTTTTATATATTCGATAGATTTAATTCTGGTGGTCTAAATTTCAGTAAAGTTTCTAATAACGACATAGAAGGATACCATAAAACAATCAATCACATGATGGTTGAGGAAGTAATATATTCATTCGCATTTATTTGCAATTTTTTAATTATATTGTTTTTTATACTTCTTATATTTACTTTAGCTTATTTTTTACATATCAGTTTTAATGGAGACCGTACATCGGGTTCCAACACGAAGTTTCCGAAGAAAAGATTGACACATAGACTGCATGTACATATAAGCATTATTATCATATTGTTGAAAAACATCATACCGATAGAGTCGCACTTCAGTTCGGCTTCCATCAACAAATACCACAACCACCAGAGGACATGAAATCTACCGTGAGATCGACATGAGGCGTGAGATTTATGAAAATTGGAACTGGGTTAGGAGATAAGAGATTAAACATTGGAACGAGTGTGAGAATTACGTATTGAAAGGTAAAATCGTAGAAGGTGTTTCATGCCACAACACATAATATATGAATTGGTTTAGACAACATACCAAATTACATATATTTATCGAACAATATATGTATGATCCTCGTTCGCAACCGTCATCATATTCTCATGTGCAGTCGACCTCCCAATCAACCCCACAAGAACAAACCATGCAAGAAACAGTAGAACCGTCTTTATCACCAACACATGTACATGTTGTAGTACCCTAATTTTGTCCAACCTTTTTAAAATAAACTAATAAAAGAAAATATATATAAAAAGGGAAATAGAATAATTATAATGATATCTCATCAATTTACATAACCAAATTAAATTACATTAAAATGAAACCAAATCAATTACATTAAAATGAAACCAAATCAATTACATTAAAATTAAAACCAAATCAATTTACAATCAAATTACAAGTTTATGCTGCCTTGTCTGTTCACTGCTGCCTGTTGCCTGACTCATTGCTGCTGATGCACTAGGCTTACATCAAGGTTTTTGTCCTGGACACAAAACAAGCCCAAAAGATGATATGATAAAAAGTCAAACTCTCTTTGCCTCAGCCTCTGTACACATGATATAGAACAAAAAGACAAACTGCTGAGTTTGAAGCAGAAACTAAGCTAAGACCCAAAGCTGCAAATATAGAAAAGTTTTTACCCAGCAAACCAGCTCTATTTCCTTTACACACAAATAAAAGTCCAGCAAATAAGCATCAACATATAAAAACAAACATAAGCTAAAATTGTGAATAGATCAGAGATGCAGAAAAAATTCAGATTAAACATCAAACAGGAAATCATTGGAGAAGGACGAAAGCAAAAGCAAGAAAGCAACTAAACAGATAAAAAACTATATAAATACACCTTATCAAATTTCATAAGAAAACAAAAAAAAACACGAACAGAAAAATACCTAAAACGAAGAAGAAGAAGCAAAGGCAGTAGCAAAGAAACACAAGCAGAAGAAGAAGAGTGAAGGTAAAAAAATTTCTCTCTTCACATGATATTTAATAAACATGCAAAGTTTGGATTTGTAAAAAAGAAAACAAGATAACATTATAATTGAAAAAAATAAGAAAATAAGACTAAAAAAAATTCGAACCTGTGGATATCGTCTTTGCCGTCGCCGTCGTCGTTCATTTGTTCTTCTTCATTTTTCCATGAGTTTTACGATCACTATTAAAAATGAACGAAACCACCCAGCACGGCACGAAGCCGCTGACGCCGAGTCGGCACGAATCCGCCGTTGCCGAGTCGGCATGTGCGGAACCACTCCAGTTGGCAGTGCGACGCGAAGCTCCGTTGATGAGCAGATCGGAACCAGGCCATTTTGTTTCCAGCCGCCGATGATGCTTTGCTTCTGCCAACCTAGCCTCTCTTGGTTGGTAATGTGGCCGCCCCCTGTAACTAGGGTTTTTAGCTTTTGTTTTAACCTTTTGTTTGGTTATAATTTGGGTCCAAAGTCTGATCTAGGGTTTGTTTTACCTTTTTTGTTGTTGTTGTTTTGTTATAACTTGGGCCTAAAATAAAAATCTCTTCAATTATCAGCCCATTTTTTAAAGCCACTTACTCTATTTTTTTTAAAGGGTTAATTCCTTTCCTAACTAAATATCAATTTCATAAAACCGAAAATAATATTAAATATTCCTAAAAAGATTAATTAGATGAGACATCTTTTTAATTTTTGAGTTGTTAGAACACAAGTGGTACAACTTGATAGTTCTAAAACTCTCTTTATTTATTCTAAAATCGACTTACAAATTTGTACAATTAGATGTGGTATTATTTTTTATATTTGAGTTGTTAAGATACATATTGTACAATCTAGTGGTTTTTTTTTAAATTTATATCTAAACCGAAAATATTACAAAGTATTTTTAAGAAGATTAAATCAGATGTGACATCTTTTTTACTCCTTGAGTTTTTGGGACACGAGTTGTACAACTTGATCGTCCCAAAACTCGCATTTTTTAAATAATTACTCAAATCAAACAAACTCTTTTTTTGGTCAAAATATATATATATATATATATATATATATAACAAAACAAATTTTTTTAAAAAACAATCAACATATCCGCATTTTCTAACTAAGAACTACGTAGCTTTGATTTCTCCATCGCACCGGGAGATACGTAGGAGCAAGATCAGATTCTTGTCAAGCACATTAATAAAAATTTCTTTTTTTTTGTCCTTTATTTCATAAGCACGTATTTATTCCAAAATCATATTAAAAAAATTAATAATTGTAATTCATATTTAATAATAAAAAGAAATAAATATATTTAAGTTAATATTAATTTTGCACAATTTATTATAGGTAACCGTTTTTTAACGGATGTTGTAGGGTGCTAACACCTTCCCTACGCATAATCGACTCCCGAGCTCAAAATTTGGTTTCAAAGACCATTTTTATATATTTTTTTTTTCTATTTTTAAGGGTTTCCCAAGATTTTCCCTATTTTAAAATAAATTTTGGTGGCGACTCCATTGAATTAGAGAAACGCTCGAAATTTTAGGCTGCGACAGCTGGCGACTCCACTGGGGACTATTTAAAGAGTCAAGCCTAACAAATTAATTGTGCATAATTTTTTTTTAACTTTTTCTATATTTGTTTGTTTTTCATTTTCTTTTACTTTATATTTTATCAATTCTTATTAAGAATTAGCTGACAATATAATACTCTTTTTAGTTAGTATATCTTTTTTATTTATTCATTTAGTTATTTTATTTATTTATTTATTTTGTACATGTATATATGTTTTATTATCATTATTGAGCTAATGAATTATACTTTTTTCACACCCTACACTTGTACTAAGACACACACTTATGAGTGGAACCCTATATCCGGGTTTGAACAAAACTTAAGTTTAGTTTCGAGATTGTGTAGTGGTAGCCTTCTGGATGTACATCCTGTTTGGTTAGCATGAAGATCTCACCTAGAGTTTGATCTTGTTGAGGATATTGTCACTCCAAATAGTTTACCTATTGTTGTTGACAATGTTCCAAAATAGGATTACTGGCTCTAGGAACCGTGTTTAGAACTATAGAGCCACCCTTGTGAGATTTTCACTACATAAGCCAATAGACCCATTTCTCATAAGAATATCCATATAAGCAAAAAAAATTACCTCATACATTCATTCAAAACTTTATATATTCACAACAGTCATTCTACATAATTGCATTCATATCTCATAACATTGTTTCTTTTAAAAAATGAATTGTCATTTTGCATCAATTTTCAGGATTGTTGAGGAATCATAAGTACCATAGTCAATGTAGTTTTTAATTTAAAAATGATGTACTCTTTTTTTCATCAATGAAGGATTTTCTGTTTTGATTTCCGATCCCCATATTTTCTTCACTAATAATTCGTTTTTGTAAAAAAAATTACATAAGGCTTATGATTCCCCAACATCCAACTATCATAATTAACTAATTAATTTCATTTTCATTCCATTCATATTTAATACATACTCATTGGAATTTTATTTATTTACTTATTTATTTATTATAAAAAAAAAAACAGAAAAGAAAAAATCAATAAAGCTGTTTCCCCAACACCCTTATTGGACTCGCGCGAACTCCAAGATCATGGATGAACTTGAGCAAAACCAAGAAGTCATGAGAGCATATGTTAACCAATTGAAGGACAAGGTTGATCAAATTCTAGAAGTTATAAAGGCTTTGGCAAGGAAGGAGAATACGAATGGGGATCCTCCAACTGCAAATGAAGAACACCAAACCACTCCTTCTCAACCACCAGGCTTTACCCCGACTACCCAACAGTATCGTATAGCGAGCATGCAATTTCCAATGTATGGTCTCCCACATGGTTATACTCCGCCTGTAGTCATCAACCCCATAGACAATAACCAAAACCACTTAACTATCAACACCCAAAGCCTAAACCAACCACAAATCCCACCTCCTATGGGTTACATGCCACCCCAAAACACTATACCCTCAGAAAATATTCCATATAGTGCACCCCAAGTACCCCATTTTGATGCTAACGGGAATTGGCAACAACCTCACGTTGGGGATGATACACAATTGATTCCGTGTATAACGCCGAGACTCAAAATTATATGGAGGCAGATGGTAGTGGTTCTATTCCACCTACAAATTACAATGAGGATAATGATCTAAACGAGGATCAACCATAACAACCTTAACTCGTTCAAATAGCTAGACGAGTTCGACGACATCCTATATGTGGAACTGGAGGTCATTTAGCTATACATCATTAATTTAAATTTGATGTGTTTTTTTTCTTCTATTTAGTGTATTTTGTTTCATGTTATTAATATAATTTACTATTTACTATTTTTAATTATAATTATTTTTATTATAATTACTTTTATTAATCTTTATTTATTATATCTGGAGAAAAAATAGGAGGAAGTTGTTAACAAAATAGAATTAAGTGGCTAATTTATCTGCAAAATAGGAGAGAATTGTTATAATAATATAAATTTATCTACAAAATAAGAGGGAATTGTTAAAATAATATAACACATCATCTCTTTTGGCACATCTACTTAACTGCATTTTTTTCTTCAATTTAATGTATTTTATTTTATTAATAGTATTTTGTTTTTTTTAAATATTTTAATTATTTTTAATTTATTAAATAATCAATAACTCAATTGTTAAAATGAGAAGAAAAAAAATTAAAACGTGGAGATGGTCGCATCCCCGGGATGCGACAATCTACTGCAAAAAAAAAAAAATCTTCAACTGGTCACTGGCTCGGGTTGCGATGTCCTAAAGGGTTTAAAAAGTGGGACACTTTGATATTTTTTTTTTCAATGTAGGGCAATATGGTTACTTTAATATAAAAGAGGGATATTCTAATAAATTAACCTATCTTGGAGTTACGACTATGAATAAATAATTAATTATTAATTTAATAAATAAAAAATAAAATAACATCAATTATATTAATAAAATCAAACAAAATACATTAAATTAAAAATATATATATATTAAAGTTAATGTACTTAAATAAATGTGTCAAAACAAATAATTTCTTATATTATTTTAACAACTTATTTTACAATCTATTGCAAATAAATTAACAACTTCATTCAATTTTGTTAACAATTTCCTCCTATTTTGCATCTTTGTCATTACATATGATTGAAGAAGCAATGTATTCACTCACATTTATTATATTTTTTTTGTACTTCATATATTTATTTAAGCCTATTTTGCATCATTGTAATTTTAACTAATACTACTATGTATGATATTAATTAATACAATATTTTTTACTATGCATTTATAGTATTAATTAACAAGCATGATTTGATAAATATAGTATTTTCTCTTTTTCGTTTATACATTTTTCTTAATCTCTTAATATGTCTGAAATAGTCAAATGACTTGTTTATTATGAGACGAAAGAAGTACTACTATATCCGCTAATAGTAATAATATTGATATTTTATTAGTTCTACTCACTCCAATTTAAAAAAAGTGTGGTTTAAGATTTTTTTTCACATATATAAAAAAAAATATTAATCAAATAAGATTGATGTATTTAGTCTTAATTTTAAATCAAATACATTAATTTTTGCTGACAAGCATTTGCTTATATATGCAATCAGAATAATATTAGTTAATGAAAGTAATAAATAAAAAAATGAAATTACATTTTATTAAAATAGGCTTATTATTTATTGTTGTGTTTTCCACCGTTATAAATACAAAGGATAATCAATGTACTATAAGTTGTGTACACAATATAAATGATAAAAATAGTTAAAATTACATTAAAAATG
>JBBPBQ010020323.1:46006699-46025864 GCA_037974755.1 Cicer yamashitae | reverse complement strand
TTTTTAAATTTTATTTTATTTTATTATTGCAAATGGTTGAATTGCTTTCTTTTAACTACTATTAGAGATGTAATTGTTTATCTTCTGATGATTCATGTGGTTAAATTGTCGTAATTTATTTATTTTGAGGACTATAAATTATTTTTATTATGTTATGAATCAAATTGTTTTATTATTTTTTTTTTTTAATGACCAAGATGAGTCTTCACTCAAAATTTAATTAATAATCCTTAAAAATTATAAGAGTCCATTATTTTTTTCGACAACTTTTTTTTTCTTCAAATAGTTTCTTATATGTGATAATGGAGTATCATTTTTCCCGATATCAATGTTAGCTTTAGCAATAAACTTGGAGAAAAAAGATCATGTACAATCAACGTAAATCAATTCTACAGTGACAATTAATAAACACAATTGATTCTATCATTATATTAAATAAACGTAATTGTCATTATAAAATAACTTATTAAACAATATTTTGGGTTGACGGCTATTATTTACACCGTCAATGTATGTCCAATAATCACATAAAATTGTTACTTTTTTTAGCATTAAAATAGTTAATACTTTATTTTATTACTATTTTTGTGTGTTTTTTTTATAGATTTCTTCATTAGAGATAATTATATTTGAGACATGTTGGACACTAATTTTGAATACCTTTTCAACTAGAGATTTAAACTCAAGTTCACCATATTGCGGGAGTATAACTCACTCGGATAGACCCAATCCAATCCCATCGATTAATTAATACTTTATTAATTACTTCATTTGTTCCATAATGAATGACTTAAAAAGTTTTTAAAGAAAGGATAGTATAATTCTAGAGGCAAACAAAAAAATAAAGTATAATTCTATTATTTATTGATAGAAAAATAAACTTAATTCAAATCTTAAAATATAAAACAATACAATCAAATTGATCACGTATTGAAAAAATTTTCATTCATATTTTGAGATAAATAGTAATGATTAAGATAAAAAAAAAAGAAACACCAACGATGCGTATAAATGTTTTAGAAACTAATAAAAAAAAAACCAAACAAAAACATTAATCATAACCAAATTAATTTTTGATACATATGACCAATAGTCAAAAATAATTAAAAATTTGTAATTTTTAATCTTATTCATCTACGAAAAAAATAACCATTATTATCATCGTTATTATTTATTAATACTCCATATAGTTTCTTATATAAAAAAATGTTTAAATTTTTTTTATCCATATTATAAGAAAAAATCACACATTCTAAGATGTATTAATTGCTTATTTTATCCTCAACTTAATGTTCAATAAAAATAAATGTATTTTATATAAATGAGTTTCACATTTTTCAAGATAATAAATACAATATTAAATTTAAAATAACCTAATAAATATTATAATATTTAATTATTACATTGGTATTGATAATCTTTGTTTTTTATTTGTAAATATTATACACAAGAATATTTTAAAAACATCTTAGTAAAAAATTATTTTATTTCGTCTAATAATAAGTGTCATTTAAAATTTTTATACGTGTATTTATAAATATAATAATTAGAAGAAGATAGAAATATTTTTATTAAAATAATATTTATTGTGAAACAGAAAAATATTAAATAAACCCATTAATAAATTAATCTGACTTACAATAATGACCAACATTACACTAGCATTTAATACGGTCCCTTAATTATCATTTTAGGTAGCATTCTATTCGTTCAGAAACTCCAGCAATGTTTGTCCAAATCCGAAAAAAAAATTAGGAATCCCCAACGCGACGCGCTAATTGTCATTTCCTCCTCATTTCTATTTTTATTTTTCAAAAAAGAAACGACTTTTGAATTTTCGAAGTGCTTTTTCTTTCTTTCTCCCACCACTTCAGAGACGGTTACTTTCTCACAAGAGTGCTACCACTACTACTTAAAGGCTACACTACTCCCTCTTCTCATTTTCCATTTTCCATTTTCCATCAACTTACAAACAAAATCGCGTTCTCTCAAAACTCTTCACCCGAAACACACACTCTCTCTCTCGTAACCGCTTTTCACCACAGAAACAATGTCTCGTCGCGGTGGTGGAAGACATTCCGAGATACGCCATAACCAACCATCGCTGGCTCCGTCGCAACAAACGTCTTCCAATGCAGCAGGATCAGGACGTGGCGGTGGCCGTGGTTCGCGCGGTGGACACACCGTTCAATATCCTTCTCCCGCGTATCCACCGCCTCCGTCGTCTTCTCCGGCGACCTTTGCTCCATCTATAGCGTCGTCTGTTCCTCAATCTATTGCAACGCCTGTTGCTAGTACAACTTCGTCACCGGCTCTTCCGTCTCCGGCGACGGTTTCATCGGAAACGCTGAGTTCCGAAGTTGAACAGAAACTTACTCTGCAGTCCGCTCCGGCTCCATCGTCTGTGAAAGCTGTTAGGTTCCCTAACCGACCAGGTTTCGGTAGATTGGGAAGGAAAATTCAAGTTCGTGCTAATCATTTTCAGTTGCAAGTCGCTGACAAGGATCTACACCATTACGATGTTAGTTTATTATAGTCACTAATCGTTTTTCATTTCTAAGTTTAAATGCTTAGTTGTTTTACTTATTCCGTTGATTATTTAGAATTAAAGTAGAGAAGTTACAATGTATTATGAATTTTGAGATGTTGAAATTTTGATAAATGTTTTTAGGTATCGATTTCACCGGAGATTGCTTCGAAAAAAGTCTCACGAGATGTAATGAATCAGTTAGTGAAAATGCATCAGGCGACAATGTTAGGTAATCTCATACCTGCCTTTGATGGGAGGAAGAGTCTGTTTACTGCTGGTCCATTGCCGTTTACTTCTAAGGTTTTTGTAGTCCACTTGGTTGACGGAAATGAAGGATCCTCTTCTGGTTCTATTAAGTGAGTGTGGTTTATATGTATTAGCAATATGAATTTGTTATGAATATGGTTACTATGTTTAATATGATGTAATGATTTGATGATTTTATCTTTTGTTGCAGGAAAAAACGTGAACGTGAGTTTAAGGTCACGATACAATTTGCTTCGAAGACTGACATGTTCGGTCTTAATCAGTTTCTCAGTCGTTTGCAACTTGACTGTCCTTATGAAACCATTCAAGCACTTGATGTTGCTTTGAGAGTTACCCCGTCTGAAATGTAGAACTATTGTTTTCCTTTTGTGTTGTTGATTTTTGATTTGCTGGTTTTGTATTGATGATGTTGTAATCGATGAAGCTATTTTTCAGGTATACTGTTGCTGGGAGGTCTTTTTTCTCTCCCAGTTTTGGGGCACCGGGGCCTCTTGGCGGTGGCACTGAGTTTTACAGAGGATTCTATCAAAGCATTAGGCCAACTCAGATGGGACTTTCTCTGAATATTGGTTTTACTTCGACATATTACTTTTATTTTTCTTATAGAGTAATGTACAATTTGATTTTGGATTTCAATATTTGACAAGTGATGCTTTGTTGCAGATGTATCATCAAGGGCCTTCTACGAGCCCATTCTGGTGACTGAATTTGTTGCTAAGCACTTTAATTTTAATTTTTCAAGGCAGCTGTCTGATCAAGATTGTGTCAAGGTATTTGTGATGGTTATATGTTTTTTAATGCTATTATGATTAATGAATAATTAGTTGAGGTAGTAGAAATTGGGCCATGAACTTCTTATTTACTTGGTTATCTTCAAATATTTGTTTTGTACATTTATTGAGATTTTAACCATCAAATGGGAAATCATGTTTATTTTTTACTTTGATTCAGATCAAGAAAGCATTGCGAGGTGTTAAGGTGCAACTTTCTCATGGAGATGGCATAAGGACTTACAAGATCAATGGTGTTTCAAAAGAACCACTCAGAAACCTAACGTGAGCAATTTGTATTGTTACCATTTTAGTTTTCCCCTTGAGGTTGGGAGTATTTTGTGTGTAATGTATGATATATAAAAAGGTTAACTGAGCTGTTTGAGGTCAAATTTTGTACTGGGCTAAGCTTTTTCTTACGTCTTTAAGCTTGATCTCACTTTTCAATTTTTTATTTTGTTATCCTCGTAGGTTTACTCTTGATGACCAAATAACAAAGAAAAAAGTTATTGATTATTTCCGTGAGAAATACAAAATTGAGTTAAAGTATCCAATTCTTCCTGCTCTCCAAGCTGGTAGTGACACGAAACCTGTTTATTTTCCAATGGAGGTATTTCCGTACTATACGTTCTCTGTTTATATTAATGTTATGGATGATGGTTTGTAATGGTTTGTTAGATTAAACCTCTAACCTGTTGTTGTTTTTTGCATTGTAGCTTTGTCGAATTCATCCTGGTCAGAGGTACTCCAAAAGATTGAATGAAGAACAAGTAACTGCTCTTTTAAGGGCCACCTGTCAGCGTCCTCCTCAGAGGGAAAGTGATATTAAACAGGTATTCTGTGTAATGTATTAGCTTTTTTATTACAGATGTTATCCATTTCTCTATGTTCTGTTTGTGTGCATTTTTTATTCTTTTCAAAATTGACTTTTTATTACTTGGTAGATTGTGAAGCAGCATGGTTTCAAGATAGACAAGGTTGTTCGAGAGTTTGGGATTGATGTCAGGGAGGATCTTGCTTTGGTTGATGCCCGTGTTTTGTCCCCCCCAACGGTATACATATGTTTATGCTAATTATAACTTGCCAAATTCTCTTGGTGTGCTATATTTGATTTTCTGTTTTGACTGCAGCTCAAATATCATGGAACTGGTGGTGAATCTAAAATTGACCCCAGGATGGGTCAATGGAATATGATTAATAAGGTAAAATGATAAATCTATGTTTCTGTATGAATGCTTTTCTAATTGTTGTGGTTTTCATTTACATTTATGTTTGTTGTGAGTATGCTCCTCTTGAATGTTATTATATACTAGTGTTGTTCTTCGATTTATTTTCTGCATCTTATGTAAAATTGTTGCAATCCAAACGCACATGTTATTATATTTCTTTTCCATGATAATGGTTGGAGCAATCCAATTTATGATCTCAGTGTCAACCTTTTATTTTGTAGAAAATGGTTGATGCAGGCAAGGTGCAATTCTGGAGTTGCATTTGCTTGTCAACAAGAATTAACTCAACAGATTTCTGTGCAGAGTTGATCCGTATGTGTCAAGCAAAGGGAATGGTAATGGTTTGTACTATTTCATGAGATATTTTTCTGCTCCATATTATATTTTACAATTTCTATTACCTGTTTGCATCTTCTGCCAGCTTTTCAGCCGAGAACCTTTGGTACCTATAACCCAAGCAAATCCGAAACAAATTGAGAGAGAGCTTGTGGAGCTTAACAAGCAGTGTAAAACAAGTCTTGATCGCATGAAGCAGGTTGGAAGGCTACAATTATTGATTGCAATTTTGCCTGATTTCAAGGGGAAAGCATATGGTAAGTGTTATGTCAAATCCTAATCTAGTTCTCAGGGTTTGGTTTTATTTTATTGATTGATTTGTTTTCTTTTTCAGATACAATAAAGCGAGTATGTGAAACAGAATTAGGAATAGTGTCTCAATGCGTTCACCCAAGGCAAGCAGTAAAGATGCAAAAGCAGTATCTTGAAAATTTGGCTTTGAAGATAAATGTCAAGGTCCAAGTTATCCAATAAATAGTCTGCTTGTTTTGTCAAATTTATTTGATTTGATTGCTTCTTAGTTTTTAACATATCAGTGGTGGTTGTCTAGGTTGGTGGTCGTAACACAGTGTTGAATGATGCGTTTGAGAAGAAAATTCCTTTGGTAACTGATAAACCAACAATAATATTTGGTGCGGATGTAACACATCCTCAGCCAGGGGAAGACTCAAGTCCTTCTATTGCTGCTGTAAGCTATGTCTCTTTGCATAGAGTTATCTTCAACACATCCTCAGCCATGTTTAAACACTTGTACTCTGTTTCGTTGTTGAATGTTATAGGTTGTGGCATCCATGGATTGGCCTTGGGTAACAAAGTACAGAGGAATTGTTTCTACACAGCCTCATCGTGAGGAAATTATCCAGGATCTTTATAAAACAATATTACATCCTCAGAAAGGAATTGTGCACAGTGGAATGATAAGGTAATGCTGTTAGATTTATGTATTTCTAATAATGTTGCGACAAAGCTGATTTTTTTCTTTTATTTTTCAGGGAGTTAATTCTGGCTTTCTATAGAGTGACAGGGTTTAAGCCTCAGAGGATTATATTTTACAGGTTGGTTTTTGTTTTTAACTTAAACTACTCGTACAAATGTTTGTTATGTATGTAATTTAATTTATTTAATTTAATATGATTCCTTTTCTTCATGTCCATTTATTGTCAACCAGAGATGGAGTAAGTGAAGGACAGTTTAGTCAGGTTTTGCTTTATGAGATGGATGCGATTCGAAAGGTATGGCATAACTACTCCATATTTAACAACAACATAGTGAAAACAAAAATAAGCTTGTTTTTCATTTTGTAGATAGAATTGAGTAGTTTTTCAAAATTGCTTTTCTTGTTTGTGTTATTATAATATGTATACATGAGTTTTTTTTATGCAAAAGTTTTAAATTGGTTCTTAGGCTTGTGTCTCTTTAGAGAACGGGTATCTACCTCAAGTTACTTTTGTGGTGGTCCAAAAGAGACATCACACTCGTCTGTTTCCTGTCGGTCGTGATCAGACAGATAGAAGTGGAAATATAATGCCAGGTTTTTTCAATTTATTGTTTTTGCCTGCATGTAGTTAGTAACCCTACTTATCATTCCAGCCTCTCTCTATACTGATTGTGTTATTTAATATATTTTTTCAAAGGAACCGTGGTAGACACACAAATATGCCACCCCAGGGAATTTGACTTTTATCTGAACAGCCATGCTGGGATTCAAGTAATACAATTTAGTCCATTAAGTTTAACGCTGTGTAGTTTTTTTTTTCCTCAATTGGCATTTGACAGTTCTGTGTTTACATTTTAATGTCTTCGTTTTTCAGGGGACTAGTCGACCGGCACATTATCATGTGTTGTTTGATGAAAATAACTTCACTGCTGATCAGTTACAGAGTTTAACCAATGATTTATGCTACACGTAAAGTTTTCATTAATTTTCTATTCTTAAATTTTTAAATATATTTTTCAAAACTGCTTTTATTTAATTTTGGAAATACTAATGTTTTCATTTTGCAGTTATGCAAGGTGCACTCGATCAGTGTCAATAGGTTTGTTATTCGATTTTCTTTTCTGGTTTTATTGTAGGCTGTATAAAACTATAGTTTAACTAGAAAATGGATTCTTCTTTGCAGTTCCTCCTGCCTATTATGCACACTTGTTAGCTTTTCGAGCTCGCTACTACATTGATGCTGATGCTTCTGATGCTGATTCTGGAAGTGGTAGCAGGGGCGTGAACGATCAGGTGAAACTGCCTGCAATTATGGATAACGTCAAAGAAGTTATGTTTTACTGTTGATATTGGTTTGGCATGCAAGTGTAGAGGGGTTGATTAGGACGCTTGTGCATTCAACTTGCTTTTTTGGATATAAAACATGTTTTGCCATCTGTTTTTTGGGTAGGACCTTTTTTGTTGGAATGTGGTTGGTTGTAAGTAGTAACCATGCTTTGGGTTGGTGGACTGTTTTTTTCCTTGTAATATAGTTGGTTGTAAGTATTAACCAGGCTCTTGGTTCTGGATATGCAACACATGTTGCTACCTTGGATATGATGGTTATAACTATTTTTTGAACTGTGGTTATAGAATGCCTGTTCTATTTGTATGCGCATAGTATAGTGTGTCTAATTAATTCTCTCCCATATCACCACAGGAATATGATGAGGCGATTTTTGAATCTTTAATTGTAGTTGTCAATTAACTCTATCTAGTACAAAGTTTGATAATTACTATAACATTATATTTGAAAGGATTAAGTAAGTTTTTATTTTCATTTAATTTTAAATGTCTATATATATATATATATATGGTTTTATGAAGCCTTTGTAAATATAATTTTTTTTTGGATAGATAAAGCTTATTTATTAATATGATATGTTGGTAGTTAAAATGTGAATGCTGAATATCGTTCTGAAACTCCTTTTGGTGTTACTGTTTAACTATTTGAGCTACGCATTTGGGCTCCCAATTTTCTTCTTTTATCTTTGGATTAAATCCTAAGAAAATTGGTGGAAAGAGAAAGATGTTCTCTTGTTTTGATGAGGTGAGGAAAATAAGTTTGGTTGTTTTGAAAGACTTGGAAATAGTATAAATAATAGGTTAAATAGCACATGTAGACACTTAATTTAATTTCAGTTAACGTTTTAGTCTTTTATTTTTTTTTTCTCTTGATTTGGTTTTTTATTTTAATTTTAAGTCATAATTTGATCTTTTATGTTTTAAAATGTTAACAATGTTATTTTTTTTTACAAAGATTTAAAAAATTCATCAAAATTTTTAAACAAAATTCATAAAATTAATTATATTTTTTAATATAATATAAATTTTATCAAATTTGTAACTCAAATATTCAAATAAACTCATATCTTCACTATTTATTTGATGTTAGAGATGAAAATATGAATTTATTTAAAAATTTAAGCTATAAATTTGATAAAATTTGCATTATATTGAGCATAATAATTAATTTTATGGGTTTTGTTTGAAATTTTTGATGAATTTTTTGAATTTTTGCAAAAAAAAAACATTGTTGCCATTTTAAAACATAAAAGATCAAATTGTAAGTTAAAATTAAAATAGAGGACCAAATCGAAAAAAAAGATAAAGAACTAAAACGTTAACTAAAATTAAGTTAAGGGATCACAAGTGCTATTTAGTCTAAATAATATTATAAACATACGATAAGGCTGTTTCTTATGAAAAAGTGATCAACAGTATTTTTTGGTACTAAAAATATATGATTATTTAAATTTTTTAAATATATTGAACAAAAATTATTAGCTTAACTAAAATTACTAGCTAAAATATTAACATGCATTTTTACTGTTTTCCATTTTCTTCACAGCTTTCATCTTTGAATATATTAATGGGCGAGAGATGCATTATAACCCATCCGTAAGCTTTTTAATTTGAATTGCAAGTTCTATTATTTTTTGTTGCAGAAATCCAAATTAAGGTACATTTGTATTTTTGTTCAATGTTTATTTTCAACTCCTTCCTTTAGAATAAACACGAATTTCCTCCTAAAACTTGTTCTACCTCTCTCCTATTTCATCATTTAAGGATACATACATAGTATATGTCCTAAATTTTGTTATATAGGGACTAATGTATCATATTTAACAAAAATGTTTGGATCAAAATTATTGTGCTAGGAAAAATCAGAGATAATTATTTCAATAATACGAAATAATTTTTCACTACTTGTGCAGATAAATAGCACAACAGAAAATACAACTCTACATAGTAACAATAATTGACAAAAAATTAAATATGAGAGAAACACAATTTTTAACGTGGAAAACTTCTCTCAAATTGAGAGAATAAAAACCACGGATCTAGTCCAGTAAAACCTTTCACTATAATAATTAATGGGTATATCAGAGTCTTCCTAGCAACAATAGAGAACATTACTCAACAATAGCCATCACATAATGGTGAAAACCAAACAAATAATAAACATTTTTCCACTAAAGTGGGTATTCCAAAATAATTCTCAAAGAAGATAAAACTACTAACAATGTATATTAAAAGAACAAAATCAATGGTAGAAATAATATACTAAAATTGTGGACCAAACAGAGCAAATTTGCTACAAACCTATTACCATTAGACACAAGTTCTTTTTCCTTCATCTCCTTGTTTTCTTTCTCTTTCTAGCAGCAATCCTATTTTCAATATGTGCCGCACTGTTTTCTCATCATTTCTTAGGGATTTCAAAAATCCTTTTTTTTTTTTTTTTTTTTTCACATGGTCAAGTCTAATAAATCACTCTATTCCTTTTATTTATTTATCTATTTTTTCTTTCTTTCTTTAATAATAATAACAATTCTAATACTAATACTAGTAAAATTGGTGGGTCCCACTTGGAGAATGAGTCCATCCAACAAATCTCCCCCCACGACTCAAGTGGAAAGATACTGCCAAACCATGTCGGCCTTCTTTCTACAACATATTATCTTTGACACATGCAAGACCTTCATCATCATATCTGAACCATTTTCATTGGTATAATTCTTTTCCATTTTCAATTGAAAGTGACTTCATTTCCAGTGCATCTCGTATCCAATGATACCGCACCGTCAATATGCTTCGACTTTGCATGAAAAGTTGGATGCTTGTTGAGATGGATCGCGCCCTAACTGTCACAGAATAACACAAAATTGTCTTGCTTGAGGTCTAACTCATGTAGGAATTTCATTATCCACAAGAGTTATTTGGAAGCTTTAGTTGCTGCAATGTTTTCAGCTTCAATAGTGAATAAAACAACACATTTTTGTAACCTTGATTGCTAAGACACAACTCCCTCTGCAAACATCATCATATAACCAAAAGTAGATTTTCTAGAATCAAGATCACCTGCCATATCTGCATATGTGTAGCCATCCAACACAAGTTCATCACCTCCACAGCATAAACACACTTTGGAAGTACCTTTGAGGTATCCGATGTCGTGTCTGGTTTTTCTATGAAAAAAGAGTCGCGACCAAATTTTTTTTTTGAAAGGAAAAATTAGATAAAAACCTAAAATAAATTTCTTCAACCAAAAAACGGACCCGAGAGTCGATTACTAGTAGGGAAAGTAATATTACCCTACATTGTTCGTTAAAACGGTTACCCTATAATTAATTGTATAAAAATTATTTATTTTACTCCATAAAAGAATAATAAAAAGGAAAATAAATTATTTACATTAATAAAAGAAGGAAAAATATATTTTTATTAATTTGGTTTGACAAACTTGCTCCTACGTATCCCCAGGTGCAATAGGGAAATCAAAACTCATGTAATTAAAGTTAAAAAAAATTAGTTCTTGTTATAAAACAACGGTAACACGACGGTATGTGAACGAAATAGATGGGCACGACGACGAAACAAAATATGCAACATGTTAAAGAATTTGCTTGTGCATTGTCGGATCTGTTGCGGCATAAAGGCCATCGACGGCTGGGGGTGAGTGATGCGGCGCAGAGGACGAGAATGAATTTCATCCTACGACAATGACTATTAATTCTAATCCAAAGAAAAAAAAACTATTTATTAATCTAGTTCGTTGTTATGGTTTTCTAAGTTATTTGATAGACCATGATATGAGTTTTATGTTTTGTTAAAATGGGGTGAAGTTTGTTTTACTTGGTGATTGGTTTATAAACATCAATTATTTATGTTTTCTCTTAATATGTGTGTTGCAAAACAACTTAGGAAAAATGAAAGCTTAACATATGATTTTATTTCTTTGCAGAAACGAAAAAACTAAACTACATTTTCTTTTAAAGGATGCAATACAAAGAAGATAATAAGAAGAAAATTAGATAAGGATAAGAAAATCGATACCTTTGGTGAATTGGTTTTGCTAGACTGGTTTTATCAAGTTCAGATTCTCTGCTCCTCCCTATTTTTGCTTATTAATCTTTTCCTCTTGGTGTGGATTATTTATGCAATTTTTGGGTGTAGGTTACAAAAGACAAGAAAATAATTGTGAATTGATCACCATTTTTATTACTATTAATCCATTTCTTTTCGGTTTCTTTTCATTCAATTGATCACCATTATACTGATTTTTATTACCGTCAATCCATTTCTTTTCGGTTTATTTTCATTCAATTATTTACGTTTTTGGTTTTGTTTTAGAAAAGAATGAAATGTCTGAACAGGAATCAGAGGCGAACAGGAATCAGAAGCACCCATGATTTTATAAAGTTTATAGCCATAATTATTTATTTTTATTTTCATAATTATATTTTTTATTTTATTATATATATATATATATATATATATATATATATATATATATATATATATATAGGACATAATTAGGTGTAAACATCCGAGAATCCACATCACTGCTTGCCATGATGTTTACCAGGATTAGAGAGAAACCAATTGACAACTCCAACTGCATGAGCAATATCTGGTCTTGTGCTTACCACAACATATATCAAACTACAAATTGCAGATGCATAAGGAACCTTTTTTTATCTCTTCTTTGTCTTTCTCACTTGTAGGACATTGATCAAAATTCAAATTGAAATGAGTAGCAAAAGAAGTACTAACATATTTGCAATTGCTCACGTTAAACCTCTCTAACACTTTCTCAATGTAATTGTGTTGAGACAACCACAATTTATCATTCTTCCGTCATGAATAATTCTCATGCCCAAAATTTGCTTTGCAGGACCCAACTTTTTCATTGCAAAAGACTTATTCAAATCTTTCTTTAGAGATTGAATCTTCTTAATGTCATGACCAACAATCAACATCACATCCACATATAACAAGAGAATAATATAATCACCAACATAGAATTTCTAGACAAACACACAATGGTCAGAAGTAGTTTTACCGTACCGATGTTTCTCCATGAAAGAATCAAATTTCTTGTACCATTGTCGAGGTGCTTACTTGAGTCTATACAAGCTTTTCTTCAATTTACACACACTGTTCTTTACCTTTGACTTCGAAACCCTCTAGTTGCTCCATATAGATCTCTTCCTCCAAATCGCCATGAAGGAATGCAGTTTTCACATCAAGTTGTTCAACTTCTAGGTTCAAACTAGCTGCTAACCCAAGCACAACTCGGATAGAGGACATCTTCAGCACAAGTGAAAATATTTCTTCGAAGTCAATACCTTTTCTTTGATTAAAACCTTTCATAACCAATCTTGCTTTGTATCTTGATTGCGAATTATTCTCTTCTGCTTTTATCTTAAATACCAATTTGTTCTTGAGTGTTTTTCTGCCCTTAAGAAACTTTACCAACTCAAATGTGTGATTCTCATGTGAGGAATTCATCTATTCTTGCATGGCCTTTAGCCACTTTTCTTTATCAACATTTGTAATAGCCTTTTGGTAGTACTTTGGCTCACCATTGTCAGTGATTATCACACACTCATGTGGATGATATCTTTGAGAAGGTTGATGTTCTCTAGTAGATCTTCTCAACTCAAATTCAATTGGTGGCTCAACTAGAACATGCTCATTATGGTGAAGTACACTATCATCAGTTATATTCTCATCATCTACCTGTATATCTCCGCCATCAATAAAAGTTTCTACAGGGGGATTAGGCGCAATATCAATGTAACTTCTTGAATTTGATTTCTGTTTCTCAACTTTATCAAAATATTTAATAGTCTGGTCTTCAAGAAAAATCACATCTCAGTTTCTGATAATTTTCTTGTCAGTCGGATCCCACAATCTATAACCAAATTCTTCACCACTATAACCAACGAACACACACTATTTGGATTTATTATCAAGCTTGGACCTCTCATCTCTTGGAACGTGTACGAAACATCTACAACCAAACACTCTTCAATGACGATAAGAGACATTTTTCCATGTGCACACTCTATTTGGAACATCACCATCAAGTGGAATAGAAGGAGAAATATTGATAAAATCCTTTGCAGTTTTAATTCCTTCACCCCAAAAGGATTTCGATAATTTTGCATGAGAGAGCATGCATCTGATTTTGCCGTTAATTGTATGATTCATTCTCTCTGCAACACCATTATGTTGAGGTGTCTTTGGAACTGATTTCTCAAGCCTGATTCCATGTTCTCTACGATACTCTTCAAACGGACCTCTGTATTCACCACCGTTATTTGATCAAACATGTTTCATTTTCCTTTCCTTTTCTCTTTCAACACAAACATGAAAATGCTTGAAGACTCCAAGTACCCGGTCTTAGATTTCAAAGGAAAAACATACACTTTTCTAGAGTAGTCGTCAATAAAAGTAACAAAAAATGATGCACCACCAAGAAATTTACTATCCATTATGCAAACATTAATTTGAACTAAATCATGAATATTTTGTCTATTATGAGGACCAATGTTATGAAAAGAAACTCTATGTTGTTTTCCAGCAAAACAATGATTGCAAGTTTTTAGAGACGTACTTTTCACAGGAAGGAAACTTTTCTTCGCAAGTATGTTGAGTCATTTCTCACTCAAGTGATCAAGGCACACATCTCATAAATCAGTAGAGGCATCTTCAATTGCATTCAATTCTTCCTTGCATAGCTTCGTAGGCATCCTATAGAGAGATGTATAACTTTGCTCCTTTGCAACCATTAGAGATCCTTTGATGATTTTACATATATCACCACCAACCAAAGTAAGTGTGATAACCCTCAATATCCAAGGCTTTCACCAAAATCAAATTGAGACAAATATCAGGAACATGTCTAACATTCTTCAATTAAAACTTGCAACCAATCTCGGTTTCAACCCAAACATCTCCTATTTTTACCGTGCCAAAATCACCAACACTGTAAGATGAGAACAAAATCACACCTAGGAGTAACATGATATGAGGCACCCGAATCAATAATCCAAATTGAATCTTGGCATGCAAGGTTTATGGAATTATCATCACAAACAATGAAGATATCACTAACAGATGCAACTGCTGATGTATCTTTATCATTTTTATTCTTTTTGTCTTCATCTCTTTCCCTTTATTGATCTCTCTTAAGGAACCTGCAATTTCTTTTTATGTGACCTATTTTGCCACAATTATAACATATCACTTCTTTTCTAGTCCTCGACTTGCTACGACTTTCAGAGTTGTCGCGTCTATAGAAGTGTCAAGATTGACTTTTCCCTTGTGGTTTTGTAACTAATGCTTATGACTTTGAGGAATAACCATTCAAACCAAGCTCCTTTGTTCGAGCTTCTTCATTCAACATGCTGTCTTTAACTGTTGACATTTTCAACTTTTCACTTGGAGTTGAATTGGTCAACGTCGCAACAAGGACTTCCCAGTTATCAGGCAAGGAACTCAACCATAACAACACTTGCAATTCATCATCTAGTTTAATATATGTTGTTGTCAATTGATTCAATGTATTCTGAAAAATTCTCATATGCTCTGCCATTGAATCCCCATCTTTGTATTTCATATTCACCGCCTTATGAATAAAAAATGCTTTATTTTGCTCATTGTTTCGTTCATACAACTCTTTTAATTTCTCCAACATCTTGTTAGCATCTATTTCAATTTTAACATGTGGATATACACTTAGATCCAACCACTATTAGATCAAGGCCATTGACCTTCTATTTATCTTCTTCCAGTCACCGTCAAATTTATCTTTGGGTTTAGCAGTGTCACCCTCAATAGGATCATACAAATATTTATTGTATAACATGTCTTCCATGAGAGTCTTCTAAAATGTGTAATTAGAAGAGTTGAACTTAATCATAGTCGGACCTTTATTTTTCTCCTCCATTTAAATGCACAAACCAAACCAATCAGGCTCTATATACTACTTTGTTGGGAAAAACCAGAAATAACTATCTCCATAATGCGGAATATTTTTTTTCCACCTGTGCAGATAAATGGTCAAACAAAAAATACAATTCCACATAGCAACAATAATTTGCAGAAAATTAAATATGAGACAAACACAATTTTTAACGTGGAAAACTTCCCTCAAATTGTTAGAATAAAAACCATGGGACCTAGTCCAGTAAAATCTTCTACTATAATAATTAATGGATACATGAGAGCATTCCTAGTAACACTTGAGAACATCATTCGACAATAGCATCACCAAATGGTGAAAACCGTACAGATAATAAACAACCTTCTACTAAAGTGAGTATTCTAAATTAACTCTCGGAGAAGGTAAAACTACTAATACTATATATTAAAAGAACAAAATCAACACTAGAAATAACATACTTAAATTGTAGACCAAACGGAACAAATTTGCTACAAACTCATTACCACCGGAATCAAACTTTTTTTCTCCTTCCTTTGGCTGTTTTCTTTCTCTTTGAAAAGGCAATCCTATTTTCAAATATGTGTGGCAATGTTTTCTCATCTTTTCTTAGAGATTTCAAAAATCTCCTATTTTTTCACATGGACTAAGCCCAATAAATCACCATATTCCTTTTATTTATTTATTTATTTTTCTTTTTATTTATTTTTTTAATAATAATAGTAATAATAATAAAATTGATTGGTTGCGTGAACCCATCAAATTAATTTGTTTACCGAGATATTGTAAAAGAAGCTGGAGGAAGAGAGATAAGAGAAAAAGAAGTTACTTCTCTTGCTTGATAGGTGAATATGAAAAAGGTGCGGGGTCCACCTAAAACTCTTTCTCCCCATGAATTAGAAGAAGTAGTTGGGAATCTCATTTTACTTCATTTCTATTTTTATGCTTTTTGTTGTAAAATGTGGTGAACATGAACAAGCACATTTTGTTGTAAAATGTGGTGAATATTGTATCACTCGTCAAGATACTGTATAACATTACAAATTTGACCAAAATATTAGAAACTAATAGAATTAATGCGACCATTTTTACTACAGCCGATCTAAGGGTAAGGATAAGGATAAGGTAACTAAGACAACTGTCTGTTTAAGTCTCTCTAAAAATAATTAAATCTATATTTAATAAAAGGTCTTATATTCTAATATTTTTAAATTTGAAAATAATAAAATTCTATCTAAAATTAATATTGTTTCAATAAATGTTAAATTAATCGATTTAATTATCAATTAAAAAAAATACTAAATTAATTATATTAATTTATTAAATAATTTTTTATTCTAAAGTGTCTAATAAATAATTTTTCATAAAAAAAATTAATAAAATATCATTTTAGATTCTATAAAACCTCCTATGTTTCAAAGGACCTCTTTATATCTTGGGGCACCTTTCTTTTTACAAGATACACGATTTTACAAGGATTACTAATTATTTTTATTTACTTGAGAGATGAGATATGATTTTTTTTAGGTTTAAATATGTCTTTAGTCCTTGCAATAATATCTTTTATATATTTTGATCCTCGTAAGTTTTTTTGTTTGATTAACATCCATGCAAATATACTTTCATTTTAAAATAGTCATTTCATCCAATTTCTGTTACAAAAATTGTAACGTCGTTAAAATATAATAATTTTTTTACAAACAAAACCTAAATATAATTAAATTAATTCATATGTTTCAGTTTTCTTCCCTAAAAAAAAACCTAAATCACGCCTTCTTCTTCATTGTTCCAGTCCTCTTCTTCATCATAATTCTCTTCACCGTCACCAACTTCTTCATCCATTTTAGATTCATCACCGTATTCAAATTCATCGTTACTATAATCTTTTTCTTCGTCTGGTGGTACTTGTCGGACAATGGTGGGTTCTAGAATTGGCTCTAAATCAGAGTTTTTCTTCTTGGCGTAGAGATTAAGGGATTTTAGGAGAGTATATGAAAAAGTCCAAAAGTGGGAGTAGAATTTTGTTGTAGAGGGAGGGAGGGAAGAATGGCAAAGAAGAAAGTCCAAGTCCTAGACCTAGTAATTGTAAGCGATGATGAAGGAATTCGCCATGGTGACATGGTTGATCCTTTAATCAAATTCATTCCGATTTTCCAATTTTTTATTTTATTTTATGAATTGCGACACAATGTGAGTAATTCTACAACGAGAAGAGGACTGAAACTATGAAGAAGAAGGTGCAATTTAGTTTTTTTTAGGAAATAAGACTGAAATATTTGAGGTTAATTTTAGGTTAAAAAAATGTTGTAATTTAATTATATTTGAGTTTTTTTGGTTATAAAATAGTTATGTTTTAACGGTGTTACAATTTTTGTAACAGAAATGAGATGGAATGATTATTTTAAAATGAAACTATATTTGCAGGCATATTAATCAAACAAAAAATTTACGAGGACCAAAATCAAAAAAATTATAATTGCAAGGACCAAAAATATATTTAAACATTTTTGAAGTTAAAAATTTCTTAAAATCAAAAAGACAAAAAAAAAAAAAAAAAAAAAGAGATATGATGGTTTAATCTTATCTTGATGAGTAACTCAACAATGCTATTTTTTGTATTATAACTTGTTGGTGATAGAGAAGACATTGTGTAGGTCTAGATGTGGTACTACACGTTCTCATACCTGCAGTTGAAAAAACATATGTCTTTGTATAGATTGAGACATTGATATCCCTATACTTAAGTTCCAGTTACCCGCAGTTTAACCATAATACAGAATAAAATATAATTGTAACTAAATTAAAAACCTATCTTTTAAATTGAATCTTAAAAAATTACAAATGTAGGTATTTAAACTAGTTTATGACAAAGAAGAAATATAAAGCTATATGTAAGACTTAGTTTAATTGACAAATGTCGAATTTATTAAGTTGGTTACCATGTTCCGTATTCGAATCTAAAATTTCGTAGTTGTGTGCGAATTTCTTCACCATTTTAACTAACGACCAAAATAAATAAATAAACACAAAGCTTTGGAATAATGCATGGAGACTTATGTTCACATCTTAATATGCGCCAAAGAAGGCCTGCATGCTTGGAGTTTTCCTCGGTGGCAAACAACACATAAAACTGTTGTGTAGGGGTGACCCAAGGACCAAACAACTAAAGTTAGGATATCAGGTGTAAAAAATATTTCTTTAACAAAGAAAGAAGTTTCTAAATTAAATAGCTTATGATATTATAAATTTACTTATAGTCATATCTTAGCTTAGCTTAGTTGATGAAGTGTAAGATTTTGAGTCTCTTTTATGGTTTAAATCTAGATCATGTCTATATTTTTATGTTTTTCTTTTTACAATTTAAAGAAAATACATTAAAATAATTTTGATAGACAATTAAAAATTAATTTGATTGTATGTTTTAAAAATAATAAGTGATGCCTACACAAATCTTATTTGTGATATATGTGTAACAAATAATTTTTTTGTTAAGATCCATAATTTTTATTTTATAATTTCGCATTTACACTATGTTTAGAACAAAGGAGAATAAAGAAAAAAAATTTGAAATATTTTTCATTGTTTGGTTTCTTATAAATAATTAGAAAAGATGAAAAATATTTAGTGGATCCACAAATATTATTTCTCTCCATTTAAAAAAGAAATGGATCACTTTTTTTATGTATTTCCAATTTTACCCCTATCATTTTGGCATATTATACATTTTGGTTTTGTCAACGTATTTTATTATTTTCTTTTCATTTTTCTTTCCTATCATTTTCTTTTATAAACCAAACATAGCATTAAAGAGTCTTTTTT
>JBBPBQ010020323.1:45952278-46006617 GCA_037974755.1 Cicer yamashitae | reverse complement strand
TTTTTTTTTTTTTTTTTTATAAAAGATCTTTATTTTTTAAATGTGGTTTTAGACCATCAAATTTATTAAGCCGGCTTTGCTTTGGTTGGATTTTTCCACCATTTGGTTCCTTAAAATGTAGAAAATTGGTTTTCGTACCCCCCCAATTGAGGTTGTACCCCCCAAATTCTTAAAAATCCAAAATTGCCCACACAATTCACCATTCAATAAAAGGTAAAAAAAATTTACTCCCAAAATTTCATCCACTCCCAAAATTTCCGGTACGTATTTTTTTCGCCCAAATTTCCGGTAGTTAAAATGTAACTACCGGAAATTTCAAAACTTGTGAAATTTCCGGTAGTTATTTTCCTTTACCGGAAATTTCGTCCCCAAATTTCCGGTACATTATTTGTACTACCGGAAATTTGGGGGATCTGAAATTTCCGGTAGTTGTTTTCACCGGAAATTTCAAAAATCCGGTAGTCAATTTATTTTTTTTTTGTTATATGTTGTTAATTTTTTATTTTCTTTTTTGTTGACATAGGTATGGAAAAAAGACAACCAGTGTGTATAGATTTGACTGAAGCATTCACAACCGATCAAATTTTTGAATCACGAGAAGCTGTCATATCATGGGCAAGAGAGGTTGGCCGTCAAAATCGAGTAGCTGTTATCATAACTCGATCCGACGTAGAGACAGGACAGAGAGGAAGGAAATCTAAATTAATTCTTGGTTGTGATAGAGGTGGAAAATATCAGTCAAATAAAAGTGAGTCAGGTACTTCAACAAAAAGGTGTGGTTGTCCGTTTAAAATTCGATCGAGACCATTGAAAAATGCTGAGGCTGAGGGATGGATTATTAGTTTAGTATGTGGACTTCACAACCATGAGTTAGTGGCTACTTTTGAGAATAATGCATTTGTGGGGCGCTTAAACGATGAAGGTAAGAATCATGTTGACGAGCTGACAAAGTATCACGTTGCACCGAGGCATATCTTGTCATCTTTGAGGGATCGAGATAAGGAGAATGTGACTAGTATCTCTCAAATTTATAACCGTCGAAGCACATACAGAAAGAATTTGAAAGGACCTAGAACTGATATGCAACATCTGTTGAAGTTACTTGAAGCTGAGAAGTATGCATGTTGGACTAGGACTCATGGAGACTCCAACGTTGTGAGGGACGTGTTTTGGACGCATCTAGATTCCATAACTTTGTTGAACATGTTCCATTTTGTATTGATCATGGATAGCACCTACAAAACCAACAAGTATAGGTTACCATTGTTTGAAATTATTGGTGTAACTTCAACTGGGTTGACATTCAATGTTGCATTTGCTTATATGGACAGTGAGCGTCAAGAAAATTTCTGTTGGGCATTGGAGAAGTTAAAACAGTTGTTTCTTGCAAACACTCCATTTCCTCAGGTGATTGTCACTGATAGAGAACTTGCTTTGATGAATGCAATTGAAGTTGTATTTCCATCTTCAACAAATTTACTTTGTCAACTTCATATCAATAAAAATGTTGGAGCCAAATGCAAACAATATATACTGAAGAAAGATATGCAGGAACCCATTCTTGAGGTGTGGAAGAAAATTGTTTATTGTTCTGAAGAGAAGGAGTATGAGGAAATGTTGCAAATGTTTGAGCAAGCATGTGTCGATAATATTATTTTCTTTGACTACGTCAAAGACACATGGTTGAATCCTCACAAGGAAAGATTTGTTCAAGCATGGACCAATCGAGTATTGCATCTAGGAAATACTACAACTAATAGGTACGTCATTAAAACTTTATTTTATTTGTTATATTTATACTTATATATGATTAATTTTGTTTATATATGATTAAACATGTATGATTTTTTGTTATATTTATACTTATATAAAATTTTGTTTATGTTTGAATATTAGGGTTGAGTCTGCTCATTGGTCGTTGAAGAAATTTTTGGAACATAGTAAAGGAGATTTCTGTAAGGCATGGTCTGGTATGCATGACATGTTGAAGTACCAAATTATTAAGATCAAAGGTTCATTTGAGATAAGTAAGGGTCGTAGAGAGCATATACACAACAATCCATTCTTTGAGAATTTGAATTGGGTTGTATCGAAGAACGCTTTAGCTGATATAAATCATGAGTACACGAGAGTCAGGTATGTCGGTAACGACAAAGCTGCATGTGGTTGTACACTTAGAAACACTCATGGATTACCGTGTGCATGTGAGTTGGCACGGTACAAGTTGAAAGGTGTTCCAATTCCATTGGAGGCTATTCATATACAATGGAGGAAATTAACCATGAATTCTGATAAAGAGGAAGAACAGTTGGAAAAGGATTCGGAGTTGGACATTACATGTGAGATGAATGTTATTTGGAAAATATGGAAAACTCTTAATGTTGTTGGAAGAAGGGCATTGAAGAGCAAGTTGCGTGAAGTTGCATATCCAGAAACAACCTCAATGTGTGCCCCACCATCTAAGATCAAAACAAAAGGTGGTGTGAAGAAGAAAAAAGGCAATAAGCCGAATGGATTTGATGTATATCGCGACCCTTTATTTTTTGAACATGTTGATGCATCCCAACAAGTCTCCCAGCAAGCCTCCAAACATGTCTCCCAAACATTCAAACAAGTCTCCCAAGCATCCAAACAAGTCTCCCAAGCATCCAAACAAGTTCCTCAGGTTAGAAAATATTTGGACGAGTTTCCTGCTCTAATTCATCCATATATTGTAGACGTAGTTAATGTTAAAGCAGATGGAAATTGTGGATATCGTGCTATTGCTGCTTTACTTGGCCATAGTGAAGAATCTTGGAGCATTGTGCGTCGACAGTTGTATTTAGAGATTAAGTCCAAACCTGATTTATATCTTGCGTTATTCAAGGAACGTTTGCAAGAAGTGACTGACTCATTAGTTGTATATGAACTGGGAAACCAACCAATGGAAAAGTGGCTGAGCATTCCAGATATGGGTTACGTGATAGCAACAAAATATAATGTCGTTCTTGTGACATTGGCAAAAAGTTTTTGTTTGAGACCTATCACGTGATCGTATTATCAGCATTGGTTTTGTTAATGACAGTCATTGGGTTCAGGTTAAATTGAAAGCAACATGTCCATTACCTCCACTAGCATGGCAATGGAAGGAGCACCGTAGCGATGAGTCTACATCATGGGCTGTAGCGTATGCAGGACGTCTACAACATTGGGGTTCATTAGATTTAGAGGGTACACCAGATATAGTAATCCAATGATCAATTTCCGCAGGTAATACAGCTCTGATGTCAATAAATTTGGCCTGCTTCTTGCCATTTGAGACCACTTTAAGGGCGCGCCTATCCTGTTTAATTACAATAAATAACAAACACACAATAAATTAAAATTTAAATAATGATTATAAAACTTAAATATAACAAATTATACTACAAATATATTAAAATAAATAAATAAATAAAATAACAAATAATTATAATAACAAATAATTATAATAATAAATAATTAAAATAATAAATAATTAATTTAATAAATAATTAAATTAATAAATAATTAAAATAATAAATAATTAAAATAATAAATATTATTAACTAACCTCCCCATTCCAGATTTTTACAGCTATGTGGTCCTCATAATTCTTCAGCACAGATAAATCGTACGGACCACCAGGAAATAATGGAGCATCAGGCAGCTCCTGCTCCTGATCCTGCTGCTCCTGCTGCTGATCATCAATATAATCATCCTGATGCTGATCATCAATATAATCCTGCTGATGATGATCCTGCTGCTGCTGATCCTCCTGCTGATGATCCTGCTGGTGAACATCTATTTCTTCATTTCGCCTTCTACGTTTCTCAACTGCCGCTCTCCTATTCGACTGCGTAGGCGGCCGAACTCTAGAATGCTCACCACTGGTTTTAGCTCCTCTGGTCCTCACTGTAAACAATAGAATGAAAAAAATTAATCAAACAATAGATAAAAAATAACAAAATTTGAAAAGAAAAAAAAAATTAAAAACATAACTACCGGAAATTTCCGGTGAACAAAATACATACCGGAAATTTCGTTTTTGAAATTTCCGGAAGTTGTTCCCGGAAATTTGAAATGAATTTGAAATTTCCGGGAAAAAACTGAAAAAACCAAAACTCACTTTTTCTGGAAATTTCAGAAGGAGGGGGTACGAGGAATTTTTCTGAATTTTACTTTTTTTTTAGGGATATTTTGGTAATTTCACTCAAATTTTTTTAAAATGAGGGCGTACAACAATAAATGGGGGGGTACGAAAACTAATTGTCTAAAATGCAAATGTGATTAGAGATATACATGGATTGGGCCAACCCATCCAACAAGGCCAATCCAACCTAGATCAAGAAAATTTGACCCCGTACCCCCACAATTAACCCTATACCCCAAAAAGTCAGTGAAAATACCATAATACCCTCGTATATATTACGTCAAAATTTTTATTTTTACTGGAAAACTTTTTTCAAGTTTCCGGTATAGAACACCACTCCGGAAAACTTGAAAAAAGTTTTCCGGTAGTTCCGGAAAACATTTTTCAAGTTTTCCGAAAATAATGAACTACCAGAAAACTTGTTAGTGACTTTTCCGGAAGTTACCAGAAAACTTCACCCACAAGTTTTCCGGTAGTTTCAGATTTTTTTTTATTTTAATTTTTTTATTATATTAGTATTTAATTAATTTATTTGATTTTAACTATTTTTTTCGGTGGGTAGGAATAGAGGTAAAGATGGCAAAGTTATAGGCACGGGTAAGCTTCATTACAACATAGAGTTGCCACAGCCACCCCAAAATTTTCAATAATTTTTTAAGTGATCTAAAATAAATTAATAAAATTTAATTTTTTTTAAAAAATAAAGGTGTTTACCGGAAAACGTGCGGATAAAGCTTTCCGAAAACACGTTTTGTACCAGAAAAGTTTGAGAAAGTTTTTTGGTACACACGTTTACAGGAAATCTTGTTTTTAGTTTTCCGGAAACATCCTTCTATACCGGAAAACTTGTAAAAAGTTTTTCGGAAGTAAAGGTGGATTTTGTAAAAAAAAAACAAAAACAAAAAATTGAGGATATTTTTGGCATTTTCAAAAAATTGTGGGAGTATAAGGATAAAAGTGGGGGTACATGGTCAAACTTTCCTAGATCAATCCAAAAAATATAGTTTGGGTTGGGTAAATATGTGTAAATGAGTAATTTGAGTTTCACAAAATATAAAACTGCTCAAATTTTTTGATATTGGATAAAGTTAGACTCAACCCATTTTAAATAATCCAATTCCTAAAAATTATTTAGTAACTTTAAAATGTTGCACTTCAGTTATTTGATGCTTGGGGAATGCCAGCATAACACCTAGTGTAGGAGAGGCTTGGGGATTACTTACTGTGCTCAATAGCTTTTGTCCTTGAATTTTGATAGGGTAATTGTCGAATTGGATTGTAAGCAAGTAGTGTATAATGTGCCCAATTAAAAATTTGTTACTTTTTTTTAATTGGAGAAGGAAAAATAAATTATTAATCAAAATGACACTAATAACTAAATTTTTATCACTAAACTATCACTCAAAATATTAAATTTGTTACTTAAAATATTGGTCTGTTCTACTAGCTAATTGTAGAGAGTCTTTTATCTATCAACCACAATTACTAAGTTGTGTTTGATAGGTGACAAGTAAATGACAGTTCTCATACTTTAACAAAGGCATCTCTTCTAAAGCAACATTGCTAGTGTTGGAAATCTCTCCTGGTTAATTTTTTATTTTATTTTTATGTTGTATATTTTCATGAGCAAGAGTAGCTAAGTTTTTTAACTAGGATTTGATGAACTTCCTTAAATTTATTACGTAGTTTTATTTTGGCTCTATGAATGCGATTTAATTTTATGTCTCTTTTTGTGATTATCTCTTTGCATAATGTTTTTCAAATTTTTATAATGATTTCAAGTTCGCTTGTGCCATTTAAAAATAGGTGAAAAAACTGAAAACTAAGATTCATTGTCATGAACGTTTTGATCATAGGAATATTGTGGAACAACTGTGTGTTTTTATAAATGTCCAATCATAATCTTAATGCTTTATTATGTATTAAATCACCTAAGAGATTAAGTGTTTTTATTGAAAAAAAGAGATTATAAGGCAAAAAATTGTCCTTAATCTTTAATAGTTGATTTAAACTACTTGCGACTGATTTTAAATTGTTTCATAGAGAATTTAATTGCATGATAGTGAAGCCTATTTGTTTTTTTTTGTTATTATTAGTTATACATTCCAAATTACATTTGGTTATAATAATTATTCCAACAATTTATCTTTCACCTATATAAAATTAATAAATAAAAAAATAACAATACAATCCGCATCCATACTCAATCACTTTTGCATGTAATTAATTTCTGATGCTAATAAATACAAACTTTTACCAAGGATATGATAACTTACACATCCGCATCCATACTCAATCACTTTTGCATGTAATTAATTTCTAATGCTAATAAATACAAACTTTTACCAAGGATATGATAACTTACACTAGTTGTGACTTAATTTCAAGTTTAAAATTCACTAATAAGTAGGTTATACATAAATTTCATTCTAATATTATAATAATAAATAGTATTTATATTTACCGAAATAGACTAATCTAATGGATCTAAAGTTTTTTAGTGGTATAAAATCCGACTTTTTTTTTATCTAAATAGATTTCGAAAAAGTTTTAGCATTGTTTGACTTGGTTACCTTTTTTTCCCCTTAAATATGAATACTTAAATATCCTACTCAATTCTTCTTCTCCCCTCCTCCATCTGTGTCTTTATAACAATAATTAACAGTCATAACCCTATTAAACTAAACATCACTTTTCATTCCCCGTGTGTTTAAAACAATTATTGACAGTCACAACCCTACTAAACTTCACCTTTCATTCTATCTTTTTTTTTATATACTACCTTTCATTCTATTTTTAAAAGACACCAGATCCTACAACTATAGTTTTACTTTAATCAAATCAACAATGTTCATGCAGAAACTTAGCTTGTAAAAAACTCAAGAAAAGAAAACACCAAAAGAACAAAGTATAACTTGTATTTGTGATCAAAACATTGATCATTGAATTTACAATACTGAGAAACATGGTTGATAAAGAGTGACTTACATTAATAGAGAAATCTATTGTGCAGAAAGAAGGCACAAGGCAACAATCCAAGTAAATAACATTTGTCTTGCCGATTGCCACTTATATACCAGCAAGAGAATATACATATACATAGTAAAAAAAGAATATAGTCAGTTCCAATTTCACGTGCTACAAGAATACAAAATAGCATATCAGTGTTATGTGCATGAAGAGAGCAAAGACCCCTCTTCTCTTTATTAACAACTCGTGAGATCCATCGCGTAAAGAAGTGCTGCCACTTAGCTCTCCTGTGTTGACAAACTCGCTTCTTCCCTTACCAGTTGATGCAGAAACATTAACCGACCATGAGCCTATATTAATGAATTTTATATTGAACATATTAGAATATGATGTTCAAGAAAACCACATATATAGACAATTTATCTCAGCATTTAAAAAATTGAAAGTTAGTTTTCAATTTGGTCTTGTTGTCTACTTATAAAGTATCATTGTACTAGCCTAAAAGACATATGACACAAGAATTCACTCTCATTCCTTCCTGCTCCAACCCTGAAGGAAAAAATAATAATTTCTTGGTTGAGGCAGGGAGTGCAAAACTACAAATGCATAGAAACCTTATGACCTAAAGAAAAAAAAAAAAAAATTTGTACATACATATATATTCTGTTTGTAATAAAATCTAAACAAAATTTACCTTATCTAAGTTGTAGCAAATTATAAGCAAAAATTGACTCTTAACATCCTATTTAATCATAGTATATGAAAAATGCCATTCATAATTAATGACTCTTTTCTTTATGCAATTAAATTAAATGAGATGAGGGGTAGTTTGGATAATGAAATTAACAAAAATATATGTGAATAACTAATTATCTTAATAAGTTTGTAAGTGGTTAATTTTGCTTATATACACGCCAATTACTATGTGCTTTTAATGTAGGGAAGATGAAACTTACAGTCATAGTTAGCCCATCCAATGCGTTGACCGGCAAGATCATAGACAAAGATTTTGTCTTTTAATACAAGGTCTGCCAGAAAAGAATAGTGTTGTCAGCATCATGAATTGATATTTTGGCAGACTTTAAAGCTCCAACTAAAGCACCATCAACATTGGCCAGGGGCATGGAATACAAAATTAAAGGGGGGATTGTAATGTGTGGCCATAATAAACTGATCAGTAATAATCAACATAAAACCTATCTTTCTAATTACATCTTCATGATTCAATTATTTTAGTTTAACTTCTATTAAATGCAAAACTTATTTTATGTATATTTTCAATGTATCACAGAATTGTTACGAACTGTCATCATACCTCCTAGAATTGTTACATCTTGACCTACGATTTTCTGAAAGCCAATACACCACACCGATCCATCTCCCTATAAAAGTATAAAACACACAAGTTTATATCATTCAACTAGTTAGATAACATTCATAATAGAAAACAAAAAAAATAGAAAGTATAACAGTAAGATGCATATGAAAAATAAAAATATGTATTTAACTGTACCACACTAGGCTGCTTAGAAACAGAAGTGAAATCAAAATCAGGTTTTAAGCAGCAGAGAATGGAAGGAAAGAAAATAATCACACATTATAGATGATGAATCTTCAACCATAACAAAATATATATAACTTGCTCCAACTTGAAATCAACGTGCAAATCATGCAACCAAGACATTAACCTGCAAAAAATTGAATAAATGGAAATTGAAGCTTGAATACGTACAATGTAGTTCTGCTTTATAAGGTAGTCCTGTTGTCCTAAAACCAGAGACGCACCACCGGCAAAGTTCAGACTCACTTGAGGAAAGACGTCAACGCCACTAAACACAGTATAAACAGAAAGAGGTGGAGAAAGGGTGTTAAGAACTCAAGATTCTATGTTTTAAGCATCCGATTGGGAAAAAAATGTCAGAAAATAATCTGTTTAACATCTATGATTTATGAAAAGTTCCACTTAACCTGGTGGTTATCAAGTAACATTGATTTCCTCTGGAAAGAACAGTGTGCACAGATTGTGGAATAGCAGCTGTAATCTACACAAAGAACGATATTTCTTTTAAATATAGACGAACCTTTTACAAACAAAAATCCATGTCATTTTTGCTAATTATACATGAATAATCAAAGCAATATCCATTGTTGATCAACTGGATGAAAAAAAATTACTTAAGCGAAACTCACTGCATTAATAAAGGGAGTGTAAGCCTCTTCTGCAATGTATGCCAAAGTTGTTCCAGAATCAATAATGGTACCTCTATTGTTTGATGTAGCAAAAATAGCAGAATCAATTGGCACAATTTGGCCATTGACAGAGATGCTCAGCAGATTTAGATTATAATGCGGCCTGAAATATTGACCATACAATTAATCTTAATGTAAATCTTCAATCAAAGAAGATGGCCATTTCAGTACAAATATATTTTTGCCAATAACACATTTAAATTTTCAAACTCTAGTTCAACTTCTGTAAAATATTTAAGAAACCATAATGAATGGCATTTTGGTTAAGAAAAAGAAAAAAACAAAAGGAAGTTGCTGTAATTGTTAAAAAATATCAAACTGCCAAATACACAAATTTAGGTGTGCATTTTACAATCATATTTCCAAATAGTGTGCACGAAATTATAAATTGATTTCAATTTCAAGATTTAGAGACTCTGGAAACTTCATATAGATAAACGTTATTTCACAAGATGACTTAATAGAAGCTCAGAGAACCAAGTGACTTCCACTACTGAACACTTGCCATGTATCAAAATTTAATAGGATCCTATGAACAAAGGCAAGAAGCTCCATTTACTAAACATTTTTCTTTCTTTATCTCATACAGAAAGTCAACACTTGATGAACAAATTCAATATAAATCAAATATATAATCTAAATGATAAAGGTTGTCTTTAAATTCATTAAAGCCTTTAAGCTAGCTTCATTTGACAGAGCATTCAGATGACAAACAGCAAGTGTTTATATACATATATATATATATATATATATAAATGATAAATGTAGCATTTTATTCCAATGGAAGAACATACTGTGACGGAACGAGGGGACTATAAATTATGTTTGGCTCCACAATCTCACCAAGAACCAATAAGCCGCCGCCACTACTATCTCCTTTCAGGCAATGGGAGAACACTCTTGGGGATATTCCTTGTGAAGAGAGTTGGGAAATTACTGACATGCCCTGTTGCCCAAATCCAAATATACCATCAATTGCTCTATCAGACTTTGTCAAGTCCCCTGTTTGCTGGTTGCTACAACTGTTCCATTCCACAACACAACATCAAAGACATAGCTCAAACCAACAAATAAGAAAAAATTAAAAAGCGATCTAATTTCAACAATTTAAAGCTCACCCAAAAACCACATGCGCCGAAGAATTTGACAACAAAGATTCCTCGGAAATACTAGCAAAATGCATCAAGTCCGAAACATAATAGCCGGATGTGCCGCTACCATCTCCATACTGGAACACATAAGTGCATTGGTTGTTCTGACCGGAACAGCTGCTATCTGATGACTGGACTCCATTCTTACACCTTTGATCAGAACAAGAGATCAATGAAGACGTTGATGAACTCCTGGGATCGAAGTAATTGAGCTGAATCTGTAACAAAATCCAACAATGATGAACAAAATTCACAAAACCCACAGTATATTGATTGATCAAATTGTTGTTGCATTGATTTAACAAACAAAGTAACAGGGAATTTACTTGGAGTCCACTTGTTTGAGGACAACCATTGCAGGAAGCACAACTAACCCAAAGAACATCACTACCAGTGTCAATCTGTACATAAAATTCTCTTGGAGGAGTACCCAAATTCACCTTTGTAAAATAGAGCCTGAAATAAGCCACAAATTTCAATTTTTGTTTTTAAAAATACAATAATTGAGCAGAAAACACAAAGAAAAGCAAGACGAAACCAACCAATATAGGGAATTATGAAGGAAATTATTTTTCAGCCGTTTACTTTCCTGTTTTCAATTTCACTTCAACGAATAACAATAAGAGAATATAAATCCAACATTTCTCTCACAATTTTCTTTTACAATCACTGAAAACAGATCTAGCATTTTCAAAAATTTAGACAATTTTCAAAATACTATTTTTCATAGTTTCTAAAAATGCATTGTTCCTAACTTGTCTTCGAGGTTCTCTATATCAAAATTATTCAGTACACCAGTCTTTCATCTGTTAGTTAACAATTTGAAATGAACACAAATTCCTATAGTGTCAGCTTAATGGTAAAAGTTTGACAAGGTAACATGAGACAAAGTTTAAATTCAGTATCCAACGGTTGTAAAATAGTCGTTAATGTCACTTATATTAACAATAACTTCTCCTTCCCCAATTTAGAAAAAAAAATGTCTCAATTTTTTTAAAAAAAAGAATGAAACTATTTTTAGAAAGTAAGCATGGAACCGTGTATTATTTCCATCAACAATGATTACAAATAGAATTATCTTTGAAGTTAAAATTAAAGAAATAAAAGTAGAAGATAACCAAACCATAACAAAGCAAGCAAGAAACCAATGATTGAAACTAGTAATAAAAAAAGCAAAAGGAAAAAGCAAGTAATTTGATAAAAAAAAAAAAAAAGAAAAGAAAAGAAAATTACCCAGCTTTAGTGGTATCGAAGGATCCTTTAACAGGAAAATCAACAACATAATTAGTAGACTGCAAAAATCTGCTGCGATGTCTGAAAGAATCCAATGCTTTGAGTTGATTCAACTCCACTCCGTGATTGGAAGGAAAAGCTCTTTCAAGTGTTAGAGTGACCGGAGAAGCAGCCGCCGAGAGAAGCGTGACGGCGAAGAGAATAGCGACGGTTATCATTGGTGTGTGTCGGTGGAAGCGAAGAAGGGAAAGTGAATAGAGAGAGTTGTGATTATTGATTAATGGAATACGAAAACACGAAAATTGGAGTTGTGAGTGTTGATGTGTTTCATGATCACACTCACACTCACTCAGACGCAAATTACAGACTCATAAAAGAAACAAAGAGATTATGTGTACCAACGTCTAAGGCTCAATAGCAAGAGAAATGCTAATATAGTAAATAATTGAATAATAAATTCCACAAATTCTACCGTACAATACAAAATAAAATGTGTATTGATATTATAATTGAGTTATATATTTATTAAAATTGAGTTAATTAAAAGTTTTGGTATATAATAATTTAAATAATATAAAATAAATTAATTTTTTAATGTACCAGAAGCACGTGATAATAATTATTCGTAAAACTTTGAAACCTGTGCAAGTTGCAAGTTTGAAGCAAGCATAACTCAAAAGCACGTTTTGTTTTTGCCTAAAAGGAAAATAGATTACGTAAAAGATAATGCTGGCTTATTTTCATAATACATTTTTCACTTTTGTAGTATATTTATTATAAGATTGAGAAATTCTGGGGAAGTAGAAGAAAAAAAAAATAATTTTTTTTTTAAAGAATGTATTTGTAAAGAACAATAAATAAATATTTATAATTAATATATTTTTAAATGTGATAGTATTATTATGTAGATTGAATTTAAAGAATTTATTATAATCTTTTAAAAAAAATTCCAATATAACTTTTTAATTCCATTAAATTAAGAAGGTTTTATATTATAAAGAAAAATAAACACTTCCAAAGTTACTCGTTTTTTATAGTTCATTGTTTTAAAGTCCTCCTCACTCTTCTAAACCCCTAAACACACCACTCCTCACTTTCTTTCTTTCTTTTTTACTCAACTCCTCAATTATGTGTTATTTTTACAATTTACTCTTAAATTTAACAATGCTGTACTTTTTTTTTTTGTAATTCATTCGATTTTCACTTTTTTCAAGCACAATAATTTAGAGAAAAAAATTGTTGTTTTATATTTTTGCTACTATATATTATTGAAGTATGTGTCAGTGACATGTCATAAATTCTTCAAATATTTCTCAATCGAATATTGAATTTATCTTTATCCTACCATTTTATTATATTTTAATTGTGAATCTTTTGGTATCAATCAATTGTATAGAATTATGTTTGGAACAGAGGTATGCTTCATAGTCCTTAAAGATGTAAAACATATTGGTAAAAACTTATTGTTAAAAATGAAACAAAGGTATGCTTCATAATCCTTGAAGATGTAGTATATATTGGTAAAAAGGTATTGTTAAAAATGCATTTACCACATTAGTTGAGAGTATTATTTTTCAATTATAAAAAAATAAAATATATTTCGTAGTTCTTTATTATTAATGAAAATATCAGTTTAGTTATTTAAATTTTTTTTTTTTGTAACATTAAGTCCTTTACGTAATGAAACATGTGCATCATTATTTATTTTAACAAATTCCATTATAGAAACGCATATGTGACTATTACGGTCCGATGTGTCAATTTTAAAAAGTTTTTTTAATGAAAGATTAATATTTTTAAATAAATATTTTATTAAAAAATAAAAATTTTGTAAACCCTAAAATCTTCCTCTTATTTCTTTTACATTTTTTACTATAATCTTCTCACTCTTCATTCTAAACTCAGAATCCTTGCATTCAATTTACCGTGTGAGGTTATTTCAGTTTGATGCAACAACATTCGTTCGGAAATTGCAAAACAACTCCGTGAGTTTTTTGTGTCTTTCCACTTGAAAGAATTTTTAAGGGGTACAATTGTTACTCAGCTATTTTGTTTGATTCTAATAAGGGGTGGTGATTTTTTAGTGTCAGATTTTCTTTTTGACAAATGGGGTTGTGAAACTACAAAGATTTGAGAAGAAATTCTTGGAGGAAATCATGAATCTATGTTTGGAGAAATTCCTTAGAGAAAAGTATGAATTTAATGGATTAAATATTTGGATTTAATGTTGAAGTATTTGAAGATGATGACGAAAAAATTAAGGAAAAAAGACGAAGGTTTATGTGTTCTTCAATATTTTTATTTTTTAATAAATTTTTTATAAAACTATTAATTTTTCAATAAAGAAATTCTTTAAAATTGGCAGATCACAGCCATAATGGACCCTTAATGCTTACATGTACATTTTTTTATGGAATGTGTTTAAAAGGGTAAGGATATACAAATTTAATGATTTAAGTGTTACAAAAAATACTTAAATAATCAAATTATTACTTTTACAAATATAAAAAACTTTGAGGTATATTTTACAAAAAAATAATAACTCTTACTCTATTTATATTTCATCAAAATATTTATTCTATTTCCATTTACCGTTAAAAATATATATCAATATAAATTAGAATAACAATACAAGAAACATATATTTTACCTGTGCACAAGTTCATGATGAAATTAAATTAATTATTCTATCCTCCAAATCTCCGATTTGGGATTTCAATCTCATCCCTCTTTCTCTGACCTTTTTTTTTTTAAATTAAACTAAATAAAAATTATTTAAAATATTCTTTCACCGCTAGCACAACCCCAACCAAACAAAATAAGGACATGCTGAAGTGTAGTAAATGAACAGAGATAAAGCAAGTTATGGAGTAGAATATTAAAGAGATTCTTTAATAAATAAAAAACATTTTTACAAAAGATTTATATAATAAAGAGCATAAAAATAGGACGTTTCACCGATCGGATTTCGACTTACTATATATGGATGATTTAATGGTTATTACTTGTAAATGTTATGTACTACCACAAAAGATTATTGTGTTTTTTGAAAAATTATTCTCCTAACAAATCAACTATAAATAAATAAATGTATCTTTTGGATGCTTTTCACCTCAAAACGGAAAAATAGAATGGCAAAAAAAAAAAAAGGTAAATAGTGAGAAAAGTAATATATTCTTTTATTTTATATTTTCTTTTTTATAAAAATTTATTTCTTCTCTTTGGTCGAATCAAACATGTAAGGAGGAATCACCATTCTATGGTCAAATTTTTTTTTCTCGGAATTAGCCCTCTAAATTATTTTTTTTTAATCTTATTTCATCTATATAAGTGATTATTACATAGATTTAGTTTTTCTTTCGTATTTTGTCTTTGATTTTATTGTCTAAGCACAACATTGTTTTGTTTATCGTCTTAGCGTAATGTTGTTTGGTTTTCTGTCTTGTCACAATGTTCATTTGGTTCATGATCTTAAATATTTTGTTGTTTTATGCTTCTAACATGAATGTTGTGAGTTTGTTCACAAATTCCTCATTTTCGATTTTGAATTAGTGTTGTTATTGATGTGAATGGATTTTGTTTTCTAGTGAAAAAGAGTACAAGTATAATTAGTTCGTAATTCTGTCAAGGTTTTGTTGTTTATAAATATATATTTACACAATTTGTTATTCCCCTTTTTTACATAATTATTGATCTATTTGTAAAAAAAAATCTCAAAATAATTGACACTTTCGATTTTCAATATGATATTAATTATATATTTTAATTTCACCTCTAATTAATATTATACCGATTCTTAATAATTAATAGTAATTGAGTCAAAAAAAGACAATTAATGATAATTTAGTAGAAGTACTATTTAAGTACAAATAGTTAAAAATATCGATTTTAATTAAGAAATATAAAGTGACTTTAGGCAAAAAATTGGATAAAATAGAGAGACGATGATGTTTAAAATGGAGAAAAAAAGACATGAGAGAAAACAAATTAAGAGAGATAGATAAAAATATAGAGAAAGGTAGACAAATGAAATTTAGAGGATATTACACTATTTTTACAATAAAAAGAATCAATATTTTTAAGGTGAAAACATGAACGAGATAGATATTTCAAATAGGGTTTGAATCGATAGAAATATAACACAATTAGACCTTAAACTGTTAGATGATATAAGATTGACTTGATAACTTTAATAAGAAAGTTAAAATTCTAAGTAATTAAAAGGTGAAGTGTGTAATCTCCACTTTCAACCTAATATTAACAATTACTAAGATTAATTGTTTAGTAAAAACATAAAATTAGCAAGGAGGAAGAGAATTGTGCTTAAGAATATTAATTTATCTATAGGACTTTTTCACCCTAGCAAGGACAAAGAAGAAAACATGGTTACGTAAAAATTTGCAATTTCCAATCAAATGTGTTGTAGTGCAAGAAAGAAAATCCTAAGAACGGCCTCCCATCAAAATATAAATGAAAATTAGTTAAAAATATTGATTTTTTAAATAAAAATATTAATTTTCTAAATAAAAAATATCAGTTTTATTTAATAAATTTTCATTTATATTTTAGGATAGAGAAAATAGCTATCATGAAAATAATTACCTTAAAGTTTTCCTGCACAATAACTAAGAATACAACTTTTTTTATACATCTATGCATAGTTATTAAAATCGTACTGTAAATATTTTGTTGTTGCAAAACTCTACTCTTTTTCTATTAGTCAATCTTACACTTTTAATTGGACTCATTTGAATAAATAAACCCAAACGAAACGACTCATTATTTTTTCAAATCAAAGTTTGATTTGCTTCTCTTCTGTAGTCGATATTTATTAGAGCTTTTTTTTTTTATATAAAATAGATTTATTATAGTTTTATGTGTAAAATAAATGTGACTTCTTCCTTCTATCACTTTCATAAATGATATATTGTAGACTAATATTTAAAAATTATTAAAAAATTTAATGACGATTGATAATATTTTCTAAAAGTAATAAAATTATGATTTAAATTATGTTAATTTAATATGCGATACATATTTATTTTTATTTATTCTAATCACATCGATATCATTTAAGTTATTATTTCAATCATAAAAATAAAAATAATTATTAAAATTTATTTTTAAGAGTTAATATAATCAGCAGAATTTTAGATATTTGTTAAAATTAATTTTTAGTGAACTGTAATCTATATTAAAATTTATGATGAAATTACATTAATAAAATAATTATTTTTTTAATTATTATAATTTTTAATATGTAACAAAAATCTTAAAATAACACTCACATTAAAAACTGTGTAAGTAAGATACAATAAACATAAACATAAACATAAACATCAACGTACATTTCACATAATCTTAACCACTAAGTCATCTTTTTTAGGCACAAATGTCTAGGTAAGTTGATTTTACTATGTGTTTGACATTTGTCTTTCACTCAAAGCATTGGCTGTTAACCGGTCAAAAGTACAATTCTCCGGCCACAATCATTATACATTCATCCTTTACAATTACAATAACTTTTTCTTTGACCAATTCTTTTTTGAATGATTCATTTTTTCAAAGTTAAAAATGTAAATATTCAGAAGAAAATAAAAATAAAAAATGTAAACAGTTGCTATAACTCCGAATTTTCCCTAACCTAAAGCATAAAGCACGAGATATCCAATCCTCTTCAACATAAAAAAACAAAACTCTTATTTTTTCAGAAAATAAATTTCGCTTAAAATTAAAATAAACTGTAAAGACAAATAATTTCATTCAAAACCATCAAGTATTTCAAAATCAACATCACATAGCTAAACTTGCTTATAAAAAGGAAAATAGCTAAACTTACTTTTATCTCTTACCCAAACAAATCTAATAGAGGAATGGAAAGAAAACATTGAGAAAGGACGAAAACGCGTAAATCGATATATTTTTCATTGTTTGTACTTTATACAAAGAAAGAAATTAAGAATATTTAGTAGATCCCATACCAAATATATTTCCACTTCGTTCAAAACTAAAAATTTACATTTATATATTAAGAAAATGCATAGAAGTGCGGGGAATAATTAAGATCCAATATTGATCAATCAATTTATATTTAATAATGTATTAAATCTTATTTGATGACTAACATATTTAATGTTTAATATTTTTTTATAGAAAAATATTAATAATTTGTTAGGTTTGATTTCCATATTTGAACATGTGACCTCCTTTTTAAATTCTTTTGAGTTTTTTTTATTTCACCAACTAAACTACTTACACGAGATTATGTAGCGTTTAGTTACATAGCTAATTCAATAAAGTCATTGATTAAAGTTATAAACATGTTATCTTTATGACATGTTATCATCATAAAGATTATGATAATGAGAAACAAATATTTTGTTATTTTAATCTAAATTGTTTTTTTATCATAATTATTATGAGTAGAACATTTGTAATCCGTTAGATCAATATATATATGTGATGATCATTACATAAAAATTAATAGATATCATTTATTAAATTACAAATATAAATGATGCATATAGTGGTATGATCATTGAACCGATTCACTCATAGTTTATAATGGTTAATATAATCTCAAACCGCCAACAGAAGTTTTTTTTCAAGAAGAAATGTAATAATTTTTGTTGACTTGATATTATTCTAGTAATTAACAAGTTATTTATTGTATTTTAATTTTGGATACCGTTAAATGCTTTAGAGTGCTATTAGATACCGTTAAATGCTTGTATAATTAATAACTAATAAAGACGAGATTTGCTAACTTTTGATAATGAGTTTAAGCTAAATTAAGACTTTGACTAGAGAAATTGGATGAAAGGAGAAAAATATTTCTTAAGTCATGAATGTTAACTTATTAGAGTCCGATAATAATATTAGACTGTAGAGTTAACTTAGAGTGGAAAAATTTATATCATTCTTCTAATAGTTTTTGAACGTAGAATATTACTTTATCTTATACGACATAATAATGATAGCAACACACTCTTTAATACATTTTCTTTGATCGGTTAAAATTACATGTGTCCCACCAAATTCATATGAGACTCACATAATTTAAGGGGACCTATGTATTTTAACCAATCAAATGTAATTTATTATAAAGTGTATGTTATAGAATGTGTTCCTAACACTTTTCTTTCCTTTCGGACATTAATATTGCTAGAGACATTCCTTAATTAATATATTACTTACTTAGTATTGAATGTAAATGGTGACACATTAATGAGTGTTCTAATTTTTGTAATTTTTTTAAATTAATTTGATAATAAATTGGAGAATTTTATTAATCACATATAACTTTTTAATTTAAATATTATGGTATTTTTTTCAATCACTAAGAATACAAATAATATATATAAATTGGACAAGAAGCACAGTTACGAGTTTGGAATATTTGAATACATTTTTAATAAACTTATAGGCACTATGTAATCTCTTCTATGATCATTCTTAGCACAAACTATTGATAGTCAGTTTTTTCATATTGTTCTATTTTACTTCTCAAATATTGTTATTATCTTATTTTATTTAATATAATTTAGACGCAATGTATATAGATATAAATTATTCTGTAATAGGTGTTATGAAAACAATTTTTACTTCAAGAAGACCACAAAAGATAAAAAAAAAATACAATAATGTTCTCCTTGCACAAAAGTCAATAGCGTTAATTTATCTTTTTCATATTTAATTTAACTTATGAAATATTAAGTCATTTTATACTTACACTTCTTCAATTTCTCCTATACCAATCATTGAACAATTACCTCATTTTCTACTCATCTTCTTTTACTTTCTATCCTCTACTTTTATTTTACAAACCAAATACTATGCTAAATGCACAACTTTGTTGATGAAAAGTTCCAGTAAGTGACCTTCAAGTTGAAGTTGAATTGAATCAAAAAAAAGAAGTTGAACTTGAATCAATAAATTGCTCATGGGGCCTACATCATAAAAGTGATAGAGGATGAAGGAATCTATCGCCTTTGAAGATTTAAAATGAGACAAATCAATTATGTATTGTCTTTGAAGATATAAAAAGAGATAAATCAATTATTGTTATTTTAAAGTTGAGACAAAAAAAATATAAAAATGCCAACAAGTGGCTAATGACACATGTTAGGAAATTAAATACAGAGCAAATCACGTTGATAGGTAGTTCAATTTAAATTAACGTTAAAAAGTCATTCTACTAATGATGGTTAATAATATTTTTTTAAAGTATAAATTAATAGTTTTTAATCTTTATGATAAGATAATACGTTGATTGATTTTAGTTTGATGAGTTGAGTTATGACGAACACATTTATTTTAATTTTATTTTTATCGAATTGATATCAATTGTATTGTTATCTCATCCGTAAAAGTTAAAAGAATATTTTACGTATATTTTCAAAAGCATCGTCAATAATCATTAGATTTTACATATATGCAGCGGTGTGAGTTGTTGCTTACAAAGTGAGAGGTGTGACGTGTGACGATGTGAGTAGAGATGTGGAGCGGCAATGTGAAGAAAGAGAGCCACACATATGTTTCTACAAATTTTAGGGTTTAGAGAAAAAAAAAAGTAAATGAAAAAAACAAAATTGTAAGAAAATGAAAAAAAGGGAAAAATAAATATTACAACGCCCCAATAGATTTGGTAAAAATACACTACGCGAAAAATATCATTTTACGGCGCTTTTTTAAGCCTTTTACAACGCTTTTAAGCGCTGTAGTATCCAGCGCTGTTAAAAGATACAACAGCGCTGTTAAAAGATACAACAACGCTATTTAAAATAAAAAAACGATGTAATATATAGCGCTCAACACTTATCTAAGAGGAGTTTTACAGCGTTTTTCATAAAAAAAACGCTATAATAGGTGCATATATAGCGCACTTGTTATACTCGTTTTACAGTGTTTTTTTGAAAAAGCGCTGTAAATCTCTTCTAAAAGTACGCTGCATGTTGTACTAGTTTTACAGCATTTTTTTCAAAAGCGCTGTAAATATCTTCTAAAATCGTGTTGCTTGTTGTACTAGTTTTACAGTGCTTTTTCAAAAAAACGCTGTAATAGGTTCATTCTTTACCCCTCACACGGCCAGAATATTCAGGAACATTAAATACTTTACCAAGTATGTCTCTGCAACTAACTTGTTTATTGTCTTCTTGATTTTCATAACTTTGTTCTAAATTCTCCTAAAATACATGTAGGATTAAAAAGATAAGTTCAATATCATTTTTAAAATACAATATTAAAAAATATTAAAGTAATAATATACTTACACAAAGTTGTATCACTTGTTGAACATTTTCATTATCAACTATTTCATCTTTATTCACACGAGCCTCCTTCCACAAAATATGACGACCCAATGGTTGATCGGATTGCGTCTCTTGTAGCTATTCGTTAGGACATAAACAAAAGCTATTCGATAAGATCATAAACAAAATATTAATTAGAAACTATAGTTTATAATGTACCACATTATATAAAAGTGATGTTTACTTACAATTTTTTGCTCTAAACGTGCATACCCCATACGCGATTTTTTGTATGGATGCATTGGATTTTTGGCCCTCTCGCGATTTGCCGTACTTATACTCTATATAAAAAAAATAACAATCGTGTAAAAATTTAAAATACGCTATGAATATGAATAATAAAACACAAATGCTAATAAATTAATAACTTACCACAAAAGCGGGGTCTGCACGTTTAACTACAAAAGCGGTCCATTCTTCATTTGATATATAGTGTTTATATATTTTTGGAGCTTCAACATTCATATTTCCATCGCGATCTCTTAAGTAGCAATTTGACAGATGAGATCTAAATCCTCTGTGTATTTTTCCGACAGCTCTAAGCACATAATTTTTTCTCACCTCATCAACATCAAAAACTAACTGCAAACCAAATAAAGATATAGTTTGAGTAAAAGTATTTCAATAGAAAAAATTATAAGTAACAAAAAAGTGGAGTAAAAAAGTTACTTGTATATCATTCCACAATATATTTTTAGCATCCTTCAAAGTTTTATCTCTCCAATCGTCAATTGTAATTGGGATATTCTGACGAACAACTGCACCAATATAACTTACCATCGTGGAACTGTTGGGCTCAATTAGCTGGCCACTTTCATTTCATCCCACCTAATAAACTCATAGAGTAAGTACATGCATGCTTTCAAAAAAGATAAAAAAAATAAACAACAAACAAAATATAGTATACCTCAAATTTAATGCCATTACTTCTTGCTTTGATGACCTTTTGCATAATGGTTGCACCACGTTTAACTTTGTTTTCATAACTCTTAGTGTTGACAACTTCCTCATTTTGACGATCTAAATCATTGTTGGAATTCATTTATCTACAACAAGTTCAACATGCAGTTCAGTATAACTTCAACAACTTCAACATGCAGTAGTCTAAGTACGAAGTACTATAAGTTCAACATGCAATTTAGTGACAACAAAAAATTAATAAATACAATACCTGAAGAGTGCGCATAAATACGTAGGGTTCGTAGGGTTACGGCTTCGCTTAAGAAGGAACAGCGAGAAGAGCACGTAGAAATACGAATGGTTCATAGGACAGTAGGGTTCGCAGAAATACGTAATGAGGGTTCGTATGGAGTACGTAATGTTCGTAGGGATAGTAACGAAGATGGAGATGGTTCGCAATAGGGTTCGTAGGGACAGTAGGGTTCGCAATGAGGAGGAAAATGAAGAGGTTTCGCAATGCCAATAGTTCGTAGGGAAGATTACGTAATGAAGAGGAAACTGAATCGGTTTACTATTATCAGGTTAGTTATAAAACCCTATTACATCGCTTTTTTGAAAAAACACTGTAAAAGACCTCCTTATTTTATTTTTTAAAAGCCTATTACAGCGCTTTTTTAGAAGCCTTTTAAAGCGTTTGTCCAAAAACGCTGTAAACGACCTCCTTATTTTATTTTTTTTAAAAGTCTTTTACAGCGCTTGTCCAAAAAGCGCTTTCAAATACCTCATTATTTTATTATGTGCAAGCGCTATGTGACCCTTTTACAGCGTTTATGGAACAAGTGCTTTAAAAGACCTCCTTATTTTATTTTTTTTAAAAGCCTTTTACAGCGCTTTAAAAAACCTCTTTATTTTATTATGTGCAAACGCTATGTGACCATTTTACAACGAATATAGAACAAGCGTTTCAAAAGACTTCCTTATTTTTTTTTAAAGGCTTTTTACAGCGCTTATTGACAAAAGCGCTGTAAAATTACAACTTTGTGTTCAGTTCAGTTCAAGTTAAATATGTTAAATTACAATTTAAGTTCAGTTTCTGTAAAATGCTAAATGATTAGTAAAATACCTATATTTGGATTTTTTTTTCTTCCAAATAATTAGTTAAATACCTATATATCAATGCTAAATTACATGATCAGCTCATATTGGGATCAGTTCAAGTTCAAGAAAAATGTCCAGTACTCAAACAAAGCTTTTTCAAGTTCAAGTTCAATATAAGCAGAAAATCAGTTATGGCAGGTCAAACACTTAAATTACATGAACTTAGTATAAAACACTAAGATCAAGCTAAATATAAGCAGAAAATCAAATACAGTTCAAGCTAAATACTAAAATACTCAATTCTAGCATATCAAACAATTAAATTACATGAACTCAGTTCAGATTACATGCATCACATCGAGGAAATGTCTTATATACAATGACTTCCAATATGGCAATTCAAAGAAAATTGACTTTTTCTTCCACCCAGTTTTGACCAGCTCTCCCACAAAAGGTTTGCCAAATTTATTGGTCAAACCTTGTACTTTTTCAAGTATTTGATATCTAGTCGGTGCTAAAGGAGTAGTAACTTCCTCTGATTTTCCATTGAATGCATTTTTCCACCCACGATACTGATGAGTATAAGGTAAAAATCTACGATGTCCAAGAAATACATTCTTCTTACAATGTTTCAACCGCATCCAATTTGTACTCTCTTCACATATAGGACATGCACACTGACCTTTAATGCTATATCCTGATAAATTACTATATGCTGGAAAATCGTTAATTGTGCCGAACAACATAGCCCTCAAATTGAAACATTCTTTCTTATATCCATCATAAACTTCCACACCTGTCTCCCACATATTTTTTAAATCTTCAATTAAAGGAGTCAAGTATACGTTGATATCATTCCCCGGTTGTTTGGGTCCAGAAATTAACAGAGACAACATCATAAACTTACGCTTCATACATACCCATGGAGGTAGGTTATAAATCAACAAAATCACAGGCCACATGTTGTGTGGGATGCTTTGAAGACCATGTGAATTCATTCCATCAGTAGAAAGTGCAAGTCGTAGATTTCTTGACTCTCTCTCGAATTCAGGATACTCGTGATCAATTTTTGCCCATTGTGGAGAATCTTCAGAGTGTCGAAACTTTCCATCTCTAATTCTTTCATTTGCATGTCATGTCAAGTGTTTTGAATCTTCTTCACTACGAATAGAGCTCAATAGAGCATGAATCGTTAGGACACGACAATCGTTAGGACACGCATGAATCCTTTCGTAACTCATGCCAATAGAGCGCAAAATTCGTTTAGCCTCGTAGGTTTGACTGGGAAGTTCATTATCATCTGGCAACATATCTTTTAAGAGTGTTAATAATTCTGTGAAGCTTTTATCAGACCATCCATTACTCGCTTTTAAGTTGTACAACTTTAATATTGCCGACAGTCTTGTGAATTTAGTACAACCATTATATAATGGTTTCTCTGCATCACTCAACAAACTCTCAAACATTTTAGGACAATCCCGAAGATCTTCTTCAACTGCTTTTGCAATCTCCTCAACTCGGTTCCACTCATATGTATCTGTGTCGAAATCAGTTGAAGCATATGTCGAACCATTCTCAAAATTAATGTTCCCTTTTTTTCTCTCACCGTGTTTTATCCAACATGCATAGCTTTGATCAATTCCATGTCATACTAAATGTCCTTCCAATTGATCTGCTCTAATGTGTTTTCCAAAACAACATTTTAAACAAGGACAAATGATTCAATTTGGATCTTTTGCATTCTTCACTGCAAACTCAACAAACTCATTCACTTCATTTTCATACTCTTTTGACAATCTAATGGCATACATCTATTTCCGGTCCATTTTATATGACCTATATAAATGCAGTGTTACACAAATAATAAGCTACTGATAACATTATACCAATCTATAGTACACATATCTAATATTGAAAAATGAAAACCAAGGTCCAAGTCTGATTTCAAAATAGAACAGATCGAACAAATTTCAAAAAAGAACAGATTTTATATGATTTAGTGACAACAACAACAACAAATTAATAAATACAGTACTTGAGACAACGTATCCAATTTGTTTTAAAGGAGCAGTAGATGGGCGCACAGTAGATGGGAGGAGGGTTCGCAGAGTAGAGGAGATGAGGGTTCGTAGGGTTAAGACAACATATTAAATTTGTTTTTATTTATTTAAAGTGAATGATTTTTATGAAATACGCACCATTTTACAGTGCTTGTATAAAAAGCGCTCTAATAAGTCCTTTAATTATGTGAAAGCGCATGTATTTTAGAACGCTTTTACAAAAAGCGCTTTAAAAGCTTTATAACATAATGTGGGAGCGCTATATTTTACAGCGCTTGTATACAAAGCGCTGTAAACATTATGTGAGAGCGCTTTAATTTACAGCGCTTTTATCAGAAGCGTTGTAAACGCGTTGTAAATATTATGTGCAAGCGCTATGTGTCTTAGAATTTGAGTATTCAATTTTTAAAAATTAGTGTCTTAGAATTTGAGTATTCAATTTTTAAAAATTTAAGAATCAATTTTTTTAAGTCCGAAGGTAAATGTAAATCTTTGTTAACGTTATTTAAATTCATTTTCTATTTTAAATGAGATAATATCCTCCCACTCTAAATTAATAATATCAAAATATGAATTTATTTACATAATTTCTATTTTTATTTCTTAATACACTGTTGGTTGTATACTTGAAGACTAAAAAAAAGTTATTGATAACAACCTTTGTCAGTTTTTCTTTTATAAACAATAACCTTTTTCAGCTGACTGTACAGAGCAGGAAGTTGCGAAAAATAGAAGGCGTAGCAGACAAGTAGCTGAACAGCAACACTTCAATTCATTGAGACAATGCCATCTTTACCGTAGTACATATTACATTCGTTCTTATAATACACAAAGTTAAAGAAAAATAATTTTTACATTTAAGTCGTTAATGATGTATAATATTTTGGACTTAAATATAATTATAAGTAAGATAAATAAAAATTAATATATTTAATTTAAATTTTTAATTAAATACATTAAATTTCGTTGACATATTTATATTTATATTTGAGATCAAATAAAATATTTTTTTCTTCTAAAACTATCTTTTAATTATTAAAAGAGAGAAATAGTTGATATTATAATTCTTTATAAATAATTAGAGATATTTTTATGAAAAACTAATTAACACTCAATGTAATTTGAAAATAATTTTATATAAAAGAACAAGTTTTCTACATATATGGACGAAAGTAGTAGTAATTTTAGGTATTTTTTTAAGTTATTTATATTTATTTAAAAAAAATTATTTATAGAATTATTTATTTTTTTAATAATATTTTAATTATTTATTATCTAATTACACTAATTTTTGTATTTACAATAAATAATTAAAGATATTATTATCAAAATAATAATTAATATTGCACTAAATTTTAAAATCAATAACTAAAAAGGAACCTTTTTTTCTCTTCCGCAAATGTAACAAGTTTTAAAAAACAACCGCGTAAGAAAAAATTTGAAGTCACTAAGTTTTAACAAAGTTTAAATAATTTTCAATGTAATTATAGTATTTTTTATTTTAATATCATATTTATTTTATTTCATTTCAGTCTCTACAAATTAAAAAAAAAAAAACACAAATAAGTACTATAAAAACACATGTGAAGAAACAAATACATAAAGATTTAATTAGTCATTTTCTGAAAGTTGTATTTTTAATTTATTTTAAAAGTTAAAATTTATTTTTTTTAAAATAAAATTTTTATTTTTGATTCCTTAACAAGTGCTTTTAATATGACACTTAAAAAAATACTTTTATTCTTGACGTACCACGTAATCTAATGAGAATCAAATATAAAAAAAAAAAATTAAAAAAATTACAAATCAAATAACTTTAAATTATATAACACTATTTTTGATTCTTTAAATATTTTATTTTTATCCTAAAAATTAATTTTCTAAAAAACTTAAAAATATATATTAAATAAATTGTATTTTAATTATTTTTTAATACACTTGTCTAATATTAAAATGGATGAAAGTTTAGGGATTATATTTCAGCAACGCTATATGGCGCGAAGGCCATTTGAACGAATTTGCACGGGCGCTTTTCGTGAACCATGAAAGCTTTTTTAACCGGTAGTTTGCATTGCTTAACTGCTAGCTTTGGTGCAAATGTAATGATTTTAGCTAGTATTTAAAAATCAAAATAAAATAAAAAACTAAAATAAATAAAATGCTTAAATATATTTTCCTAAATGCATTTTAAAGTTTTGTTGCTCAATTATTCTATATTTTTCTAAAGGCTTAATTTTAGTTTTTTATATTTTATCTCATCCACAATTTTGGTTACTTTATTGTTAAATCTACTATTTTATTTTCTCAATGTCTCTTAGAAAATAAGTGAGTGTATGTTAACAAGTTCCTATAACATTGATTAAGTTGTAAAGTTTTGAAACATATGTCTTTTTCACGTTATGTGTCGTGAGCACTCACCGTTTATAATTAGTTTAGTGGATGTTTGATTTTACGGTGAGATTAGTAAAATTACGGTGAGTCAATGTGATTTTGTCAATCTCACTATGAAACCAAATATGCACTTATATTGTGTTTGGAAATCGTAATTTCCACGATGAAGTCTTGCATTTGTGCTGAAACTAGAATTAGTAGCTTCCAATTGACCGTGTTTTTAGAGGTTTATAACATAAATTCAAACGTTCACTTAGTGTGTGTATGATTTCACTTTTTGAATAGATAAAATTGATTTTAGAATGCAAAATTAATTGATTTCACTATTATGAAAATGAATTGATTTTGCTTTTAGGAATGATTATAAGTTTTTTTATTCCAAACATAAACATGATTTTTACATAAAAAATTTAATTTTCAACTTATTTCTACGTGTATTTAAACATAAACATTTAAATTCAATTTACTTATAACTATAATAAATTTTATAAAATTAATTGAAATCAATTTTTATCATCGCAGAACAAACACACAATGACCTTCATCATAGTATATCATTAGAGAGTTTTGTTTTCTTCCAAATATCAAATGATGGGATCAACTCTGCCTTAGAGCATTTGATGTTAAAGTAGGGGTTAGATTGATAAATTTGGGTCAAATGAACAAAAGAAAGATAAAAACCCATTATTGAATGACAAACTCTATGTTCTACATTTATTAGTGGGATTTAAACGAATTTAATTTTGTACACAATAACATTTTTTTATATTATATTTTAACATTAGTTTATTTGTTTAACATATCCGTTTAGTCTAAAAATTTAGATTATTTGTATTTTAAAGTTGTATTTTGCGCCATGTTTACTAGTGTGTTTTCATGGGCCTTCATTGTTAGGTCTAGCTCAACCTTACTAGTAGTTATATGCTTTAAGTATAAATACTTTTGTTGTAGTTCATTTTAAGAAGTTTCTAATCAAATTAGAATTTCAATCATGGATTGAAAAAAAAAACCTAGTATTGCTTCTCAAGGTTCTTGCTTCAAGATCCTTATCAGAATCATCCTTACTTTTGTGACGATTCATCACTAAATTTGATTATTCATCTTGAATGTGACGATTGTTTTTACCACTTCTCATATAATTTTATTTTATTTGTATGTTTCTTTCTATTCTTAATTGTAGAAATTTCTTAAGTTTTCCCTCACTTTCTTGCTAGGTTTCAAGAATTTTAAACTAAGCACAATTTTTTATTTATTATACATCCATTGAGATGCACATAACTGTGGCCCAATAAACTGGCGTCAGAGGCTAAAATAAATTCTAAAAATTTATATTAGGTTTCTATATGAATAACAGTCAAACTTATTATGTGTGTAAACCAATTAAAGCGCTTGTCCAAAAGTGTTGTAAAAGACCTCCTTATTTTATTTTTTTAAAAGCCTTTTATAGCGCTTTTCCACAAAGCGCTTTAAAAGACCTCTTTGTTTTATTATGTAACAAGCGCTATGTGACCCTTTTACAACGCTTATGTACCAAGCGCCGTAAAATACCTCCTTATTTTATTTTATTAAAAGCCTTTTACAGCGCTTTTCTACAAAGCGCTTTAAAAGACTTATTTGTTTTATTATGTGCAAGCGCTATGTGACCCTTTTACAACGCTTTTCCATAAAGCGCTTTAAAATGCTTATTTGTTTTATTATGTACAAGCGCTATGTGACCCTTTTACAGCGCTTTTCCACAAAGCGCTTTAAAAGGCTTCTTTGTTTTATTATATGCAAGCGCTATGTGACCCTTTTACAGCGCTTATGCAACAATCGCTTTAAAAGATCTCCTTATTTTATTTTAGTAAAAGCCTTTTACAACGCCTTTCCAAAAAGCGCTTTAAAAGACCTCTTTGTTTTATTATGTGCAATCGCTATGTGACCTCCTTATACCTATATATATCAATGCTAATATACATGATCAGCTCATATTGGGATGTTCAGTTCAAGAAAAATTCCCAGTACTCAAACAAAGCTTTTTCAAGTTCAATATAAGCAGAAAATCAGTTCTGGCAGGTCAAACACTTAAATTACATGAACTTAGTATAAACCACTAAGATCAAGCTAAACATAAGCAAAAAATAAGTATAAGCGAAAAATCAAATACAGTTCAAGCTAAATACTAAAATGCTCAATTATGGCAGATCAAACAATTAAATTACATGAACTCAGTTCAGATTACATGACTTATATAAAACAATTAAACATATTAAGATGCCCTTCTTCTTTTCCTGGTGGGATTCACATTTGTTTGTCCATTAACAATACGTAACGATGGATTAATCCAAATTCTCTCATCATGATCATCTCTAAGATATAAACCATCATCAGTTGAATCAATTTCATGTGGTTGTGATGTTGCAAAGAAAATATCATTACCAACATCTTCATCATTATTGTTATCATCACTTATTTGATTGGTTGATAGGACAACATACCATTTATCATCAGCAGGATCAGTGACATAAAACACTTGTTAAGCTTGCGACGCTAAAATAAAAGGCTCATCTTTGCATCCCACCCTATTAAAATCGACAAGCAAGAACCCTGACTCATCAATCCGAACACCATTATTATTATCGACCCATTTGCAACCAAATATGAGAACACAAAACATTGTGTAGTCTAACTCCCATATGCGCTCGATAACCCCAAAATGTGATAGATTTGCATATATCGGGTTTTTGTCTTTTGCACTTGAGATATGCATCGCTTCAGCTACGAGAGTGACTCCGCTATTTTGCATAGTGGTTTGATCATCTTGTTCTTTGGTATAAAATGTGTAGCCGTTAATTACATAACTGGTGTAAGAAAAGACATGTAAACTCGGACCATTTGCTAGCCACCTCAATCTCTGTGAAATTGATCTGGGGTCTACATCAAACTTTGACTTTATGTGATTTTTTAACCATGTTATAAAACTTCGATTGTGCTCTCGAGTTATCCAACTTTGATTCCTATTCATGTTCAAACTAGATAAGTGATCCATGTGTATTGTAACATACGGTTGAACCTCATCATCATTGTGCAGAACATACAATTGTGCCTGCTCCCATTCTGTACTTGATATAGTCATTAGTCTCTTTCCAATTATCCCTTCTCCTGATATTCTTCGCGAATGACGAGACATGGGAAGCCCTATGGATTCAACATTGGATAGATATTCAGTACAAAATTCAACACCTTCTTCGACAATGTACCGTTCAACAATACAACCTTCTGGTCGACTTCTACTTTTTACGTACTCTTTTAATATTTTCATATATCGTTCTATCGCATACATCCATCTCATATAAGCTGGCCCACAAAGTTGTGTCTCCTTAACAAGATGAACAGTAAGGTGAACCATTATATCAAAAAACGAGGGTGGGAAATACATTTCCAGCTAACACAAAGTAACAACAATTTCCCTCTGCAATGTTGGTAATTTCTGAGGATCGATCACTTTACTACAAATTTCCCTGAAGAAGAAACATAATTTAGTTATGGCTCGTCGAACTTTTTCAAGTAAAATGGAACGTATACCTATTGGTAGCAAATGCTCAATTAGAATATGACAATCATGGGTTTTCAAACCTTTTAACTTGAGGTCTTTCATACAAACTAAATTTTTAATGTTTGAAGAGTATCCTTTTGGAACTTTAACTTCGTGTAGAAATTTACACAAAACAATTTTTTCCTTTCTAGATAGAGTATGAGCGGCTGGAGGTAGATATGTGCGATTTCCTTTCTTTACGGGACCCAATTCATTTCTTATTCCCATATCGACCAAGTTCAATCTTGCATTGATGCCATCCTTAGACTTTCCTGGAACATTGAGTAACGTACCAATACATACAATGACCTCCAATATGGCAATTCAAAGAAAATTGACTTTTTGTTCCACCCAGTTTTGACCAGCTCTCCCGCAAAAGGTTTGCCAAATTTATTGGTCAAACCTTGTACTTTTTCAAGTATTTGATATTCAGTTGGTGCTAAAGGAGCTCTATCTTCCTCTGATTTTCCATTGAATGCATTTCTCCACCCACTATACTGATGACTATAAGATAAAAATCTACGATGTCCAAGAAATACATTCTTCTTACAATGTTTCAACCGCATCCAATTCATACTCTCTTCACATATATGACATGCTCACTGACCTTTAATGCTTTATCCTGATAAATTACCATATGCTGGAAAATCATTCATTGTGCCAAACAACATAGCCCTCAAATTGAAACATTCTTTCTTATACCCATCATAAACTTCCACACCTGTCTCCCACATAATTTTTAAATCGTCAATTAAAGGAGCCAAGTATACGTCGATATCATTCCCCGGTTGTTTGGGTCCAGAAATTAACAGAGACAACATCATAAACTTACGCTTCATACATAACCATGGAGGTAGGTTATAAATCAACAAAATCACAGGTCACGTGCTGTGTGAGATGCTTTGAAGACCATGTGGATTCATTTCATCAGTAGAAAGTGCAAGTCGTAGATTTATTGACTCTACCCCGAATTCAGGATACTCGTGATCAATTTTTTCCCATTGTGGAGAATCTGCAGGGTGTCGAAACTTTCCATCTCTAATTCTTTCATCTGCATGCCATGTCAAATGTTTTGAATCTTCTTCAATGCGATACATGCGCCTAAATCTTGGTATTATAGGAAAATACCACACAACTTTTGCTGGAGTAAATTCTTTCTTCTTATATCGAGAGACATTGCATTTCGGACACGCCTTTAGTAATTCATATTCGTTTCGAAATAAAATGCAATCGTTAGGACACGCATGAATCCTTTCGTAACTCATACCAATAGAGCACAAAATTCGTTTAGCCTCGTAGGTTCGACTGGGAAGTTCATTATCATCTAACAACATATCTTTTAAGAGTGTTAATAATGTTGTGAAGCTTTTATCAGACCATCCATTACTCGCTTTTAAGTTGTACAACTTTAATATCGCTGACAGTCTTGTGAATTTAGTAAAACCATTATATAATGGTTTTCTCTGCATCACTCATTAAGCTCTCAAACATTTTAGGACAATCCTGAAGATCTTCTTCAACTGCTTTTGCAATCTCCTCAACTCGGTCCGGCTCATATGTATTTGTGTCGAAATCAGTTGAAGCATATGTCGAACCATTCTCAAAATTAATGTTTACATTTTTTTTCTCACCATGTCTTATCCAACATGTATAGCTTTGATCAATTCCATGCCATACTAAATGTCCTTCCAATTCATCTGCTCTAACGCGTTTTCCAAAACAACATTTTAAACAAGGACAAACGACTCTATTTGGATCTTTTGCATTCTTCACTGCAAACTCAACAAACTCCTTCACTCCATTTTCATACTCTTTTGTCAATCGATTGGCAGACATCCATTTTCGGTCCATTTTATATGACCTATATAAATGTAGTTACACAAATAATAAGCTACTAATAATATTATACCAATCTATAGTACACATATCTAATATTGGAAAATGGAAACCAAGGTCCAAGTCTGATTTCAAAACAGGACAGATCAACAAATTTCAAAAAATAATAGATTTTATATGATTTATTATGTAACAATTTATCAGTTTTAACAAAAAATTAATAAATACAGTACCTGAGACAACGTATCCAATTTGTTTTAAAGGAGGAGCAGTAGATGAGCGCACAATAGAGGAAATGAGGATTCGCAGAGTAGAGGAGATGAGAGTTCGTAGGGTTAGGACAACGTATTAAATTTGTTTTAAATTTGTTTTTATTTATTTAAAGTGAATGATTTTTATTTAAAGTGAATAATTTTACAGCGCTTGTATAAAAAGCGTTCTAATAGGTCCTTTAATTATGTGAAAGCGCAAGTCTTTTACAGCGCTCGTATAAAAAGCGCTCTAATAGGTCATTTAATTATATGAAAACTCATGTAATTTACAGCGCTTTTACAAAAAGCGGTTTCAAAGCTATCTAACACAAAGTATGAGTGCTACATTTTACGGCGCTTGTGTTTAAAGCACTCAAAAAGCGCTGTAAAAGCTATGTGAGAGCGCTTCAATTTACAACGCTTTTTTAAAAAGCGCTGTAAAAGAGTTGTAAATATTATGTACAAGCACTATGTGACCCTATATGACCCTACAACAGCGCTTGTCAAAAAAGCGTTGTTGTATCCTCCGTTATTTTTAAAATATTATAATAAGCGCCGTAAAAGACGCGCTATAAAATACCATTTTTTGCGTAGTGTTTTAATAATCAATTATTTACTAATAACATCATGATCTTAATTTGGTTTTACATTTAATTGATTATCTATATCAATTAATCGATTGTCTTTACTATTCAATCAATTATCTTTTAGCCTAATCTATTATTAAATTACGTAATCGATCAAATACTATCTTAATTGATTATCTTATTTACTTTATCGATTATTTTAACATCACAATCAATTATCTACATATCCTACTTGATTATTTAACCATCCTAGTTGATTATTTGATTGCTTAGTCTATTAACTAGTCGATCTAATCAATTAATCTATTAAATACTCATTTAATTACTGATCTAATCGGTTACTCAATAATACTTGATCAATTAACCTATCAATATAACAAATACAAATAATACAAAAAATCATAACAACCTTTGTCAAAACAAAAACTCGTACCAACCATCACGAATTGATCACTATCACTTGACAATGTTTATCAACATATAATAATATGTCTGTTTGATGCTTGATGTGCATGATAAAATATAAACATGCTATGATATAAAGTTTAATAATGATAAAATATGACAATGACATGATAAGTATTATTATACTATGCGTTTGATATACATGATAACCAATAAGATAATATTTTATTTTGTCATGTATTTGATACATAACTGATCATGATATAATATATATTATATTTAAATAATAAAATTACTATCATGAACAATTACATAATAGGTTTAAAAAAAATTAATTTATTATATTTTAAATATTATAAGTTAACAAAAAAAAATACTAAAAAATTAAATAAGTAATAAAATAATTTTATGTTTAAAACTATCCATTGACACTGCTAAATAAACAATTTATTTTAAAAAAATGAGTAACCAAATAATTCTATTTTATTTATTAGAATATAAATAAAGATATGTTATATATTATATATAAATGGCAAAAATACCCTTGTAAACAAAATTTATTTATTTTAAAATTTCAATTAATTTTCATATTTTTATAATTTTCATAAACATTTTTAAAATTAATTATTAATATTTCATTTTAAAGTTTAATATCAAATTCTATTATTTATTTTTCTATTTGATTAGATTTCTATTTTTTATATTTTAGATTATATTTTTTAAATTGTTTATATATTTATATTTTATAAGAGTAATTGAGTGAATTACTGTTATTATCCTATCCTATTGGTTTCTACCCAAGTTCATATTCAAGATATAAATTTCAACTAAAGAGACATAATATCATGGTTTCTACCTTTAAACTCATGGCATCATGTTTTACATTGACAACCACACAATAATAACTCACCACGTTGATAAAACATTTAAGAAATACATTTGATTTTAAAACTGTTTAATATGATGTGACAAATTAAATGATTATGATTGGACGATAGTGTAAAACAATTTTACTGTGACAATACACTACCTTTATGCAAATCGTGGTTTTGAGCACATTAAGGGAATAAGTCATTTCCTAACCATCACACACAATCTTACGATCATCATATAAAATGATCATCCTTATTTTCTTATAACGATAAATGGACAACAAGGAAAAATAAACATCGACAAATTAAATATATGAAGAATAGATGTCTCGCCACTGTTCTAGTAGAACACGCGAGAGTTAAAATAAACAATCAAAAGAGAAACAAGATGTCCCAGAATCTTATAGATTAAGACAACTCTAAGTTTGACAATATAATGACTTAGGAACTCTTAAAGTTACTTAAATAAAGGCTCTAGGCATATTAGGTCAAGGTTAATGGGATAAAAACCGACCCATATGTTTTTAAGAGGTTTGGGATCAATTTAAAATTCAATAACACATCAAATATGTGTTTTTAGGACATTTAATCCATTAAGTGACAAACTTAATCGATTAACATTTGTGATAATAATAACTTTGTATTGTTTCGACCATAACTTAAACTACATAAGTTTGATTGAGACATTCTTTGTGTTGTTAAAAAGATAAGAGAAAATTTTAGTTTTATTGTTAAGCAGAATCAAGCTCTATCAAGGTAAAATATTGATTTAAAATTTCTAAAGATGTCTTTAGGTTAGAACTTCGATTGGGTTACTTATGAAAAGTGTAGCTAGAGGCTAGGGCTCTGGGAAGCTCATTACAAGACTACAACTTGTATGAAAATTTATTTATAAGTGTTGGTCTTCCATTGATTTATAAAACATTGGTTGAATTGTATTTTGATGAGTCTTGGAATATCTATATTGTGATAAATAGATATTGGACATCACATGGTAAGTGTGTTTGAATAATATAGTGTATAGTTAAATGAATCCATGATAGATGTAATAATTTCAACTCTTCATAGAAGGGTATAAAGCAACGTCATTGGCATAGTTCTAAATTCTTGATAACAGTTGTACATTAGAGGTTATATGTCCAACTACACTCCAAAAAACCTCAAAATATAAATAAATACCCCTATCTATTTTAATATAAATAAAAAAAATGTGTATTTGGTCTAAGTTTCTATTTAAATAACCGATAATAATTTGCCACGACAACAAATAATTATATCATTGTAAATTGAATGTTGATACTTAAATGACATTTAATGTATCTTTGTTAATATCTTTTTTTACTTAAATAAATGATTGAACATATTATTGTTGCTTCTCTAACATTCATATTTGTTTATCTTTACATTCTAGTTCAACTAACAAAATTTCAATATGTTATCCTATGTTGGAACCTAATAACTCAGTTTATGTTGACACATACTATCTCTTTTTACATTAAAAAAGATTCATATTTGTTTTTATTAGTAAAAAAAAAGATTCATATTTTTATTTTCCCGGCAACACAGACAAAACCCTAATTCCAAATTTATCTTCAACAAGAGTTATCTAAAATCCTGATTCATTTCATCAAACACTCATCGTGCGAACCAAATGGAAAGAAAACCGTTCAACAATAATGATTACAGTTCAGAGGACGAAGGAACTGAACACTACAGGCGTGGAGGGTACCATGCTGTTCGACTTGGCGATACTTTCAACAATGGTTGTTATGTTGTACAGTCTAAGCTCGGCTGGGGCCATTTTTCAACTGTTTGGCTCGCTTGGGACACTCTCAAATCGGTGATTCCTTTTTCTCAACGCTCAATTATTATTTTTTTACTAATTCAAGTTTTGTTACCTTGTTGCATTTCATGATTTGTTGTGTTATGCGTTCATCATGGATTTTGGGCATATCATTAGGAAATACTAATAATAGAAATAAACATAACCTTGTGAATAAGAAATGAAATGATAGAAATGTGATATTTTTGTAATTATTGTTATTTTTTTATTAAAAAAAGTTTAGATGAGTTTCGTTTTGGGGACTCATCAAGGTCACGATAGGCCTCAAGGCTCGAAGGGGAGGTACATACAAATCATTCACCAAAGAGGTTCTTACGCTGGTGGCAGGAGTTGAACCCACGACCTTGTGTTTAACGTGCATCTGATAAGAAAATACATATTCTTACCTGATATTTTTGGATTATTTTCTCTGTTAATGATTTGGGAAGTTTTTTGTTTGTAGCGCTATGTGGCCCTTAAAATTCAAAAGAGTGCACAGCACTACACTGAAGCTGCAATGGACGAAATAAAGATTCTCAAACAAATTGCAGAGGGAGACCCTGATGACAAGAAATGTGTTGTGAAGCTTTTGGATCACTTTAAGCATTCAGGGCCTAATGGTTTGCATGTGTGTATGGTTTTTGAATTCCTTGGCGATAATCTTCTCACCCTTATCAAATATAGCGACTTTCGTGGGGTTCCTCTCTCCATGGTTAAACAAATATGTTTTCATATTTTGATGGGCCTGAATTACTTGCACTACGAGCTTTCTGTCATACACACTGATTTGAAGCCAGAGAATGTGTTGCTTCTTTCATCGATTGATCCGTGTAAGGATCCAAGGAAATCAGGCACTCCACTTATCCTTCCAAACACCAAGGATAAGGCTGTGTCTAATAACAGCACAATCCAAAACAATAAAATTGGGAGTGGTGATTTGATGAAGAACCAGAAGAAGAAAATGCAGGGAAAGGCTAAGAGGGTGGCTCAAGGCTGTGTTGAGAAGGCAAATCCCGAGGATTGTCAAGAACCCGATGAGCAAGAAGATTGTAATAACGGTGTGAAATCAAGTGTAGAATCTGTTGAAAACAAACCAAATAGTTCTTTGAGTGAAGGAGAATCAATACAGACTTTTGAAAAGGATGTTTCACAAGGAAATCATGGTCATAGGAGAGGTAGCCGTTCCATGAGAAAGAAGCTGCTGGCAGCTGTTGATCTTAAGTGCAAGCTGGTTGATTTTGGCAATGCTTGTTGGACTTATAAACAGTTCACAAATGATATTCAGACAAGGCAATATAGGTGTCCTGAGGTTCTTCTTGGATCTAAATATTCGACTCCAGCAGATATGTGGTCCTTTGCTTGCATTTGCTTTGAGCTTGTTACCGGGGATGTTCTTTTTGATCCTCACAGTGGTGACAACTATGATAGGGATGAGGCAAGTTCCCCTGTTTTGTGCTAAGAAACTTCTGGTTTGTTTTATTTTGTGCTATAATAATTTGATACTGGCAATTAAATTTTGATATTCTTGGTTGGGCTTTGAAAAATGGTTTGCTTCTGAACAGAGTCGAAGCTCTTTTTTATCCTTAACTTTTTTGGCTAGGTTACTACACAATTCATTGTTGCCCCTTTTCATGCTCTTACAAATTACTATCAAATGCTGCTGAATGCAGAAAAGCATATATCTAACTATCAACCAACTTTAAGTAAGTTACTTTTTTGAAAGAAAAAAGGTAAATGCTATATTTTGGTACTAATTATATGCCAAGAGAAGGCTGTGTGAAATATAGTTCTTTTATCTAGAAAGAACTTTAAATTATGATGCTGAAAACTTTGCTTAAGCTATAGAATTGTAATTACTAATTTGACATCGGGAAATATTACTATGGAACTTCTAGGCCTAGGAAAATGATACAAAGGATTTGCCCAGGATAGTTGAAAAATATTTTTCCTCCTAAACATGCTATTTTTTTTTTTGTTTTGCTGCATAAATATAAAAATCATGCTTGTACCTTGATTCTATGGGCACTGTTTAGAATTTGACTTGTATTTGAAAAGAAAATATTGAGAAGATTGGCAACTTTCATGACCAGAATACTTCAGCTAAAAGGTGATTCCTATCCTACTAAGGATACTTAATTATTCTACTTTATCTTGTATTCTGATGGATGAAATAGAGGATTTAGTTCCCTATCTGTAAAGTGTAAAGTCAACCAACTGGGTCTCCGGTAAGAATTATATTCAAAGAAATTTTCTTGTGCTTAGCATTTGGGAAACATAAATTGGCTAAAGCATGGCCTGTTGTTAAATAAAATGTTGCAATCTCTCAATTTTGAATATGTTTTGCTGCTGTACCCTGCTGGTGATCTTAGAATTGAGGCTTCACTATGATTCTTTGGTGCTAGTCAATGGAAATTTTGAACAAATAAGAAGCCCCTATCATATTAAATTTATATATTTTCTACTCTTATCATCTACTGAAATGTTGACATCTATTTAAATGGTATACCTAGTAGATTTTGCTCAACATAAATTGAAGAGATATCATTCAAAGTGTTTTATTCTCATGGAAAACATTTTAAAAATTTGAAAATAAGACCTTGGCTTCCGGAGTTTAGCTTAATCAGTGGATTGTTAAATGATGTTTACATTTATTTGTTTTACAGGATCATCTAGCATTGATGATGGAACTTCTTGGAATGATGCCTAGCAAGGTAGGAATTTTTCTGCTTTGGAGAAAATTGTAAAGTTTGTATCTGTCATTAATTTTACATGTTTTCATGCTCAACTCAATAGACAATATTAATTTTATATTTTAGATAAATCGTTTGAAATTTGAATTCCGTTGAAGACTATTTTTGAGATCCTCTTCCAGTGTATGCCATTTGTCTCTTAATGAGTTTTTCTGCTTAAAACAAAACAAAACAATAGAATAACATACTGCATTTCATTCTGAAAATAGGATAATATCAATGTTTGATCTGTATTCAAGTGCAAAATCTGATCAAATATTTCGTACAGATTGCACTAGGTGGTCGTTATTCCCGAGAATTTTTCAACAGGCATGGTGACTTGAGACACATCCGCGAATTGCGATTCTGGCCAATTAATAAGATTCTGATGGAGAAGTATAATTTCAGTGAACAAGATGCAAATGACATGGCTGACTTCCTCATTCCAATACTCGATTTTTCCCCCGAAAAAAGACCAACAGCTGCTCAGTGCCTTAGTCATCCGTGGATCAGCGGAGGTCCCCGAACTCTTGAACCCTCAGTTACTAGTATGCAACCTGATGCAATCAATGAGGAATTGTTTGAAAAGAGAAAGAAGGAAAAAGAAAAGGCTGAGCAGGAGTTAGTGGAAGTTGGTGTGAGGAATATAGCCATTAATGGAACTAGTGAATCACTCAAAGACTCTCGACCTCTAAAGTCATAAACATAGATGCAAATTGGTTTGTCCTCCACCTATATAGCCATTAATGAAGAATATGCAACATAATTTTTTGTTGTTGCATGGCCGCGTCTTCCTGGTCTTTGGAACTTGAATTCTATGGAATTGTAACATTGGACATTATGTGCATTATTACAGATCAGTCATTGAGCTAGTGATTTGGGAAGCATTTCTTAGGTCGAAGACAAATGGATTTCTGTTGTATTTTTGTAGATCACTTCTTTCCCCTTAACTAGTACTACAAAGGTACATCATCCCACCTTAAATATAAGCAAAAAGTACATGTATTTGGACCAAATGCATGTACTTTTTGCTTGTATATCAGGCCAGAATAATAGCTTTAAATCCAAATTATCAGTGCTAAGTCATAAACTGATTTTTTAGGATTGTTTGCAACTTCTCCTAGATTACATTTTTGTGTTCTTGAAGTAGCACACTAGGGGGATTTGATTTGTATATTTTGAATTTGAATGAGCACCCGACTTTTGTTGTTGTGGACTTAACCGTTCTTTGTTAGTTGAGATTACCGTACATTCAACTTTGGTTAGTGTTCATTGTATATAAACATTGCTATAATTCTATATTTTCCTGGATTTGAATTCCTGCATTTGTCATAAGTCAGCAAAAATTTGGAAAAAAGATTACAATATGGTTATGCCAAACAATATTCAGTGTTTGTTTTCATGTTTGGAACTCTCAATGATGGGTTCACCTTGCATAGCAGTTGAAGCCTTTTTGACAGTACCAAGTCTTACCCTTACCATATCCTTCATGGTGGTTGCTCATCCAACCCCCAATATTTATTCAAAATATGCAAAAATCACTATCGGATTGGAGTTTTTAGTAAATAATTAATATCATATTTTCACTTCAGGATTGGGTTTTTTCACTGCCGGATCTTAGAATTCAATAAAATGCCGATAAATGTGGGGGGCAGGAAGAGCGTCCACCATCCTTCGTTGAATGATAAGTAATTTTCGTTTGGAAAAGTCGCAGAAAAATCACGGCCTTTTGAATGATGCATCTTTGGGTGCTGCTTATAGTTGTCTCCAAGTCTAAAGAGAAGTGCCATGAGTGGATGTTGTCTTTGACAGACATGTATGGACAACATATAGTAGATGAACTTAAGGCAGATAAGTTAGTTGACATTGGATAAACTAATAGATTGAATTAGAAATGGTTTGTAAAATTAGGGGTTTAACTAATTGATAAATATGAAATGATAATTGTTTTAATTAATATTGACATTTTTTTAATTAAGGTAATGCGAATTAAATACATAAGCTCAAATGCTACTTTTTTTTGTAAACAAGCTCAAATGCTATTTAAATTAGCATCTTAAAAAAGTATAAGTTCACGTAAGAATTCTATAATTTTGCGACAAAAAAACATTATCAAATAGCTCTATTCTAGTCATACAAATTATACTCTATAAGCTATCAATTATAAGATCATTTATCTTAAAGTTTAGGTTGAAATGATTGCTTAGAACTAGTAACAAATCAATTATCAGATTATGGTTTTTTTTTTTTTTAATGTTTTTTTGTTTGTAGATTATTGTTTTTTTTTTAACTTGTTCACTTATTAGGAGTTTGGATCCTCTCAAGTATTTGAAAGTTCATTTATGAGAGATAAAGAGAGAAATGAGTTGAGATTCACACCTTACAAGGTTTTGGGTTCAACTTCCACTACAGATGTGAGAACTTCTTTGGTCTGTGATCTATAAGTACCTTTGTCAGCGCTTTTAAGCTTTGAGACCTTCCTTAACCTTGATGACACATGAGCCCCCGAAATTAAACTCAAACTTTCTTTATAAAAAATGCAATTTCAGCTCACCTAGGTGAGAATATACACAATTTGGTGTTTAAAACTGTTGGATTGCATGGTTCTACTCCCTCATATTATTGATATTATGAAATAATCTCTAAAATTGCAAAATTTTAATTAAATTTGTCTTAGTTGGTTTTTCCTGACAACTATTTGTTCAACCTTTTCAGCACTTTGTTTAGAAACTTCTATAAAAAAGTTCTTGACAGGATAAGAGGATCTTCCATTTCTTTTCCTATGCCTTCTTATTCTTTTCTTTTCAGTTCATTTTCCCCTTTTTTGCCGTACCATTCTTTGTTAGTTTGAGTTTATGGTACATTTAACTTCGGTTAGTGTTCATTGTATATGCAAGCAAGGACATATATATGTTCCAAATTCCTGCATTTGTCAAAGTCACAAAATTTGAAAAATATAAATAAATAACAGTTTGGTTATGCGAAACAATTGCGAGCGTTTGTTTTCTTATTAGGAACTCTCAATCGTGGATTCACTCGATTGCAAATTTATAGCACATGTGATCATTAATAGAGATAGAAGAAAGTGATCGTTTAGAAGAACTGTGAAACAAATAGATTGTTTTTGCAGTACTGTATATTTCAGAAACTATATAGTGGTGACTTTACAATGCACTTTGTGTAAAAATTTCTCACAAAATAAAGAAATAGATATGTTAATACCAAATCAGTCTTCAAACAATTCTGTGTTTGTGGACAAAAGAAGGGGGTGTCTATCTCATATACACACTTTCTCAATCTAATTGTGTACCTAATTATTACATAAATTCTTCCACAAGAGGTTGATAGAAAAGTTTGTATGCCTCTATAACTTCAAGATACCACATTGCTTCTCGGTCAGGGGATGATGAAAGATCAACAATCTTGTGAACCTGTCATCGATAAATCAATACAAATCAAGATAACTTATACCCAACTTTCATTATTTCAACTAGTGGGAGCAATAGTTTGATGGTTTCTATTATTGCTCTATAAAAGAAAAAGAAGTTTATGTTCTTTAAGTATTATGCAGACAGAGAAGGTTGTTGAATTGAAGATAACTACACAAGTTAAACAGTGAAACAAAATAAATAAGATTAGAAATTTCCTAGAAGATGAATTCTAACAACACTCTTAGTCTCAGACTTTAATTTTAACAGTTTACTATTGGTTGAAACCATTCGAAGACTACACCAAATGATCGGTGCTCATTCGTTTTTTGAGAGCATGAGACTGATAGAAACTGGTAACCATAACTAAGAAACTGAATTGAAATACTAACTTTTATTGAGTAATTCTGGTTAAATTGGCTAAAATTTGGATTGCAAAACGAAATCTAGTTTGTAAATTATAAAAGAGAATGGAAAGGGAAATTAAGATAAACACATCAGGTTCTCGAAGGATTTCGGAGCTTGGTCTCTCGCAATCGATATTCAGCCCTAAATAATTACCACCTAACTTTTACTTCAGTTTCCCTATTTCTTCAATAATTGTCTAATAGAATAACTGCTGCAGATAACATAATAACTTCATAATTGATTCGGACCATTTACTTTGAACCTCTAGGCTGCCTCTCATAATGTTTACTAATAAGAGGTCTAACAGAGATCAGCGTGGAATCTCCCCTAATAACATAATTTAAGCTGTTTCAGGTCATGTAATATGTTGAGCAAACATAGTGAAGAACAAATTCAGCCTATAATATCAGTCATTTTTTTAAACAGAAAATGTTAATGTTAGTGGGAGGATTGGAATCCACAACACTTAATCTCTCATATGAAACCACCATCCTAACTTATAATTTATAATATCACGGTAAGGTGATGTAACTAAGGGATTTGGATTTGGTGCATTTACTTTGTCACACAATTTTTAATATCAGCTGTCTGATCTCATATTAATGATCGACATCGTTTAAAGCTGATTTTGTTATTGTGTAATTTGAGCCATCCAATCTCAAATTAACGACCGGATCCGTAAGTAGGTGCTTCTAAGTTCTAACCTTAAAAGGCATAGAGCCATAAACAAAGATCTAATAGATATGAGATTTTCTATATATATAAAAGTTAGGACCCTTTAGGTGTGGGACATTACCAAAAACAAACTTGGCATCCCCACCTTCACGCATAAACTAAGTCAGGAATCCCTGCATTCACGCAATCAGATAACAGTGGTTGTTCAATCAAGTGCCAAGAACCAGCAATCGAGATTTAAGCTCGGTATTTTAAAACATAAAAATGATCATATACATTTATTGGGACGGACGGGTACTAATAGTCTGATTGTAGAATTTCCCATAGCGTGAATGCAGAATTTCCCAGACCGCAGGAAACCTAGTTTGTAGGCTTGTGTTCCTCATTGCAAATCATACATAACATAAAAGCATTAAACATTCACAATGAGATAATAAAATAACAAATGCAATTGCCAAGTGATAGTTTTGTAATTAATTAATTTTCAGAAGACAAAGAAAACAAGTGAAGAGTTACCTTGATGATGGGAGGCTCCCCTGCACGTGCAAAGTAGCCACCAACAACCATCACATACATCCCTACCAAAAGAAGAAAAAGTAAAACCCTAATTCAATTGAATCACACAATGTGCACACACTAATGAGAGAGAGTAGTGAGCGGAATTTACCAGGTTTGAATTGACGATGACGAAACTCGCCGGAGAGAGAGAGTTGGATGACGCCTGTTCCATCATCGAGAAGAAGAGGTCCGCCGCCGCCATCGGAGGAGGACAAGAGAACGCCCTGCAACCAAGCGCGTTGGAAGAGAATGCCACCGAGAGTGAAGCTCTTTTGAGAAGGAACTTCTCGAGCGTGTTTAAGCTGTGAGCATAAAAGCTTCAACGCAGCCAAACTGTAATCCATCGCTGTCTCTTTTTCTTCCCCAACACTTTCATAATTTATTTTTGGTTTAAATATAATCAATTAAAAAGTTTGATTGATATCTATGTAAAAAGTTTTATAATATAAACATATCATATAAGAATCATTTATCGATATTAGAAATAATTACAATAAAAGTTAAAATATTTTTAATAATTTAAATGGTTGTGATTGAATGACAATGTAAAAATTATTTACACAAATAACATAAAGACTAAAAGTGAATAAAAATTAGAAACTAAAAAGTTGAGTTTTTTAGAGATCGAAAATTAAATTTTAAAATTTTATAAAGAATAAAATTTATTTAATTTTTTGTTTGTTTTAGGAGAGATGGTAATGTAAGGTATTGGAGAGAAGAGATGGTAATGTGATGTTCGAATACATAATAAAACGTATAATTTAATAATATTAATATTTAGGATGTGTTTGATTTAGAAGAGAAGTTGTGAAGACAGAAATAGGTAAAAAAAATATAAGAAGAGAAAAATAGATGAAAAATATAATAGATTTGACGTATTGATTGATATAAGAAATATAATAAATAGAACATAGTATCACCGTTACCATATAAACTAATAATTAAAACAAATTTATTTAGTATTTTAAATATTTTAATATAATTAGATTGGTTGGCTCTTATTTTTATATTTAATAATATTTATATAGTTTTATTTTTTTACAATAACAAATCTTATATAAATTAAGAACTATAAACGGTATGAAATTGAAGTTCAACTACTGACTTGTATACATAGGATTGAAACTACAAGATAATATCCAACTAAATTTTAAATTTTAACCATTAAAACAATCATTGTCGTATAATGTTGTGTGACATCCCTCAAGATGGATTCAAATGCTGTTATTTTAATATTAAATCAACTGTAATAGGCGGCCGTTAAAACAATCATTCTGGTATGTATGACATCCTTACATAATATATTTAGACATTTTTATTTTACTACAAAATATATTCAGATATTTTTATTTTGGACTAAATAACACTCGTTGTCCCTTAACTTAATTTCAGTTAACGTTTTAGTCATTTATCTTTTTTTTTAATTTGATCATTTATTTTAATTTTAAGTGACAATTTGATCTTTTATGTTTTAAAATATCAACAATGTTACCTTTTTTTTACAAAAATTCAAAAAACTCATTAAATTTTTTAAATAAAACCCATAAAATTAATTATATTCTTCAATATAATACAAATTTCATCAATTTTGTAACTCAAATCTTCAAATAAACTCATATTTTTATTATTTATTTGATGCTGTTATAGATAAAAATATGAGTTTATTTAAATATTTAAGTTATGAATTTGATGAAATTTGCATTATATTGATGAAATTGAACATATTTGGACATAATTGCCTAATAATGGTGTTCAAATTTCTGATTATTTTGTATTACAAAATTATATAATATTCATTCTCATATAATACACAGGACTCTATAAGTCGTTTTTGATACATGAAAAATGAAGTAGAGTTAATTTTCATAATTTATGACAAATTAAAATAATTTTAAGAAACAAATTTTATTGTATATATGTAGAAAGACTTATATTTAAAATAATTTAAAATGTACACAATTCATTTGTTTAATACTAAAAATTAAATTATATTTTATTTATTATTTTTTTAATTAAAATCTGTAACACTTAAATTTTTTATCAATTAAATTATATTGTATAGTACTTGTATTTATGTTAGTTTAGTATTTTTTATCAATTAAATTCATATTTTATTTTTAATAATATTGGTTGTCTATGTAGTTTTACTTTTGTTTACTATAACAAATCCTATCTACAATACACTATAAGAATTTTCAACTATACCAAAAATACAATTTTGTCCTTCATAAATTTAACTTTTGCAAAAAATTTAAGGTCACAATTGTAAATTACTCTAGCTTTCTGCACATAACCCAACTTCGTCAAATTTTTGTCATTTTGAAATATTTCTCGTTTACACACTGCAACACTCCAACATTTCTGCAAATCAAACAGATTCACAGAGAAGAAAATCAAACAGATTCACAGAGAAGAAAATCAAACAGATTCACGGAGAAGAAAATCAGAGATATTCAAGAAGAAGAAAATCGCAAATGGAACATCATAAAGAAGGGGTTGCCACAATATGTGATACAAGTCTGATCAAGGTTTGTCACTTCCTGCTTCAAACCCTTTCTAATTTTCAGTTCTTCCTTCTACGGACATTTAAATATGTTATCTCTTTTTCGTTTTTCAAATAGACTACAGGAGGTTCAACCACCACCACTAAAAAGGTAACCCACATTCTTCATATTCCTTTGCATTTCTTTGGTTTTTTGTTTGTACTTCTAAATGCTATTTGTTTGGTCTTTAATTTTTTTTAAGCCTCCACGACAAAAAAACATAACCCAACTTCTTCATCCTCTTTTGCATTTTATTTTTTAGGGTTTTTTGTAGTTCTAAATGTTCTTAAAAACACTATTTCTTAGTTCTTTAAGTTATTTTTGGTAACCCACCTTCTTCATATTCCTTTGTATTTTTTTAGGTTTTTTATTTGTACTTCTAAATGTTATTAAAAATGCTATTTGTTTGGTCTTTAATTTTTTCTAAGCCTCCACCACAAAAAACGTAACCCAACTTCTTCATTTTCTTTTGCATTTTATTTTTTAAGGTTTTTTTTTATATATTTTAAAAACACTATTTCTTAGTTCTTTAAATTATTCTTTGTAACACCCTAAATTTTATAATAGACTATTTTATTAGTTAAATACGATTTTAAATAATTAATTTGATGTTAATATTATTTTAGAATATATGATGATAAATTTTCTGACTAATTTTTGTTATATGGGTGTTTTCTATGATGTGCTAGTTTTATAAATATTAGATTAAATGAGCGATATAAATAATAAATATTATATTTTATTATTTGATATATTTTTTTTAAAAATAATAGTATTTTTGTGTAATATTTTAAAGAAAAAGATTTTATGCGATTTTACATGTATATACGCGTACCCAATTAATGTAATATTTTTCTGTGCGCTTGACTGATGTTAAGTATGCACGTAGTTATATTTCAATTATTTATAATTATTTTCTATTTTAAGTTATTTATTTTATAAATAATTATCTTGAGATATTAATAATATTGTGATTGATTTCCTTTACTTTTATATATTTCCTATAACATGATGATTTTATAAATATTTATTGTGATTTAGTAATTAATAAAAATTGTTGATGTTATATTTATTTATTTTATCGTTTTGACTATTCTATAAAGATGGTAGTATTTTTATGAGTTTATTTTGAAAAATGTCATAGTAATAATTATAATTACTATTTTGAATGAGAGAGTTTTGGTTATTAATGTATTTTAAAAAGTTAAATACTTTATTTTATAAAATATTAATTTTGAAATATTAGTAAGGTTTCAGTAAAGTGTTAACAAAAATTAGTTTTGATAATTGTTGATTTTATTTAAATAAATAAATAAATGATGATAGATTAAAATATATAGGACACGCTAACTTGTTGAAGCTGATTGATATATGAAGGCACGGTCTCAAAACAAATCTTACAAATATATAGATCAGCTTATTAGGTTTTGCTGCTTGATTTCTTATCTGCCGCCTGCCAAAACAAAAATCCTCATTCCCAGCTAACTATAATACAAGCCTAAAGTAATAAGAACATCTCGCCGCTCATTGGAGGAATTGAAGGAAAAATTGAAAAAATCGATACAGACGATCGACAACTGTCCAGAAAAACTTTATCCGTTTTCGTTCAAATTTCAGTATGTTATTTAATTTATTGAGTTAGTCAATTAAACACAATTTTCCAGATTTTTAACAACCCCAATTTCTCTCTAAAATACCCGACTTCTCCGTTTGCAGAATTCGTTATTTTGCACTGTTCTTCTTCACCGTAAGTCCGATTTGAGTGAAACCAACGCCAAAACGATCGTGTGAAAAGTGGCTATATTATCCACTCATTGGTTTTCTGATTTATGGTAATTTTCCTTGACCGAATTTCGAATTTAGTTTTTAGAGTAGTTTCTCATTATTTATTTTTGACGTTTACCCATAAACTGTCGAGTTAGATCGATTGAAGGATAAAGAGTCAAAGAACAAAGGTTGTTTGCTCGTGGAATCGTATTCGTGTGTGAAAGCGTCGAAATAAGGTAAGGGGTGAGAGAGCGGTTGAATGCATGAGTATAATATATTGTGAGATGAACGGGAAAATCGTATTTCCCAACGATTCATCCTGGGTTTGCTAGGTACGGTAGTAGCCCTTTGAGTGATAAATTAATTAATGCAAAAATATGGAACTTGTGAGATTAAAATATAGAATAGAAATATTTGTAAGGTGTTGATTGATTTAATTTTTATAAATGTGTGGTATTTGATATTATTGTGATATTGGGTGTCGAATTAATTTTATATATATGTTTGATTAGATGAGTTTATGTGATCTGATAATAAAGATGGATGTGTTGTGATAATTTTATGTGATGATGATGATGTATGAATAATAATTGTGATTTTATAAATTTGTGATAAGTTTATGTGATGAGGTACGATTGATGATAGTGATGCTCTAAATTTGTGATGAGTTATGTAATGATGATGATGTGTGATTTATAATAGTGATGTTATGAATTTGTGATGAAAATATTGAAGTAACCCCTGATGAAATAATTGTGATTCCAATTTGTGTTTGAGATGACGGTCTTAATGGAGTATCATAGGTCAACGAGGGAAGAAAATAAATATTGTGAATTTGTGAAGTGGAGATTATTTTGTCATCATATAGGTAGGGCATGACAAGCCTAGTGATTCCGGGGAAGTACAACTGAATTGAGCCTAATCGTGGTGGTCTGCTGTTGAGCCTTAAGGCAAGATTGTTAGACCTTGGAGGTATTCGGGTTGGGAATTCCTAGGTGACTTGGAGGTAGCACTCCAAATATCGGGAGCTACCATGCAACACACGTTTACCTCGACTGTCGCGTATATGTGTCTCGGGTTGAGTTGAGGGGATCTATGAGGACATGGTCAATTTGAATTGTCCGTCCACCGGGATGGTGGCATAGTATCATGGCCTCCTAACCAAGTACTTCAGAGTTAGAATGGTACCACATTGTGAAGTAGAGTCTAAGCTCATGCATAGCATTGCATTTTTGTGTGATTGTTTGTTGTCATTAATATGTATTGTGTGGGATGATAATTTCTTAGATGATTTGATGTTATTGTGAAATGTATTGATTTTCCTTGGTTTTGACTTTATAATGTTATGTCTTTCCTTGAAGAATGTTTGTCTAATAATACGGTTTATTTATGATTAATTGCGTGTTCTCCTTACTTATATTATACTATTAACATGATTTCAAAACTCACCTCCTTCGTTGTTTGTGTTTGACTGGCTTGGCCCTGCGTTTGCGAAATCATAGTTGTTACAGGTTAATGAATCTTGAAGTTCAAGTTGGGAGGAACCCCGCTCTGATAGGTGATACCGGGAATAAGGGTTGTAATTTGTATGAAAACCATATAAGTACTAGTAAGTTTTTAGAATTAAATCAAGTAATTATACTTAAATCAAATTTCATGGAGATTGCACTATTTTATAGGAGGAAAAAGTTTAAAGTGTTCCATTTGAATTTTGAGAATTTTTATATCCTAAATTTGTTATAAAAGTTTTATTTCTTTGAAAACTGGTTTTCTTTATCCGCTGCGAAATAATTTAAAAATTCTTGTATAAATTAATATATAAATATTTTGGGATTTAGGGTGTCACATTCTTGGTAACCCATCTCATTTCATATTCCTTTGCATTTTTTTAGGTTTTTTGTTTGTACTTCTAAATGTTATTACAAACTGAAATTGCATATTCAACTTCTTTAGGTTTTCTTGGCTCTTTAAGTTCCAAATCTTTTGTATTTCATCTTCAGAGATATATTACAATCTGAAATAAACGATTAATTTTCAATTTATGTTTATAAAATTTGCATTGGTTCACAGACAAGAAATGCAACACCATTGAAGGACATTAACACCTCAAAGGAAACTTGGAAAATAGTAGTTAGGTTCACAAATTACTTCACTGTTGTTAGTAAAAATGGGAATGTGCACGATGAAGTTATTTTAATGGATCAACAGGTCTACATTTTAACTTTTTCTTTATGTTTGGTTAACAAAATATTTTCATTCTATTGGTTAGTATCTCATTTTATAAATTACTAGTATAATACCCGTGCTATCGCATGGGTGGTGCGTCGTTTATATATTTTTATTTAATTAAGTATTTTTTATAATAAATAGAACAAAATAAATGAAGTTAATTACCATAGTCAATAGTTACCAAATTAATATATTAGTTGTACTTAAAGTTATTAACATCACAAGAAAATAATTTATGATGTGGTTGTGGTTGTGAGAGTTAAAATTTCATGAAGATTTATTAGTGATAGTATTGTGGTTGCTATGGAGTATCCCAAATAATATTGATTTGTAGAAAATGATTTTTCAAGACAATGGGCATGCAAGTTACAATGAAACCATCGTAATAATAGAATTTTTAATGCTATTGATTAAGACATATAATAATAAATCATAGTTTACTAAAATATATTTTACATGTAAAGAAATCTATAGTAGAAATGTCATCCATACATTATCAATCGTTGTAGGTTGGATATTGATGTTAAATTAGTAAGGTATCATCAATAACTTTTGTAATGTTGAAAAACAACTTCATTTCTTGTATTTTTTCGCATCAAGGGTCATAATCTGCACCAAAGCCCTGTAACATAATCTGCATCAAGGGTCATAATCTGCACCAAAGCCCTGTAACATAATCTGCATGTTAATTAATATGATCTTATGATGTAATTTCAATTGTATTTTGATTGTTTGATAAGATAACAGAATGTGAGAAATAGAGTTAACAACATACTTTAGCTTTTAATGTATTTTGATTGTTTGATAAGATAACAGAATGTGAGAAATAGAGTTAACAACATACTTTAACTTTTAATAGTTGGACTACATTCTCTATAGTATATTCTTTCTATAATATGTTCAATATTAGTTGACGATCCATCTCAGCAAAATAATAATGATTGAAAATTGTCTTTCTATTGCAAAAATCCACAAAAAAAAAAAAAATCCAAATTGCTAATTGTATTCTTTACTATAAAACTAAGTACATTTGTTAAACTAGATTTATGTATACTATGGTAAAGCATTGATGTGGCATATCCATGATGGAATACTCAATAGATTAGTCTAAAGTACAATATTGAATTACAAAATAATTGAGCAAGACCTTTTAACTAATTGAAAAGTTGATTAAGTGAGTTATGATCTAAATTTATAGGTTATGTTGATCATTTAGATGCTTTCAATGTTTATAGTTGTATATTTTCTTTTTAAGTCTGCATATGGAATAATTAAAGAAAATAATATACTTTTAAGTCTGCATATCAATAAGTTCAACCAAGATAACACCAACCGAATTTGTCCTTTGACAGAGTTGCCACAATGACACAAATCATTTCCTAAAAACCATGTTGTAATTAAAAAAATTGTAACAATTAAATAATGTATATATCTACATAAAAATAGTGTTATGAAATTATAGTTACATGTCCAAAAGCCTTGATTTGGCGAAGAGTTTTAGCTTGAGCATTGTACATAAACTTCTCTTGTGAAGTGTATTGAGATGAAGATGTGATCTGAGTTTGTAGTTGGCTGCCCTAAATGAAGTTATGTATATCAACTATTGCAGGTAACCCGCATTCATTGAAAATTGACTACATAACAAAACATTACTTATAAACAAAACTGCTAACTGAAGATGAGTGGTCGACATCATTAAAATCGCTTGACCTTTAATCAAGCTAAATCATAACTGCAACATTTGAAATACACTTGTAAAGAGTTGGTCAACTTACTGATTTCTGAATTCCTTGATTTGGTGCGTGTTTTCATTGATAAGAAGTTTAGTTCCTTTCCATGCATTAGTGATTGTGTGCCCGTTGTTTCCTGCCATATAGAACTAATTAATTAACAACTACATTTAAGTAAGTTGTAACAAACGAAATCTTTCATTAAACAATTAGTACTTGTGTTGAATTAATAATACCTTTTGGAGGCTTGACTTGTGCATGGTGGAAGATTATAATGATGGGACCAAAGTTGGGGTGAGCATTAACATAATTGAGGAATTGTGTACCATAAGCCTCCCATAGGGAGCAAGTAAGGATGTTTCCGCTGATCAAATGAATAATATAATTTGAAACATGCTTTGTATAGTATATTAATTAAATGTAAATATTGTTGTTACCTGAGATCTTTGATTTTGACGGTGACACAAGTTTTTTTGGTTGATGATGTTGAAGTTGAAGAAATGACCTCATCCACTACCCCAATAATATCTATAAATAAAAAAGATAAGTTATCCATTGAAACACGAAAAATATAAAACACATATATATTATTCAATTAAAGAAAAAAAAAAGAAATAATAGTATTACCAATTAAGTTGTTAGGAGGGTTCTGCCCATTCAAAATGGTGCTAAAAGACACAAAACGGTATCGAGTCAGTGGGACTTTAGGGAGATCAATCTCTTCTTCAAAAGTAGCACAATTGAAAACAGTTTTGTATTCATGGAGGCAATATTTGAAATTGAAAGTACTTGGAAAAACAGAAAAGTTATGGATGATGTATGTTTGATTCTCTTTGAGTTTGCCCCTCCATTTAACAAAATCATCTTGTCGTATAACAACATGTATTTGATCAGCCTTTTAATAACAAATAATTTATAAAATGAGATACTAACCGATAGAATGAAGATATTTGTTAACCAAACATAAAGAAAAAGTTAAAATGTAGACCTGTTGATCCATCAAAATAACTTCATCGTGCACATTTCCATTTTTACTAACAACAGTGAAGTAATTTGTGACTCTAACTGCTATTTTCCAAGTTTCCTTTGAGGTGTTAATGTCCTTCAATAGTGTTGCATTTCTTGTCTATGAAACAATGCAAATTTTATAAACATAAATTGAAAATTAATCATTTATTTCATATTGTAATATATCTCTGAAGATGAAATGCAAAAGATTTGGAACTTAAAGAGCCAAGAAAACCTAAAGAAGTTGAAGATGCAATTTCAGTTTGTAATAACATTTAGAAGTACAAACAAAAAACCTAAAAAAATGCAAAGGAATATGAAATGAGATGAGTTATCAAGAATAATTTAAAGAACTAAGAAATAGTGTTTTTAAGAAATAGTGTTTTTAAAATAGATACAAAAA
>JBBPBQ010020323.1:45884380-45951905 GCA_037974755.1 Cicer yamashitae | reverse complement strand
AAAAAAAAAACCTTAAAAGATAAAATGCAAAAGAAGATGAAGAAGTTAAGTTACGTTTTTTGTGGTGGAGGCTTAGAAAAAATTAAAGACCAAACAAATAGCATTTTTAATAACATTTAGAAGTACAAACAAAAAACCTAAAAAAAATGCAAAGGAATATGAAGAAGGTGGGTTACCAAGAATAACTTATAGAACTAAGAAATAGTGTTTTTAAGAACATTTAGAACTACAAAAAACCCTAAAAAATAAAATGCAAAAGAGGATGAAGAAGTTGGGTTACGTTTTTTTGTTGTGGAGGCTTACAAAAAATTAAAGACCAAACAAATAGCATTTAGAAGTACAAACAAAAAACAAAAAACAAAAAAAATGCAAAGGAATATGAAGAAGGTGGGTTACCTTTTTAGTGGTGGTGGATGAACCTCCTGTAGTTTATTTGAAAAAACGAAAGAGAGATAACATATGTAAATGTCCATAGAAGGAACAACTAAAAATTTGAATGGGTATGAAGGAGGAAATGACAAACCTTGACTAGACTTGTATCACAGATTGTGGCAACCCCTTCTTTATGCTGTTCCATTTGTGATTTTCTTCTTCTTGAACTCTCTGATTTTCTTCTCCCTGAAGTCCCACTGACTCCGTAGCATTTTGTGTCTTTTAGCACCATTTTGAATGGGCAGAACCCTCATAACAACTTAATTGGTAAAACTATCATTTCTTTTTTTCTTTTTTTTTTAATTGAATAATATATATGTGTGTTATATTTTTTGTGTTTCAATGGATAACTTATCTTTTATATTTATAGATATTACTGGGGTAGTGGATGAGGTCATTTCTTCAACTTCAACATCATCAACCAAAAAAACTTGTGTCACCGTCAAAATCAAAGATCTCAGGTAACAACAATATTTACATTTAATTAATATACTATACAAAACATGTTTCAAATGATATTATTCATTTGATCAACAGAAACATCCTTACTTGCTCCTTATGGGAGGCTTATGGTACACAATTCCTCAATTATGTTAATGCTCACCCTAACTCTGGTCCCATCATTATAATCTTCCACCATGCACGAGCCAAGCCTCAAGAAGTTATTATTAATTCAACACAAGTACTAATTGTTTAATGAAAGATTTCGTTTGTTACAATTTACTTAAATGTAGTTGTTAATTAATTAGTTCTATATGGCAGGAAACAACGGGCACACAATCACTAATGCATGGAGTGGAACTAAACTTCTTATCAATGAAAACACGCACCTAATCAAGGAATTCAGAAATCAGTAAGTTGACCAACTCTTTACAAGTGTATTCCAAATGTTGCAGTTATGATTTAGCTTGATTAGAGGTCAAGCGATTTTAATGATGTCGACCATTCATCTTCAGTTAGTAGTTTTTTTATAAGTAATCTTTTGTCTATTATGTAGTTAATTTTCAATGAATGCAGGTTACCTGCAATAGTTGATATAGATAACTTCATTTAGGGAAGCCAACTACACACTCAGATCACATCTTCATCTCAATACACTTCATAAGAGAAGTTTATGTACAATGCTCAAGCTAAAACTCTTCGCCAAATCAAGGCTATTGGACATGTAACTATAATTTCATATCACCATTTTTATGTAGATATATACATTATTTAATTATTACAATTTTTTTATTTACAACATGGTTTTTAGGAAATGATTTGTGTCATTGTGGCAACTCTGTCAAAGGTTGTTCCAGACAAATTCGGTTGGTTTTATCTTGGTTGCACTAATTGCACAGTCAAAGCTAAAGAAAGGATTACAAATTATCAATGAAAATGTGGTGTTCAGGTTGACAAACCAATTCCAAGGTACATCAAACTTTAATAGATGCTGTTTTTTATATTTTAGAAGTATTTAGTTTAATTTGTTCTTCATAATTCAAAATATAGTGTCCAATCAAAGTAAAACTAAATGGTTACAATTTTCTAACTTATAGGCATATGGAATAAAGTAGAAACAATTTGTATAAGGATATGAATTTGTTCCCAAACTAAAAGCAAATAGCCCATAAGAGTAGTTCAATATTCAACCTTAATTTATTAGAATTTATAAATCAATATTAGAGTCCTTTTATCAAACACTTATTGGTATTAATTCTAACAACATAAAACAGGTACAAAATGATCATTGAAGTTTTCCACGACAATTGCTTTTGTAACTTCCTTATGTGGGACCAGGATTGTACTTCACTACTTGGAATTTCAGCACTTCAAATGAGGAAGAATATGATTGAGGCATGTATATAATGTTTAGTCCAAGTAACTTCATAGTTTGGATATTTATTGTTTACCACATAATATGACATAACTCATTTACCTGAAACATGTTAAAGGCTGGTGATACTGACATTAGGATATATCCATCAGAACTTCAAGACATAATGGATACCACTCTAGCTTTTCGTGTAAAACTACCACCATCTTCAAAATAGTGTTATGTTAATAAGTCATGGTGTGATGCTGCACTTATTGCTGCAATTAAGAAACAATTTCAAATTGAAGAGGTATTCAAACCACATATTGCCTTATTGTATCTTCTAATTGTAATAAATTATATATATTAAAAACTGCACAACTTAAATTAATAGAAGTCCATTTTTAGAACACATCTAAGAACCGAGTCGTGAACTTCTTAGTCAAGAAATACTATTTGACACTGTAAGTATATCTACATGACTCTCTATAAGTGCATCATTTTGATAAATACATTCTGATTTCATAAATCTTTATGACAATAATCTAATTAATTCCTACAAACTTTATGAAATATGTAGCAATCATTATCAGTGACTGGTGAAAACGATATTGAAAATGTTCAGTCAGCTACACCGGCTAAAAGGCCTCCAACTGATGACTAACAAGATAATGGGGGTAACGATGCAATTGCAAGTGCTCAGCTATCATCATCGAAACCACTCAAGAATATCAAGTGTGAATAGAAACTACAATGAAATTATATGCTAGACAGTAGATGATGACATCAATTATGTTAAAAACTATTATTATATGTTGTAATCCTAAGGTCTAATTATGTTTTGGTCTCAAATTATGGGATATATATTCTCAAATTATGTATTGTTGTAAACACTAAACTCAAGCACACTTTTTAGTTCAATGTTATTATTATAGGATGGATGTTTAATTGATTAATCTCTTTAGGAACAGTAAATTGGAAAATATTGATATGTTGTCTATTGAAAAAATATAAACTCAGTGATTATGCTTATATCTCTATATTTAAAAAATTATATATGACTAAAGAGAAATTTGATTACTATCTTAAATAATAGTATTTTTTTTTTGTTTTTGTTGCATAATACAACATAAGTTATACAATTAGGCTATAAAATAACTCAAACTTTCATACTTTATAAATAATATATTACATTGTTGAAGTTTAGGCTATTGACCAGGTTTGAGAAACTCAAATGACATACATATAGAGATTAAATTGTGGAAATCAATAAAATTTATATTTATAGTTATTTAATAATATAAATTTATTATAAACTTGTGAAACTACTCAAAGTTGGAACATGTCATCAACAACTTTCCCTCCATTGGGTAAAGTAAACTGAAAGTACTCATTTGTCAACTCACAAAAGCTGGCATCTTTAAACACATCATCAACAACTTTCCCTCAACAAAGCTGGCTTCATATCTCTCTCCATCCCTCTTAACACTGTCACTAACAAAACAAATACGAGCAACAGTTGAACACCAGAAACTATGAGGTATATCAATGTTACTCATTATAGCTCTTTTATTTTTTATTCTAATCAACCAACAAGCTCAAATAACTAATAAACTAAAGTTTAAGAGTTATATTATTTTTGCTAACAGTTGAACTGCAAACTACAAAATACAGCTTACAACTTTTGAAGCTCCAATTTCATATTGAAGGAAGAATAGAGTTGTTGTAAATCTGCCGTGATACAAGGTTCGTAACTCATTTATTGATAGAAAATGATTATTTATTTATTTATTAATTTTTAATTTTTATTTATATATGTAGCTAAATATCATAAATAACAGATTGCATCTATAACTTCAGCGTTTCATGGTCTAGCTCCTGTTAAAGAGCTACCAAAAACGAAACAAACATCTAAATCAAACCATACATCACTAGAAAATCAAGCTGTGGTGAATATTTTATGAACCAAACTGGTTCGTTTATTTTATAGCAAATCAAGTCATAATTTTTTTTTTAACAATTAATATCAATCAATAATGGCAATTAAGTACATTACAGTTCTCAAAATCAATATGGTTTGAAAATGTACAGTTTAATGGCAAATATGTGTTTTGTGAAATATTGATAAAGTTTTTGGTTTAGCAATATCAAATATTTATTGTTCCTAAATTTGTTTAGCAATGTCAACGTAGTTTTTGGTAAGATTAAAACATATAATATTGCTTATCATGATATAAATAAAATTTTAGGTTTAACATGAAAAAAAACTAACCTCCATCATGAAACAATAACTACCTCCATCATGAAACAAAAATTAACCTCCATCATGAAAAATAAAATTTAACATGAAACAATAGTTTTTTTACCCAATCGAATGAAATGTAGATTAAAGGGATAAATTTATTTATTTATTTATTTTTTAAAATTATTACTACTACAATGTTTATAATCATGTTGTGTATTAGTCTAACCTTTTTTTAATTTTATATCTACATCATGCAGGAAATCATAAAATATAATATGGATGATTACACTATTGTTAGAAAAATGAGAGATACAAAAGCAAGACATAAAAGGAAAACTGTATTGGACAAAAGAAGAGTAAAAAGGATCAAACTTGATTGTCTCTCTATTATGTCAAATCCCAATTCTGAATTAAATGTTATACATCATCATCAAAGAACTCCTTTGTCTGATATTACATTGGGTGTTAACAACAAAAGTTCAATATCTTCTTTTAATTAGAGTTGCACCTCAAACATAAAGACATGAGGGAGTGTTATACAAAGTCAACCACATCCAAATTTCTGCCATCGGGCAAAGGGAAAACAATTGTCTGGGCTACATGCTTTGGGGGCTAATCTTTTCAGAAAATTTCAAAATGCTGATTCAGGTTCATGTTCAACATCAAAAGCATTACCAAAAGTGCTCCCAATAAACACACAAAGATTTGAAAATGACAATAGCGACGATGACTTACATGTCTCGGATCCTGAATTCGATGATAGTGAAGGTACGGACCGTATTAGCCAAATATGTGATTTATCTTTTGAAAATCATGTTCAAACTAAATGCAAATGGACAAACTAAAATGATTCCCTTAATAGATGCAGTTGATGAACATGAATACATGTCTGAGCATGAATGCAATGATGTCGCGAATAGTAATACTGATGAAGATGAAGTTTTCCTCAACAATAACATGTTTGAAGAATCTGCCAATAGACAAGGTCTATTTATGCATTTTAAGGTTATAATTTAATATGTTTAATATTTAATATGTTAGGAAGTTGTTAATATTAAATTACTTGATGTTGATTTATTTCAGTATATTTTGATCTTGGCAATGCCATGATTAAATGCAATTATTGTGGAGCAAACATGTGGTACGAATAACGAATAGACAAAAGTTCTCATTCTGCAAATCCAAAATTTTCCATGTGTTGTGGCAATGGAAAATTGCAACTTCCCCTACTAAAGACACCACCACCACTTCTTCAAAAACTACTTTTCACGCATGATTCCCCTAAAAGTAAAAACTTCCAACAACATATTATGATGTTTGCATTCACCTCTCCTGAAGCAAAGTTGGACAATAGGTTTGATAATGGACGAGGACCACCAAATATGAGAATACAAGGTCAAACATGTCACAGGATAGGCAGTTTGTTATCACTACTTGGTCAAACACCCAAGTTTGCACAACTATATATTTGTGATACTGAAAATGAGATCCAAAATAGAATCCAAGGATTCAGGTAAACTTATCATCTATAAGTATTATGTTAGCATTTTTAATAGACATTTTGTCAATTGTACTATGTTCAGTAAACTTCTATAACAACAAATAAACACAAAATTGAGTATACAATTTCATATAGTTATCAAATATTCCTTAATATATATATATATATATAGAGAGAGAGAGAGAGAGAAATGTCATGCTAATTTATAATTTTTTTAATCTAAAATATCAATATATTAGGGATTTTTAAATCATATGCCTTAAAAATAATTGATCAACATATATAAATTAGTAATCACTAACATTTTCATATTATAAATTATGAATATATAGGATCAACAATATTGATCAACATACAGTTCAAGAGCTTAGTAACATACTTTACCAATACAATATACATGCTCAATCATTTAAAATGGCAAGAGTACGATTGCAAGATAATCAAATGCATGATTTGAAACTACGTTTGATTTCTGAAAGATCATTTGATGGAAGATTGCATAACCAACCAACTGTGTCTGAAGTGGCTGCACTAATAGTTGGTGATGTGGATACAAGTTCAAAAAGAGATATTATAATGGAGACACAAAGTGGTAAACTAAAAAGGATTGACGAGTTCCATGCAAGTTATTTAGCATATCAATATCATTTGCTATTCCCTTATGGTGAAGATAGTTATAGACCAAAAATTGCTCATAGAGAGACAGTAGGAATCAAGAGTGCTAAGAGGAATCGACTTACAATACGAGAATGGCTTGCATATAGAATTATGTCAAGAGATCATGAAGCACAAATAATAATGAGATCAAGAAGATTACTCCAACAATTCTTGGTTGATGGATTAACAATGATGGAGGGACAAAACCTCAAGTGGTTGAGAAACAACCAATCAAAATTGCGAGTTGAAAAATATCGCAGTTTGAATGATAAACAAGGAAACAACCAAGTTCAAGGTTCAAATAGGGGTAAGAGAGTTGTGTTACCAGCAACATATGTCGGTAGTCATCGTTACATGGATAACTTATACTTTGACGATATGGCTATTTGTAGCTACGTTGGATTTCCTGACCTTTTTATTACACTTACATGTAATCCTAATTGGCCAGAAATCCAATGATTGTTGGCATCAAATCATTTAAAAGCTACTGATCATTCAGACATAATTGTAAGGATGTTTAAAATGAAGTTTGACGAGCTACTAGCAGATTTGACAAAGAAACAAGTTCTTGGCAAAATACTTGCATGTAAGTATTATTCTTAATATTTATAAATAGTTTATATGTTGTAAACTTATATGCTTATCATGTGATAAATGGAAAATTTACCTTTGTAGATATGTACACCATTGAATTTCAAAAGCGAGGTTTGCCACATGCCCATATCTTATTATTCCTACATCCATCAACAAAATACCCAACACCAAAGGATATTGACAAAATAATTTCAGCTGAAATTCTGGACCACGTCGGTGATCTTGAATTGTACAATTTGGTCAAATCACACATGATACATGGACCATGTGGTTTATCAAACCAAAAAGCACCGTGCACAAAAGATAGAAAATATACAAAGTTCTTTCCCAAAAAGTACCAAGATAGAACAATTGTTGATCAAGATGGATTTCGAGTGTATAGAAGAAGTCATAATACATGAACAGTTGAGAAGAATGGCATCCATCTAGACAATTGGTTTGTTGTCCTATACAACCAAGGTTTGCTTCGTAAGTATCAAGCTCACATCAACATGGAATGGTGTAATCAAAGTACACCAATCAAGTACTTATTTAAGTACGTCAACAAAGGTTGTGATAGAATAACTACAGCGATAATGCCAAATGAATCATCGCCCGGAGAATCAGAAGTTGATGAGATTAAACAATATCTTGATTGTAGATATGTGTCACCCAGTGAAGCGTGTTGGAGAATCTTAGCTTTCCCAATACATGGAAGAAAACCGACTGTTGAAAGATTGTATTTCCACTTAGAAGGTGAACAGTCAATTTATTATCATGATTATGAAAATATTAATAATGTTTTGCAAAAACCATCAGTTACAGAAATCCATGTTCACCTCATGGATGGAAGCAAATAAGGTATATCCTCAAGCTAGAGAATTAACATATATCAAATTTGTGTCCAAGTTTGTATATGTTAAAAGTAAAAGATGTTGGAAACCACAGACTAAAGGGTATACAGTTGGAAGACTTATATGGGTTCCACCATGTACATGAGAGTTATGTTATTTGAGAATGATGCTCACTCATGTCAAAGGCCCACAAAGTTATGAAGAAATAAATACAACTTCTAATTTTATTTATGTATGTTTTGCAATGGGGTTGCTTGGAGATGATAAAGAATACATTGAAGCTATCAAAGAGGCACATAAATGGGGATCTGGATATTTCTTGCGGAAACCTTTTGTCACCATGCTCTTGGCAAGTACTATGAATCGACCAACTCATGTGTGGAATAAGAGTTGGCATTGGTTAGCAGATGGAATTTTATATGAGCAAAGAAGGATCTCAAACAACAAAGGTATATAATTAATTATCCAATTACTATATCTTATTATGATAATATTACTCCAACTACAATAGTGGTCAATTGTTGTTTGTTGATACTAAATTATATTAGGAATAATATCTTAAAGTTATCATAGTAGAAACATATTTGATTTGCTGCACAAACTAAATGGTTTTTTTTATTGAATTCATTCATTTGTTTTTATATGTTACCTTACAAAATAATTTACTATTCCCAAGTCATTCTAAACAAAAAATATATACGCATCGTTATACCAAATTTAATTAGCTTTATCGATATCAAGATAAAATAGATCTCATGCTATTACTCTATCTACAATAGAATTAAAAAATTCTGTTATTAGATTTGATGCTAAATGACGAGGAGATTCAAAATTTAACCCTCGTGCAAATTGAGAAACATTTGCAAGATAACAGAAAGAGCTTAAAGGAATACAAGCCAATGCCATATCCAAAAGGATATGTGATGACACAATTGGGGAATAGACTCATTTATGAAGAATGTAACTACAATGTAGCAGAACAATTTCAAGAGTTTCAAACTTTGTACGCAACGCTTACAGGTTAGTTGACAATTGTTTTCAAATAAATTTGAATATGATTTTTATTCAATATTTTTAATTTTAATTATATTGGTTAAAAATAGACGAGCAAATTGTGATCTTCCTTAAAATCATGAAAGCTATGGAAGAGCAAAAGAGGGGAGTATATTTTCTTTACGGCTACGATGGCACAGGAAAAACAATTATGTGGCGAACGTTGGCTTCAAAAATACGTTCACAAAAGCAAATTGTGTTGACAGTGGTCTCAAGTGGAATAGCACCACTATTGCTACTAGGTGGAAGAACAACACATTCAAAGTTTAAAATTCCTGTTCCTACACTAGAGTCGTCTACAAGTAATATAGATAAATGTAGTGATCATGCAGAATTACTAAAGGCAACCCAATTAATCATATGGGATGAAGCGCCTATGGCTCATAAGTTTTGTTTTGAGGCACTTGATAAAACATTGAAAGATATCATGAGTGAAACTAAGTTCAAAAATACTATCTTTGGAGGCAAGGTTGTAGTATTTGGTGGAGATTTTAGGCAAATTTTACCGGTTATCCCAAGAGGGAGCCGATCAGATATTGTTAATGCAACAATTAACTCTTCCTATATTTGGGATCATTGTCAAGTGTTAACACTCACGAAAAACATGCGTTTATTGCCAACAATGCAAAGAGAAAATAATGATGAACTTAAACAATTTTCAGAATGGATCTTAAAATTAGGAGATGGGAAGCTTTCAGAGCCTAATGACGTTCATGCATAGATCCAAATACCACCAGAGTTGACAATCACTAACTTCAATGATCCGCTTCAAGCAATTGTTCAGAGCACATATCCAAATTTAAGCCAAAATTACAAGAATGAAGATTTTTTGCAATGTAGAGCAATTTTGGCATCAACAATAGAGATTGTTGATTCAATAAATGAATATGCGATGAGCTTAATACCAGGTATTATTATTATTATTATTATTATTATTATTATTATTATTATTAATAATAAACCTTGATTTGTATAATTATATTTATTGAATTATGTGTATATCCAATTAATATCATTGCTTTATTGCACTAATTATAGGAGAAGAAAATGAATATTTAAGTTCAGATTCTGTTGATCGTTCAGAAAGTCATGAAAATGAATCTTTTGATATCCTTACACCTGAATTTTTGAGCACATTAACTACCTCAGGCCTTCCAAACCACCAAATAAAACTAAAAGTTGGAACTCCAATCATGCTTTCGCAAAATCATGATCAATCTGAAGGTTTGTGTAATGGAACAAGACTTATTGTTACAAGGCTTGCAAATCATGTGCTCAAAGCAAAGATAATTTCAGGAAAAAATATTGACAACTTGATATATATCCTACGAATGTCTATGTCACCTTCTCAATCACCTTGGCCTTTAAAGCTAAATCGGAGACGGTTTCCCATAGTTGTTTCCTATGGTAAGACAATCAACAAATCACAAGGGCAATCATTGGACTACGTTGGGATATACATGCCAAAGCCAATCTTTAGTCATGGTCAGTTATATGTAGCTATTTCAAGAGTTAAAAGCAAGAATGGGTTGAAGATCTTAATACATGACAAATATAAGCAAGCATCATATACAACAAACAATGTTGTATACAAAGAGGTTTTCCAATCTCTTTGATTTGTAAGTATATTATTTTCTTTAATTATTCCATATGCAGACTTAAAAAAAATACAACTATAGACATTGAAAGCATCTAAATGATCAACATAACCTATAAATTTAGATCATCACTCACTTAATCAACTTTTCAATTAGTTAAAAGGTCTTGCTCAATTATTTTGTAATTCAATATTGTACTTTAGACTAATCTATTGAGTATTCCCTCATGGATATGCCACATTAATGCTTTACCATAGTATACATAAATCTAATTTAACAAATGTGCTTAGTTTTATAGTAAATAATACAATTAGCAATTTGGATTTTTGTGTGTGTGGATTTTTGCAATAGAAAGACAATTTTCAATCATTATTATTTTGCTGAGATGGATCGTCAACTAACATAGAACATGTTATAGAAATGATATACTATAGAGAATGTAGTCCAACCATTAAAAGTTAAAGTATGTTGTTAACTCTATTTCTCACATTATGTTATCTTATCAAACAATCAAAATACAATTGAAATTACATCATAAGATCATATTAATTAACATGCAGATAATGTTACAGGGCTTTGGTGCAGACTATGACCCTTGATGCGAAAAAATACAAGAAATGAAGTTGTCTTTCAACATTACAAAAGTTATTGATGATACATTACTAATTTAACATTCATATCCAACATACAACGATTGATAATGTATGAATGACATTTCTACTGTAGATTTCTTTACATGTAAACCATATTTTAGTAAACTATGATTTATTATTATATGTCTTAATCAATAGCATTTAAATTCTATTATTACGATGGTTTCATTGTAACTTGCATGTCCATTGTCTTGAAAAATTGTTTTCTACAAATCAATATTATTTGGGATACTTCATAGTAACTACAATACTATAACTAATAAATCTTCATGAAATTTTAACTCTCACAACCACAATCACATCATAAATTATTTTTTTGTGATATTAATAACTTTAACTACAATTAATATATTAGTTTGGTAATTATCGACTATGGTAATTAACTTTATTTATTTTGTTCTATTTATTATAATTTTTTTTAATTACATAAAAATATATAAACGACGCACCACCCGTAAGATAGCATGGGTATTATACTTGTTGTTTTAAAAACAATAAGCAGTATGAACGTATAGCTGAATTCCCTAAATACAAATTAAAAAATTCAACTACTCAATGATATAGATATATAGAGTCGAAACTACACGGTAATATGCAACCAAATTCTAAATTTTAACCACTAAATTATTTTATGAATGGTGGCAGTTTCTTAACCGTGTCTTGTCGTGGTCAAAACAAATATATGTGGACATATTTGCCTATTAATGGTGCTCAAATTTACAATTATTTTATATTAGATAAATATATATGATACACATGACTCCAGCAGTCATTTTTAATACATGAAAATTGAAGGAAAGTAGAAAGAGTTAAATTAAAATAATTTAAAATATACACAATTCATTTTTTTAAAACTAAACATTAAATTATGTTTTATTTATTAAAATTTGTAACACTTAAATTTTTTATCAATTAAATTATATTGTATAGTACTTATATTTATGTTAGTTTTGTATTTTTTATCAACTAAATTCATATATTTTTTTTAATAATATTGGTTGTCTATGTTGTTTTATTTTTTGTTTACGAAAACAAATCCAATTTAGATTAAAAACTATAAACAATATGAACTTATAGGTAAATTCCCTAAACACAAATTATAATAAAAAAAATTAAACTATCGAAAGATATAAATATATAGAGCCAAAACTACAAGGTAACATGAAACAAAATTCTAAATCTTAACCATTAAATTATTACATAAATGGTAGCAGTATTTTAAGGTGTGTCTTGTCATGGTAACAATAAATTTATGTGTATTTAATTGTTTACGATATTTTTTTTTTTGTAATTTGTGCTTTGTGGAAAACTGTCAATTGTTTACGAATTCATTTTTTTGTAATGTGTGATTAGGTGGCAGGCTGCCAATTGCTTACAAATTCATGTGTGTTTGGGAAGACAATTTGCAATGTGAATTCAACTAATGATTTTCATATATAAATCATTTTTTAATCAAATTCTAAATTTTATTTTATTCTTGATAATATTGGTTGTCTATATAATTTTACATTTGTTTAGGATAACAAATCTTATGTAGATTAAACACAATAAACAGTACGAACGTATAGGTGAATTTCCTAAATGAAAATTAAAATTAAAAAATTCAATTTCCAATTATATATATATATAAAGTCGAAACTACAAGGTAATATGCAACCAAATTCTAAATACTAAGTACTAAATTATTTCATAAATGGTGGCACTTTTTTAACGTTTTTTAACGTGTGTCTTGTCGTGATGAAAACAAACCTATGTGGACATAATTGCCTATTAATGATGTTCAAATTTACGATTATTCTGTATTACATAAATATATAATATTGATTCTCACATTATAAATATGACTGCAAGAGTCATTTTTCATACATGAAAAATGAATGAGAGTTAATTTTCAAAATATATGTCAAATTAAAATAATTTTAAGAAACAAATTTTATTTTATGTATATAGAATGAGTTATATTAAAATAATTTAAAGTATACACAATTGATTTTTTTAATACTAAAAATTAAATTATGTTTTATTTATTATATTTTTAATTAAAATCTGTACCCCTTAAATTTTTTATCAATTAAATTTTGTTGTATAGTACTTGTATTTATGTTAGTTTAGTAATTTTTATTGATTAAATTCAATTTTATTTTTAATAATATTGGTTGTCTATGTAGTTTCATTTTTGTTTACGATAACAAATCCTATTTAGATTAAAAACTATAAAAACTTTTAGGTGAATTCCCTTAACACAAATTAAAATTAAAAAATTAAACTATTGAATGATATACATATATAGAGCCGAAACTACAAAGTATATGCAACAAAATTCTAAATCTTAACCACTAAATTATTACATAAATGGTGGCAGTGTTTTAAGGTGTGTCTTGTCGTGCCCACAACAAATCTATGTGGACTAAATTGCCTATTATTTCATACACGGCTGACTAAATTGCCTATTATTTCATACATGGCTGCAGGTAGTACGACTTGTTTACTTCCTACTTACTGTTTTTTGTGTGCCTTGTTGGCATACTGCCAATTGTTTAGAAATTCATTTTTTTAATGTGTGTCATTGTGATAGAGTACTAATTGTTTACGAATTCAATTTTTGTAATGTGTAACTCGGTGACAGACTGCCAATTGTTTACGAATTCATGTTGTGTGTTTAGGAAGACAATTTATAGTGTGAATTAAACTAATCATTTTCATACAAAATCATTTTCTAACCAAATTCTAAATATTATTTTATTTTTAATAATATTGGTTGTATAAGTAATTTTATTTTTATTTACGATAACAAATTCTATTAGGTTAAAAACTATATACAAATTGAACGTATTGGTGAATTCCCTAAACACAAATTAAAATTAAAAAGTTAAACTATCAAATGATATACATATATATAATATTCATTCTCACGATTATTTTACAAGGTAAACAATATCACGTAATCACTTAGTACGTCACGTTAATTCAAAAATATCCATTAAATTTAATAGCTCGAAGTCATAATATTAAACAACAAAATTCCTTTGAAATCTACGTAAATGAGTTTAGTAATATATGTCAATATAGTCCAACCCGATGTCACTATTAGAGCGGAAATTCCCAAAATAAAAAGACGTTAACAAAAGACATATAATAGAAGTCTTTAAAATATGACGACTTCCGACACTCTGAGAATATTAGTGATCCTTGCAGCTTCCAGCTTGTCTGCGTCCATCGCAAACGCCAAACACAAACAACTAAGGGTGAGTTTCGAAATTATGTAACAATATAAGATAAACGAGGAGAACACGCAAGTAGTCAAATTAGCACAAGCATGAGAAATATTCAAAAACATAATATCAAAGGTTAATCCAAATCAATCAGAAGGATGAAATGTTATGCATGTCCTATACTCTATACTTCTTCATCATTTGGTACCATTCTACTATGATGTACTTGGTTAGGAGGCCTGATGTTATGCCACTACAGGAGTTGACGGACAATTCATGAATGGCCAAGTCCTCATAGATCCCCTCAACTTAACTCGAGACACATATACGCGACGGTCGGGGAACTCTTGTGTTGCACGGTAGCTCCCGACCTTAGGGAATAACCCACTAATCCACTTAGGAATTCCCCACCAGAGATACCCCCAGGGTCTATCAGTCTGGCCTTACAGTTTGTTTGTAGCCCTCCATGATCAGGCTCATTCAGTTGTACTTTCCCGAAATCATTGGGCTTGTCAGACCCTCCCTATATGGTGACAAAATAATCTTCACTTCACAAGTCTCTAACATCTAGTTCACACTTATTCAATAGACACAACTCGAAAATTCTCAATTTGAATTCAAAATATTCATCAAATTTACGTCTACGCAAATATCAGTCATTCCACAATAATCATCAAAGTTTACATCATTATATATATATATATCAGTCAATCTCAATCATATCCCAACATTTGGACCACGCTACTCACAATGAATAGTCTAGTTATATCAATCATAAAATAGGAAAACAAACAAGTGGTGCATTCAAGTAAAATCATAATTTCATTCAAGTAAACATAAGCACTCAAATACACATCATCCATACAATAACAGATAGCATAGGATTTCATAAAATCAAATATCATGCAATCTTGACATAAATTAATTCACAACAATTCTATAGATTTCTAATTCATGTTTTAGTCCTCACTGTTACCATTCATATGTTATTAATTAATTATTATTACTCAATAGGGCTCGACTATACGTAGTAAGTCCCGGATTAATCTCTGGGAATTATGGCATTCCCGTGCATCCCACGTTAAATTATACTCATGAAATCGAACCTTCTCTCACCCCTTACCTCAATTGAAGCTTTCACTAGATATAAAAATCTCTATGGCAACAACGAATCCAAACAGCTTAACAGGTTCACATCTTCTTCTTTGTCCACTCGATGACCAATAACCAATAGAAGCTAAATAAATATGCAATGACAAACCCATATAAATCAATTATTAACTATTTGTGATATATAATCTAAAACGTATTTTATAATATATATATATATATATATATATATATTATATACACCTATATAAATCGAATTATATGATTAAAATCAATAATAGTTATAACATTTTAGTTTTTTTATAAATAATATAGCCTAAATAGAGTTAGAACTTTAAAACACAATTTTATGTTTTCATATTTAATATTAGAGTACAAAAATATTAAATAAATACGATAGTATAAATTAAACATAAATAAGTGTATTATGATTAAAATAGAATTAACCTTATCAAACAAATAAAACCCTTGGTTATAAAACTGAAGCATAGTTTATTTATAAATATAAAACTAAATTTTGAATTTAATTGGAAAACATTTTTACTTTTATTTTTAACAGAATTTGATTTTTAATAAATAGTATACAATCATATCTATTTATCCAAAGTAGAGATATAACTATATAGAACAATTGTATTAGTTAAATAACATGAATTTCTTTTATTACTCGGACTAAAACTTTTGGGATAAAGCAAAATTTGCCAAATCGAAAACAAATATTAAACACAAAATTTAACAGACACAATTTGTAACTAGTTATATATATATAAATTGTAATTTATTAAATTCAACGAAATTATAAGAGGTAAAATTCATAATCGAAAAGACTCACTGATGTGCTGGAGCATCGATAGGTTCGACATCAACTTTGTCAAAATACGCGTATGAGTAGTGTTTTTCGAAGATAACAACAAGAGGAATTCAAAACGATGTATGTTTTTCCCAAACGATAACTATGGTGGTTGGATAATATCAAAACAGTCTGCTCCAAGGTAGAAAAGTGGTCGTTTTTGGAAAAACGTCACCGCAATTGGTAGAGTTGTGTGCCCCGTGGTGGCTTTTTGAGAAAGAACTGAAAAAGGAAAAGGAGATAAAGACACTCAATTTCGGTTCCGCTAATAAGAGACCAGGAAAGGTCACATAAAGAGGAGGACAACTCTCGACTACAATGTGATTTTCAGTATGTATGAGAAAATGATAATAACAAATATAAAATAACTTGGTTATGGTGTGTACAAGCCATATTGAATAATAACTTTCATGGTAAGAACACAGAGATATTAAAATTTGAAGAGGCCGTGTATGTGTGGCTACGCTGCTAGCATAGGAAGATAATAAAAGAAGGGTTAGGTTATTATTTAGGCTATTATTAGGTTATTATTTAGTTTATATGGCGAATTCAGTTTAGGTCCATTAATTCAGTTTATGGCTAATACAGTTTATTACTTACGCTATTAATAAATATTATTAGGCTATTATATGGCAGTTTATGGCACGACATTATCATCATTATTATATTTTATATATAAATAATATAGTTATTTTATATTTATACTTCATAAAAATAAATTTAAATAATAAAGGTCTAGATAACAACAATACTAAAATATAAGGCCTAAGATAATAGAAATCCAAAATTAGTATATATTACTTTTTTTAAATAAAATAAATAGGTTTAATAACAATCATCACTGATTTTAATTTAAATAACTATAAAGACAAAAAAAAACGACAATCGCGTAAAAAGTTATTACACCACAAGAAACACATGTATAAGAAAATATCATTAATTTATAATAACAATAAATTAAGGTATAACAATAAATTAGAGTGTTACAATTCTACCCCTCTTAAAAAAAACTGTCCTCGAAATTTAGAAAAAACTATGAACGAGCTATCATCTAACTTAACATGTCCATGTGTTTTTAGGATTTCTAAGATTTAAACTTAGTTCCTATCGTATACAAGAAATATATATACCAACACCTTTATAATTCTTATCAAGGTTAATATCTTAAACTAACTAGTATTTGAAAGACTAACTCACTACAGACTTCAAAATTTAATGATACACTGCTTATTGATAAGCTAAAATATAATATTCTAGGATTACTTTAAAATCTGAATATGAACATCACATTTATCTCTAGTAAATAAGAATTCACCCATCATATGCTCCCTCCAATTATAGCACATAAACTCATATTCTTCAACTACCTCATCTACTTTTAACAACCTACCGTACACGATTAGATACATTCACACTACTATACTCCTACATGGCCAAATCACAGGTTAGCCCAACTCTTACCGAATCTAAACCCCCCATACATCAACTTCATATGGCAAATGCTCTAGGCTTTTCACACAACAGCTACAAGTACCATTTATCTCAAACTCCATTTACATGTATTGTTCATGTCTTTCTAAGTTCGACGATTATATTCTTAAAACTGCACATTACCTACTATCCAAGGTTTGCTATGGTCACTAAAATAATAATGAAATCAACTAATCAAGGTTAACTCTTAAGGTCTCGTGGCTATTTACCTTAAACTTTATCACAAAACAATGAAATTAAATCAATAAAACTAAAATGGGATCAGTGTTACTTCCTAATGATAAGGTGACACGCAAGTTGATAAGCAGAAACACACAAACATTAATATGATAATTATCTTTCTTGAAATTATGAAACTATTATGAGTCAAATAATGATTAGAAAAAGTAAAAGTATTTCATCACATAAATTGTGAATAGTTCAACAATTCATAATTTCATATATTCATTTAAATATAATATGAAAAAAATTGCTTTACATGATAAATTGACATGGTAAAATGAAATAACAAAGTGTGTATGTCACATTTAATAGTTTCAATCATGGAGAAAATAACATATCTACTCTCTATAATTCAGATAATAAGGGAGAACATATAAATTTATAGAATATTAATTTACTACACACAATCAAATAAAATAAAAAATATTCTTAAAGTGTCTATATTCCAAAATAAACATCAGCTCCCTTTCTCTTTTTTTTTTCCACACAATTATAAAGATACGAATATCGAAATTTAACTTTATCTCAAAAATCTGAGTATAGCTAAATTGCACTATTAGCGCATTAATTTAAATAAACCAAATATATATAGGATAAATTATGTAACACAAGTATAACGGTGGCAGTTTTTTAACGTGTGTCTTGTCGAGGTCAAAACAAACCTAGACATAATTGTCTATTAATGGTATTCAAATTTACTATTAATTTGTATTACATAAATATATAATATTCATTCTCATATGGTACACATGACTCTAAGAGTCATTTTTAATACATGATAAACAAAGGAGATTTAATTTTCACAATATATGTCAATTTAAAATAATTTTAAGAAGCAAATTTTATTTTATGTATGTAGAAAGAGTTATATTAAAATAATTTAAAATATACACAATTAATTTTTTAATACAAAAAATTAAATCACGTTTTATTTATTATTTTTTAATTAAAATCGGTAACACTTAAAATTTTTATTAATTAAATTATGTTGTATTATAGTACTTGTATTTATGTTAGTTTAGTATTTTTAATCAATTAAATTCATATTTTATTTTTAATAATATTGGTTGTCTAAGTAATTTTATTTTTGTTTACAATAACAAATCGTATTTAGATTAAAAACTATAAACAATATGAACATATAGATAAATTCCCTAAACACAAATTAAAATTAAACTATCGTATTGAATGATATGCATATATAGAGCCGAAACATCACTGCCAATTGATATATATGAATGTGTGTCTTTGTGTCACACTGCGAATTGTTTATCAATTCATTTTTTTGTAATGTGTGACTTGGTGGCTGGGTGCCAGTTGTTTACAAATTATGTTTTGTGTTTGGGAAGACAAGCCACTAGTCCAGTCAATAGATAATTAACTTAATCATGTCAACAATTCAAATTAACTCAAATTTTAACAACTAATCCCATAGTTTATTTAATCACTTAGGTGGAAACTTAGAATCCACAATGCAATCAGAGTAAGCAAACAACAAATAGTTAATTAGTAACTTCAAAAATATGTATAATTATATAAAACCATATAGCACATAACACAATAATATAATGGGGAAAAAATATGTTAGTGAAAATAATTAATACACAAGAAAACACAACGGACATGACTGACATTTGACTAACAGTGAATCAACATTCAACCCACTCGGCCTGATTGGACAAACCAGTTCTGATACCACTAATGTGACACCCTAAACCCCAAATAACATATATAATAATTTATACTAGATTTTTTGAGCAAAATTCGCAGCGTATAAAGAAAATTTGTTTACAAATAAAAACTTTTGTAACTAATTTAGGATATCACGTTTCTCAAAGTACACATGGAACAATTCAAACTTTATTCCTCGATTAAAATAGTTTAATCTAAATGAACTTGCTTTAACTTTAATTTCTTAATTTATTTTCAAAAACTTACTAATACTAAGGTTATCATATAAAAATTCGTTGGTAATTAAATAAGTAAATTACAAAGTAAAACTCTTAATTCCCGGTATCACCTATCATAGCGGGGTTCCTCCCAAATTTGAACTTCAAGACTCATTAACCTGTAATAACTGCGATTTCGCAAAAGTAGGGTCAAGCCAGTCAAACACAAACAACGAAGGAGGTGAGTTTTGAAATCATGTTGATAGTATAATATAAATAAGAAGAACATACAATTAATCATAAATAAACCGTATCGTTAAACAAACATTCTTCAAGGAAAAACATCACATTATAAAGTCAAAAACACTTCAGGAAAATCAATACATTTCACTATGACATCAAATCATTTAAGAGAACTTACCACACATGATACATATTAATCACAACAAAACAATCACAAAAGAATGCAATATTATGCATGAGCTTAGACTCTACTTCAGAATTTGGTACCATTCTAACTCTGAAGCACTTGGTTTGGAGGCTTGATACTATGCCACTATCCTAGTGGACGGACAATTCAAATTGGCTCTGTCCTTATAGATCCCCTCAACTCAACCCGAGACACATATAAGCGACAATCGAGGTAAACATGTGTTGCATGGTGGCTCCCGACATTTGGAGTGCTACCTCCAAGTCACCTAGGAATTCCCCACCCGAACCCGAATACATCCAAGGTCTAACAATCTTTCCTTAAGGCTCACACCAGACTACCACAATTAGGCTCATTCAGTTGTACTTCCCCGAAATCACTAGGCTTGTCAGACCCTACCTATATGATGACAAAATAATCTCCACTTCAAAAATTCACATCAACTTCAAATATTTCCAATATCTATTTTCTCACCTAGTTAGCCTAGACTGCTGCATTAAGAGCATCATCTTTAGCACATGTTGGAATCATCACTATTTCATCAACTATGGGGTACTTCAATATTTTCATCACAATTTTATAACATCATTAATCATACAAAATCATGATCATCATATAAACTTATCACAAATTTATAACATCACTATCATTATCATCACATAAACATGTCATACAATGCATCCATCTTTTATTATCACATCACATAAATTCGTCAAATCAAACATATGCACAGAATTTCATTCAACATCCAACATCACAATAATATCGAATATCAAATTCCACACAATTATCGAAACTTAAATCAATCAACACCTTATAGAGATTTCTATTTATTTTAATCTCACAATCCTCATATTTTCACATTAATTAATTTATCTCTCAAAGGGCTACTACTGTTCGTAATGAGCCTCGTATGAATTGTTGGGGAATACGGTTTTCCCATTCATCTCACAATATATTATACTCATGAATTCAAACGCTCTCTCACCCCTTACCTTTTTTAGACGCTTTCTCAACACAGAAATCAACGAATGTTTTCAACAACAACTGCAGATCGACAACGTACAACGATCGAATACGAATAAATAGCGAGTTCACAAAATCATCAAGACGTGACTGATAAATTATGCGGAGCATAAAAGTAAATGTTAAATAATTAATAATATTATTATGAACAAAAATGGAGTCAAAACAACGAGAAAAAACTGCAGAAAAAGTCTCACCGACTCTTCGGAGCGTCGGAAGGGTTCCACGTCAACTTCACCGAAAAATACAAATGAGTAGTGCTTCTTGAGGGTTTCAACGAGAGGAATCCAAAAACGATGCCGGTTTTCTTAGACGACAAACATGGTGATCGAAATCGGCCAAAAATAGTTCGGCCAAGGAAAGAAATGGAGCAACGATCGATAAAATTGATGCAAAAAATGGATTGCCGATTTTGTGTGGGATAGAGGTTGGGATCGATTAAAATGGCAAAGAATTGGTGGGAGTGAACTTGAGAAAAACTGTGGGATAGAGGTTGTCTATGTAATTTTACTTTCGTTTATGATAACAGTGACACCCTAAACCCAAAATGAAATAAAAAGTAAAATGCGCTAGTTTTGAAAGATATTCGCAACGGTCCAAAAATATTCCTTTAAAAATATAAGGCTCAGGACGTCACGCTCACACTTACACAAGGCAATTGCATAAAAATTCTTAATTAAAAATCCTTTAACATCAAATATAGTTGAGATTTATTAAACAAATATTTCTGACATAAAATCATGTTTAAAACCTAGAGACAATTAATTTTTATCTCTGAATAAATGATCGAATATAACACAATTGATCGATAGAGTTTTCAAAACAAAAATTAGTTCATAACTCAACAAAACACAACAAATTACTCTCACCCTGTATCACCTATCAGAGCATGGATCACCAACCGATAACCTGAAATAATTGCGTTCTCGCAAGCACCAAACACAAGCAATGAGGGGTGAGCTTCGAAAACATGTAGTAGTATAAAATAATTGAGAAGAACACGTAAAATATTAATTAAACACCATATCATATCAAATCAAAATCAACCATAATAATCAAGGTAAAACATTGATACAACCCACAACGTCAAGTAAGTCAACACACAAATCAAGTAATGTTATGCATGCTCTTATACTCTAGACTTCTCTTCTTTCTTTGGTACCATTCTAACTCTGAAGTACTTGGTTAGGAGGCTTGATACTATGTCACCATCCCGGTGGACAAACAACTCAAATTGGCCATGTCCTCATAGATCTCCTCAACTCAACCCGAGAGACATATACGCGAAAGTCGAGGTAAACGTGTGTTGTATGGTAGCTCATGACATTTGGAGTGCTACCTCCAAGTCACCTAGGAATTCCCCACCCGAATACCTCCAAGGTCTAATAGTCTTGCGTTAAGGCTCAACAGCAGACCTCCACGATCAGGCTCATTTAGTTGTACTTCCCTGAAATCACTAGGCTTGTCAGACCCTACCTATATGATGACAAGATAATCCCCACTTCAAACAAATAACATCCAGATTCTCCCCTCATTGGCCTAGGCTACTCACTCCATTAAGAGAACCATCGTTGGCACATGTCGAAGTCATCACTATTCAATTAAACACGATATGCATTTCATGATATTCATCAAGGTGGTAACATCATAAATCAACAAGTACACATCATCAATGCGTATTTCCATAGTCATATATTACATTCAAGATTTATCATCATAATACAGGATTTTCACTCACAATTTTAATTTCCATAGTCATATACATATATAGAACAGAAACTATAGGGTAAAATGCAACAAAATTCTAAACCTTAAACCCTAAATTAATACTAGTGGCCGTTTTTTAACGTGTGTCTTGTTGTTGTGGTCACAACAAACCTATGTGGATTTAATTACCTATTATTTCATACATGGCTGCAGGTAGTACGACTATTTTTACTCGCTTGTTAGCGTTTTTTCTGTAATGTGTGCTTTGTGCATATTACGGTTCTTGACGATTATTTACTGAATATGTGCCTTGGTGGCAGACTGCCAATTATTTACAAATTCATTGTTCTGCAGCGTGTGCCTTTGTGGCACACTCCCAATTGTTTAAGAATTCATTTTTTTTTAATGTGTGACTTTTGGGCATGTTGTCAATTGTTTACAAAATCATGTTGTATGTCTGAGAAGACAATTTACAGTGTGAATTCAATTAATCATTTTCTAACCAAATTCTAAATATTATTTTTTTTAATAATATTGGTTGTCTATGTAATTTTACTTTTTGTTTACGATAACAAATCTTATTTCGATTAAAAACAATAAACATTATAAACGTATAGATGAATTCCCTAAACACAAATTAAAATTAAAAAATTAAACTATCGAATGATATACAAATATAGAGCCGAAACTACAAGGTAATATGAAACAAAATTCTAAATCTTAACCACTAAATTATGACATAAATGGTGGCAGTTTTTTAACGTGTGTCTTGTCGTGGTCACAACAAACCTATCTGCACTTAATTGCCTATTATTTCATACATGGATGCAGGTAGATTACGGTTATCTACTGAATGTGTGACTTGTTGGCATACTGCCAATTATTTACAAATTTTTTTTAATGTGTGACTTGTTGGCAGACTGCTAATTGTTTACGAATTCATTTTTGTAATGTGTGACTTGGTGGCAGACTGTCAATTGTTTATGAATTCATGTTGTGTGTTTAGGAAGACAATTTACAGTGTGAATTAAACTAATCATTTTCATACATAATCATCTTCTAACCAAATTCTAAATATTATTTTATTTTTAATAATATTGGTTGTCTAAGTAATTTTATTTTTGTTTACGATAGCAAATCCTATTTAGATTAAAAACTATAAACAATATGAATGTATTGGTGAATTCCCTAAACACAAATTAAAATTAAAAAGTTAAACTATCGGATCATATACATATATAGAGCCGAAACTACAAGGTAAAATGCAACAAAATTCTAAATCTTAACCACTACATTATTACATAAATGGTGGCAGTTTTTCAAAAACTTTTTGCTCTCCCACTGCATTTTCTTTGCACAAAATAAGTTTGTTGCTAACTGCACATCTACATATACTCGTATATTGTATGCATGTCTAGAGTATCTCTAAATGTGAGCCAAACTATGGTGGCATTTAGCATTGAGAAGTATAAATTTTTCCCACCATGGTCAAGTTCTTCTCTAAATCATTGATTTATTATTATTATTATTATTATTATTATTATTATTATTATTATTATTATTATTATATTTACTAATTCGTTGTGATTTAGTATGGGCAACTTGTTACTGACTTTTTGTTGAAAATGATGTACCAGCTTTTACAATATTAAAATGCATTTTTTTTTAATCTAAAGATTGCGCCCCAAATATAAATTTTCAATCATAGTTTAAGAGTACGTTTGGATGAGGTAATTGAAAGTTACAGAGAAATTAAAATTTTAGACAATTCAAACGCTTTAATTGAATTTCTTTTATTTCTAAATTTTGTTGTTTGGATAAAAAAATTATTTTTTATAATCAGTCTATTTTTATAAATTTCAAAAATTTTGGGGTAAAAATGAAAATTATATTTGGATTAAAATTGAAATTTTGGAATTGATGGTCTATTTTGTAAAATTTTAAAATTTCTATGGACCAGTTTACTAAAAAAATATAGAGTCTAATATGCAAATTTTGAAACATATAGAGTCAAAATTATAGTTTATAAAGTTATAAATTTTTTAAAATTATAAATTTCATGATTCATAATTTATAAAGTAAAGAGTAAATTTGAAATTATCTGATTTTAGGAAATATTTAAAATTTTATAAATTAAACTTTAACAAAATACTTTATGAAATTCTTTTATTTTGAAAATTCTCTAAAATTATATCCAAACAAGATAATTCACATATAGAATTTGAATTTGCTTAAAAAATTATATTCACTAAACGAATTCCGTTGTCCAATCATACTTTAAGGGCCCGTTTGATGGACCGGATAGGATAGACACAGGATAGGATAAGGAGCGGATAGAGACAGCATAGGATATGGGTAGGATAAAGAGATATGATATCTTGTGTTTGATGTGCACATGATAACAAACTTGATAAAATTAGTTTATCCTATTCAGTGTTTGATACACAACAGATAACAAGATGATATGATTTATATTTTGATAAAATGACAAATTTGTCCTTATAATCTATTTAATTTTTTTTTTCTTTCAAAATAACATTCATATAATTTTTTATAAATAAACAAAAGTGCTAAAAAATGTAAATAATTTATGAAGTAATTTTATATACTTGAAAAAATTGTGATTTCTCTATCCATCACAATTGAAGAATGACTCAATATCATAAAAATTGTGATTTCTCTATCTATCACAATTGAAGAATGACTCACTATCATAAAAATGTAAATAATTTATGAAGTAATTTTATATACTTGAAAAAATTGTGATTTCTCTATCTATTACAATTGAAGAATGATTTAGAGTTTGTTTGATTCAAATCCCAAAAACTCTATTTTAGTATTTTAAAATTCAAAAACTAAATAATTTGTTTGAATTACTTGTTTTTAAAAACTATTTTGTAAAACTATTTTTAATATTATACTTTTTAAAACTAAAAAAGCAAACCAGATAAATGGTGTTTTACTTTTTATTTTTTAGTTTTTTTAATTCTCTAGTCAAAGACTGTTTTAAAAAATTAAAATTAGCAAACAAATTTTTTTAAATTTTCTTTTTAAAAACAATTTTTTAAAATTTATTTATAAAATAGTTTTCAAAAACTAAAAAGTAAAACACAATCAAATAATCCCTTACTATCATAACATTATCTCGAAAGAAAATAATTATTATTTTTCATCAATTTTTTTTATATTGTTATAGAATAAAATAAATAAGAAAACAAATATATATATATATATATATATATATATATGAAAAAAAAAAGGAAATCAAAGGTTAGAATCGAACACGACTCGTTGTTGAGACTGAGATAAACGCGAACAATGATATCCGGTTGAGAACGGATTATCTTAACCCACCTCAAATTAAGGATAAGAAAATGTTGCATAAAAAAATACATTATTTAATTTATTTGGTTTTTTTATATCTTTCAAATGAATCAAAAATAAATTCCTTATTTAATTCATCAATAACAATTATATTGATGAATCAATTTGAAATTATATTGATCTTCTATTTTTTTTTTATAATTATTTTTGAATTAAATAATGTCATGTCAATAATTTTTTGTTGAAAAATAAATGACTATGAGACTAAAATTGCACAATTGAAAAATTTAAAATTAAAATCGTTTAATTGAAACTAAAAAAGCAAAATTGCATAATTAAAAAATTTGAAGAGAAAAAGTGCATTTAAGCCTAAATAATATCATAGAAAAAAGCCACAAATTTTACAAGTAAACATAATCCACTGCTCATAGCATGGCAAAAATGACCATATACCATAGAAACATCCACAAAGGAGTTCTACTAGTTGAGTACTTAATCGAGTCTCTATATATAAACATTACTCATTTTATAATTTTTTAATTATAGTGTTTAAAATAATTATTCTTTTCAATCTAACATCTCAAAAAAATTTACTAACCGAGTTTTACCAATAATTTTATATTATTATATCACCACAATATTAATTTATTTTAATATAATTTATAATCGAAAAATTGCTTATATAAGATAGTGCTTGTTAGAGAATCACTCTCCATTGTGGACGGACTTAGTACTTACATATTTCAGCCTATTTTGTGTTGAGTTGTGTAAAAAAGAATATCTCAATTCCACCCTTGTATACATTTACACGATCCACAAATTTATTGTCATGTGAAACATTTCAACTGCTGATGGTGATGGTGATGCTTATCACTATCATTGGTCACAATCGTTTATTAACTTATTTCCATATTCTACCTTCATCATTTTGGAGGCTACTTCTTTAAAAAAAAACAAAAAAAAATCATTTTGGTGGCTATCAAAGTCATTTTCACAAATGTGACAATAATTACTATATTTAGATAAGTCGTGTTAGTTAGCACCAAAAAATAAAAAGATATGCCGTGTTAGATCTTGCTTGCCACCAAAATTACAAGAAATTTTCAACCTTCTATAATTTCGATTTATTTTGGTAGTTTGTGTCTCTTAGTGCTCTGAATTCTAATGATCTAATCCTTATTAAAGAACTAAAAATTATAAATCAGTAAATTTAATGTTTATTTTTAACTTTTAGTGTAAACATTTAGCAGGGCTCCATGTTTAAATCGTTAACGACATGAATCAATAAAGAAAAAGAGAAAAAAATGAATAACAAAAGGGGCTATTGTTTCATTATAGTGGCAATCTTAAGAATATAAAAGTTATTTTAAGAATATATAGTAGGACATAAATAGATAAAATTACCTTTAGTTCAATTATAACATAAGGTCTATTACATATTATTTAACATTTCGTCTCAAACTCACCATACATACATTAATATGGAGTATCGAAAGTTTGTCAATCACACAAAAGACACAATCCTAAACATGTTTTTTAATATTGGAGCACACCTTCAAACTAAAGTTCAAACCAAACCAAACTAACTAATATTAAAACCAACGGAGAGAAACAACCAAAGAAGTAGCAGTGGCCAACGAAAAAACCATCAGAAGGTGCAAGATAGAGTGACTTTATATGCCCCGAATCCAAAATCATATATAGAAGAACAATGCAAATATCCAAACAATAAATTCCAAAACCCAGCAATAATGAAATACCAATTGTTGTTCTTGATTTTTAGTCAATTTCTTCAAACAATAGGCGGAACACGAGCCATGTTCTATACTTAATTCTCAATTTTTTGAGAACTCGATAACATAATAGAGGCGGGGTAATTTAAGGAGGATCCAAGCATGCTCTGATACTATGCTAACAATATGAATTAATAAAGAAAAAGATAAAAGAAGGAATAATAAAAGGGGCTAGGGTTTCATTCTAATAGCAATCATGAGAATATATAGTAAGATATAAATAGACTAAACTACCCTTAATCCAATTATAACACAAGACCCATTACATATTATCTAACATAAACAAGAAATTACATCGATCGAAAATAATACAGTTCAAAATTGCTAAAATTGAAAATGATGAATATGCGAACAAACTCACAACATCCAAGTTAATAACATAAAACAACAAAATACCAATAATTTTGATAAAATTTACAAATATACAAAATTGAAAGTGTGCCGAATACACACGTCTCTAAAGTTGTAACGTTAACGACTCCAAAGTCATTGATTGAATTTGAATCTACACTTGATCGAAGTTACTATGTCCATCTGAACCAAACTAACATTTCATTAAGACTAAAAATCAAACGCCGCACTAAGACATGAAAGACTAAATATATGTAAAAAAATACTTATTTAATTAAAACTAATCTAACTGAGACATTTCATCGTGACTTCACTCTACATTAAAAAGCTAAGGAACATTTCGGATATACTATTCAGTTCTCAATGCTAACACCTAAAACATTCACCTCAAGCATATAGTGAGTTAAATTTACTCTTAAATTTACTCACATGATAATATTCAAATATAATAAAATATTCTAACCATGGGACCTTAATCCCTTCGCCCATAAACCCAAAATGTTAAACGATATGTCCTATTTAAATTAGAAGGGATTGAATAGAGTTCCGACTTTTTCGGAGATTTTTCAATCACGCAGCATAAACGTTTTTGAACTTAATAAAATAGAGTGCTTATTCGCATGGAGACCCGCTTGCCAAATTTGGTATTATAATTAATTGTTCCAAATAGAAAATAATATTTTATATAATTGTGATTGAATCTAGTAAATTAATATCAAATGTGAAGAAAGTTAGAGTAGCTTAAAGATTGCACCAATGATATGAAATCAAAATGAAAAAAAAAATCAATAATAGGAACAATTCACACTTGTTGAGATAAGTTCAAAACATTTTTTCTAACACAACAATTCAAATAATGAAATTGTCTCAAAATATAATTTTCAATGTTACTAATTTTTATATTATTCAAAAATTAGAAAACACAATTTTGCGTCGTCCATCACCAAGATATGAAAAACACAATGAATGTAAACACATAAATTAAAGAGTTAAGGGAAAGATAAAAAAAATACAATGAATTTTTATATTGGTACCTCTATTTCGTCCTTGCATATAGAGTACACTTGGTCTCTATTCAAAGAATCAAAGTTTCTTTCTCCATTCAACTAGAACGTTTACAAGATTTGTCGATAATTGTTATAAGACTTATCTGTAGTCCCTTCTTCTCTGATTTTATGAAACACCCTTCAAGACAAATCTAAACAACTATTTTCAAGATAAAGACACCCATTCATAACTTGCAAGATAACATCTAGAGTAAATATCACTCTAGACCCTGAAGAAAAACCCTCATCGGTCCTTCAATGTGATGCCAATTGATATTTCCTAATCGCCGACTTCTAGAATAATCACCCCTACATGAGGTATCCCGTCTCTTAATGTTTCACTCAAATAGTCAGTCACTCACAAACAAAACTTGGATCAAAATAAGTTTTAATTTAGATTATGATCTTGAATGTATGAAAATTTAGGAATAGGTTAAAGCATTCTTACTAACAATGAAGGTTTAGATCAATAGACATGAGTTAGTTAGTTGCCTAAAGTTCAATACTTCCTAACTGAAATAACCACTTTGTAACTATAAAATACTAATTTTGCAGATCGTGTGAGTCAACTTACAAAGTATCTGAATTGATTCACATGAATCTTGAAAATCCAAGGTTTCATCTTGAAACAATGTAAGTCGATTCACAAAAGTGTAAGTTGACTTATAAAACCTCCTCAAGTTGGGTGAGTCTACTTACACTATGCGTAAGCCGATTCACAAAGTCTGGAACATCAAGAATGAGTTCAGGACCTTTATAATCGATTTATAAACCTGTAGCTTGATTTATTTACAAAGTTAAAAATCACTTAAGAATGACTTTTAATGCATTTCAAAGTAAACCAACATGGTCGTATTATGCAACTAAAATTATGCATGATAAAATATGTTTTTCATGTTACTTTTTCTAATTCAAGACATTTATGAATGTTGAGAGATGATAATCAACAAAGGCTCACAAAACCATTACATCATCTAACTAAATAAACATAGTTTTGACATCTATCAAAATACTAATCTTATCATAGGAAAGCTTGCAATTACTAAAAATATATTAATAGTAGGAAGTATAAAGGGTATGCACTTGACATACACTTGATTTACCTACATTGAGGAAATTATTTAAACATGGTGTAATTGAGTGCTTACTCGCATGGAAACGAGCTTGTTAAACTAGATTTGATATTGCAATTAATTGTTCCAAATAGAAAAGACAATTTTACACAAGAATAACTGTTTGAGTGAATCTAGTAAATTGTTATTGATTCAATCAAATGCAAAACCACTTAGAATCGCTTAAATATTGCACAATGATATGAAACCAAAGTGAACAAAAAAAATTAAACAATAGAAATAATTCACACTTGATGACATGAGTTTGAAACAGTTTTTTCTAACCCAACAATTCAAACCATGAAATTGTCTCAAAATATAATTTTCATTGTTACTAATATTTATATTATTCAAAAACTAGAAAACAAAATTTTGCGCCATCGATCACCAAGATATGAAAATAATAAACATAAAAGTATAAATTAAAGAGTTAAGGAAAAGCAAAAAAATACATAATGATTTTATACCAATTCCTCAACTCCATCCTTGCATATATAGTACATACAGTCCCAATTCAAAGAATGAGAGTTTATTCGTTTATTTAACTAGAATGTTCACAAGATCCGTCAACAAATATTACAAAGCTTGTACCCATATCTCTTATTATTTGAACTAGATTTTATGAACCATTCAAGACAAATCTGAAACACTCTTCAATGAAGACACCCCTTCAAAACTTGCAAAATATCACCTAGAGTAAATCCCACTATAGAACTTGAAGAAAATCACTCTTCAATCCTTCAATGTGATGCCAATCGATATCCCATTGATCGACCATGTCTAGAACAATGACTTCAACCTGTGATATTCTCTCTCTTGATGTTTCTTACTCAAAGATTCACTCACAAACAAGACATGAATAAAAAAAATGATTAATCTAGATTATTATCTTGAATGTATGAAAATTAAGGATTAAGTGAAAGTATTCTTACTGACAATGAAGGCTCAGATCAATATTTAAAGAGTTGTGAGTTAACTTGCTAAATTCCAATGCATCCTAACTTAAATAACCACGTTGTAACTATTAAAACTGTCCAAAACTAACTTCACATGTCGTGTGAATCGACTTACAGAGCATGTGAATCAATTCACACGAGTCTTGAAAATCCAGGATTTCATCATGAAGCAGTGTAAGTTGATTCACTTGATCGTAAATCAACTTATAAAATCTCATCGAACTGTGTGAGTCGATTCACAAGGTTTGGAACATGAAAAATGAGTTCACGAACAAAGTTAAAAATCAATTTGTTTTTAATGCATTTTAAAGTGTACCAGCATGATCCTATCATGATACTAAAGTTATGCTTAATAAAATATGATTTTCATGTTACTTTTTTCTAATTCAAGACATTTATGAATGTTGAGAAATGAAAATCAACAAAGACTTACAAAACTATTACACCATCTAACTAAATAAATATAAGGGTTAAATAAGTTTTTGTTCCCTATAAATATATTATATTTTGTTTTTAGTCCCTCTAAAGTTTTCTTCAAACAATAGTTCTTAAAATATTTTCCGTCAATAATTTTGATCCCTACTTTTAAATTAATTTATGTGTATTGTATGAAATTTTGAATGACTTTTTGCATGCATGTGTAAAATGTTGTAAGAATATTTCCCACAAAAAAAAAATTATAATTTTTTAATAAGGGATTAATTAAATACGAGTTTTTAAGCTTTTGGCGCTTAAAAATTCATATTTAATTCATCTTTTGTTAAATAATTATATACTTTTTGTAGAGGACATTCTTATAATATTCGAAATATGCATTCCAAAAGTTATTTAAAAATTTGAAGGATGCACATGAATTTACTTAAAAACAGTGACAAAAAATATTGACAGAAAACATTTGAAGAACCATTGTTTGAAGAAATTTTTTAGAGGGACTAAAAATAAAATATGATATATTTATAGGAGCTAAAAATTTATTTAACACTAAATTAAATTTTAACATCCATCAAAATATTAAATATATCATAGGAAAATTACAATTACACAAAATATATTAATAGTAGGAAGTGTAAAGGGTCCTAGACATACCAGTGATTTACTTACATAATGTTTTTATGTTATAGATACGAAATATCTACTAAGCATTTTAGTAAATGAGAGTTTCTTTTCTTCTCAATCATAGAAGAAAGGTTATTTAGGATCAATATTTGATCCAAAATCACCCCCTCAGTATTATTTTTTATTTTTTAATTTAAATAAGTGATTTTTACATAAACGTATTTTCTTTTCGTGATTTTCTGCTATCTCGTCGGCTAAGTGTGACGTTTTCCTATCTCGTTACAATGTTTATTTTATTCAGATTGATGATTAACTTTGATCCAGTAGAGACAACTTCAATCAATAACTTCAGCGTCCTGAACGTTGTAAATCTGGAGACATAAATATTTTGATCACTTTAGTTTTGTCAAATTTGTAGGAATTTTGTCGTTTTATGCTATTAACTTGAATGTTTGAGTTTGTTCGCAGACTCATCCTTTTCAATTTTTTATGAATTTGTATTTGTATTTGTATTGTTCATGATCAAAATATATTCTCCTAATTTAAATGAATGAATATTATTTTTAAGTGAAAAATGTAATGTTTTAAATATAGAAAATTCTATTGTGTCAAAAAAATATAGATATATATAGCAAATTCTATCATTTCCTAGTTATAACAAATTATATTTTAACATATTATCTAATTCAGCAACTCTTCATCTTCTTTCATTTCCTCTTCATCAAAGGGAATGAAGAAGTGTGACTTATAATCTGAATCACTCTCATCCCTTTGGATCAAACATGGTTTGAAATAGCTGACGACCGAGCGTCAACTTCAGATGTGCAAATATTCATTTCGGACTTCCAAGATATGAATTAGATTACAAACAAACTCCTCGGTGTGTTTCTGTTTTTTCGAAAGACGGTAAATATGTGTCATATGTATTTAGAAAGGTCTGACCTAAGGATGATTAGACCACCCGAAGACCATAAAGATCAAAAAGAATATGCAGTCATTCCAAAAATTGCACAATTACTATGTATGAATTAGTCTTTAGGCTTATGGGGGTTAGAGATGATCCGACTTTGGAGGTCGTACCTGAGTCTCCCCAACAGACAACGTCGACTTATATTAACAAAAATCCGACCTTGATCGACCTCAAATATGGCCCACAAAAGAAGAAATTGAAGACATGTGATATTAAAGTGCACTTGGTTCAGCTTCCCAAACGCACAAAGGCATGAGAATATTTCAAGAGTCCCTTTTGTTCTCCAATTCCATTTCAACCGAACTGCTGGAGGATCCTACCGGACTCAGAGACATGATCAATGAATCTAATGCTACGAAGAGTTTACCTTATTTGAGAAAAGTCTTTACAGTCTACACCTTGACGTTTTACTGCAAAACAAGAGTTTTCATCTGAAGTGGAAGTTCTTGGGTCTAAAGTTTCTTATATTGCTGCTAAAAGTCTTGATAAAATTTCTTATCTTGATTATGAGAATACCACAATGGACCTCAAGGACAAGTTTGCTCATGCAAAGGATCATCTTGCAAACGCCATTGGGAAATTGTTGAAAAATGCTGAAGATATGGAGTCTCTAGGCTGGAGAAGAGCGCCAAAGAAGCCCACACTCTAACCTCGGTAAAAACTTCTTTTAAATGGGTAACATGATCAGGTTCCTCTTCGGATTTAACTATCATGTCATCCATATATACTTCTAAAATTTTCCCGATCTGGTTTTCATATATATTATTCATCATCCTTTGGTATGTTGCACTCACATTCTTAAGCCCAAAAGGCATGACGTTGTAACATTAATTGCTGAAATCTGTCATAAATTTTGTTTTTTCTCTTTCCGTTAGATTTCATGGGAATTTGATTTTAAACCGAAATGCTCGTCCATAAAAGATAATAGTTGAAAACCAAACGAATTATCTACTAATTTTTCTATGTTCGAGAAGGGGTAAACATTCTTATGGCATGCTTTGTTGAGATTAGTATAGTTAATACATATGCGCCACTTATTATTGCTTTTTTTGACAAGTACTTGGTTGGACAGTTAATAGTTCTTCATCATATGCATATTTTTCTTTGTCTTTAGTCTTATTTATCTTTAATCATTAGTTAATTTAAGGATTTATCTGATATAGTTTGTCGGTTTTAGTTCTTGAATTTAATGAAATGTGTACGTTCTTATTTCCTTGATTAAGTTGAGATTTTTTTGTAGTTTTGTATTTCAGCCATGTCTGGAGTTGTAGATGTCCAATTGGAGTCAAACCAAGTGCAAATGAAAGCTAACATCCATAGCTACAACTTTCATGAAGACACTGGAATCCAATTCAGACTCAAAAAAGGAGAAAAATGCAGTAAAAGTCAGGCATCATATGTTGTGTGCTAGAGCGCAAATGCCTACGCCTGGGGCGTGTTTTTGCAGTATTTTGACAATCTGCTTTTGTCTAGGAGCGCTGGAGCACCCCTAGCTTGCAGTGGGGCGCATGACGCTCTGCAGAATGCATAACTAGGGCAATACCATTGAATGAGTTTTATCAAGAATCATTCATGAATCTTTTCTTGTAATTATTCTTTTAACTATATCTTTTGTATCTTCATCATGAGTAACTAAACTCTATTTGTTAGGGATGACTGACACAAGATGAAACCCTTATTTGTCTGATTTGATTTCTAGTTATATGAATGAATTTATTGAATTATTTTTCTCACCTCTGTGCTTAATGTTTTTTATTGGTTGATCAACTTTAAATTGTTTTACGATTCGTATTTTGAAAAGGAAGTGGACTTTACAAATGTTTGAGATGAGAAATTTATGATATTGTAGTCTAGGAATAGGTGCAGGTCTTGAAATCAATTGAATTATTTGTAGAGGCAATAGTTTATTAAGAGAATTCTTGTACTATAAAGCTTAATTCTAATATTAAATCCACTAAGGAATTAGGGGTTACTTTGAAATTAAAGGTTCTGTTACTAAGAAAATAGGACAAGAATAATAAAGAGAATTCGATAATAGTTCAATAAAGGAATTTAGTAACTAGGATTAAATTAGAAACCAATGTGTGATTCGAACTGAAGCTCACCTTGACATTTTTCTTATTATAAACGTTCAATACTATTACTCTTGTTAGTTTCAAAAATTATTTCAATCAATTCTAAAAAACTTTGTGCAATTTTAGTAATTAAACATAATTCGATAGTATAACGCAATCCTGGAGTTTGACACTCGGTACTACCGTTTGATTATTACTTGTAAAAGATTCAGTACACTTGCTGAAACGCTGTCAAGAACCAAATAGTATACTTCGCCTCAGTTACAAAGTTAGCTTTTACTAAGTCATCAACTCCCTTTCCTGTGGCTTATACCTTTTCTGGTGATTATTTGTAGTGGCATTGTGCAACCCAAGGGTACTTTGGATTATTGGAGACTTTGTGACAAGCAACCTCAAGATGTATCCCCGACATCTCATTAGTCGTCAATGCAAAAAAAATCAACGTTATCTTTCAAATATGAGACAAGGTATTCTTTAACTTGTGGTAAGAGATCAACACCTATCTTCAAACCTTTCTAAATTTTATCTCGTATTTGTACTGCTTCAAAAGCTCCATTTGGCTTTGCCACATTCGTCCCCCTTTTCATGGAGTCAGTTTCGTTGGAAATCATTTCGTCATCCATTCTTGCTTCAATATTTGTCATTAACACACCAATTTTAGTAACATTCTTTTCCAGTATCACAACCTTAGATTTCAGCTTTATGTCAATCTTTGAGTTTTTCAACAAAGCCAGTGGACAGTGGACATCCTCCACAAAGATACTTCAATTTCCAATGGACAGTGGACGGGACCACTCCCAAAGCAGCTAAAGTTGGCCTTTCGACAATGTAATTGTACCCAAACTTATAGTCTACGACCAAGAACTAAGTTTTCAAGGTTTTGACCACCCTGTCTCTCTGAAAGTGACCATCAAATCCACGTATCCCCAAGGGTGGGTGGTGGATCCATTAAAACCTTGCAAATCTGCTTTAGTGTTTGGGAGTAAGTTTTTTCCTATCAAACCTAATATTTGGAATAGGCTTGTGTACGTAATATCACACGAACATCCTTGGTCCACGAGGACCCTATGAACACCATGATTTGTCATCAGTTCTTGGACGAGTAGGAGAATATGGTAATTCACAACTCTATTGAGCAGGTCTTTGCCGTAAAATGATATTGGTGGACATTTTTCTTTCTCGACCCCATGGGTTTTCCTTTGGATGAGATCTTTTCGTTTAGTTTCTGTTTAACAGAATTGCAAGTGCATTGTTCTGTATATAGGGTATCCTTTGGAGAGTCTTAATGGTGTATTATGCCTTTGTTCTTGCTGGTATACTTAACCAATTTCCCTTTTATATTAGAGTCTCAATGGCATCCTTGAGTTAGACGTACTCTTGGGTGGTGTGTCTGTGACTCTTATGAAATCAACAATAATTCTTTTTGTCATTCCAAGGTCTTTCTCTAAGCGATTGTGGGGCCTCTATGCCACTGTCTTAAATTCAGAGTTGAAGCATTCTTTTAAGATGCGCTCTCTGGTGGTGTTGAGAGAGGGTGTAACTCTCATATCGGGGAGTAGGACCTCATCTTTCCCTTTCTCTTTCTCTCTCTGGCCGTCCTCCCATTCTCTTTTCTAGTTTGTTTTCTTGTTCGCCAGAGTCGAATATGGCCTTGTTGGCTTCAAATGTAATATTTGGTTCTTTTTAGTGGGTTGTTGAAACTTCAGGGTACTTTAAGCGTAATGCTTTTTGCAAAAGTCACTCCTGCAGCTTAATTTGGTCATTTGCGTATTTGATGTGGATAACTTCTTTTATGAATATGTTGATATAGGTCCACAGGGGTCTCCTTTCTTTAGTCGAATGACTCTTAGGGTTTCCACTGACTTCGACTGTTTTCTAGATGCGGTGAAATGGGTCGTGAATTTTCTATATAACTCCGCTCAAGAATGTACGAATCACGACTTCAAGCTCTTGAACCAGTCTATTGCTGATTTTTTTAGAATGAGGACAAAAAACTTGCATTTTATGGGATCCCTGGTGTTTCAAAATTCGAGGCGGGTGCAATCCCTTAGACGTGGTTGTCTAGGTCTTTGGTTCTGTCGTAACCATCCATGGGTGGAGGTTTTCCAGCGACTTAGGTATTAGGTAATTGTTGATTTTGTTCGAAAAAGTATTTTGATGGTGCCTTTCATTGTCAAAATCGAAAGCGTCCGAAGAGCCATCATGATAGTTATGCCTTAACCCTGTCGTAACCATCCATAGTTGTTTGCCTCAAAGGACGGTCTTGCATCTGTATTTTGTTGTAGTGGAGGGATGGAGATCCCATACTTCCTTCCTTTAGAGGTTTCTTAATGTACATCACCACTTATGGATAGTAGTGGGATGGGTGACATTGGACGGTTGAGACGGTGTTTTAGTGAGCTATTTCGCCCTCGGAAGCTTTTGGGATGGGATTGAAGTTTCTTTGTTGACCGGATCTCTTCCTAAATTGGATCCTGATTGTGCTAAACCTTTGCCAAACGTTCATTTTGTTCATTGATGAGTCAAGATTTCCTCCGAACAGCGACGACCAAGGTACAGAGGACTTTCGTAGTATCGCCCTCCACTTCTGGTTGTGGTTGAACAAAAACTCCAAGCATTGCTGACAAATCAACGAAATGAGTAGTGATGAGGCTGTCAAGTTGTCTCTGGTGAGTTGGCGTGTCGATTTTCATGTTCTTCGTCCTTGTGACTGTCTTTTTGGGACCCATGGGTCAAGCTAGTGAGGATCTAGTACGTAATGGTGGGATGCTAATGAGATCTTTCCACAAATGACACCACTAATCAGTACCAGAGGTATTGGATAAAAGAGCTTGACTTTGGATATAATAGTGAGCGATGGATGGTAGAGGCTATTGATTCCTTTCGTCAGCAATCCGTCGAGGGGGTGTACCTGCACACACTCTGACGATCAACTTAGAATTTGTTAGAGAATGATAAGTTTTTTTGGTTAGAATTTGTGTGCACTTTTATGACATAATAGGTTCTGTTTATTTAGTGACTTCTTTTAAGGTTTCTAGAAGATTCTCATCGTGATCAACATAGAGGGGTATGCGATCTTCAGATCAGCCTCTGATATTGGACGCGTGTGTTATCGTATTCGTCATCACTTCAGATTATATCCTTGTCCATCTAATTGTCATGATTGGAGGTCTAAATGAGTTACGATAGACCATCACTTCAGATTCCATCATTGTAAGTTTTATGATGTTATCTTATTGGTCCGGGTCCGTCCAAATTCGTGATGGGCCAGGCCTATGTTGGCGTGAGTCCGGCCCATAACAACAACCAATCATAATGTTTCAATTCATGAAATACATGTGTAACTTCCCTTTTAAATTTTATATTTATTGTGTTGTTAACATGTGATTGGTCGTCAATATAACATAACTTTACTTTAACGGTGCATCATCACCTTTAATCTAAAATAATTTGTGACGAGAAAGTTGTAATAACTCTAACAAATTTGAATATTTTGTTTTCAATCGTAAATATAAATTGTTAGACATTTTATTTGGTTCGATATTGATTCTTGGTTGATGTGTAAAAAAAATTCAATTCTTTAAATAAATTTGATCATTTCAAGTTATAGTCTTGCACACGAATCTTTGCACGTTTTTATAAAAAGAAATGAAATTTAACAAAAAGACAAATGAGTTTATTACAATGTTTGTTAAAATACATCGTGTAGTTCTTTAAGTTACACGAAAATATTAAATTGATTTTTTTTTTTGTATCAAATTAGTCTTTTATATTTGTAAAAGTTACAATGTTGAACTATTTTAAGTCTTAACTTTATTTGAATCATTTTTAGTTAGAGACTTTTAAAATGGTACTATGAATTTTATCATCAATTATATCAAGAACAATATAATAAATTACCATGTGATTTCATGACATAGATCGAGAGAATTTTGCGTTTAATTTCAAGAACTTTGAAATCTATCACACTCGAATTCTCTCTTGTTTAATTATTTTTCTAAAATTTGATTGAAGGTTTATGTTCTTATGATTATTGCAATCAAAACCCTTTAAGAATTACACGAGTTTATAGGAAAAATTTGGAAAAACTTTAGATTTCAATTTTGCTAGTTTCAAATTAGAATCATTAGTGTAAACATTTACAAACACAAAGGACGAACTTGACAGTAAAAGAAATATAAAAGACTGACTTGTTAAAAAAAAGTATATGATTAATTTATTATTTTCGTGTAACCTAAAAGACTGTTGTATGTATTTTGTCTAAATAATAAATATGAGATTACTAAAAACTTACTTTGATGAATATAATTTTTTGACAATATAATTTTTTTTGTCTAATAACAATTAACATTTGTTATTTTAAAAAATAAGGGATTTTTTTATAAAAATATTGAAATTAAAAGGGTTTTTTTTGACGCAAAATTAAAAGGGCTTCACATTTTAAATTAATGTTCCATAATAAAAATATAATAAATGATTCTGTTGCGCAAAATTTTGCAAGTGTACGGGTTTGCTAAATAGTAGTATCTAAGATTCTCTTATCCACATAGATTAATTTAACAACTACCAAATTAATCAAGATTTTATATTATTTAGACTAATGAAATTATTGTTGATTCGTGATAACAAAGATGTAAAGATAGCATAAAAATTATAACGGGAGTATATAACAATACTACTTTGAATTAATGGAAAGTAAACCTAAGGTCATGGTTTCACTTGTAATATCAATACCTCAAATCATAGTTTTATATGAATTCTTATTTATTTTTTTAATTATCAATCCCACTTTAAAACTATTAACAAAGATTCGTCATTCAATGTAATATTCTTTTCCCTAAATTAATTCTTTGATTGATCATACAAAAAATATAATTAAGAGAAAGCATAAAGAACCAAGAGGTTGAGTGATTGAAAGATTAGTATCTATGTTTCATCATACAAGAATCTTAATCTCAATTATCCTATAAATCTACCAATTTGTAGTTGGTCACTAGTCAATTAATTGATTAAGGCATGCAAAGGTCAGTCATCCAAACATGTAAATAAAACAATAGAACAATTTAATTGAGATAAACAACAAAAATCTAAAATAAACCTAGAATTTTAAACTACGACATAGTACAAAGGTATCTTAATCACAAGATTCACCAAATACCTTAGAAAAGAACTTAGTTACTCATTGACATGTAGAAAATAATGCAAATAATAGAAGTGTTCATTAATTAAAAGAAAAAAATAAAACTCTCAAATAGTATGATTTTTTTTATTTCAAAATTTGAGACACTTTAATACTGCTTCAAGCACTCTTAAACTTCTAAAGTGTTTATCCTTATTTTCTCTCTCCCTAATTTTTTCCTTCTCCTTTTCTTTCTGATTTGATTTCTATTTATATTATGATGAGTTTCTCGGATCCCATAACAATAATCCACTTTATTTTGTTATCTTTTGGAATACTATTACCGCGTTAGCCGCTTTGAGTTTCTATTTGTTTGCCAAATCCCTCAAACTTGGTTTCATGATCCGCTCCACAATATATATAATAATATTTTATAATATAAATATATATTATATATATATATATATATATTATATTAATTTGATTTAAATACCATGTACATAGTGCTTTGACCATATGTATATTATAATATATATATATATATATATATATTAATTTGATTTAAATTTTTTTATGAATTTGCATAGTTTATTTTTTGATGATTAAATCTGCAAATACAAAAATAAACAAGAAATAAGTATGAGTCAAAACCATAAAATAAGATAAAATAGAGGACAAATACTCTATTAAAATCCTATAAAAATAGGTTTATCAACTTTCCCTCACTCAACCTTTGCTTGTCCTCAAAGTCTCATTCTAAGACAAAGTGAAAGAAATAAGAACATCATAATTGAATATTTTAATTTAAGCAAAAATTCTTCTGAATTGTTTAAACTAAATCAAATACCTTCTATACTATGCCAACTAAGTAAATTGAATTCTCATAGTTCAAATTGTCCTCAAAGTCTTATTCAAAGACAATGTTTTAATATCCTTCTCATTCATAAACTTCCATTCTTATCATAGAACACAAGTTTAATTTTCTCAAGTACTAGGGACATTTTTCTACTAGACAACTCTATTAAAATCCTATAAAAATAAGTTTATCAACAATACCATAATTTTTTTTATCTAATAACAATTAACATTTGTTATTTTAAAAAATAAGGGATTTATTTATAAAAATATTGAAATTAAAAGGGCTTTTTTTGACTCAAAATTAAAAAGGCTTCACATTTTAAATTAATGTTCCGTAATTAAAAATATAATAAATGATCCCCTAAAAAGTTTTTAAAGTATATATAATTAAGACATCAATTAAACTAATTCACATTGTATCAATGATTCGGTCTCTTAGATTGTGAGATATTTTTATACATTCCAGTTCATTTTAATTGTTCATAAGATTAACTTCTGTTCAATCGTGTGGGAGAGTATGAAAACAGTGATTTTTTTTTTATAAATCAGGATTGTTTAACTTATTAGAAAAAAGGAAAATAAATCTAGCTAGTGTGTATTGATATATTTGTGATGTTTTATTTTATAAATATTTAAAGAAAATAGTAAAAATAATATAATGAAAAGATATCGTTAACTTTCCCTCTTCTATTCCTCGTTAACACAAAAGAAGAAAAAAAGTATGCTATCATATAAAAATCGTGTTTATTATACCCCTTTTTAACTTTCCACAATACTTTTTTCTTTTGACATTTTTCCAATACTTTTTTCAAGTTTTGTTTCCTTTCAATTGAATCTTATTTCAAATAGAGTAAGATATTTCAACCGTTTAATAAATGAATGAAAAAGTATTTAATACTTTTATAAAGAAAAAATAATTCAAACATTTATAATTTATTACAAACAGATAGTAGAAATGGTAACCTCAATTAAATACTAAAATTTTTCATTTTATATCTATCTAAATTAAATTTTTTTATAGAGAAGGCCTTGTAATATTAACTCATAGAAGTTGAGAGGAAAGGTCCCCAACATCATATATCAACATAGAATGTAAAATGGGAGCAACATACTCAACTACAGTAATAGAAAAAGAAGAGGCAAAACCACATTAAGTTAGTAAATAAGCACATTTATTCGTCTCATGAAAGGAGAAACAGATAGAAGTCGTCCAAGTTAGGACCCTAAGCATTGTTCAGATGTCTTTAAAAAGGATCATAAGAGGAGGGTAAGTAGTATGACATTTCTTGGTCATATTGAAGAGAGATAAGAAGTCAATTTCAAAGATAATTTTCTAAATGTGAAGATCATGTGCTAGTAAGATGCCACTCCATAGCACCCACATCTCAACAAAAATACAATTACTAGAGCTAACTTTGCAGTAGAAACCTATAATAAAGGAACCATTATGGCCACGAATGAGACGACCATAAGCAAATGCTCCATTATTAGTAGAGTGAGCTCCATTAGTATGCATCTTAAGCTCACCCGACGGTGGTTTGGACTACACCTGATGGGGTTGAGGATTAATGTTACTCAAATGTTGTTGGTGGATAGAGGTATGAATGAACTCCAATTGGTTGATAACCTGATCTCATATGTCAGTTTCCAAAATAGTGTGTTGAGAGAAAACTAGAGAGTTATGATCCTTCCAGATGAGGTTGACAGTCACCCCATATATGAAGTGCCACAAGCAAGGGGCCAAGCCAATATCGAGAGTAGATAAATTTCATTCAATCCAAGCGCGCGTTTCCAAACTAAAAAATTTACTCCAAAGATCCAGTTGTATAGTTTTTTCCCAAAACAGTTTGACCACATCACAGTCTCGAATTACATGCATCAAAGTTTCTAGAGCAAGGTTGCATCAAGGGCAAGTCTCATCCACAGTCATGCCTCTATGACAACGTTCCACATCAGTAAAAAGCTTTCCATAAGCCATCTTCCATAGAGTGGTATGCATCCTAGTTGGTCTTTTCTAGTTCCAAATTTCTTTGAAGAGCGAAATGTTATTATGAGGTTGGTGGTTCTTAGTAAGAATTGTGTATGCCGTTTTGATACTAAAGAGACCATCAGAGGTTGATATCCAATAAACAAAGTAAACATGACATATAGTTGGAGGTTGAATAAGTCAAATGTTGTTCGTGATAGAGCCTGGTAGGAGGCTATTAAGTTTGGTCCAATTTCATGAGTCCTCCATGTTGTAATCTGCAATAGAAAATTTTTCTTCACCATCGGGAAAAACATGAGAAAAATAGAGACTGACCTGTCACAATTGGGAATCCAATTGTCTTTCCAGAATTTGGTATATGTCTCATCATGGATAATCCAACGGATGCTGCTATTAACCTAGGACCAAACTTTACATATGGATTTCCAAGTTTGGGAAGTAGTGTTTCAACTTCTCAAATGTGGGGTATTCATCAGCCCACAATCATATATGGTGCGCACAATATCCACCCAAAGTTTATTTCTCTCAGGTCACACAAGATTAAACATATAGGCTTTATTTAAAGTACGAAGATTCTTGAAACCAAGGCTACCCTCATTCTTTAGTTTACAAATTTGTTCCCACGAAATGAGATTACATTTTCGGTGTTCACTGTACTCCCCCAAATAAAATTGCTAACAGTCTTTGCGCTTCTTCATAGATGGACGTCAGGGTTTAACGAGTATTTGTAGGAGCGTTCATAACAGATCAAATATAACTTGGGACTAGGGATGTGGGAAGAAGAATCATCCACACATACGAGTATTTGTATACAAATTCTGTGACGGATACGAAACATGTAATTTAATGAGTATTTGTAGGAGTGTTAATAACGGATTTAATATAAAATTGCAAACCGATTAAAAAAAAGTTACACAAAATTACATATTTTTTATGTTATTTTGTGAAAACATATAAATCAGATTGGATTTCAGATTCATTTTTCAAAATCCAACCGAATCAAACTGCATACATAAAATTTAAAACTTATTTATTTTTTATTAAAATGATATGGTGCATTTAAATATATTATTTGTTAATTTTTAATATTTATTACTAATAATACTTTATCGGTTTAATTTAATCTATTTTTTTGCTATTTCATATATTTTAAATATAATCCACCATTTTTATTTCATAATATTAAGTTTTAGTATATTTTATGTTTTATTGTGCATCAAATATATATTTTACCATATTTTTATTACATTAATATTAATATATTTTTTTATAATTGTAATTCAGGTATACAGTAACCGATCCAAATTAAGTTGTTGGTAAGTGAATAGAAGTTTTATATATTTGTCATTCAAACCGAACGAATCTTATGCCATTTTATCTTTAGATTAAATAATTTTATCTCAAAATTTATCCAAACTGCATTACAAACAGCTCTAGATGTCTATAAGTGAATTCACAAAATTCGATAATTGATCCAGAGATGAATGTAAAGAGTTTTGTACCAATGAATATCCATACCTACTTATTAGTAAATTAATAAAATTATTAAAATATACTATTATTAAATGCAAAACTTTTGTACCATTAATATTATTTGTTTTATTTTCTAAAGAAAATTGTTCATTTTAAATAAATAAGAAAAGAAAATTGTATTATATGAATTTTCTTTATTTGCGAATGTATTAATACTTAATGATTGAAATTTTGTCATATATTTAATTAATTAAATTTAAGTGTTTAATAAATTTTAATTAAAGACGAATAGTTTGAAAGAATCTTTATTTCAATTTAGCTAATTATTAACCAAAATTGATGAAATTCTAAATTATTAAATCTATTACGTTAAGAATTAACAATTAAAAATAATATAGGTTAACAATGATTAGAATGTGAAATTCTTTACCACGTGTATGTTAAATAATAATTTATTTATAGTAAGTTATAATGGAACACTGCAGCAAAGCATAAACGTAATATTCTCAAATTAGAATTCACATCGTGTTACAAAAAGATTCTTAAAGAAAAAAAATAAGTAAAAATTACACACTCTCCTTCTACACATGGAAAACACAAAGACAACGACAAAGACATTTATCTACCATGTGGCCTCTGTAACATCGACATCACGACAATTTAAAATACACGTGCCGTACCTATGCCGTGGCGAAAATCTATTGGAATGTTATTATTGTATGTTTATTTGCAATAAATTATAGTCACTTGCTAGTCCTTTGCTGATTGTCGTTTTGTTCGGACCATAGAAGACGTGGCGAAGTCTCACCTCAATTTTTCAAAGAATTATGATAGCTTCCATTAATTTAGTTGTATTTTACATGTTACTATTCCTGTACCTGTTACATGTTACTATTCAAATTAGACCGAAAATAATGGTTCTAGTAATTAAATTAATTTAGTTTCAATTTTATTTAAACAATAAAATGTTTATTGTCTCACATTTTAATTTATCAAAAATCTTATATAAATTTAATACTTCTCAACAAATATTAAAATATTATAAACTATTAATTATATCAATTTAATAAATAATTGATATAATTAAAATATTTAAAATATGAATCAGACTATTCTAAATTAAGAAAAAAATTGAAACTTTTATTGAATCGTAAAATAGTCTATAGATAAATTTATCAAAACAACCTAAAAAAGTAAATTAAAAAAAGAATGTGATTAGCCCTTGATACAAGTTTTAGACATTTATTGGTAGAAAAAAAATATTTGTTAAACTTATTTATATAAGTTTTACTAAAGACGAATCTTCAAGGCAATTTTATTCATCACTCTAGATCGAAAAGGTAGCTAACGGTAAAACACTAAAGATGGTTGCTTTATTCTCAAGATCGGGAGAAAGCATTTTGTTTTTGTTGCAAATTATTTAATGCTCTTTCTAGTAAGTAAATTGGCTAATAAAGGTAATAGTAGGGATGGCAATATAACTCGCACCCGCGGGTACCCACCCAAACCCGCGCACCCGCGAGTACCCACCCAAACCCGCTTGATTTGGGCAGGGAAAACCCGCTTTGAATGGGTGCGGGTGCGGATTTTCCCCGCAATTAAAATTCGTGGGCGGGGACAGGTTTAGGGGTGGTGATATCCACCCCGCACCCGCACCCGAACCCGCCCCGCAAGTAATATTAATCTAATTTTTAAATTTTATATAAATATACATATTGAATATACTTAATATTTTTTAAAATATTAAAAATTATAAACTTATCTCTATAGAAAATATTTTTTTTATTTTATAATTGTCTAATAACAATTATTTTATTTTATATTAATTATAATAGATATAATTTTTAAATTTATAATTTTATATATATATATATATATATATGAATGAGTGCGGGTGTGGGCGGGGAAACCCGAACTCCGTTGCGGGCGGGGATGGGGGCCTAAATTCTACACCCGCTATGAAACGGGGGCGGGTGCAGGTTTTCCCCGATTTGTCGGGTGCGGGGGTGGAGGAGGCAAAATCCTCCCCCGCCCCGTTGCCATATCTAGGTAGTAGGGATTGAAGAAATATTAGTTATAAATTGAGAAATCATGAAACAAGTAGTGAACACATTGTTAACATGAGAAATATTAGTTATAAATTGATAAATTATGAGACAAGTAGTGAGCACATTTGTAACATGAGTTCTTGGAGCAGTACAACGTACAAACACACTATTTTCTTCTTCAACTAAAAGATGAAAATTTCTACATGAGTTCTTGATGTGGTTGTAGAATAGTTGAAATGTCTTATTTCATTTTTTGAAAAATATAGAGAAAATCGATTCGAAAATGCCATGATTTCTGCCAAATAAATTTTCTATAGTTATGAAATAAAATATTAACATTTTACTTATTAACTTTTGAAAAGGCATTGTCTGATAATTTCGTTTTATGCCTCATAACGTGTTAGGTCGGTCTTGAATGACCGATTTTTTTAGGCTGGTCGAAATTCGTGAAGAGGGTGGTATTTGTAACACTTCGACAAGTAAATATTGATTCGAGTAGAGTAAGAGGTATTTGGATGAGAAAGTGTGTATCTTTTCAGGTATCAGCAACACTATTTATATAACGAGTCCTTATGTTGAGGGAGACAATTATAATAAATGGCCATTATGGTTGGCGGATTTGACGGGAAGCGATGTAATGACTAGGTTAACCCGTTGGACTAAGGAACCCTACTTGTCCATATTAGGCTGGTGTTTTAGACATGGTCGATATGAGTAGGTGGATTGGGCATGGACAATCCGGAATAGTCCCAAATGAAAAACACTCACTCAAAATTTTGTGTCCTAAAATATAAACTTCTATGTAAATTGTTAGATATATTTAGATTAAATAACACTTTTAATTCTTTAAGTTTAAATTAAATCCCACTTAGATCCTTCAAAAAAAATTCCAATTTGATTCTTTAAGTCTCAAATCGCGCACGACTTAGTCCTTTAAATCTCAAAACCGTGCACAATTTGGTCCTTTTTTTGAATTCTTGCTTAACTCCTTTAAAAAAATGCCTACATGGTTGTTAAATGGTTATGTGTCCACAACGGATGTTGAGATGTCAAGTCAGGTCCGAATTTTTTATTTATTAATAATAGAAATCTTAAATTAGTTATATAAACTCATTGTTCAAATCTAGAAAATGATGTTGATGAAGAAATTAGGAAAATGTTACAAGGAAGAAGAACATGAGTACAATGAACTTCACTACCCCATCCTTTAATTATTTCTCTCTACATAGGTCAACTACAAAAAGAAACTTCCAACAAAGAAGAAACATGGAAACTCCACCCATCTTCTATCCATCCCAACAAAAGAATCCACAACGTCCAACCCTCTTTCTCTCTTTCATCAATGGCTCAATTGAACCAAAGTTAAAGAAAGAAAACTTAAAAAGAAAAAAAAGGAAAGAATGAATGAATTGGAAACAAAAGAAAGATGAGTTGCATGTGTTTAATTGTTCTCCAACCAAACTCACCTCTCATTCTTGTTCTTCAATCTCAAATAGCAACTTTGTTGAACAAACCTATTCACCATTAACATCTATGGATTGAGGAGCCCTAGTTTTCCATTGTGTACAGACGTATTTAATGTTTACATGTGCTTTTTTGACTTTTTGGGTGTCAAAGATTCTTCAATAGATTGGTTATTGAGGATCTCAAATTTAATTTTTCTGGGCTTTGTAATACCCTAATGATTTGGGATTTAGATTTAAGGATTAGCAAAATTGAAGCGATGATGCTAACCTGTCGCAATTCATCTCAATCATATCTCATGTTATCTATAAATTACCACGTATACAGGTATTTTAACGGGATCTATAAAAGAGGACTAACGGTTCTAACAAAGATTAAGTTAAAGGTTTGACTTATAAACAGAAACAAACATAAATGGCCTACTTGGAAAAAAAAATTAACGACTTATCCACAAACTGACTCAAACATAAATGACTCAAATTGTATTTTAGCCATACATTTATTATACCTTTTTCAAATCTATCCATATTAATAGTATTAATTTATCTTGAAATGTAAAAAGTTATCATAAAATATACCCATTAATTCAACCAACTACTTTTTTTTTTAAATATATGTGAAAATCTCAATGAGTGTTCATAAAAAGGGACATAAGGAGTATTTTAGTGGATAAAAATTAGTCAGAGACCTATAGATTTGCACGAGTTCAATTTCTTAGTTAAATATTATATGAACAATTATGATATATTATTTTAAATAGTTAATTGAATTGTATTACATTAGTATATTTTTTCGCTTAAGTGTTATGCACAAATATTAAAATAAATTATAAATGTGTATTATTAATCCTTATAATTGATATAATCAAAACACCATACTATAGCATTAAAGCTTACACAATCAAATTCTTATGCAATAAAGAAAAATGTTAAGTTAAACTTACAAGAAAAGTTGATCAACAAAATAAAGATAGTTGAACTCATGATTGTTAATGAACTTATAAATTAATGGTACGATGGAATATTTTAAAAAAATCATATGCCATAGACACAAGTGATTTCATATTTATTTTAAAACACGAACCAAATAATTCCGATGAATTATAGCAGATTTAAAACAGATTTGATTTTTCAGGACGAAGTCACTGGGAATATAAAATTCTCATAATCCAATTCATATTTTTGTGTTCATATTCGGTTCCTCTTTTATACAGATCAAAAAGACACTTTGTCACTATTATCTTCACATAAGTTAAGACTGTCAAAATTATATGCAATTACAAATTCTGCAAAACGCACGTGTAGACTTAAATACATTAACAATACTCAATTAATCGGGAATTAATTGTTAAGTTTTCAGATAGAGTAACGTCAAATTACAATAGACAGAGTGGGTAGCACCACCTAAAAAAATACAAAATTTAATTAATTAATTAGTGACAAAAAATTGTGCCGTGTATGGTTGGTTTTTTATGTATAAGATATAAAAAAAAAAAACTAATTTTCACTAATTCTTTAACGACAAACATTTGTCCCGTGAATGATTTTATGAATAACTTATAACTATTATATTATGATTATTTTCATTTTTATTTAGAAGATACAACAAAATGCAAAATATGTGTTTTTCTTATATTTATCAGAGATAAATATCTGTCTCGCATTTTTTAGGTATTAATGATAAATATTTGTCTCATATTTTTTATGTATCAATGATAGATATTTGTCCCATAATATTTTTGTATTTATCGGTGACAAATATTTGCCCTTGTTTTTTATGGATTTAATTTATATGCAATGACAATATAAATATTGAATGTGATGGGAAACACAAGAAAGAGGGGGTTTGAATTGTGTTTTGTCATTTCTAAAAATTATTTTAGTTCCTTAATCAAAAGATATGTTATTTATCAAATCATTCAACTTATGATTATAAAGCAGTTTAATTAAAATAAAGTTGAATCATAAAAAACATAGATTAAGATAACAAAGATAGAGAGAGATGGGACACAAGGATTTTAACTAGTTCACAACAGATTGTTGCTACATCTAGTCCTCTCCAAATCAGAGATATTTTGCCTCAGTACAGTTGGTGATTTAATCCACTATTTAAACAATAGCATACAAATATTATTTAGTTTGCCTCTTTAGGCTTTGAGTATTTTTCTTATGCGTCTCCAGACAATTACCATTAACACTCTTCTCAATTTTTTGGCAACATGTCGTTGAGCTTCATAAGTATTTTTACACCACTTCTTCAAGCACTTCTTATGGATGAAAGAGTTGTTGCCACTATCAGACTGTTTTACATCACTTTTAGTATGTGTCTGAATTGACACAGAGTCAGTTTCTAGGATTCTAACTCTCATTGAGATGATATTACATTTCAAATTTTATATCAATCCAAGTGTATGAAATACAATTGATTTACATCAGTTCTAATAACACTCTATTGAGCGGATTTTTCATTTATTCTTTTCTTTTGATACGTTCTAGACTCTTACAGAAATTCTTCTTAACACATTGCCTCTTTTTTTTATTCTATCACTTTTTCATTTTGATCGATTTCTACTTAAATATTGAGAAATGTATCCATTGAGGATATTACCATTGGAGATCGTGAATCAACATTTAGGGAAAATCAACCTTTAAGACATATCTATATATATCTTCATAATTAATTCAACGTATCTTGACTTAAGAAGACTTATATTAGAGGATGTCATACATTTCTTCAATCAGAGGATAAGTCCACAATGACGAGAAAATGATGCTAGAATGTTGACCTCTTATCAGAGTGTTGACTTGAAGTGTTAACAAAATGGTCAACTAGTTTTTCAAATTTATTAGACGCAAAATAATCAGAGCGAACTTGTATCATCACTTTTATCAGAGATGTGTTATGAGCGCGTTGATTAGAGTCAGACATTTCTTTAATAGATTCTTTAAGGCATCAGTGCATTTATCTTGAGTGATTAATTCTCTTTCTTTGTTTATCCGAGGATTTGACTTTCAGAGCATTGACTCGAAAAAAGGCTTTATTCAAAGCTTTCTTCTTTGGTCTTATGTCAGAGGATTAGTGAAGGTTTTGACTCTTGTAGCGTCTTTTCCTTTGTGATTCAAATTTCCTTTGTCGTTAACGCTTTGACTCGGACTGTAGATTATCAAATGTTTGTTGCAATACTTGTTATTTCTATATCATGACTTACTCTTTTAGTAAACATAATTACTTGTTTATTAGGTGATAACATTCTTTGTGTAACAAACACTTAGATTATTATCTCTAATTTACTCATAATTTATGGTACCTTAAAATAGATAGTCATTAACATAAATCTTTGTTTGCTATCTTAATCTACACACTTAGCAAATATAGTTATTATCAAAATATCAATAAGAGGATTGTAGCTAAAACAATTTTTGCACTAACAATCTCCCCTTTTTGCTGATAACAAACAACCATACAACTAATGAACATTTTTCCTTCACAAAGTAAAGTTAAAAAGTATGATCCCGCTAAATGTAGTACTCAAAATTCGTTTAACTTAATGATCCTTTGAATTTTTTTTTTAAAAAAATTTAAATCAATATTCTGGACTCCCCCAACACATGAGGGTAAAATTAAACAAGAAATTAACTGCGAGGAAAACCACAAAGATAAGCAAACCGATAAAGCACACACAACATTGTCATAATTTTGACAAGTGTTTTCAATTGAATTCACAGATTTCTATGATGTTAAGTCTTTGAATTCTTATGAAGTCTATTGACTAAAAATTCACAATTCCTTATGATGTAAAGCCTTTGAAAAAGCAAAATAGATATAAAAACAAACAAAATAGAAAGAGATAAACAAAATAAAGAAGGGTAACATTTCATTGATTTGAGAGCCAATATTACAAAAAAAAAAGAGAAGGAACCGAAGAAAAAGAGAAAAAAAACTTAGAGGAACTTAATCCTAGACAGATGATCTAAAGATATCTAAGGGCACTCCTCAAGAGCCCAATTGCTTCCTCCATTTGAGAGGTGAGAAGGTCCAGGTTGTGGTGAACTTCTTGCAAAGCTATTCGTGTTTCAAGTAGTTCGAGGAGAATGTCGCTGCCGTCGAAGCAACTTCAGATGGTAGGATTTCCTTCTTCTCGAGAAAGGAAGATGACTTCCTTTTCCTATAAGTAGATGAATATGCATCCATAGCAGAAGAGTTTGAGAAAGGTTAAGAAACACATATGAAGCTTTGAGAGATGAATGAAAACAACAGATCAAGAAACTGAAAAACATTTGAGGTATAAATTGCATTATTTTTTGAGAAAGGAAACAAAATCATTTTGGAAAACGAAAACATAATGATGAGAGCATGGAGAAAAATAAAGAGTGAGACAGAAACATGCACAGAGATTTGACAGACACTTTAATGAGCATGGAACAATTTAAAAGCTCGAGACAATTAGTGCAAGAAGATGAGGAGTTGTGGACGGGGAAGGAGAATAATTAATTTAAATAAAAGACTTTTAGAGAAACAAAAAAAAAAGAACTAGAGGAAAGCAAAAAAGTTATAAAAAAATCGGATGCAGAAGGAAAATCGAATAGATAAGGAAGAAAAAAGAAAAGTAAGACAGAAGCAGATGAAAGAACAGAAAGAACATGCATTTAATTCATAATTCATTTTCCACTTGTAACAAACACAAATTACATTACAACTACAATACTTATTACAAAAGGGATAAAAAGAATATTGGTGAAAAAGTTCTAAGATTTTTCTAAGGCTATCTAAACAAGATTCATTAATTTAAATTACATATTAGGTTTGAATCATCAATTTCTAATACATAAATAAAAAAAAATCTCTTTAATGACACTCTCTTCAATAAATGTCTTCCATCTTTAAACTTTCATCTGCTAGAGTGATGAAGTACTTTTCATATTCAGAAGTCTACCTTCCAGAATGTTATTACTTCCAGACTGTTTATCCAAAACAAAAGAATGAGACAAAAAGAGGCACAAGTCTTTCAATGCTCTTCTCTCACTACTTCCTTGTACATAAGGTCCCGAGTAGGAGAAGAAGCCATTAACATCCAAGTTTTGTACGCACTGAACCTTTGAATGCATTTTATGAATCTTCTTGTATAAACCATCTTGTTGACGATAGTTCACAGATGTAACGAATTTAATATTTCTAAACTTTTCAACACTGAATTTGAGTAGCTCATCTTTTAAAAAGATCTTAAAGTCTTTCTGAAAGTACAGTGTAAGAAGAGGATCTTTTAGGAAGATGAAAATTCAATAAAGGGTGAGAGATTGAATTGGTTTTTACTAGATGATTTCAAGTTTAAAACTTTTGGATGTAAAAGGATTTGGGATGAGAGAAAAATGTGGTTTTTGAAAATCAATGGGGGGAAGAGAAGTTTAATAAGCAAGGAAAATAAAGAAATCAAAACTTAAGTTTTAACAAAAGTAAACTATGAACAATTTTCAAAAAGAACACAGGCGATAAGATCAAGGACAAGACAACACATAGCAAGACAAAGGATATGAGGGATAATCAAAAACATATCTTACAAAACACATAAGTACAACAATAGAAAAATAATGAAATAAATTGCAGAGTACCTGACCGTTGACAAATAAGAATGATTTAGCAAGCATGTTCTTATTTTTGTGTTATTGGAGTTTGTTAGACTATTCTTCTAGATCAACTTCTAATTCAGATGCAGAGTTAGCTTGGTTTTGATCATTCTTTCTTCTAAATCAACAAATATAGTCCTTTTCATCTAGTGCTTTGAAGCATCGTAGGATTTTATCTTGAATTTAACCAACGACGCTTAAGTGTATCCTCCAACTTTGTTTTAATGAGGAACTTCAGCTTGTTAACATACAACCTTCAAAATTTGTGTTGTTGAGTGAGAGATTGCATTACTAACCTTTTCTTCTAATGGATTACTTGCACATTTGAACATACATCATAGATCATTGAAGTTTTAATAAACTTCCCCGTATTTGGTTTGTTTCATATATTGAAATGCATTATAATGTTTCCATTATTATGCACTAACAATTATGTTGTATTAACTAATACTTCTTCCTATCATCAAATAAATTTCAGTATTAACATATGACTTTTCTTACTAATTAACTTACTCTGCCTTATTGAAGCACCAAAGTTTTGTTCAGTTTGTCATTGAAGAGTTTCAAAACTACAACTAGAAAACATAATACAATTAAGAGAATTTTGAGAACATATTTAAACAGATCATTGAGAAAAAAGATAAAAAAAAGGGAGTTTCCATCTGCAATTGAAAACTAATCACATGATGAAGTATTTTATTAGATAATTTTATTCTAAGATGATATCTATCATACATGTATGACTTTGAGATTTTTACCCGATTCGAAGGACATAGTAAAACTCCATTCTCATTTATATTCTTCACTTTGAGGATTCAATTATCTCAATACGCATACTTTGTTTAACAACTCAAAATTTCATTGAAGAGTGATTACACTGACACAAAGGACTACTAAATTTTTTTTATCAAGAAACGACTTTAGTAAGGAAATGAAATTGTCATTTGAGAAATAAATGTTCTACTAATGTGTTTTATCTATTATTAGATAGCAATTTCAATCTTCAATAATCTCTTTTTGTCGATCCATGTTTCGAAAGAGGTTTTTAAAGAAAAATAATTTCAAGAGGAGTTAAAAATAGGATTGAACCAAAAACATAGACTATTTCATACCATTTCACTGTATTTCCAATAGTAAACAATCTTTCCCCTTTCACGGTAAAGTGCTCAATCAAGAGACCGAGCTCTGATACCAATTGAAGGTGCTAGAAAACACAAGAAAGAGGGGGTTCGAATTGTATTTTTCCATTTCTGAAAATTATTTTAGTTCCTTAATCAAAAGGATATGTTCTTTATCAAATTATTCAACTTACGATTATATAGCAGTTTAAGTAAAATAAAGTTGAATAACAAAACACTTAGATTAAGATAACAGAGATAAAGAGAGATGGGACACAAGGATTTTTATAGTAGTTCACAACAAACTATTGCTACATCAAGTTCTGCTCAATTAAAGAGTTTTGCCTCAATACAGTCGAGGATTTAATCCAATATTTAAACAATAGCATACAAATATTATTTACTCTTCCACTTCAAGCTTTGTTTATTTTTCTTACGCCTCTCCAGACAGTTACTGTTAGCACTCTTCTCAAATTTTTGGCAAGCTATCGTTGAGGTTCATAAGTATTTTTAAACCACTTCAAGCACTTCTTATGGATGAAAGAGTTGTTGCCACTATCAGGCTATTTTACATCAGTTTTAGTATGTGTCTAAATTGATACAAAATTAGTTTCTAGGATTCTAAATCTCATTGAGATGATATTACATTTCAAATCATATATCAATCCAACTGTATGAAATACGATTGATTTACATCAATTCTAAAAACACTCTACTGAGCGGATTTTGCATTTATTCTTTTCTTTTGATATGTTCTAGACTCTTAAAGAAATTATTCTTAACACATTGCCTCTTTTTTTTATGCTGTCACTTTTTTATTTTGATCGATTTCTACTTAAATACTAAGAAATGTATCCATTGAGGATATTACCGTTGGAGATTTGAATTAGCATTTAGGGAAAATCAGCCTATAAGACATATTCATATATATCTTCATAATTAATTTAGTGTATCTTGATTTAAGAAGATAGATCCCAGAGGATGTCATGCATTTCTTCAGTCAGATGATAAGTCAACATTGATGAGCAAATGATGTTGGGATGTTGACTTCTTATTAAAGTGTTGAATTGAAATGTTGACCAGATGGTCAACTAGAGTGTCAGATTTATCATACGCAAAATAATCAGACGCAAACTTGTATCATCACTTTTATCGAGCCACTTGTATTGAGTGATTAATTCTCTTTCTTTGTTTATTCGAGGATTTGACTTTCAGAGCATTGACTCGAACAAAGGCTTCATTCAAAGATTTCTTTTTTGGTCTTAAGTCAAAGGATTAGTAAAGATCTTGGCTCTTGTAGCATTCTTTTCCTTTGTGATCATAGGATCAATTATTTTTTAATATTTCTTTTGTCTTTAACGCCTTGACTCGGACTGTAGATTATCATATGCTTGTTGCAATACTTCTTATTGCTATATCACGACTTACTCTATTAATAAACATAATTACTTGTTTATTATGTGATAATATTATGTGTATAAAACACTTAGATTACTATCTCTAATTGACTTATAATTTTTGCAACCTTAAAATAGATAATTATTAAAATAAATTTGTGTCTTCTAACTTAATTCGCACACTTAGCAAATATAGTTATAGGATAATTGTTTTTATTTGTTTGTTTTGTTATCATCAAAATATCAATCAGAATATTGTAGCTAAAACCATTTTTGCACTAACAAGTTCTCCCTTTTTGATGATGACAACCATCCAATTAATGAACAATTTTACTTCACAAAATAAAGTTTAAAAGTATGCTCCACTAAATGTAGTTATCTAAATCTTAAAATATCTTTGAGATATATGTAGAATACTAAGGATATTGATATTGATATGCTTACAAATAAATTGATTTTTATTTAATTATCCCTCTTTTTCTCACAGTCTCAAGCTCTTGGCTCTTCTTTTTATTTTTATTTTTTCTCTTTTTTGCTTTACCCATGTTACACACACACAACATTCATTTCCAATTTTTATTTTTCTCTCTTCTACGAAAGAGAATTAGAGAAATCCTCTATTTCCTAAAAAACCCTAGTTGCCTCCCCTTTTTATGGTTGCACCCCACCATCTTCTGACCTTCAATGACCAAACCATCACAACTAATTTCTTTCTCACATCAATTACTTTCATTCCATCTTTTTCTTTTTTTCAAAACCGTGAAGTCGATGTCAAAGTTCCGCCACAAAATTCTTAATATCCATGCATGTTAAAGCAAATCCATGTAGTTGAGCACCAAATATGTAACCATTGTCATGTAAGTTCTCTTTTGGACCCATTTCCTTTGAAATTTGGACATCAAATTGCAGGACACCTTCTTCTTCTTTTGTTCTTCTCTCTCACATGCAACAACAAAATCAAACACATCTGAAGATATGTTTATACAATAAAGACAATTGTTAAGTTAAACTTAAAAGAAAAGTTGATCAACAATACATACATAGTTGAAGTCATAATTGTTAGTGAACTTATAAACTCATGGTATGCGGAAGATTTTACGAAAGTTATATGTCAAAGAAACAAGGGATTTCATATTTATTTTAAAACATGGACCAAATAATTTCGATGAGCGATAGCAAATTTTAAACGGATTTGATTTGAACAATTGTAGCTTGTGAAATTCATTCTGGTTTCCTTCCCTGCATTATGTGGTGAATTTCCCAATGTGAATCGTCGTGGATTTACCATCTTCCTCAAAAAAATTGGCAAAGTCCGAAGTTTTATACCCTCTTGATAGTGTCCGCAATGAGGTTAAGATTAAATAACTATTACCCAAGAGATCTAACATTGGCTGGAGTGGATTAGTGTTACACTATTTATGGGGGTTAGTGAAGCCTTGTGGTCCTTGAACCAAAGGTGGATTATGTATCCATAATTGGTCTGGGTTCAATTATTGCGGGTTTCTAACATAAGTTCATGTCCAATTAGGTGTATTACATGGATGAGGTGGAACATTGTTCCATGTTTGCTCTATGTATACCATCAAACGCCTATGTTGACTTGCACCTACCGGGGGAATTACTGGTGATAAGATGATATCCCACAAGTGGTCTTTGATTTCCTGTTATTGGTGAAATTTACGATATGCCAATCTGCCATAATTGCTTCAGACCACATGTCCAAATTAAAGGTTAGTCTGGTCAAATGTATCATTTGCTGATTATTTCCCCAGGGATAGCAAGGGAAAAATTATTATGTTGGTAATTTAGCAAATATGGTACATGAGTAAAGTTCGGCTGCACTTGAAAAGGTCCTACCGTATAATTAATCGGCTCGCTTTATATGAGAACACTTACCTGACCATGGTACCATTACTGACCCTGTATGGATGGGGTGGCTAAAGTGTCTAGATGTTTCTCGACATCGTATTAGACTTCAATATGGACCATAGTTTTGAAAATATCAGCCAACTACTTAGATACTAGATACATGATTGTTATGATCAATGGATACCCGAATTGAAATAGGTAAATAGATTCCTTGCACACAAAGGATAAAAAATGATTTTTAAAACTTTTCTCATAAGAAAATTATGTTTATTGGAATTATCAATAAAATCTTTGAGATTTATTGCAAAACACTACACTTCATAAAAAAAATTCAAAGTGTAACATGAATAAAAAACGCTTATGATGCATTAAAAAAATTCAAAAACGTGTGTTTGATTCAAATCACATTAGAGTTGATTCAAATTAACATAAATATAATCCAAAACTGGTTTTTGATAGGGTGATTTGAATCACCTCTATATTGATTTGAATTAACTTAATCCAATTCAAATGATTCTAATAACATCTATATTGATTCTAATAACCTTTGTGTCTAACCGACTGATTCTAATCACCTCTATGTTGATTCTAATCAACATAAAATCTATTCAAATTAATTCTAATGCATGTTTAAAAAGGCAATATTTTCAAAGATAAAAAAGACATAAAAATTCATTTTAATGCAAAATTAAAATGTTAATTTTCTTAGATTCTAAGGTGTGAATGATTATTGAAAGAAATTTAGTTACATCATCTAATCTCTACCTAGTTTTGACATCACTCAAAATAAATAAAGTTTACACACAAGGAACCATACACTCACAATGGTGTCATGTATACTCATATCTATTTGTTATCTAATAAATAACATAGTCATTATGACTGGTTGTTCAACTGGGTCAGTCGTGGGTGATGAAGTCGATTTCATGTGAGGAGCTTTGTTGACGTACATTCCAAAGGTTATGGGTGGATCATTAGGCCTTGAAAGATCTCTTTTATTTTATGATGATGGATGATTCGTATTATGTAGGTGTTTAAACGAACGTAAATGCATGTGCCAAATGTAATTGTGACTTGGTGAATTGAATTTCTCAATTCTATTTACATGTAGGTCTCACTGGATATGCCAAATTTGTTTTTGAACTTGAAAGTTAACCACACAATTGACTAAAAAGCTTTTAAAAAGTTATTTTTGCTTCAAATGATTATTATGTGGAGGAAGGAACTATGTCCCTTGAATGTGTGTTCCTTAACTATTCCAAAGAGCGTTGAATCAAGCGATGAGAAATTTATACTAGCTAAGAGCTAAATAAAGATTAAGTGTGATAAATACAATGAGTATTTATGCACTAAATATTAAGACCTAAATCCTATCAGCTACGACTCTTGGACAATTAAAGACCATATCTTAACCCCTTAATCGATTATCTTCCCATGTCGGTGTCTCGGATCGCGGGGTGTCTTTACTTGGGTTGCGATTCCCACGTTCATTCAGCTCCAATTATTGTTTGTGTGTGTTATTTTGTCTTTCCTAATCGTGGGCCTTAAAAAATAGTCGACGCTTTTCTCTCACTTGGTGTTTTCCACCAAAATAGAAAATTTGATTGCTACTCGGTTTAATTTTTAGCTCACACTAATTTTGGACTAAGTTTGATTTACCTAAATCAAATAATACTTGGTTGTCTGAGCAAGTATTAACTCCTAAACCCACAATTATTTTCTAGTTGTTCCATGGTCGTCTCGGCTGATCTTAATCTAGCTAATACTCTGTTCGGCTCATTTGTTGTTTTCGGCTAAAAATTAGAATATTTTAAAGCATAAGCAAAAATAAAGTACACTTTGTAGCTTTATTTTATTTTTTATAGTCCATGCATGTAAATTTCTTCATATAAGTTGAACTCAAGTATATGAATTTTTTTTAAGGGCACATTTGATATAAATTTAAAAAATTGTGATTTTGGTATTCCATATCCTTTTCAAACTCCAATGTGCAGACTCGGTCATGTGCGTTATCGTGTTCCCAAAGTGCATAACTCTATTTGTCTACGCCTCAAAAATCTTTCCTTGTGAGGAATTAACCACTGCTCATGTACATAATCATAAAAAATAGAACAATTATTACAAATTCCTTAAAACATAGTCAACTTCATGTAATAATGAGCTTCATCATAATTGTAAACAAGACCCTCTCATGCCTCAATTACGTGCACCAGCTTCTTTTTTGGAAACACAATCATCTTGCACTTGGCTTTGATATTCTTGCATACATGAAATAAGCACAATAAATTGACTGCTTTTGAAAAAATATATTGAACTGCGTTCATCAAAACAAGGTCTCTATCAGTAACGATAACTTTAACTTCACTAGTTGTAATATGTTCTTTCAACATATGTAGTGCCCACGTGAAGTTATCAGCACGCTCAAACTGTAGATATGCAAAATGTCATTTCAGTAGAAGTAACAATAATAATCTCAAGTAATGACATTCGATACCTGCAAGTCTTGTATGTGTTATCCGTAATCAATATTATGTGGAAATTATTTACAAGAGTGATAGCATCTGGATGGGCCCAAAATATGTCCCTCAACTTATCTGAATCATCTACCTTCCTATATCGATACACGTATTTGTTGCATTCCATCAATGTCATTAGACGTTGCATTTTTGTTTTGTTGCCTCTAAGTGATGAACGATATGCTTGACGTGCATTGTAAACCTATTTGATTGTTGTTAAACTTTCAATATTATGATCCTTTAATGTCATCAATATGTTTATTTGTTTGATCATGTTCTTCGTCATATCGCCATGTATATCTTTCTCATCATGAAACAATCGACCTAAGAAAGAATGACCAATCAATTTTTTGGCCAACTCGTGGTTATGGAGATCACATGCTACATGCAAATACCACCCCTCACCAACACTTGATGGTGTTCCTTTCAATCTAAATGGATATTCACATTTTTTTAGTCCAAGTACTCCTCACAGGTTTAGAATTCTTCCAAGGTCTATATTTGCCGCTTATTTCACAACCAAGAGTTAATTTTTTCTTTGTTCTTGGTCGTGTTGGGGTAGTTTCAAATATAAAAATGACAACGACAATTCCATTTTCCCTTCCAATTTTTCTAGTCCATCTCAATAAATCATCTCGCGTATCAAACATTATGCCAGTTGTAAACACATCAGTCAAATCCACCATATCAGGTTCAACACTGTTAGCGTAATCAATTTTGGGTTGAACACCTTCATTCATTTCGTCAAAATCAAGTTCCAAACCATCATATATTTCGTCAAAATAAGGGTCCAAACCATCATATATTTCATCACTATTGTCTTCCCCTTGGTCCATTTATTTGCATCTAATAAGAACATATCAAAAATTAAGAAATATTGTTTACGTGATTTCAATTAACGTATCATACGTGAATTGAATTCACGCAGACTATGTGAACTGAATTCACGCAACCGTACGTAACTGAATTCACGTAGATATTGCCTTTTGAATTAAGATCACGTATATGTGAACTAAATTGATGTACATTTATGTACATGAACTCAATTTATGTAGGTGTACGTGAACTGTATTCACGTAGTGTTTGTAAATCCTTAAACTTCATTGCATACACAAACTTAAATCATGTATCTTTACGTGAATTATATTCACGTACCGCCTGTAATTTCTTAAATTGCACCACATACGTGAAAACAGACTACGTAAAGATACATGATTTAAGTTGGCGTACAATGTCTTATTTATAACGTACGTGAACTAAAATTCTCAGATTTTGAAGAAGAAAAAATATGAACTCAAACACAAATTAGTAAACATACCTTGTTGGTAACTTTAACCAAAATATGAAGAGGAGACTTATGAGGTGTAAATTATGAATGAGTGGTATGAATTTTGAATAAGTATAAGTTATGATGTGAATTATTAATGAGTTATAATGTGCGAGTTATAAGGTAAATGACGGTGATGAAGAAAGAAAAATATGGGTTATAGAGTTTAAAGAATGAAAAAAAAAAAACAATATGGAATCAACAGCTATGATTCAAAAGTCCAATGACGCGGCATAGCATAATCGCCGCGTCTTTCAAATTATTATCATTAAAATTTAGAGTTCTTTATTTATCTTTTAAAAGTCATCAAATTGGCTTTATTATTATAAAAACAAGTTGAGCTTATCTGTACTTAAAATCACGATTACCATCGACTTTGTCGTCTATTCAGAAAAATTCAAGTCGACAATAATTTATTAAAAAAAAGCTTAATTTTGAAAAAATAAATTGTGGTAAATTGAGTATAAGTAATTTTGTATTTAAAGAAATGCATAATTTATAAATTATATTTTAATATTTATATATTACTGCATATTGTATTTAGTCTGCAAAATCAATAAATTAAAGACGAAAATTGAATTGAAAAATAATCTTCTCAAACCAAACTTAATAAGATAGTATTTTATATTATTTCTGATCAGTAACAAAAAATATGATTTTTGTGTCTTAAAGTATAAGCAGAAATAAAATAATTATACTATTTAATTTATTATTCTTAAAATATGATAAATGTTAATAAATGTTTTAACAAGTGTCTTTAGAGCATTTGTTAAAGAATAAAAAACAAATTTATATTATAAATATATGAAAAGTTGTTCATCCAAATTCTTAAGAGTAAGAGTAAAAATATCTTAGGCCGAAGTAGATTTTCTATGGTTTGAGTCGGGCCTATCAAAAAATTTCAAGGCATGTAGAATGTTGTAGACTTACTTTTTATGTTTAAGCCGGACTTTGATGGAAGTCTTGTACGGCTTGTTAGCATACCCTATTTCATTTTAACATCCTTGAATGAGTAATTAAATATATCTTTAAATAGACTAACAAATTAATATGTCAATAAAATTAAGCTCTATTTTTGTATTTAACATGACATTTTAAAAAATTTAACTCTATATGTCATCGTACTTCAATTCTATTTGTAATAATATATTTAAATATGTCAAAAACTAAAGGTTAATATGTTTAAATACTAAAAGTTCAATATCTAACAAAAAATTAAATTTTAAGTAGTAATAAAAAATATTATATAAATATATTTATTTAATAGACAAGCCTGAAAAAGTTTTTTATGTGTCATGTAACCTAATATTTTTAACTAATTGACATTTTTAAAAATTTTGGTCTTATCTATTTAAAAAAAAAATATGATCTAATCTGAGACTGATGTAAATTAGACCGTAAGTCATGTTAGTCGGACTGACCTATTTCTACTTCTGCTTAAAAATTTAAATTTTGATGTTCCAATATAAAATTTCCTATTTTAATTCATTTGTATTTGATTCTCACGATGGTTCTCGGTACTGAATAGCAATTTAAACTATTCAATTATTATTTTTATTTCTTTGAGAAACTAAAACAATATCAATTATTGTTTAAAAATATGTGAAGTAATTGATTGAAGTGATCGACTCTTTAAAATATGTTTGAGTTTAAAAAAAAAAAAAAGACATACTTAACCTACCAAAAGTGGTTTGGTCATTGTAGTTTAGAGGGGTTGGAGACATAAAATAATCATGAGTTTAATTTCTTCTCTTAATAAAATTAACAATTAATTAAATTAATATTAAAAAAACAAAAAACATCATATTATTGCAGTAGAGTATAGCTCTAAAGTCAACCACATGTATTGATGCGGTGTCACTGAAAAAATCTAGTTTGTAAAGGACAAACCTCAAAATCCAAGGCCTTTAAAAGCCCTTGTCTTCTGAACTAAAGCTCACACCATCACTGGCTTCTTTCATTCACTTCACCTCATTAAACTAACAAAACAGAGAAGAAAACAACATGGGAACTTTGCAAAATGGCTTTACCAAATTTGCCATCACGAAACCTTCTGAGATACCCCTCTCTAATGGAACAACAAATCACCTTAAAAACTTGCTAGCTGAAACTGAGGATTTGAGTAACATGGATCCTTCTAGAGTTTTTGTTAACAAGGTTAAGCGCTTGATTGTTAAGGTACAATTTCTTCATCTTCATAGTGTATTTATGGATACACGTTGTGTTTGAGAAAATCATGGTAGAATCATGATTTTGTAAAAATTTGAATGTTTTTGATTGGCAGTAAGATTGGTAAAAAAACAATTGAATGTTTGGATTGCAATATCTTTGGATGCATTTTGTAGTTTCTACAAAATTATGATACGATTGTAAATTATACTACATTAATAATAGTTAAAAAATTAATGTATTTAATTAAAAATTAAAATTAAATATATTAATTTTTAATTACTCTTTTTGTTTATATTTCATTCTAGAAGAGTATTATGTTTTTTCTTCCTTCAATATTAAACATTTTATTTATTGATTGTTGGTATTTTGTTAGAGTTAATTTTTAATTGAAAAATATTTTGTTGTTTTTTGAAATAAATGAAACTCTTTAGAAATTTAAGTTTCATCATGCCATCATTCAGTTGCATAAAACATATGTATACTGTAATTTTGTTTTATTTTATTGATAAAAATACATATATTATGATTTCAGGCTTTTATCAATTTGACTTATAAGTTATATTATATTTATATTGTTAATTTTTTTTCTTATTTTTAATAATATTTAGTGCAATGGAAAACAAATGATCATTAAAAACTCTATTAAATTAGTGTTGCAATAATTAATATGTCTCTCATATTAATCTTTCATAATATATTCAGGAAACTTTATAAATTGTTTATCTTTTTTGATTTTCTCTATACAACCATTTATACATATATATAACCTTAAAAACTTAATAATAAATTTTTTTCACATAATCAATGTCATTAACTTGCTCTACTTGCAAAATAAATTGGACAATAAACTTAGTGTAATTTTTTAATTATATTTTAGCATTTCATTACAGTAATTCGATAAAATTATCAAAATAAAAGGATTACATGTTTACTACTTTAGTGTAATTTAAAAATTAATGGTATAAATTAAATGTAATTTAAGAAACAAAATTAAAAATAAATAAAGAAACCTTAAATAACTAAGTAAAAGCTAAGTTAAACTAAAAAGTAAATGTGTGTTTTTACCTATTTTATTTGTTCACACATTGTATATTATTTTTTATTTGTTCACACATTGCATATTATTTTTTATTTGTTCACACATTTTATATTATTTATTTTTACTGTCTCATATTTTAGTATAGATTTAATTAAAAATAAGTAAAAATTTCGGCCGCAGTTGCTCTTTCGGCGTTATTATGTGTCCAGTGTCCATGAGTGGGCCTGTCATAGTCTTTGATAATAATTAATAACAAGCATTTCAGTAATAAATAGAATCCATAACTATTTTAGTTATTCATGCTAGTTGTAAATGAATAACTAAAATAGAATCTATAACTAAATGAAAAGTGACAAAGTTAACATGTTATTTTAAACAAACCGGGTTGAGGTTTTAGATCTTATCATTCAAATTAATCTAATTTACTTAATTCAGTAGAAAAATAAGTGGCGATGAGAGAGGTGTGAGTTGATACATTTGATCAATTAAAAAATAAAATAAAAATTCTGTTTTTATTTTTCTTTATTTTATTTATTTTCTCCAACTATGAGCATATTTTCTAGTTGCAACCTAATAAATTCAACGTTTTACTACTTGTGTTGTAATCATAGGATTATGTTGAATTTTAATAGATTAAGTTTAAGGTTTTTTTTATTTTGACGAACAAACACATTTAAAACCAATATATCTAATTTATTTTAATTTTTTATATTATTAATAGATCAATTCATTAATATTTTAATGTTTCATCCGATCTTTATTTTAGACGTTTTAATTGTAACACAGATTAAAACGAAATAGATTGACCCATTTTAATACCCTAATTTATAGTCTATTTTTAATACCCTAATTTATAATCTATTTTTGGAATTGATTCAAAAATTTGTATGAAAGGAGCATATTTTGGAAAATATCAACCCCTAGATATATGTGTACTTCAAAAAGTTAGTCTGACTGTTAATAGAGATTAGAGAATACTTAGGCAATACCCAAAAATCTATAATACTGTTTGACTCATTTAATTGTTGAATTTAGCAATTAATAAATTAAGCTCAGTTAATTTATGAATAGCTCGATCAGCTTAATCTTTTTCAGTATGAACCGAATAGCTCAGCTCATTTATACCTATTTACTATCAAATTATTACAGTTTTATTCAAATATAACTTTCCATGATGTTATAATTTGGTGTTAAAAATTTCGCAAGTACAACTTAAGATTTTTCATTTATGTGAATTTAATCATTAAACCATTTCATTAAAAAAAAATTGTACCAAAGAATTACTATACTCCAATTAGTGTAAAACAAATCTTAATATATATAAAAAAGTAGTCAAATTGCAATTTTTTCCCTACAAAAATAGTGGTATTATTGTAATTTAAATGAAATCTTTTGTATTTTTATTTTTGTTAATTATTAATTATTATTATTTATATATCACTAAAAATTAAAACAATTAATGTAATGAATATTGGAAATTATGCGACTAAATTTGATAGTGGCAATGTTGGAATTGGAATGATATATTTTGCTTTA
>JBBPBQ010020323.1:45752236-45884013 GCA_037974755.1 Cicer yamashitae | reverse complement strand
ATATTTTATCTAAATATTTTAAAATTTAAATTATTGTTGGGTAAAATAAACAAATTTTAAATATTTTATTTACATATTTTTTATTTTAATTTTAAATTTTTTAATTTGTAAATAAAATAAAATTATTTTTAATATTTAATAAATATTAAAAATGTAATAAATTCAAATATTTAATATATTTTAAAATAAATTAATTTTTAATATATAAATAAAATTAATTCTAATAAAAATAATATAAAAAATATTTTATTCAACTCACAAATATCATATATAAGTATTAAGTTATTGATGAAAATGATATTTCATCAAAAATAGTAAAGCATCAATAAAAATCTCAAATGTTGGTTAATAAGAGATTAAAAATTTGATTTTAAAAATAAAAAAAATCAAAAACGTTTTTAAACTAAAATTATCAATTTTATATTTTTCTACATTGTGCATCGCGTTCCAATATTGAGATAAACTTTCTTCGATAAAAAGAAATAACGTGGGTTACTTTATTAGGCACATGGACCTGCAGTTGGACTTATCTGTGTCTGGTACAAAACAATCATTCTGTTCAAGATAAGATTATTAAAATTTCAGATTTCGGAGATTTTTTTAAGTGTTTTTTTTTTTACAAGGACATTTTTTTAAATGTCGAATCTAAAACAAGTGTCAGTTTTTACAAGCTCTGATATCGACCTTTCATACAGTGAGACCAGTTTGTATGTGAGTTTGTTTCTTACCTTTTTTTTTTTATTATAAAAGATTTGTCGTCTGAAATAAACTATAAAAAAAGGATTTAACGATTACAAGTTATATATATATATATATATGAATGAGAATCGGTTTACTCAAAAGTAACTTTGTAATGCGTTATTTTATTTAATAATTTAATATAAATAATAAATTTTATCAATTTAATAATTGATTAATGACATAATAATTAATGATTAAACATATAAAGATTTAAATAAATTTAAAATTTGAAATTATATAGTTTAATTATAGATATTTACTTATATAATTTATTAGTACACGTTTATTTGAAATTATTTAACGAAGTATCAAATAGTTTTAAAATTTTATAGAAAAATTGTAGAATTGTTCTACTCCATAAAAAATTTTGATTCGACAAATGAATTGGTGAAATTCATCACATAGTTACAATAGATTTATAATATATATATATATATATATATATATATATTAAAAAGATAACTGATTATATGTAATCTATGCAATTCTAATAAAAATTGAAGTCTATTGTCCCCGAGTTCTAGATGAACATAAATGCCGATATTTTTAGATTGAACACGGTTGTGTAAGTTAATTATTGTGATATGTACAATATGATTTCTTCTAAAATAAAACAAAAATTGAAATCTATTATATAATTAATATTTAATAATATAACTATTTATGCACCAAAATAAATTAAAGTCATATTTAAAAAAAAATATTTTTATAACCATAGAATTTAAAAAGGTTAATTGCAGTTTTAATTCTCCTATTTTCACTCATTCACAAAATTGGGTACTTTTTTTTTTATTTTTAAATTTTTGGTCTATTCATCAAATTTTTTAACCAAAAAATAGTGACATAACATATTTTGAAAGACATGACATATGATATGATAGTTTTTGAATGATTAATTCCAATGAAACTACAATAAACCCTCTAAAAATTTAATTTTCAACTTATAAAATTTTTTAGTTTTGTAATTTAATTAATAATTTATAAATAATTAATATATCTAAACGGTTTTGCATAATGAGATTGTATACCACATCACTTAAAATATGTTAAATCCCTATTTTTAGTTAAAAAAATCTTAAAAAATGACCAAAACTGTCGAATTTTAAAATAGAAGACCGATTTTACGAGTTGTTAAAAAATATGGAGCAATTGTAGAAAAAAATAGTCGAAAATAGAACAATTTATAATTTGTTCTTATACAATTTGTTTGGACAAATTTCTAACTTATACTAAAGTATAAATTATACTATTAATACAATAATTTTAAAAACTAATACTGCCCTTTCAAAATACTCCTTTGTGCGTACTAGATTACTATCTTGAATGTTCTTAAGATCTACATCAACGGACAAAATGTTTGATATTATTATGTTGTACTTGAACTCGAGGCCCCATAATTAATTCACAGAATTGTGAGGTTCCAAATTTGAATTCAGAACATGATGTTCAACCTAACAATATCGGTATTTATCAATTGAGTTAAGACTTAACGACTTACTACTCTTCTAAAGATAAAAAAAAGAAAAAATTACTATAAAAATAATTATATTTAGAAGTATTTCATATTTAATTAATTTTTAACTAATTTAAAATTTGAGTTAATTTTGTTTTAGTAATATATGGACCAATTAAACTCATAGGTATTAAAAAATTTACTTTAAGAGTTCGTTTGATCCATAAAAGAATAAGTACATGTCATGACAAAATAGTATACTATATAATTTTTGTATTGTACGATATTTGATGATAATGAATATTATAATTAATATAATGTGAAATTTATTATAATAATGTTTATGATATGCATAAATGTTTGTGTCTATAAATATTAATAGAGGCGGAAGAAATGAGACAAAATACAAAGATGGGAGAGAGAAGGCAAAATATGAGAATATAGAGAGAGATTGAGTGGGAGGGAAGGGAGAGATAATAATTTTTTAATAGAAAATAAAAGAATATTTTAGTATTTAAGAAAGTTTGTCAAAAAGAATAAAAAAAGTTGTTCTTTTGATAAACGAGAGACAAAAATTATAATTTTTGTCAAATCTTTTATCCCTCAATTTTTTTTACACCAAACATAATACATGTGAATTCTTCTATCATGTCATGCACAAAGCTACTCACATGAAGCTACCCTTATTTTATTTTGGAATAAATATAAGAGCAAAAGAACCTCAAATCTTAATTAAAATTTATTTATCTCAATTAAACATCACATTACTAAAGGAAAGTAAGTTAGAAAAACCATTTTTATTTATCAAATAATTAAAGAAGTAACGATAAAGGAATACAAATAGCCTATTAAAAAAATAAAAGAATAAAAATAGATGAACATTCTTATACATTATAGTTTGGTTGGATATAGCATCCAACAATCAATCATAAAAAATCTCATAATTATTGTATATTTAATTAATTTTTAACTAATTTAAATTTTTGCTTTAATAATATTGTACTAACTAAATTCATGAGTAGGAGTCACAGTAAACTGAACCAACTCGAAACTAGTTCAAGATTTTATTTAATAATTAATTCGTCGAACTTGTTTCATGAATTAATTGAGTTGAATTTGAGTTCATTAAATAAATGTGTTGAACTAGAATTCCGTATAGTTCGACTCGTTTGGTCCATAAAATAATATTACATATATATATATATATTATTAACTTTATATAATTACATTTATGTATGAAATAAATTTGATTTGGAAGTTGTAAAAAAAATTAATTTAGTTGTAAGTATTAAAATGTTTCAAGATTATGCTCAAAACAATGTAAATTTCATAATTTTGAAAGAAATAATAACTATTTTAGAAACTAATATTAAGACGTTCTTTATATCATTTGAAATCTACTAAAAAGAGATACAATTTCATTATTTATAAAAAAATCAAATTCCAACTACTTCCGATTATAATATTTGAATTATCAATATTATTTAGCGATAAAACTTGTGTTATTTAAAAGTTAGATACAATATATATGATTCTTAAAATTGTTTTAATTTTTAATTAAAAAAATTATTTTAAATGTTATATTATTGCTCAAACTTGGTTAAAAATCTCATATGTAGGGAATTCTCTTCAACTTTACTATAAAAGAGTAATGAAAAAATTGATATAAAAAAATTGATCTTTAAGTTTAGTTTAAATTATATGGACTTCAGTTAATTTTTTAAATTAATTTTTATTAATATTTTTCTGTAAAGTTGAAAGAACATATTTTGTTCTTTTTTATTTTTTTTTATCTTTTAGTTCATTTAATTTGAGATTTCTAATTGTATCAAGTTGCTCATAAATTTGAACTGAGTCGAGTTTGAGTTGAAAAATAAGTTAATGACAAACTCAAGTTTAGTTTTGAGCTAAACCAACATCTATTGAGTTGAGTTGAACCTAAGTTCGACTCATTACTGAGTTAATCGTAAACTTAAATTGAGTTCGAACTCAAATTTAGTCAATGATAAACTTACAAATTTTTATCTGAACTAATTCATATCGAGTGAGTTGAACCTAAATTTAACTCAAATCAACCATAAATCCTAACTTACTCCTTATGCACACCATAAATCCTAACTTACTCGTTATGCAATGAAATATAAACAAAAATAATAATTAAAAATTAATTTTTAACTAAATACATTTTTTTTTTGTTATACGTATATTTTTTACTTTAAAAATAAAGAATTCCATGAAAACGGGAACCTGGTCAGTGTGTCACAGTAGAAGACCGTGGAGGACCACTAATAAAAAAATGTAACCATCCGTGATTCGTAGGCCCCACAGATCCCAGTTGAACACGTGGTAGTTCTGCCACGTCTGCTGAAAATCACCTATATATCCTCCTCCTCCGATCTCAACAATTTCCGCATTTCTCGTTTTTCGCAGCTCGTTCTCTCCGTCACTCACCGAGTCATAACTCGTTCTATTGACTCAACTCGACTCGGTTCTTGGTCATTTCAACTCCATGGATCCAACTCGAGAATTTGTCAAGTTAGCCAATCGTGTTGTCGTCAAGGTCTCGCTTCATCATTTTTCAATTTATAATTACTTGTTTTATCGTTAATATTTAATCAGTGTTTAAAGAACATCCATTTGCATTGATCAACAAAGATCATCATCATTTTTCATTGTCAATTTATTTAACAGTTAATTAATTATCTATTATAGTTTTACTGAACATTCAAATCATAGAGTTCAAACCGGCTCCGGGATAGTAGTAAAATGACCATAATTATCTCTCTCTTTTCCATATATTTTTTTGAATCTGATATTATTATTATTATGGATGACATGCATTCTCTTATTTTGTATAACGTAGTTTCTAGTTCAAAAATATGAATTAAATTTTTAATCATTATGATTGTTTTCTTTTAGAATTTGGAAGTAAAATATAATTATATACTGAAGTAACAAGTTAATCGGTCTCGTATAGGGAGATAAATGTGAATTTAATCCACGTTTTTTTTTATAATGAATTTAATCCATTTTTTTTGGTTATTGTATTTTCTGATGCAATGTATAGAGGCAAATGGTAGATCATCTATGTAACACCGACTGATCAAAGTCGTGTTTTAGTGTCTACCGACACCTTAGTTATATTCAATTAATTCATTTTTGATAAAATAATTACTAGTGTCTATATATGTGCTTCATTGTAAATCATATCTTTGTATGGTCGAGAAATCACATGCTGTGTAAAGCTCTAATTAATTTCCTTGGATATTTTTCGGTACTCTTTCATTAGATTTCAAACTCACTATGCTTTTACTTTTGATTTTTCATTGCATTTATTTTTCTCTAATTTTGTGCTTAATTTTCGGAATTAAATTCCAGGCAGTCAATGTAGTCACGCAGTCACTTGATCTCACATATTTGATCTTGATTAGACGGTTTGCATTTAAATTTGGCACAATAGTTCAAAACTCTATAAGTTAGATATAAATCGTCTAATCAAAATTGGATCATCCAAATTCACAATAGTGTAAATGCATGGATCCAAGCAATCAATTTCCACAATTTAATTGTTTTATGTTTATTTTCCTTTGCCAAGTAATATACGTATTCCTTTTTATTGATTGCAAACTAGTGTTTGTGGTTAAAAATAAAATAGTCTTGATCGAAAAATGGTGAAATTTTAAAATTATTATTGTACTGAATGCTGTTATTTATGGTAAAAATATTTTTATATCTTGATTTATAATCAATACCTTTAGAACACTAGTTAAAAAGATCCTTCCCTTTTTTTGCTACTTCTGCAATCAACGTTTTGTTCTATTTTCTTGATTGAAGGTCGGAACAGCAGTTGTTACTCGGAGTGATGGAAGATTAGCACTGGGAAGACTTGGAGCTCTATGTGAGCAGGTATGTATATATATTTGTATCCATGAATATAAGTTATAAGATGCAAATAATTTCAGCCTATGATATCTTGTTATATGTGTTAACTAAATGTGCTTAATTAAACTGTTTATCGATGACGAAGATGAAATGAAAAAAAGAAACTAAAGGAAAATTATAAAGGTGATGAATAGGAGAAAAATCAATGTCCTTCTCTGTTTTTGTTCTGTGATATGGTTACTAGTCGTGTATTGATGTGTGTGCATGTTTTCTTTTATTATTTTGTTACTCTAAGCTATCTTTCTGATGAAATTGTTTGTTGCAGCTTAAAGAACTTAACGTTCAAGGCTATGAAGTTATATTGGTGACTTCAGGTGCTGTTGGTCTTGGCAGACAAAGACTTCGATATCGCAGATTGGCCAATAGCAGGTTCTTAAAATTATCTTTTACTACCATAATTCTATCTTTTTCAATGACATGGACCATATTTTCAACTAATAATGGATTTCATACTCTCATAGTTTGAAAAAATTGCTAACAGCTTCAGCTTTCGGTGATGCTTCAAAAAGTATGAGTTTTAGTGCATTACTAAAGAAAATAAGAATATCTGTTTTAAACATAACTACTGTCATATTTTGGCTGAGTTTACTGTACCTCCGGCCCTTATGTTACGCGACCATAATATTTTTTTTATGAAGTCATTAAATTTTTTATTCCCTACTTCAACATGCTTCCTTTTCAATCTTTTATATTTTGAGGTCTTGCAAAGCACAGTTTTCCACTTTGCATTCAGAAAAAATCTTAACCAAACAAGCTTATACTAATTTGTGTTGAAGATGTAAAAAGTGATAGAGGACAAGAATGATGAACCTGAAAGAAATTGTTTACTTGTCTTGCAGTTTTTCTGATCTTCAAAAACCACAAGGCGATCTTGATGGGAAAGCATGTGCGGCTGTTGGGCAGAGTAGTCTCATGGCTCTCTATGATACAATGTTTAGTCAGGTGGAACCAAAACTTAGTTGCTTGTTTTTTTTCTTTCCTTCCTCCATATTGACGCTGATACGAGTTTTTTATTGTGCAGCTCGATGTAACTTCCTCGCAACTTCTTGTAAATGATGGGTTTTTTAAGGATGCAGGTTTCAGAAAACAACTATCAGACACCGTGAGCTCATTATTAGAATTAAGGGTCATCCCTATTTTCAATGAAAATGATGCTGTTAGTACTAGGAAGGCACCATATGAGGTATTCTAGGTTTTCTTGCAATATTTCATTGGGTTAAATCTATCTTTGATTCATATAAAATTGATAAAAACAAATTGATTGCGGTCATACAAAAATTTCATCTGCTTCAGTCCATAAAATATACACCAATTGTGTGATTTTACTGGCAAGGACCAAAAACACTAGAAGACCATTTACTTTGTGAAAACATTTTCTATTTCCATTTTAAAAATATGGTGTTAACTTTACTTGTTAACCAAGAGTTAAAAGACTTTTGAAGTGAATAATTGTCTATATTTCTAGAATGTCAAAAAACTGTTTTCATTATTTTCAGAAATGCATTTTCATTAACTAGCATTTCATGTTCTCTTCATAACAATACTTCACTTCAAGAGTCTTTCATCAAGGTAAAGTAAACACGTATTTTAGAAAATGAAAACACAATATTTTCAAAAAGTAAACGGGCCTAGTTTTGTTATTGTAGGGAATGGAAATTAATAATTTTTTTGTAGGATCAGAATCATATTTTTTTTCAATTTTATGGGGATTAAAAATATATATAACCCTATTTCACTGAATTATCTCTATTTATTTATTTAAAAAAAAAATTATTTTGCTTTTGACAACGTAGTCTTGTCATGGTGGTTTTGTAATACTTGATATTTCCTTAAATTGTAAGCACTGCCTGCAGGATTCTTCTGGTATTTTCTGGGACAATGACAGTTTGGCTGGTCTATTAGCACTTGAACTTAAAGCTGATCTTCTTGTTTTATTAAGTGATGTTGAGGGCCTTTATAGTGGTCCTCCAAATGACCCAAACTCAAAGTTAATTCATACATATATAAAAGAAAAACATCAAAGAGAAATTACTTTTGGAGACAAATCAAGATTGGGCAGAGGGGGTATGACTGCTAAAGTCAATGCTGCTGTTTGTGCTGCTCATGCTGGCATCCCTGTTATTATAACTAGGTATGTAACATTTTGTCTCGTGTTTCATTTCTCTAACAAAGTGCTTGCACTGAAGAATGAAGATATCTATTTTCGTTTCACTTTCAAATTCCGCTACGCAATTGTGCTAATTCTATAGAGCCGCTATAAGCCTATGACCGCTATTTGACAATATTATGTAATAAACAGTGTATCACAGAACAATAGCGATTTGTTCAAATTCCACTATGCTATAGCACTGCTATTTAACAACACTGTAATTAATTTTGTTTGAAATATGAGAAATATAGTTCTCTGTATCATGTCATGTAGATACAATGCTCATTTCTTTTATGCTATCAATAGTAGCACATAGTGCATGCAACTCTAGGGGGAAAAAATAAAAATGGAATTTTGTTTTCCTTGCAACAATTGGTATTTACTAAAAGTATCTGTTATATCCTGAGATATAGTTCAAGTAATGAAAAAGGATTTTGATATTTGTCGTGACTAGCGAGCAATATTATAATTTGCATATATGTAGAGCATGATTTAAATTTCAAGTATACATTTGGCTTTTACATTTTACTGACAAAGAAATTGTATTTCAACCTCCGTTGAAGTGGCTTTGCCACAGACAACATCATACGGGTGCTTCAAGGGGAGAAAATTGGTACTGTCTTTCATAAAGATGCACATCTGTGGAAAAACATTAAGCAAGAGAGCACACATGAAATGGCAGTTGCAGCACGTAATAGTTCTAGACGACTTCAGGTAACAACAGTTACATAATGAGAAAACTTCTAAACTGTTCTTGCAAATATTAGAACATAAACACATTAGTTTTATCGCTAAAATAGCTCAATGCAGAAGTTTTGTATTTTATGAAATGCAAGTTTGGTAATGAAAGTTTTTGAGGACTAATATCGAAATTTACACTAATCTTTGAAAAAAATAGTTTAAGTGTTTACATGCTTTGGTTATTCCCAACACAGTGAACTGCAGTAGGTTAGCCAATTGTACTACTTTGATGATTTTGGTTTTCAGGCCCTAAAATCTGAAGAGAGGAGGAACATATTGCTGGCAGTGGCTGATGCATTGGAGAAAAACCAAAATATGATAAGCCTTGAAAATGAGGCTGATGTTGCTGATGCTGTGACTGCTGGATATGACAAGTCTCTGATATCACGTTTAACCCTGAAGCCTGAGAAGGCAAGAACTTAATATGGTTGCTTTTCATTGTCTGGCACTGATTCCTCACAATCCAAAACATATTTTTTTTTTTACTTACCAAAACATGCTTTTTAATGAATGTGTTTTGTCTGACCTTAGTTTTTTTACTCGACAGATCTCCAGACTTGCAAAATCTGTGCGCATGCTGGCAGATATGGAGGAACCAGTTGGTCGGATTTTAAAGAGAACTGAGGTCAAATAAAAAACCCTTTTCTTTATTTGAAGGAGATTCTCTTATCCTCCTAACTCTTTGTTTATGTTCTATATTCTCTACATAATTCGAGTCAAGCCGGATTGACTATAAGAGGGCAAAACTCTCATGTGCTAATTTTTTGTATTCACAAGACTTGAATCTGAAACCTTGCTTAAGCATAACAGAGCTCCTTGCCGCTTGGACCAACAGATGTTGGTCCTTCAAACTCTTATTAATCACCCATTAACTCATTTGTAACATGTTTAATGTCTTCTAAAGTGTTTGATGTATGTAACATCTTTCCAGTATTTGGTTAAATGAAAAATTCTGAAATGGATTTTGTAACTAATTATGTTCACTGATCTTGATCTAAGATAAAAAATATAGTCACTGACTGATTTTACCAAAAAATAAGTTCACTCATTTTGACTGTTCTGTTTGCTGCTATATGTGTCCAGCTAGCTGATAAACTCATCCTGGAGAAAATATCATGTCCTCTGGGTGTACTCCTGATTATATTTGAATCTCGACCCGATGCTCTTGTTCAGGTATTTAAGGCACTTTGTGTTATCCATCTTCCATTTTCAACTACTACTTAGCATGAAAAATATAAGAGCATGATTATAAACTACCTATCTAGTATAAGTTGATTGTTGTTTCATTATATCATCATATTTCAATATGTCCTTTTCGTTTATGAAATATTTCTTTCAAGTTAATTTGGATATTGATGTATGAGTTGTTTGATAAATGAATTAATAGATTGCTGCATTGGCAATTCGAAGTGGGAATGGGTTATTACTTAAAGGAGGAAAGGAAGCCCGAAGATCAAATGCTGCCTTACACAAGGTTTATCCATTTATTTTATTAGTTGAGGCTGTAGTTTTTTCAGGTCAATCTAGATTATCATTTTTGGTATAATTAAGTTTCCATCTTTACATATATATTTCTTCTTTATTGTAGGTGATTACTTCAGTCATGCCAGATACAGTCGGCGGCAAACTCATTGGGCTTGTGACTTCAAGGGATGAAATTCCAGATCTACTCAAGGTAGATATTACAAGTTAAAATCCGCATAATTATATTTTTGTGATGATTTTCACTAATTATTATACTCTGCCACAGCTTGATGATGTGATAGATCTTGTGGTCCCTAGAGGCAGTAACAAGCTTGTTTATCAAATCAAGGAGTCAACAAGAATTCCAGTTCTTGGTCATGCAGGTATTGTATCACATATAAATTTCTTATGTGTAAACATGTAAGAAAAACTAGGACTTCTATTGAAATTGTTTTATGTGTTTTTGTTATGCAGATGGAATTTGTCATGTATATGTTGACAAGTCTGCTAATATTGATATGGCAAAGCAGATAATTAGGGATGCAAAGACTGATTATCCTGCCGCCTGCAATGCAATGGTAATTAGCATTCACATCCTTTGCAATGCTTTGTTCCCTGTAAAAAATGTTCATCGACATTCTCCTAGCCTGTTGGACTTTGCTTGCTTTTATTTTGATGTTGTGAATAGAATTTATGGACTGTGCTCATTGAAATAATGTGTCATGATATTCTTAGGAAACTCTTCTTGTACACAAGGACCTGTCGTGTAATGGTGGACTTAATGAGCTTATCCTTGAACTTCAACGTGAAGGTTTGACCTTATTTCATAATGGATTTATATAAACATTGGCTTAAATGGAATCTTTTTGTTTGTTTTTTCATAAGATAATGGATTTAGTTGTGTTTAAATGTAGTAATCTTTTGTGATGATTGAATATGCATGGTGTAACTGTGCAAGAAAGTGCATCATAATCGTCTCAAAATTGGGAAACATGTATAAATAGATATAAATGGCTTGCAGGTGTTCAAATGTATGGTGGACCAAAAGCCAGTGCCATGCTAAACATTGTTGAAACGAGTTCTTTTCATCATGAGTACAGCTCACTTACTTGCACAATTGAAATTGTTGAAGATGTCTTCGCTGCCATTGACCACATAAATAAACATGGAAGGCATGTTTGAGTCCTCGGAATAATTTTCATTTTTGTTATCATTATCACTAATTTTATTAAAGGTCTTTGCTGCTTTATTTGATGTTTCTGCAGTGGTCATACTGAATGCATTGTCACAGAAGATTCTGAAGTGGCTGAGACTTTCATATCTCAAGTTGACAGGTATGTATTTTCTTTTTGGTCAGTAACCTTGTTTGATCCTTTGCTTTCAAAAATGATCATTAATTATATATATGATAAATTATATCATATATATATAATATATAATAATAATAATAAAAATACAATAAAAATTAGAATTCAAAAAAAGCAAAAATACAATTCATTTTCTTAAAGAACAACATTTTTGTTATGCTTAATATCTTTAGCTCGGTCTGTATTTGTATTGACTCTTCCCTTTATTCAAGTAGTTTTTTATTGGCGAAATTACCTGAAGCCTACGCTTTTTTGAATCCAATTGTAGATTTTATGCCAGGAATACCCTTACTATTTTTTCTATTAGCTTTTGTTTGGCAAGCTGCTGTAAGATACTGACATAGCATGATGAGATGGAAGGGTACTTAAGATGCTTTTCACAATTTGTTTGGATCCCCAATCACCACATACTTCCCAAAGTTTAATCCATTATTCTTAATTGTGGGACATAATGTTTTCCTCAATCATGCAAATACTAATAGGTTTTACTTTGCTTTATTCTCATCTGTATAATCTAAAACTTTTACTGATCCCATCAATTTAGAAAAGTTGAAAAGAATGCTGAACTACTTACTTTGTTTCTGTTTCTGATTATTTTATTCATCTAACTGTTAGACTTTTCCACATTAGGATTAGTATTTTTTTTAGAACTCAGCAAACATAAGGATTTAAATAAATATTATTACTTGATGTTGTTGGTTGTTTAAATATTCATTTTTGCCTTATGGATAAACAGTGCTGCTGCATTCCACAATGCAAGTACACGTTTTTGTGATGGAGCACGCTTTGGGCTTGGGGCAGAGGTAATGCATCTTCCAGAAAGTCTATTGTTATTAGTAATGTAGTTATTTTAATTTTTCTCATTTTCTTGTTGGTTGTTTTATTTGTTGAAAAGGTTGGAATAAGTACAAGTCGAATTCATGCTCGAGGTCCTGTAGGAGTTGAGGGGCTGTTGACAAACAAATGGTATGGAAGTTACATTTTCTTTTAACAAAGAAAATAGAATATCTTTATCTTCTTTTTTAATCTCAAATTAGTCTTGTCAAATAGTGACTACAGCGGTAGCGTAATGGATTTTGATCTAATCGTTTTAGTTCTGCAATACACTATTTTGTATAAAGTGTTGTCAAATAGTGGTTATAGCAGCGCAATAGCACTGTAAATATATCAGAATTTGAATAAACTATTATTTTTTATGATCTACGGTTGACAACACCGCCTCAAATAAGGTTTATTACAAAATAGTGTGCAATAAACGTTTTCCATTTTACTTTCTCAATCATGCATACCAGTCTATTACAAGAACATGTCTTGGCTCATTTTAAAATTTCGTTGATATAATATGATGCAGGATATTGAGGGGGACTGGACAGGTGGTAGATGGTGACCGAGGGGTGAATTATACTTACAAAGAACAGCCACTAAAAGCATAATAGTCATGCAGAAAAGTAGTTCAAGCTTAAATATGCTCACCTCATCAAAGTGGCATCTCTTATCTGTTCTATTTTGATAAGCAGAAGTTTTTTAGATGCTGGCCATACATAATCACTATTATCCCTTTCCAGAGCCTTTTTCTTTCCAGGAGCTAGTTCAAGGGGGGGTGAAAATAATAATGTGAATGTAGTTATATAACCATGCTTTTAGTCAGTATTTCATATAATATTCCATGTTTGTAAAACAGCAGTGCTGCGACAGTTATAAAATATATTCCCTACATCCTAGTGAAGTTGAATAATTGTGGAGGAGTGTTATTCTCCCAGTTATTACTATTATATAGAGAATTGAATTTATTTTAAGCAGTATTCACGACTTTAGACTGAAGTATTCTTAATAATTGAACTACTTTCAATCCGTATCTACTACTGTATATTTGTGCAGTTCCATTGCTTTTTCCAATCATTCCCATTTTGTTTAGCACAACACCAGGGTGATAAAAATGAGGTATGAAAGAACCCCACAACCAACCTAGAGTCGGTCGAGTTATCAGTATCTCGACAGTCGACACCATAAGGAAGAGAACATGAATTCAAGTCTTAGTGAAGAACTCTAGCTAGACGTCTGCAAAAGCGTAGGTCACGTGTTCGAAGCAGATGATTGTGGATTAGTCGAATGGCCAGCCCTAAGAGCTGAAACTCGTGGTAATAGTATAATATGCCATTGCCATTCCATTCATTCATCTTTGAAAGTTTCGAAATATATATATAGATACCATCCACCCTTCTCATAGTAAATTATTTCTCTCCATCTTTAAAAGTTTCGAAATGTAATCTTTTTATAATTATGAAAAAATTCATAAATTTAATTGAATATGAAACTTTTAAAATGCAAATACCATTTTAGAAAAATGTTAGTCAGAGATTGAAGCACAAAAGTTTAGATGGGAGAGTACTCTTTTTCTTGATCAGTGTTGAAGTCATTATAGAGTACCAATTGGAAACTTTGTCAAGAAAAGAGCTTCACAAGGAGAAGCATTTGCCTGTGTTCAATTGATGTCTGAACATCATGCCTCCACTACCCCTTTAATGATTAATTGCACAGACCACCCTCTTCAAACCAAAGCTAGCCCTATTATATTTTGTCAGTGAGAGAGGGATTGAGATTGGAATTTGGATTTGAAGTCCACACTCCTGAAATTATTTTGAGGAATTATTTTCTGATTTAGATTTTCTACGATTGTTAGTCCCCCACTAACTAGCAACTACAATCAACACGTTTCCGGTCATTAAATAAATATCACATAACTTAAACTTTGACTAAGTCAATTCAAGATTTAAAATATACTTAAAATATGAGTGAGTTCAATCTTAATCCAACAACCATTATATATTCAGAGAATAATGTCTAAATATCTTTTTAAAAAATTGTTTAGATTTATATATAAATATATTCACATTTGAAAATAATATGACTAAATATCTTAAGAAGATTTTATTTAGATTTAGGTCTATATATAAAACGATGAATAAAATTTTGTTTTATGAGATTTTCCAACAAAAAGAAAAAAAAAATTCTATACAAAGTATACTACATATAATTTCGCTTCCGTAGAACCATTAAAAAAAACTATCATAATCCCACGTTATTAAACCTTCACACCCACATTATTAAACACTCAAAGTGGATAGATTCTTGAATGTTTTCTTATTAATGAGATACACCCATATTCCTTCAAGTTGATGCTAGATTAACGGTTACAAAGTGTTTTATTGAGTTAAATTGTCAAATCTTTCATTGTTGGACATAATTGTGGGAAGTATAAAAAATGAGAATTGATTTTTACCATCTCTAGTAAAATGTAGTAAGAATCAGATTTGCTATAGACCGACGCTATAAAACTTTTATAGAAATGCATCAAATCAGATCATATTATAATATTACTTTGCAATATTGGTTACTAAAATATCTTTACAAATATCTATATAATAATAAGATGTAATTTGATGAATATATACAAATATTTTACTCCACAAATAGTGCATACAAGTGAAGTGTAACAAAGAAAAAGTGAAATCCTATTATTTACTTTGTCTAATATCTCTAATACATTAGGTTAAACTTTTATTAAATTTATCTCAAATTTGCTTTTAGAGTAAAAACATCGAACATAAATCTTTATGTTAAACTTGATTTTAATCTAATTCATTTTACAAAATCAAGTTCAAACACACTTTGCATAAATGTGTTAGAAATCATTTTTGATGCATATATCAGTGTTCAGTGAAAACATTATTTTGTAAATGAATCACAAAAGAGAAATTATATGATTTTTAGTATTCCATAAAATCTGAAACATTTTACAATTTTTCATAGAATTTGTAGCTGGTAAAAGTCATAATAAGCTGTTGTACACAAGATATACACATTAGTACCAAAACAACAATAGGTCATGTAATCAACTTGGAGTCGTTGGTAAGTAGTACCATAAATTGTGGAGTTAACCAAATGGTTAATGTGTTCTAGTTAAAGACGAATTGTTTAGAAGAACTCAAGTTCAAATCCTACCTGAAACAATTCTTAGTCAGACTTTACAAACTACTAGGGTCCCATCTCCTTGAAAACTGGAGGAATTAAAACCAAAAAGATAAAATTGTGGGATTTCTATAGTATATAACAAAGCTATATTCACAGAGCTTTGACATGATTTGATTGTAACAACAAACTTTCACTTTTCTTACTCTTATACAACACTAACAGTCTTGAGCTCTTGCATAATCTCTCAGGTTCTTGACAGACTGTAACACACTTCAAGGATCAATAAAATGAAGGATTTTGATATGTTATGTGTCACACAATCTATTGTAGCTCATATGATGAAAAAGTGAAACCCGATCTTCCATCATTTGTCGATTTCAACTCAAGCTTCTGAAATGGGCTGCAAGGGTCCATGGGTTTTACGTCAAAAACTTTCTTAAGATCTATAAAAGAGAATGAATGGTAATGAAAGAAATTGACTCATCTAAAGTGAAGAATGTAATTTTGAATGCGGTTTGTCATATACATGTATGATATAAAAAACCCAGTCATTCATTTTCCATAGTTAACCGGTTATAAATCTGCAATGTTCCTGTTAGAATGCATCTCACACTAAACATAAGCCAAATTCACAAGAAAAATGCATAATGATCTAGAGCCAATTTGGATCGGTTTATTTGAGCTTATCTACTGACGCAAACATTTCTGAGATTATTTAAGAGAACTAATGAAAGCAACTTAAGATATATCCTTAAGTTGTTTTCTGCTTATTTGCATAAGCTCTCCATAATAACTTATGAAAACAGCTTATTGTTTACATAAAAACAATTTAACTTTATTATATCTTTTTGTTATAGAAATAACTTAAACACAAGTTGTTTCTCCAAACAGGACCCTTAATTTGATAATCACATGCATATGATATATACTACTAGTAAATAATTGGAATCAGAAGAGGAAGCACCTGCTATTCGGATCGTAATAGAACCCGCTGATAGAGCCATCACTGCATGAGAAACAAACATAGTAAAATCCAGCTATAGTTAACCCACAGTCAGTTCCAACATTCACGAAGTACTGCTCCTTCCATCTCTGAAACAAAGAACTTAATGCAATTGTCAGTGTTTTCATTTTGGATGCTATAAATTCTTAAAATATTTTCATTTTGTATTGGTGAACATCAAATTACCATGAATATGTAAGGATAGTTGCTTAGGTCCACAGACTTGCCACCATCTACCTCTACTTGACCCTGGAAAACTGAAGTGCATTAGAAACATTACATATGATGAAACTTAACTTACACATGAAACCAAAGTCGAGGTCGCTACCAATAGGGGGGAAAAAGATGGAAACTTAGTCCAGTGCCTTATATCATCCTCTGGTCTGAGAAAATAGAAAAGAAGAAAAAAGAAACAAATTAAAAGTTTGTTGAAACATAAAAAGGTATATCTGCATGTGGACTCATGAGGCAATTCAATACTATTATGTAGGGAATCATTAGTATTGGTCTAGTTAAGATTCAGGCATGATTTAATTGTTAGTTATTGCATAACAACATACGCTGCCTCCCATTTGCCGGTGAAGAAAGTATAATTCTTGGTATCGACAATCTCCCCTTCCCAGAATGTTACTACCTGATATAAATCATTAAAGAGAAAGTATGTGTCAGTGGCCATTTTTCTCTTTTTGAAAACCTCCAAGAATAAACCTCCAAAGCATATACTTCAAGAACTCAAAATTAGTTGATTTGTGTAATATACTTGCTCAACAGATAACACTGTTCAATAGTGTATTTTCAATCAGGAATAGTATATATGCAAACAAAGTAAATCCTGCTGAAGTTTTTTTTCCCCCTAAAATGAATAAAATAAATATGCTATATCGTCCATACGAGGGATAAAAGCATAGAATCTAATTCCTTCCTGGATCATATTGGTCACTGAAGCAATATAAAAGAGATGAATGATTACAAAATAAGCAATTAATTATTAATAAGATCAAAATTGTGTGAAATAGCAATGACAAGTTCTGGTTAAAGTATGCTAACAAAAATAAAAAATTCAGCAGGACTTTTAGATACTCAATCACTTAAACAAAAGTCATTGTATGACACCATTGGAAATTTAATAAACATCACAATTGCATGTAGATTTGTTAGATAAGTATAAAACTGATAGGTTATTATGATAAAAAAAATTATTACAACAGATTAAAGCCGTAGTAAATCAACATATTCAATTACTAATTTTTTACAGGCATATCAAACTAATTCTTTTCTGTTTTCTTTTTTAAGAAAGATGAACTAGAGAGAAATTCCTTACAGGTGTGTCTGCCATAGGAACATTAAGAGCTTCCATGGTGCCACATAGATACCCATGCTCTAGGTCGCATCCTTGTATACGGACATTTACCCTCCATGCTTCATCCTTTTGTAGGCTTGAAACATTTTGTGTCCCAGAAAAGGCCTGAAAATACAACCATCTTGAGTACATATAGTAGCAGTCTGAACTTATAATTAAGATAGAAAGACAAAAAGATGTCAAACATAATTCAGTGCTTTAAATGTTGAAGTTTTTTGTATCCATGTGTACAGCAACCAGCAAACTGTACACATACTGGGTACATATATGGTACAGGCACACATACAGTTCGTGAAGACAGACCCATAATGAGATAACTCAAGTCCAAGGCTCTTAGGGGAAGTCCAACAGTTAAAGATAGTCTTGTCAATCACGGATCGCGGAAAATACCAGCTTGTTCAAATTATGCTACGGTACAGTACTTTTGATAACACTTTGTACTATCGCGTATCATGGAAAAATAGCAGTTTGTTAAAATTTCCCTACTATATAGTGCTAACACTGGCTGAAGACCAGCTTAACAGCTCACGCAAGGAAATCAAGAAGAAGAAATAAATGAAAAGCATGAGGTAAGGACTCAGGAGGCTGGCTCAAGGAACTTGCAATGGTATGTTGGGAGATTGCTGGATCTTGATCTGTTGTTCTGTTATTTTTATTTCCATTTTCATTTTTACAAAATTATTGTTATAAATACCAAATAGTACGAGGAGGATATATAAAGTAGTTGATCATAAGAAAGGTAGGCTATAGGAAGAATATCCATTTGTAAAGGAGTTTGGCATCTGTGTTTTAGGGTGCAGCTAGGTTAAAACAGAAGAGAAGGAAAATTTCTTATTATTATTATTGAAACTGAAACAGTACAAATATGTATATATATATATACAATGCTGCCAGCTATCTAATGAATGCAGAATAAAGTAAAAATAAATTAGGAAATAAATCAAAATCAAAGTGATTTGATTATTTCCCAAAATACAAATAAACTTAAATAGAAAATCAACTAATAAACACAATCATATCAGATCTGATTGCTATATGTCAACACCCCCCCTCAAGTTGGTGCATATATGTCTAGCATGCCCAACTTGTTTACAAGAAATTCAAAACTGGGTATGAACAGACCTTTGGTAAGGATATCAGCAACTTGTTGTGAAGTAGGGACAAAAGGCATGCAAATCAGACCTGCATCTACTTTCTCTTTTATAAAATGTCTATCAATTTCAACATGTTTGGTTCGGTCATGTTGAATAGGATTTTGAGAAATACTAATTGCTGCCTTGTTGTCGCAATATAGCTTCATTGGAAGATTTATAGGAAGTTTAAGCTCTTCTAAGATTCTTTGAAGCCATAGGATTTCACAAACACCTTGGGCCATTGCTCTATACTCTGCCTCAGCACTGCTTCTAGCTACTACATTTTGTTTCTTGCTCCTCCAAGTAACTAAGTTTCCCCAAACAAATGTGCAGTAACCAGATGTTGACTTTCTATCCGTGATGGACCCTGCCCAATCTGCGTCAGTAAATACCTCAATGCCTTGTTGATCAGTTTTTTGGAAAAACAGATCCCTTCCGGGGGAACTTTTGAGATACCTTAGAATACGGTAAACAGCCTCTAAATGTTCTTCGTGAGGTGAATGCATAAACTGACTCACTAAGCTAACACCAAAGGCTATATCTGGACAAATATGAGATAGATAAATTAGTCTTCCTACTAATCTTTGATACCGAGATGTATCACCACTGCCATCACTACCAATTTTCTGATTAGGATCTATTGGAGTATTAGCTGGCCTACAATCCATCATCCCGGTTTCTTTTAGAAGGTCTAAAATATATTTCTGTTGTGATACAACAATCCCTTTCTTTGATCTTGCCACTTCCATTCCCAAAAAATATTTTAAAGACCCAAGATCTTTAATTTCAAACTCAGCAGCAAGAGATGCCTTCAAATTTTTTATTTCATTAGAATCATCCCCAGTGATAACAATATCATCTACATAAACGATCAATATAGCCATTTTACCTTCAGAAGAATGTTTCACAAACATGGTGTGATCGCTTTGACACTGAGAATATCCCTGCTTCTTAACAAATTGGGTGAATCTTTCAAACCACGCTCGAGGTGACTGTTTCAAGCCATAAAGAGACTTCTGAAGCTTGCAGACCTTTTGGTTGAATTTAAATTCAAACCCCGGGGGTGAATCCATATAGACTTCTTCCTCTAAATCTCCATTTAAAAACGCATTTTTTACGTCTAGCTGCTGTAATGGCCAATCCAAGTTAACCGCTAAAGATAAAAGAACTCTAATGGTGTTAAGTTTTGCATCAGGAGCAAAAGTTTCTGAGTAATCAATACCATAAGTTTGTGTAAAGCCTTTGGCAACCAGCCTGGCCTTATACCTCTCTACTAATCCATCAGCCTTGTGTTTTATGATAAACACCCATTTGCACCCCACAGTTCTCTTTCCTCTAGGTAGATCCACCTCTTTCCAAGTTTGATTTTTTATAAGAGCACTCATCTCCTCCAAGACAGCTTCTTTCCACTTAGGAACCCTTAGAGCTTGTTGTATATCTCTTGGGATCTCTGTTTTTGTCAGTTCACAAGTAAAAGCTCTAAAAGTGGGGGACAATTTGTCATAAGATATAAAGTTACTGATAGGATGTTTTGTACATGCTCTTATCCCTTTTCTAACAGCAATGGGTAGACTAGAATCATCAAAGGTAGATTCTAAAGGAACAAAATCATTGGGAACAGGTTCAGCAAAGACAAGATTATTATGATCAAAATTTTCAGAATTTTGAAAGGGTACAACAGAATTAGAAAGACTCTTACCTGTTGGATCCTTAGACGTTTGGCAGTGTTGAGGTTCTCTTCTTTGAGGCACTTTTTTTCTTAAGTATACGTGGTCAAATGGTTGGATACCTTTGTTACCAATTTCAACTGTCTCATTCTCAACTTCTGGTTCTGTCAAAACATTTTCTTGAATATTATGTTCATGGCTTTCTTGACTAGATTCACCCAAAGATTTTGTTTTGTTATTTTCCTCAATTTCTAGTATTTTCAAATAGGATTCTGTTATATTACTTTTCTCACAATCTGTTTTTTCCAAATTGTTTAGAAAATCCAAATTTGCAATTTTTAAATATTGAACATCATCTTCTTCAATTATCCCCCCTTGAAGATGATTACCAAAAAAATGAGTTTTTTCAAAGAAAGTGGCATCCATAGTCACAAAAATCTTTTTGGAAATAGGTTCAAAACATTTGTATCCTTTTTGATTGGATGCATAGCCAATAAAAACACATTTTCTTGCTCTAGGCTCAAGTTTTCCTTGATTCGGATCATGAATATGAACAAAAACAGTACATGTGAAAACATCAAAAGGAGTTTTGTAATTTAAAATTTTGGTAGGCATCCTATTTATTAAATATGTTCTAGTGAGAATTGCTTCTCCCCAAAGATACTTTGGAACCTTATTTTGAAACAACAATGCCCTAGCAACTTCAAGGAGATGTTTATTTTTTCGTTCAGCCACTCCATTTTGTTGTGGAGTATCCACACATGAACTTTGATGAATGATACTTTGTTTTAGGAAAAACTCATTTAAGTGTTTATTAAAATATTCCCTTCCATTATCACTACGGAGAATTTTGATTTTTACTTGAAATTGGGTCAAAATCATTTGAAAAAAACTTTTGAAGATACTTTCAACTTCAGATTTTGTTGTCATTAAGTAAACCCAAGTTAATCGAGTGTGATCATCTATGAAGGTAATAAACCATCTTCTTCCATTAGGAGTAGGGTCCCTACAAGGTCCCCAAACATCACTATGAATTAATGTGAATGGACTAGATGGTTTATGCACCTGAGGAGAATTGGAAGAACGATGATGCTTTGCAAATTGGCAAACTTCACAGAAAAACTGATCTGAATTTTTATTCTTAAAATACTCGGGAAATAAGTGCTTCAAATATAAAAAATTTGGGTGTCCTAGCCTATAATGCCATAACATTATTTCTTCATTATTATGAACCAAAACTGAGTTGAGACAATTACTACGAAATTCCTCTTTAAGATCAGCCTCATTATCGAAGAGATAGAGACCATTGACCTCTTTAGCACTGCCAATCATCCTCCCCGATTTCAACTCCTGAAATTGACAATTAACTGGGTTAAAAATAGCCAAACAGTTAAGGTCTTGTGTTAATTTGCTTATGGACAGCAAGTTACACGACAAATTTGGAACATGAAGGACATTGTGAAGAGTTAGAGTTTTAGAAATAGGAATAGAACCAACTCCAGCTATGGTGGAAAAAGTACCATCAGCTATCTTTACCTTTTTATGACCTGCACAAGTACTATAAGTGGAAAACAATTTTGAGCAATCTGTCATATGATCAGTGGCTCCAGAATCGATAATCCATGGAGTTTTTGAATTTGGTTTGGAACTCAAAAGAGCAGAAGAGAAAGAGATACCTTTTTGAGCAAGAGAGGATGAAGAAGTAACTGACATAGAGGTAAAGAGCTTATACAGGTACTCTAGTTGTTCCTTAGAGAAAGGAGATGCCTCAGAGTTAACTTTATTCTCCACATTTTCCCCATTTGCAGCTTGGAAGGCCCTACTCTCTCCATTGGGCTTCTTCTTCCAATTGGGTGGTTTTCCATTAAGTTTCCAACAAGTTTCCTTAGTGTGCCATGGTCGTCTACAATGATCACACCAAGGTCGTTTTTTTCTTTCTCCATCTGCTTCGTATCCCTTTGCAGTCATAGCCGAACTCTCAGTTTCTTGCACCCTTGTACTATCAGAGTTTTGCAGCATAACTTTCCTTCTGGATTCCTCCCTCCTTACTTCAGAAAATACTTCCCTCAATGAAGGCAATGGTTTTCTGCCCAAAATTCGACCACGGACTTCATCAAGTTCTAGATTGAGTCCTGCTAGAAACATATAAACCATATCATTCTCTTCTCTTTTCTTAAATCTGTTTGCATCTTTGGAATTCTCCCAATCATCCTCATAAAATTGGTCAAGCTCCTGTCAAAGGACAACCATGAGATTAAAGACTGTTGTGACATCTTTATCTCCTTGTTTGGACTGCCACAAACGAGTCTTAAGTTCATAAATCTGTGAGGAGTTCTCCAAGTCGGAATAGCAATCGCGTACAGCTTCCCACACCTCTTTTGCAGTGGAAATGAATAGGTAGGGCTTCCCAATGGAAGATTCCATTGAGTGAATCAGCCACCCAATGATTAGGGAGATCTCTGACTTCCATTTTTGGTAGGCTGGATCGGTCTTCTCTGGTTGAGGAGTATCTCCAGTCAAGTAGCCTAACTTTCCCTTGCCATCAAGAGCTAACTTCACAGTCTGGGCCCATTCAACATAGTTTCTGCCATTCAGCTTTTGGATTAGAAGCTGTAAACCAGAGTTTGTGGATAGTGGATCATTTGTGGTAGGGATTGACACGATTTTAGGGTCACCAGAATTTTTTTCTGGTATTGTAGTAGTGGAGGAACAATTTTTTTCAGTTTCTTGTAAGGACATGGTGAGCTGCCACAGGATCAGAGCCGAAGCTCTGATACCATGTGTTTTAGGGTGCAGCTAGGTTAAAACAGGAGAGAAGGAAAATTTCTTCTTATTATTATTGAAACTGAAACAGTACAAATATATATATATATATACAATGCTGTCAGCTATCTAATGAATGCAAAATAAAGTAAAAATAAATTAGGAAATAAATCAAATCAGAGTGATTTGATTATTTCCCAAAATACAAATAAACTTAAATAGAAAATCAACTAATAAACACAATCATATCAGATCTGATTGCTATATGTCAATAGCATCAACTCGAATATTATGTTTCAATACAATGCATTTCTGTTTTGTATTAGATTTTTTTTTTCTTTCTTCTCCCCTTCAAATCATGGAATGGCTTGGGTACCAGCCAATACTGGTTGCAAGTATCTGTGGCCAAGCCAATACAATACATCCTAGGCTTCAAAACTCACAAAAACCGGAATTTGGCGATACATCTTAGGCTTGAAAATTCACTAAAACCAGCAATTGGCTACCTTTCCAGAAACTTCAGAATCATTGTATCAGCTCCCTAATACTATTTGAATATTGAAACAGAAAAATCTCCCAGGGACAACAATGCAGAGTCATGCAAAAGACGACACCATTCACCCATTCCTCTATTCCAGTTTCAAGCTGTAATGGTATTTTTATTGGTTCAAGATTCATAGAGAAAAAGTACTCAATTATACTTCATATTCATCAAAGCTATATCTCAAGTACCCTTATATATTCCCATCTTCAGAGACTAATCCTAGTTACCAATATTGAAGCTAATTATCACTTTGATCAAACCTAAAATAATTATTTTCCTATGAAGCACTGATACAAAAACAGACACAACATTGACAAATCAACACCGTTCATAATTTGAAAAATGGAAGAAATAGAATGTTAGTTACATGCGTAAATGTCGTGTCGTATCAGACACTAGAGACGCCTTTAATCTAAAGTATCCGAGCTACATTATTTTCACCAAATTTTCATAGAAAAACATATTTTTTCTTTTTCAAAAGGAATCATAAAGAAGCAACAAGTCTCCAATGCTATGAAGCACGGTCACCTATGAGATTAGGCGTGTCCCAGTGTTCGATACCCGTTGATACCCATACGACATGTGTCGGACTACTCAAACAAGTGTTCCAAAAAATCTTTTTTTTCTTTGCTTCGGCACACCTTAGACACTCCTTGGACACGTCTCAAGACATTTGTACATGAGTTAAAGATGTTCGAAGTAGAAATGATCAGTAAAGGATTGAAGACATTAAATTTGATTACATTATTTTTAGCTTTTTGGTATAGTAGATGAATGAATAATAGTAAAAAACTATAACATTTTGTTTAAGAACTTTAGTGACATAAATTGCTCAATTTAGATCTTTTATAGATAATGTTCATATTTTATTTAATTATAATAAATAATTATATATGTATGGGTTGTGTCCATGTCAGTGTCAAAGTTTGTGCTTCGTAGCTCCAATGTGCCATGAATAAATCACTCGAAATAAACGCAACAAACCCTAAACCCCAATTTCAAAAGCTATTGTTTTTCACTTAACCTAACTTCCTACAATCCCAATTTTCTCCAAGATTGAAACAAAGCATAACAGAATAAAAATGAGAAACAAAAAAAAAAGGAAAATTAAGTAAGTACCTACCTGTCCAACACTTAGAAGAGTACAAGATTGGAATGAACTACGCCTTGAATTTGCACCTAAAATATGAAACAATCAAACAAGATTTGAATACAACAACAATTTTTGGAAAAGAAGGGTGAAACGGAGAATAAACCCGAAACGTGAGAAGGGGTTGTAGTGTTTTCCAATGCTACTCTCACAGGCATATTGCGGAGTGAACGAAGGAATTGACGAATTGGGGACACTTGATCGTAGTGTTCGTTTGGTTTGGTTAAACAAAAGCCGAAAGAAAATAAAAACAAGAGAACTAGAAAATAAAAATATGAAAAAATTATTTCCAGTATTTTCGAAAATATGTTTTATAGACTAATTTTTTATCTTATCTAGATAAAAAACCTGAACCTTTTTGTTATTAGTTAAAAATAAATTATGGAATTTAAAATTAGTTATATAAGGTAATGAAAGAAATTATTATTTTAATTAGAAGTTAACATTAAAAAATAAATAATTAATATATTTTATTAAAAGGCTAATGTGGGAGTCCACCTTTGCTAAGAAGTTTGCGCAATAATTTGCTTGACAATACATGTTAGATATGGAGACGATCCAACAATTCTGTAATTTGAGCCGGTATCCCGACATGCATGGGTAATATGTCTTCGTCCTCGAGGGAGCAACTTCATTTAAAGCACGGTTGAATCAAACCATTATATATAAATAACGATCTCAAATAGCATAGAACGAAAAACACGAGAAAAAAGGGTCAGTGTGAATTGTGTTCTATTTAATTTTTCTTTAATAATATTAAAACAAAGTGATAAAAATAGAACAGATAAAAGCAAAAACACAAAACAACACAATCAAATAATTTTGATTCACCACTAATACGGTAATTACGTCAAGTCCATTTAAACGGAAGGATTTAATCTACTTATTCACTAACTAAATCACACTCCCACTAAATACCTGCTAGTCAAACTGACTGTGTTTTCAAGTCTTTTCAATTTTTTAGCTTAGTACAATCAATATGTTGAGGAATGCAACCACTACTAGGCTAGGTTACATAAACGAAATGTTTAAGAGTTTCTGAATGACTCTTACAAGAGAGTATTTAAAAAGTTGTATTATTAGAAAACTATTTCTCGGCACTTAGACAAAATAAAGGATAGAGTGCAGAGACAATTGTATTGTGTTTATTGTAGTGTGTTGTTGTTTTTTTGTTTTGTTTTATCTTCAATGAGGGTTGCACGTCCTTTTATGGAGAAACTTTAGGGTTTCTGTTCGTTGTCTTGATTGCAAGAAATCAACATGTATCATGAAGTTTCTTATCAAATCTTTAGAGATTGATTCACCCTTAAACCTTGTCCAAAAATAATCATTGTAATTGATTTTGCGTATCTTGATATAGAGAAAGAGAGAGAGAGTAGAGGATATCATGATCAGAGTATGTCACATAGACCTTTAGACAAATAATGATTCAGAGTATTGAGTATAGGATGCACAAAAATGTGTCTTTTTCAGAGCGTTGATTTTTCATTAGAGTATAAACTTTTCAGAACATTGACTTTTAATCAGAGTAAGACGATCAAATACTTGACACGATTTATCAGAGGCAGATGATCAGATGTTTGTCATACTTATCAGAGGTAGAATAATCAGATGCTTGTTGTAGTCATCAAAGTCAAACTAACTAGAGCATTGCTTGCATTACCAGAATCACCAAAGACACGTTTCAAAGAGCGTTCACCAAACTTAGAATATGGAAATCAAAGCAGAGTCTTGGTATTCCTTTAACTTAGTCCAATCATCAGAGGATGCAGCGTAAAGTCATTTCAAAATAAACCTAATATGGGAACTGCACACTTAAACATAACATTAGTGCTTTAAATTGTTCCCACAATAATTTTGTTATATCAAAACAAGTAAGGTCAGAGTTCTTCAAATCAACTTGGTTCTAACAATCTCCACTTTTTGAACAATTTTTTTAATTTAAGGGAGTACACATGATTAATGTAGAATATCACATCAAGACTCCCCTTTAAAATATGCATGTTTAATTGTAAGAAGAGAGATATTATGACAAGATAGTTGATGAGCGTCAATAAAAGAAAAATAATTGAAATGGAAATATTAAATTTCATTAAAAAAGTTCTCAAAACATATTATCCCTCTTTTGTCATCAAACAAAAAGAGTAAAAACAAAGGTACAAATAGACAAAGAACAAAAAAAAAATGACAAAAAATACAGGGAACTAAAGATTTGGGTTGGTTAGCCTAGCTAAAATTAAACTTAAGGTAGTCTAAATGTTCTCCTGATTCTTGGCTATTTGGTCCATGAACGCCTCAGTCTTAGCTTCCAAGCGATCAAACATAATAGGAAAAATTAAACATGGGACCAGAGGGAGTGACAGAGTGATTTTCAGAGGTAGATTCTACATATCCTGAAGCAGCAACAAAATGAGCATCCAAGGAGGGTATCTCAATCTGTGGAATGAGCACAGGGAACTACAATGGTGTTAATGGAGCAACCACTAGAAGTTCCAAATGAACATCACTATAGGGAGATAAGTCGTCCATTGATGAGCCTTCTGACATGGTTGTCAGTAGCTTTCTAGATAGATTGCTTTGGGCTTTCTGAAGCTGCAAGATCCACATTTAGAGGATCTCAGTTGTTTGTTTGAAAGCTGCAGAATTCCAGGAGGCCAACTACATTCCACGATCCATTTTGTCCCTTATCCAGTTGGTGACAAATGAGAGGACCTTGTTCCATTGGGTTGAAACATTATTAGGGTCTAAACTTTGAGCATTCCTATATCGCGCTGACATGATTTTGGCAATAAGAGAAGTAATGAAGGAGTCGAGGTTTGGAAAGCTTAAGGGAATGGAATGTATGAGAGTGTATTAGGTATAGGGTTAGAAGGAAGTGCAACTAAGTTGGGATTTTGGGTATTACCAAAAATAATAGAAGGAGTAGTTTGCCTAGAGTTTGGTGTTACCTTCTGTTTTTTCCTCATAATGAGGTTTGTTGCATCCTCGTTGGCGCTTGTTTCTTCTTCCTCATTCTCTTCTATACTCAACATCTTGGCAACCTTTTTCCTCTTCTACTCAAAAACTTGAGCAGTTTTAGGCAAAGGGAGGCAGACTGGAGCCATCTATTGGTTAGACAAACACATCCTTAGATATTCCATAACTATTTCTTTATTATCTTCTTCAAAGATAGGAGCATAAGAGTCTTCAACCACAAAGGGAATGGCCTAAGATCCATTAGTTTGACCAGATATCTTTCAGACATCACCATTAGGTTGAATGCAATTATTGGGAAAGATTAGCCGCATCTTGATGAAGTTTGAAATGTTGAACACTGGTGCATATGATGAAACTAGGTGTTCTTCTTGAATAGCTCCTCCTACTTCCTCTAGATCTTGAATGAAGGGAGTTCTCATTAGTACATCAGTGATGAGTCTAGGGTAGGGGATTTGACCTAGAGTTAATAACACATGACCTTATGTGTTCCAAAATCAGGTTCGAAATATTGGTCTTGATCTTCTAGAAGATATTCCACATTAAACCCTTGTGGTATTTGCTAACATGGTCCATAGACCCACCTTTGGGTACCACACACCCAATCAGAATCTTAAAGAGTACCTTGTACTTAGGTTTTAAATGCACAAACTTAGAATTCACCTTGGGATCTTCAAAAAACTCCTTATTGATCTTGAATGAGCCAACCCTTGACTCATAACCATTTTCAATCAACATCCATTCATTTGGACATCTTGTAATAGCTGCTAGGGATTGTTGAGTAATCTTGAAGGGAAACTCTAACACAATACTATATATTCTTCTCCATCTTTGTTTGTGTTAGCAAATCTCTAAAATTCTTTGACTAGAACGTCCAAGTACTGGAACCGACCCACACCAGCAAAGTCCTTAATATAATCAAATTCATTTTCAGCTAGGTTTGCGAAGTTGACTTAGAGTTCATGAAAAATTTCTAACTAATCAAGATTGCATTTCATGGTAGGAACACAAGAGACGTTTCTAAGTGTAGGGTTTGAGGATGAACTTGAAGCATTAAAGCATGAGAGATTTTCCAAGAAGTTTCAAGTTTTGAAAGAGAGAAAGTGTGGTAATACGTGAGGGATGTGAGTGATCGTGAACGGTGAGTGGGTTTATGAAAAACTTTGAGTTTCTAAATACATAACTAATGCACACGCGTAAACACACATGAACAACACCTATGAAAGTATGAAAACTTACAAGAAAAATTGTTCATATTAAAAAAAAATGAATTTAGATTGACCAGAGGCACAAATAAATTCAATTTCATCAAAAAGAGCACATATACATTTAACCATGTACTCTGTTTTACTATAGGAAAATATACAGAGACTTCAACATCATTCTTTTATAAACAAAATGTATAGATTTTCCTTTATAAAATTGAATTTGTCATCAACAAAGAGTTTTGTGAAAATATCAGCCTACTGATGATTAGTGTCAACAAATTTAATGTCTAAAATACCCTTCTGAACATAATCTCTTATAAAATGATGTTTAATCTCTATATGTTTTGCCCTTGAATGTAAACTAGGATTTTTGTTAAACATGTAGCTGAAGTATTATCATAGAAGATAGAATGTTACTCTCATTTATTTTGAAATTTTCTAGTTGATACTTCATCCACAACAACTGAGTGCTACAACCTACTGCATAGATATATTATGCTTCTGTTGTTGCTAGAGCAATAATCCCTTTTCTTTTGCTCGACCAGGAGATTAGATTTTCACCAAGGAATGTACATTTTCTACTGGTGCTTTTTCTTTCTAGCTTGTCTCCAATATAGTCAGCATCACAAAACCTATTAACTTGTACCCAGAGGACGGCTTATAATGCATACCAAGATTAGTAGTACCTTTCATATATCTAAAGATCCTCTTAACAACTATTAAGTGAGATTCTTTAGGGCCAGACTGAAATCTGACACACACACACTAAATAGAATATCAGGTCTAGAGGCAGTTAAGTAGAGGAGAGAACCAATCATTCCTCTATATACCTTATAATCTAACTTTTTACCTGACTCATCCTTATCAAGAGAACAAGTTGGATGCATAGGTGTAGACATGGGCTTACATTCATCCGTTTTAAATTTCTTGAGCAGTTCTCTTGTATTTGGTCTAATGTATGAGTACACCATCTAGGTTTTGATGAATTTAGATTCCAATAAATAATTTTAATTCTCCCATCATGCTTATCTCAAACTCATTCTGCATTAACTTAGAAAACTCTTGGTAGAGCTCACGATTAGTAGAACCAAAAATGATATCATCAACATAGATTTGAACAATTAGAAGGTCATTTTTGGATGATTTTCAAAATAAAGTAGTGTCAACCTGTTCACTTTCAAAATCATTCTTTAATAAGAAATTGTTTAGTGTATCATACCAAGCTCTTGGAGCCTGTTTCAGACCATACACAAATATCTTTAATTTGAAAACATAGTATGGAAATTCATTATCTTCAAAGCTAGGAGGTTGCTTGACGTACACTTCTTCATTTAAGTAACCATTTGAGAAAACACTTTTCACATCCATTTGATATAAAATGATTTTGTTAAAAATTGCAAATGAAAGTAAAATCCTGATTGCTTCTAACCTTGCCACATGCGCAAAAGTTTCAGTGTAATCAATACCTTCATGATAATTGTATCCTTGAGCTACAAGTCTAGCTTTGTTTCTAACCACTTCACATTTCTCATTCAGTTTGTTTATGAAAACCCACTTGGTTTCAAATGACTTCTTTTTCTTTAGGCTTGGGGACAAGATCCCATACGTCATTTCTTTTAAATTGAGTTAACTCTTCTTGCATAACCATTATCCAAACATCATTTGATAGATTAGAGGATCATTTGCACTTTCTATGATCAGAGAGTCTGGATGAGAAGAATTGTATTTCCATCCAGGTTTGAATTTATGATGATCTTGATTTTTGGGAGGTTCATTATTGCTTGTTCTTGAGTTATTAGACATATCTTATGATTCATTGGAAGCTGGTTTTGTTGGTACGTTCGATATTTGTAGATCTGTAAAGTCTACATCTAGCTTTTACTTTTTATGGTCAAGCTTTTTGTCATCAAACATGACATGAATTGATTCCTCAACAATCACTGTTTCTTTGTTGTATACTCTATAGGCTTTAGATCTTTTAGAGTATCCAAAAAAAGATGCACTTTTGAGATCGTGAATCAAATTTGCCAAGATTCTCTTAGGTATTCAAAATATAGCATATGCAACCAAATTGATGAAAGTATGAAATGTTGGGCTTTATTCCTTTCCACAATTTATAAGGAGTGTTATTAAGAATAGGTCTGATATAGATTCTATTCTGAATATAATATGCAATGTTCACTACTTCTGCCCAAAAGTGCTTGGCAACATTCATTTCGTGAATCATGGTGCGTGCCATTTCTTGAAGAGATCTATTGTTTTTTACAACACTGTTTTGTTGAGGTGTTTTAGGAGATAAAACATTATGTAAAATTCCATTCTCTTCATAATAGTTTTCAAAAATCTTATTTTCAATTTCACCTCCAAGATCACGACGAATTGTTGCAATACAAAAACCTTTTTCATTTTGCACTTGTTTGTAGAAGGTAGTGAAAACTTTATGTGACTCATCTTTGAGTTTAAGGAACTTTACCTATGTCCATCTAGAATAATCATAAAAAATATTGAGTCCATATTTTTACCACTAACAAAGGCAGTCTTTACAGGGCCAAATAAATCAAGATGTAAAAGTTCAAGTGGTCTAAAAGGGGAAACAACATTTTAATAGGTAAAAGATGATTTCGTTTGTTTCCCTTTCTGATATGTCTCACAAAGAACATTTGATTCATATTTAAGATTTGACAATCCTCTGATTAAATCAAGTCTTTTCAATTTTGAGATTAACCTCAAATTGGCATGTCATAATCTTTTTTGCCAAATCAGTTGTTCTTTATTTATAGACGTAAGACACTTTACTTCTTGCTTTTCCAAATCAAATAAATTTATTTTGTAAATATTATTTTTCCATTGTTCATAAAATAATATGGATCCATCTGCTTGACTTAATACTTAACATGACTTTTGATTAAAGACAACATTATAACCATTATCACTTAATTGACTTATGCTCAGTAGGTTATGCATTATTCATTTTACAAGTAAAACATTTTTAATAGAGGGAATGGAACCATTACCTACTATTTCATGCCCAATGATCTTACCCTTCTGAACACCTCCAAAACCTACGAATGCTTTGTTCTTGAGGGTCAGGTTTTGGAACATAGACTTTTCTCTTGTCATGTGTCGTGAGCATCTACTGTCCAGGTACCATGATTGGTGTTTTAACATTGTTGCTAAGGATATCTGCCAGATAGATTATTTTATTCTTAGGTACCCACATTTGGTTGGGTCCTGGTTTGTTAGTTCTGAAAGGTGTCTTGCATTTCCATGTTTTTTGCATAGGACAAGTTTTTTTTTTATTGTGACCTTTCTTTAAGTAGTACACGAAAGCAGTATCAAGTAAGTTAACCTTAGGAGTTTTTCTGGTTCTTCAAAACCAATACCATGTGTAAGTACAGATGTGCACCTAAGAGGGAGGGTGAATTTAGGTGTTTAAGAGTATTTATTGTTTTCAGCGAATTAGCAATCGATTTTTGTGTTTAAGGATAGTAAAAGATAAAGTAAGTGGCAGTAATGTAAAGAACACAACAATATTATCCTGGTTCCCCTTATACCCAAGGGTACATCCAGTCCTCTTGCACACCACAAGAGATTTCTCCACTATTGTTAGAAAATGTACAAGTCTCACCCTAGGATTTCTGCTACATACTTCTAACAAAACCTCTAAGATAGCACCCCACTATCTTAGATAAGACTACTTAAAGAAAGTACTACTTTCTTTTTACAAACACTGTAATTTGGTAAGAATATAAGAGTATGAAAGAGAGGTATAATGATAACAATCCAATATTGCTTCAAGTACTTTGAGAACCTTTGTCAAGGATATGAAAATGAGATGCAAGTACTTGAATTATGAAAAATGACTTTGAGAAAAATAGAAAAGTTGTTCAAAGTCGTTCAAGGTTTGGTCGTGGGATTGTCCATCAATGAATCTGAAGTTATGGTGTATTTATAGTCCATAAACATCTCTTCAGATTCGTGGCCATTGATCCAAGAGGTTTGAGGAACAATTGCAATGATCTAGAACCATTTCAGATCTGAAAAATTGCATTGCTTCCAGTTGTATTCGAATACAGGATGTATGTATTCGAATACACCACTTTGTAACGTTCAAAATTATTCAAATTTAACACTGTGTAGTCGAATACACATGTATGTAGTCGAATACAGATTGATCAATTTTGCCACTGACTTGTTGGTTGTATTCGAATACACTTATGTTGTATTCGAATACACCTTTGTATTTTGTCAAAAATATTAATTTTAACACTTTGTAAATGTAATTTTGACTTTTGAAAATACTTTTTATGCATATGTAAAGATGCATGGTTCTCATGTACTTGATCTTGTGATTGTATCATTCACCTTTACATTTAAACATCTAGTATGTTTAAATTAAAGTTTATCAATAAGATATTTTGGACTTCTTCTTTTTGAGCTTGTTGTCTTTGATCATCATCATCGTTGGTCTTTTGTCTTCATCAAAAACATGGTCTTTTGTCTTCATCAAAAATATGTATTTTACACCATGTTTATTGTTTCTACTAACACCATAGATCATAAATACTTGTTTGCTTCTATCTATGTCGTTTGCAAGAAATTCTTGAATGACTTTTTCATACTTAAAAGAGTTAAAGACTATATCCTTTGAAATTTTTGAAACATTTTTCTTAGAGTTAGATGTTCAAAATATTTTTCAAGAGAACTGTCTTTATTTGTTAAGATCTCATGAGCTTTTGTGAGAGATTTCAGTTTTGAAGAAACTTTGTGATTCTTGTTGAGAAACTCATTTAACATATCTTTAAGTTCATTACAAGATCGGTCAGATAATACCTCAACTTCTTCATCAATAGATTCATCGTCAGAATTAGAGTGTATATCTGCCATCAGAGCCATGTTTGCATGCTTTCTTCTTTTCCTTGAACTATTTTCTTTGGGAATTTCCCTTCTCAAGTTCAAGACACTCTTATTTGAAATGTTCTAGCTCTTTGCATTCATAGCAGATGATTTTTTTCTTTCTCTGATTTTTACCTTTTTCTCTGTTATTTTGTGATCTTCTGAAATCTCTTTTGGTAAAAGATTTATTCCCGTTGTTCCACATGCGTTGGATTTTCCTTGAGATAAAAGACAACTCTTCATCATCTGAGGCTTCACTATGATCATTTTATTCGCTTTCCTTTGAGTCTTTAGTAGCTTGCAAGGCCTTGGAGTTAACCTTCTTTCCTTGGGATTTGAGAGCCAAGGATTTTGACTTGTTCCTGGGCTCATCTTATGCCAGTTCAATCTCATGGGATCTGAGTGAACTCATCAACTTTTCTAGAGGCAATTTGTTTAGATCTTTAGCCTTCTGAATTACTTTTACCTTTGGTCTCCACTTTTTAGGAGTAATTTCAAGGATCTTCTTGACATGGTGAGAGGTAGTGTAACTCTTTTGAAGAACCTTCAATCCAGAGACAAGAGTTTGGAATCTATAAAACATTTTCTCAATGTCTTTATCTTCTTCTGTCTAGAAGAGTTCATACTTCCTAACAAGTAGATTTGCCTTAGCTTCTTCTACTTGTTTATTTGCTTCATAGTTGAGAACCAAAGTATCAAATATACTTTTTGTTATTTCTTTGTTGATACATTTTTTGAAATTTTTGAAGGTGATAACATTCATTATGAAGGTTCGGATTTTATGATGCATCTTGTGTTGTTTCTTTTGATCAGCATTAAGATCCGTTCTAGATATTTCAACACCAACAACATATTTTGGAGCTTCATATTCATCTTCAAATATGTCCCGAAGTTCAAAATCATGTGAGACGTAGAAACTTCTGAGTTTGTCTTTCTAGTACTTGAATCTTTTTCCATCAAACATAGGAGGCTTGTTAATGTTTCCATCTACAACTTCATCACCAGAGTTAGTCATAATAACATAAATATTTACTATGAAGGTGCAAACACGAGAATGGGGGTTGAATTGTGTTTGACTAAGTTGGATTCTTTTTTCTAATTTATTTAAAACTGGTTCGGGTTTGGTGACTTACTTAGAATAAAATTAGTTGCAATCGGGTTAAGTGATCAGAGGCATAAGTAAAACAAGCATTGCAGAATTAAAGTGACACAAGAATTTATCATGGTTCACCATCAACTTGTAGCTACATCTAGTCCCTTCACTTAGAAGGATTTAATCAACCAAATCAAAACTAGAATTACACAACACCTGACCCTACAAGCCAGTCTTCTAAAAACAACCTGACACCTACAGACTTTTTGTGGAACACAAACACCTTGATTTTATAAGCCAAGTCTTCTCAACATAACCTGAAAACCTACAGATTGGTTGAGGAACATGAAAGCCACTATCGGGATGGGTTACAAGAGTTTGGAACAAATTGGTTTGCTTTTAACAAGCTGATTATAACAATGACTCTCACACTAGAAATAGTTAGAAAATATTTCTTTTGAGCAAGTGTTTATCTAGACCTTAACCTTATGAAGTCTAGTGACTTAGGAAATTTTGTGCTTGTGAGTTCTCTTATATTCTTCTATAGCATTGAGTATCTATTTATAGAATAGGTTAGGGTTTCTTCTTTGTCCTTGCAAAATCTGAATCATATCTTTGCAAATAATGAATGTATTTTCTTGTGAGTGTTTCTTCTTGTAAATAATTATTGATCATATCTTCTTGTAAATAATTCATATCTTCTTGTAGATAAATCTTGATCAAATCTTCTTATAAATAATTCCTATTTTCTTGTGATAAATCTTGATCAAATTTTCTTGTAAATAATTCATATCTTCTTGTGATAAATCTTGTTCAAATCTTCTAGTAAATAATTCATATCTTAATCTTCTTGTAAATAATTCATATCTTATTGTAGATATATCTTGATCAAATCTTCTTGTAAATAATTCATATTTTCTTGTGATAAAACTTGATCAAATCTTCTTATAAATAATTCATATCTTCTTGTACATAAATCTTGATCATATCTTCTTGTAAATAATTCATATCTTCTTGTGATAAATTTTGATCAAATCTTCTTGTAAATAATTCATATCTTCTTGTTGATAAGATCTTGATCATATCTAGTTTAGTTCTTGACCATATCTTATTTTCAACTTGGTCAAAGATTTTCTTCAATTTTAAATCTCAATCAAATCTTATTTTAGAGTGTCTTCAAAAACAAGAATCTTCTTTCATACTCTTGCTTGATTTGAGCTGGAATGGATTCAGGTTGTTCTTGGATCTTCACACGTTTTTTATTCGACTAAGTCTTCTTTTCATACTTAATTCTTTCAATTTCACCTATTGACTTTCCATCAGAGACATTGACTTTCTTGTTGGTGTGAGATGCTGCGCTTCTTGAATAATGATAGTCAGAGGCAGAACTGTATGACTTAAAATTAGTGGCATTAGGAAAATCTCCTTGTTGAAACTTCAGAGTCAGTGCAACATAGGTTGAATATCAAAGACAACATTTGGAGTGTGTTGCACCTTTTTGATAAGAGGATTGTGAGCTTTGAATTTATGATTTGAAAAATCTCTTTAGAGTTAATTATACATATGAACTCTTTAGAGGAATACTGAGTTTGTGCACACAGAGATATGAAAGGGGTTTAGAGATATGCTTCAAATTTTGTCTTCATAAGCAGTCTTCAGACTCAGTTTCAGAGCTATTCTTCAGAGTTAGTCTTTAGACCCAGACATTAGACCAAGACATCAGAGGCAATCTTCATAACCTTCAAAGGCACGTTACTTTCAGAGGCATATATTTAGAGGTAGATGCATATACTTTGTGTTCATATGATCTCATCCACTGGTCACTTCCTTTTGCATACTTAATGAAGCCATTAATCCAAATTAATTGTTCTCATAAAATACTTTTGCTAACATCAAAACTATCATTGGAAAACCAACTTGGTTACAACAATCTCTCCCTTTTTGATGATGACAAAACTATATTTTTGATAATAAATTTTTTTATTACTTGACTCCCCCTGACTTAAGGCACCCCCTAAGTCCAAGTAATTTTTTCATTGTCTCCCCACATTATTGTTCTCAAATATTTCTCTCCCCTTTTTGTCATCAAACAAAAATACTTGAAAGTGAAACTTTATTTTATTTTATTTTATGTATTTGCCCTTTTTTTTATTAAAATGAACAGAACATAAAATATAGTCTAATATGAACAGAACATAAAACATAGCCTAATATGAACAGAACATAAAATTGATCCTATAATGAATCTAAAATACTCTAAGCTTGGCACAACATCATTCAGGTATAAAGGTAAGGTTTAGATTTTTCCTGATGAAGTCAAATCAACCTTCAGATAGTGGTTTGGTGAATATACCAGTCAATTGGTGTTCAGTGTCTACAAGTTGGATATTTAGTACTCCTTTTTGAATAAAGTCCCTAATGAAGTGATGTTTGATTTCTATGTGTTTGACTCTAGAATGTAGGATTGGGTTCTTGGTTAGGAAAATGACAGAAGTGTTGTCACATAATATGAGAATGTTACGCTCAAGAATCTTGTAATCTTCTTGTTGATGTTTCATCTATAACAATTGATAACTGCAACTAGCTGCTAAAATGTACTTAGCCTCTGTTGTTGACATCGCAATTGTGTTTTGCCTCTTACTTGACCATGAGATTAAGTTTTCACTAAGAAATGTGCAGTTTCCACTTGTTCTTTTTCTCTCAAGTTTGTGTAACACCTCGACCATTACCGTTACTGGCGATGCTACCTCACGACCTTCTCGTCCCCCTTCACCACCCAGTGGAAATAACGAGTTTTTGCCTTCTGTGGGATTCAAGCCCGGTACCTGGGGGATAAGTACCGCCTCCACATAGTCCCACTACCAATTGAGCTACGTTATTTCCACTGGGTGGTGAGGGGGGACGAGAAGATCGTGAGGTAGCATCGCCGGTAACGGTAACGGTAACGGTAATAGCATAAATGAGATTCCCTTGGATAAGCTTGAAATCTTGTGCGCACACACACACACACTAAACATGATATCAGGTCTGGAGGTAGTAAGGTAAAGCAGTGATCCAATCATTCCTCTATATGTTTTCTTGTCAACCTTCTGGCGTGATTCATCCTTCTTAAGTGAACAGGTAGGGTGCATTGGTGTAGCCATATGTTTACAATCATTCATTTTAAACTTCTTGAGAAGCCCTTTTGTATATTTGGTTTGATGAATGTATATGCCTTTTTGACTTCGCTGAATTTGTATCCCTAAGAAAAACTTAAGTTCTCCCATCATACTCATTTGAAATTTAAGTTGCATAAACTTAGCAAATTCTTGACAAATAGTGCCATTAGTAGATCAAAAATAATGTCATCAACATAAACTTGAATGATAAGAATGTCATCTCCTATTTATTTTCTAAACAGGGTGTTGTCTACTTGTCCTCTTTCAATTGTTTTTAAGAAATAAGTTACTTAGTCTATCATACCATGCCTTTGGTGTTAAAACAAAATCCCAAATTAATGTTTTGATGATAATTAAACAAAAGGTTAATTAAGAATTCTAATTATGATTCTAAGTGATTTGGTATTTAACATGTGTATTTGAGTGTGTTAAAACAAATTAGGTACCAAGTATTACAAAGCATATCTCATTAAAATCAAGAAAGCAAAATCAGTAAAACGAAGAACGTTCTTGACATATTTCTGGAAAACGAAGAACGTTCTCCACATTTTCCATAAACAAGAATGATCAGTTTTCTTTGTGAAAGATTGGATCCAAGAAGTTTTATTCATCCCATATCTTCATCAAGAATAAACAAGGATCAATCTGAGTCAGAATTATTCCAGAATTCGAAGGCTCAAAGATGTGCTTCATGAAAAGTATAAAGCAAGATCATTCTTCAAGTGAGGCAAATGCAAGTACAAGTTAACAGGCTGTAAAGTACACTGCTGTTGTACTTTCAATCAAGACCTGCACACTTGACTTAAAGCTAGCAATCATCTTAGACAACTGACAGGATCATAAGTACAAGTCAGCTCATCTCCAACCAACTCGAAGAACGTTCTTGGATCTCAAGAACGTTCCTGATTTCAGCATGAACTCTCTTGCTTTTTGGTTGATCTTATCCATTCACTCTCTCATGACAACTGGCCTTAGTTCAACGGATAAATGAACTGTCCTAAGCTCTCTTGAAGCATATAAATACAGCTTCAAGATGAAGAACAAAATAGAACTCAAAGTGCCAAGCAAAGCATCAATCATTCAATCATACTCGAGCTTCTTAAAATCATTCTCAAGTTGTAGTTCCATTCTTTGTGTTATTTTAGAATCAGTGATAACTGAGTTCTAAAATATAGAATCTATTTCTCAAACAAGAGTTGAGAAATACCCAGATTCTAACATTCTCAAAATCATTACTTTGTAATTCAAGGCTATATTGTTAACATAGCTTTAGTAGTGTGTAAAAAATCCTTTTATGATTTAAAAGGTAGCTTGTAAAATCCTTTCTGAAATTGTGTAAGGTAAATATGTGGAAATCCTTTCTAAGTAGAACGGTAGAAACTATGTAAAAGATTAAGACTGATCTGTGAAAAATTGTGTTAGAGCCAGTCTCTAAGGATTAAACACCCAAAAAGTGTTAGAGCAAAATATTCAGGAAGATAATGTCAAAAGCTAAATACATTGCTGAAGGAGGGTCATCAAACAGACCACCATACTTTGATGGCTCAGATTATTATTTCTGGAAAAACAAAATGCAATTGTTCCGAAAGTCACAAGATACTGGTATGTGGGGAATCATCACAGACGGAGACTTCATACCAAGAGTAGATTAAAACGATTCAACATTTGCTGAAAAGAAAGAAGAAGATTGGACAACAGATGAAAAATCTAAGGTACTTCTAAACTCAAAAGCTCAATTATTTTTATCATGTGCTTTGAGAAGGGAAGAAAGTGAAAGAGTAGATGAATGTGATACGGACAAAAAAGTGTGGGACACATTGCAAACTCATCATGAGGGAACAAGCCATGTTAAGGAAACAAGAATTGACATTGGCATTCGAAAGTTCGAATTGTTTGAAATGAATGAAGGAGAAACAATCGATGAAATGTACTCAAGATTCACAACTATAGTAAACGAAATGTGCTCTCTTGGCAAAGCTTATTCAGTACAAGACAGGGTAAGAAAGATCATGAGATGTCTTCCAATCATGTGGAGACCAATGGTGACAGCTATAAGCCAAGCCAAGAATCTTGAGGTACTGGGCTTGGAAGAACTTATAGGAACTCTAAGGGTACATGAAGTGCTGTTACTGGAAGATAAACCTATGAAGAAAGGCAAAATAATAGCCTTAAAAGTATCTCAAAGCTCACCAAGTATTCAACAAACAAATGAGAAAAGTGACTCAGAAGATGGCCAAGAAGATTTTGATGAAGAGATTGCTCTCCTCACAAGAAAGATACAAAGAATGATGAGGAGAAGAGATCAGATCAAAAAGGGATCTCCAGATAAAAAGGACTTCAAGACTGAAGTAGATAAAAGCAAAATCACTTGCTTTGGATGCAACAAACAAGGACATTATAAAACTGAATGTCCATTGAACAAAAAAGTGCCAAAGAAATTCCCCTTTAAGAAGAAGTCAATGATGGCAACCTAGGATGATTTTGATGAATCAGAAACAGATGAACTTGAAGAAGCCAACCTGTATTTGATGGCAAACACTGAAGATACAGAAGTAACAAATTCAGAACCATGTCTTGTATGTAAACAAATGGAAACAAAATTTGATAATTTGCTAAATGATTCAAATTTTCTCATTCAAAAGTGTAGTTCCTTTAAAGATAAATTTCACAAGGAAAAAGAAGAGAAAGAGAAAGTTCAGGCTATGAATGATAATATTAAAGAGATCATTCAAAATCTGAAAGAGTCTCAACTCAAAAATTTTGAATATGAAAGTTCAGAAAGTCAAGAACGATCTTCACCTCAAATGGAGAACGTTCTTCTTAAAGCTGAAGTTGAAATTCTTAAAAATGATTTACAAACTTCATTAAAGCTACTGAAACTTTTAAGAGAATCATGGGATCCCAAGTGGGAATATTTGATAACGCTGGGCTTGGTTTTGATAAAACTCAAAAAACCAAAATGTATGAGAACTTTTTTGTACTTGAAAGGAAAGAGGGAAAATGCAAAATCAAATGTTCATATTGCAACAAAATTGGACATCTAGAGTTTGCATGCTATTTTAAAAAAAGAGATGAAAAAATCAAGAACAAAAAGATCTTCAGAAAAGAAGAACATTTTAGGACAAAAGCAAAATTTTCTCAAAATCTAAAACAAGGAAAACGTTCTCCAGCTAATGTAAAAAACGAATAACATTCTGGAGCTTTATCAAAACCAACTGTAACTCAGTTTTCTAAACCTTTTTCAAAACAAACCACTAGATATTCCTCCTGGTCCTAGATTGGCCATTCTGAGACGACATTTAACACTAAGAAGGAATCCGATTTTAAAACTAACTCCTCAGGACCGAAGACCAAATGGGTACCTAAAATTGATGTAACACATCATGCAGGATGGATTTCAAGATGTCAAGAAAAGGCCATGGTTCTTGGATAGTGGCTGTTCAAGGCATATGACGGGTGACAAAAATTGCTTCATGTCATTTATCAAAAAGGATGGAGGATCCATAACATTTGGGAACAATGATCAAGCGAAGATCAAAGGTAAGGGAACCATATGTAAAATAAATTCTGCCAAAATCAATGATGGTCAATATGTTGAAGGATTGAAACATAACCTTCTTAGCATTAGTCAACTCTGTGATAATGGCTTTGAAGTTATTTTTAAACCAAACATATGTGAAGTGAGAATGGAAAATTCTAGTGAAATCATATTTTCTTCATCCAGAAAGAAAAATCTTTACATTTTATACATTGAAGAACTACCAGTTGAATCTTGCCTCATGTCCATAAATAAAGACAAATGGATATGGCATAAGAGAACTGGACATGTGAGTATGAAAACAATTTCAAATTTGTGAAAATTAGATCTTGTTAGAGGATCTCCTAAAATAAACTTTGAAAAAGATAAAATATGTGAAGCTTGTGCAAAGGGGAAACAAGTTAAAAGTAGCTTTCATCCAAAAGAGTTCATGTCAACCAAAAAACCTCTTGAACTACTTCACATTGATCTTTTTGGTCCCATCAAAACCACCAGTTTAGGTGAAAAGGAATCCAATATCATCACTATAAAAAGTGATCGTGGAGGTTAATCCATTAATGCGTCCTTCAAAACATTTTTTGATGAACTTGGCATCTCTCATAATCTATCTTGTGCAAGAACTCCTCAACAAAATGGAGTTGTTGAAAGAAAGAATAGAACTTTGCAAGAGATGGCAAGAACGATCTTGGAAGAATCCAATGTTGAAAAGTATTTCTAGGCTGAAGCTATAAATACTTCTTGCTATATTTTGAATCGTGTTTCAATTAGAAAAATGATAAACAAAACACCCTATGAAATCTGGAAAAATAGAAAACCAAACCTTTCATATTTTTACATCTTTGGTTGTTATTGCTACATTTTAAACAACAAAGATAACTTGGGAAAATTTAATGGGAAATTGGACAAAGCTATATAATTTTAGGATATTCAACATAATCTAAGGGATATCGTATTTTTAATTTGAGAACTAAAACTGTTGAAATTAGTATGCACATTTTATTTGATGAGTTTGATGATCTTGAGTTAAAAAAGAAAGATGATGAGGAGAAAGAACAATCTGGGAAAACGCAACAGATCATTCTCTAGGAAAACGAGATTTATAAACAATCTCCGTTTCAAACTCCTCCTAGAAGCTGGAAACTTATAGGTGATCATCCTCCAAATCAAATCATTGGAGATACAGCTGATGGCATTAGAACAAGAATGTCATTTAAAGATGATGCAAACAGCAACATGGCAATGATATCTCAAGTGGAACCAAAATCCATCAAAGAAGCAATAATTGATCAATCTTGGATCGATGCGATGAGAGAAGAACTTCTTCAATTTGAGAAAAATGAAGTGTGGACCCTTGTTCCAGATCCACAAGATCAAACAATTATTGGAACACAATGGGTTTTTAGAAACAAGCTAGATGAAGAAGGAAAGGTTGTAAGAAACAAAGCAAGGTTAGTTGCTCAAGGTTATAATCAACAAGAAGGAATAGACTATGATGAAACCTTTGCTCCAGTTGCAAGGTTAGAAGCCATACGAATCTTTCTTGCATATGCATCATATAAAAACATCAAACTTTTTCAAATGGATGTTAAAAGTTCTTTTTTAAATGGCTTTTTGAATGAACAAGTTTATGTTCGTCAACCTCCAGGCTTTGAAGATCAAAAGAAACCAAATCATGTTTTTAAACTCACCAAAGCCTTATATGTTTTAAAACAAGCTCCTAGAGTTTGGTATGATAGATTGAGTTCATTTTTGATCAAAAATAATTTTTCCCGTGGAAACATTGACACAACACTTTTTAAGAAAATAAGTAGAAATGATTTACTCATTGTTCAAGTGTATGTTGATGATATTATTTTTGGATCAACAAATGAAAAAATGTGTGAGGATTTTTCAAATCTCATGCAAAGTGAATTTGAAATGAGTATGATGGGAGAATTAACATATTTTCTTGGTTTACAAATCAAACAACATACAAATGGAATCTTCATTTGTCAAGAAAAATACATCAAGGATCTTTTAAAGAAATACAAAATGAGTGAAGCCAAGATTATGACTACTCCCATGCATCCATCATCCTCATTAGATAAAGATGAAAATGAACAATCAATCTCTGAAAAAGAATAAAGAGGTATGATTGACTCATTACTTTATCTAACTGCAAGTAGGCCTGACATTGTTTTCGCAGTAGGCTTATGCGCTAGGTTTCAATCTTTACCGAAAGAGTCTCACTTAAAAGTAATCAAAAGAATTTTTCGTTATCTCGTTGGTACTACTGATCTTGGCCTTTGGTATAGCAAAGGTTCTCATTTTGATTTTGTAGCCTACTGTGATGCCAATTATGTTGGTGATAAGACTGAAAGAAAAAGCACAAGTGGTGCATGTCATTTCCTAGGAGAAGCCTTAATAAGTTGGTCATGTAGGAAGCAAAACACGATTCCCCTCTCAACCATTGAAGCTGAATATGTCTCAGCAGCAAATTGTTGCTCTCAAGTCTTATGGATCAAGAATCAACTTGAAGATTTTTCAGTAAGGTATTCTCATATTCCAATATATTGTGATAATACTAGTGCTATTAATTTATCTAAGAATCCTATTCAGCATTCAAGGTCCAAACATAATGAGATAAAACACCATTTTATTAGGGATCATGTGAGTAAAAAGGAAATTGAATTGATATTTGTGGATACAAAGAATCAGTTAGCTGACATTTTTACAAAGCCTCTTGTTGAAGAAAGCTTCAATTCCATCAAAGAACAATTAAAAATCGTCAAGAATCCTAGTCATGATCGTTAAAATTGAAACTAGATAATTCTGGTCATAACGGAGAACGTTCTCCGTTTTTAGCTTGTTTTGCCAAGCAGCTCAAGAACGATCTTCGTTTTTCATCATCACTAACTTTCAAAATCAGCTTTTTCCATCTGAAATGTTTGCTGCTTTTTAAAAGTAACGGCTACCCATGCTTGCCCAGCCACATCATTTCACTTTCCTCCTTCCCAATACTCAACTGCCCAATCTATCTAATCACACGTGTGGCACTCTCTCCACTCCTTAATCAACTGCAAACAAATCAAAACAGTCACTTTCTCAACACTAAACAACAATTTCAAACTTTTTCTGCAAATCCATCTCTTGTCTTCTTCTTCCTCAAGCTCTCATTTTCTTTTTCAAAAATGGCTCGTACCAAAACCACAACACACAAAAATCCCAGATCACCACCACCATCATCATCTCCTCCACCAAGACCAACACCTCCCCATTCATCCTCAGAAAGAACATTCTCGGATTACATGTCTTCATCTCCAGAATCAAGTCCGCAACCCACTACTCTTGCTCCACTCTATACTATGCTCCCTCCATTGTTTCAATGCCCTCTTCCTTCAAACAGTCAAGCCCCACCCCACCTTCAAAAAACCCTCAATCCTAGTTCCAACACCTCATCCTCCAAACGAAGATCAATGTGTGTTCTGGCCGGTATTGGTACTTCTAAAACCAAAAATATAGACACAACAATCTATACAATCTCTGATGATGATTCTAAACTCTCACGACCTCAACATATTCCCCAATCACAAGCTGCTCCTACATCACATCCCTCCAAACCAAAATCCCCAGAAATTTCAAAGTCCCCAGAAATTCAAAAAACCCCAGAAATTACAAAATCCCCAAAACCTCATTCAAAATCCCCAAAATCTTCTTCCAAAGTCCTTCCAACGAAAACCACACCCTCTAAATCTAAACCAACAAATCCTAAATCTAAATCATCTTCCACACTTTCAAAGTTTTTAGCCTCCAAAAAACTCAAAAACCCTAAAAAATCTCAAAAGAAACGTTCATCTCAAGAACGTTCTTCGTATCAACTCCCACCTCAAGAATGTTTTTCGACCAGACTACCAGCTCAAGAACGTTCTCCTCTTCAAACTCCAACCCCAAAAACCACAAAGACTTCCAAAACAGCAAACCCTAAAACCTCCACCAAACCTTCCTCTTCAAAAGTTCTTATTCCACCTTTGATTCCTTCAAAGTTTCAAAAACTCTATACTGAGAAATGGGCTCAACTTCCTATCGAAATTGGTCGAGTTTTTTATTTTGACAACCTTCAAGTGGAAGGAATCTCCATTTAGCATCATACTGATGCACTTGGATGGATTGATTTCCTTAAATTGTCTGATTGCTATTACCTAGAAGTCATTCGAGCTTTTTATTGCAAAGTTGAAGCATTTGCAGACAAATCCCTTATTGTCTCCATACTGAAAGGTATTGAAATTCGTCTTGAGCCTTTGATTTTGGCTGAGATTCTGAAACTACCATCTGAAGGCCTAACAATCTTTGGAAAAGATTGGTACACAACCTTAAACATCACAAAAGAAGAGGTGTTTCAAGAACTGTTTATTGATGGATCTACCAAATTTCTCTTAGCTGACCTGAAACCTCTTCCCAAAATTTTCAATAGCATTAGCCAACACAACATTTTACCCCATTATGGCAGCCATGAATTTTTCTCTGATAATGACGCTCTAGTCATTTATCACCTTCTTCATTGCAAGAAGATAAATCTGCTCTACCTGATAATCCAGCATATGATTGCTGCAATCCACAAGGATTATAAGAGAAACACTGTCCATTATGGAATGGTTTTCTCAAAAAATTTCAGGCATTTTCAGATTCCTTTACTGACTGAAACCTCCAACATCAAGATTTCAAAATTCTCATGAAAAAACATCTCTCATATGAAACAGATTCCCACCATCCCACCCTCATCACAATCTGTTTTCAATCCATCTTCCACCACCAAAAGAAAACGGTCTGCACACATTTCAGTTGTAAACAAAGCAACTGAACCTCAAGAACATTCTTCACCCCAACCACATGCTAAAGAATGTTCTCTGTTTCCTACTGTTTTCCCAAATTTGAATCCTATCCTCAACAAAGTCTCTCCTACAGCTTCTACACTTCCACCTTTCATATATCCATCCTCTGAAGGCAATTTATGCCCTACACTTCCAGTTCAGCACAGCTCCAAAATGTCTCCAGTTTTTGTCTCACCACAAAAAACCACAACTTCATCAATTTTTGGAATAAGTCAATACTTGGCTTTTCCAGATTCAGATATAGCAGGCCCCTCTATGCCCCATCATTCCGCTCCTAACTCTGTTCCTCACATCAATACTACTTTTGCCACTTTATCCACTTTTTGCACCTCTGCTGCTCCTTCCCAAAGCACTCCTCTTGAAGATCATCAGCGTCCCTCTAAAAGGACCAAATTGGAACAGGAATCATCAAGAGCATATAAGGAAATTCCCATAATTTTTGCTGCCCTTCAAACCATCATTGCTAGGCAGGCTCATCAGGATACCGAGCAAGCAATTCAGAGGGACTGGATGGCAAATCAGCTTGCTCCCAAGCTTGGACTCGAACCACCTATGCCTAATCCTCCTCCCACGTTTCCAGATATACCTCAGCATCTTTGTCTCCTTTGCTGAAGGGTCTTCACCTTATTTGTCTTTATGATTTACTGTTTAGCTTAGCTCTCCTATTCCTTTTTGCTATGACAAAGGGGGAGAATTGTCTTAGATTTTAAGTATGATCTGAATCTTTCTTTTTGTATGAATACTTATGTATTTTTTTTTGTTTTGAACCACCTTGTAATGATCAAGATCTTTTTGTTATATTAATGAAAAATCATTATTTGGTTCAAATGTTTAGCACATACTGAGGGGGAGTTTTTACTAAAAACCTCTCTGAATTATTATTAGAATCAAAATTAAAATCTAAATTAACATGTTTTGTCATCATCAAAAAGGGGGAGATTGTTAAGACAAAATCCCAAATTAATGTTTTGATGATAATTAAACAAAAGGTTAATTAAGAATTCCAATTATGATTCTAAGTGTTTTGGTATTTAACATGTGTATTTGAGTGTGTTAAAATAATTTAGGTACTAAGTATTACAAAGCAGATCTTATTAAAATCAAGAAAGCAAAATCAGTAAAACGAAGAACGTTCTCCACATTTGCCATAAACAAGAATGATCAATTTTCTTTGTGAAAGATTGGATCTAGGAAGTTTAATTCATCCCATATCTTCATCAAGAATAAACAAGGACCAATCTGAGTCAGAATTATTCCATAATTCGAAGGCTCAAGGATGTGCTTCATGAAAAGTATAAAGCGAGATCATTCTTCAAGTGAGGCAAATGCAAGTACAAGTTAACAGGCTGTAAAGTACACTGTTGTTGTACTTTCAATCAAGACCTGCACACTTGACTTAAAGCTAGCAATCATCTCAGACAACTGACAAGATCATAAGTACAAGTCAGATCATCTCCAACCAATTCGAAGAATGTTCTTGGATCTCAAGAACGTTCCTGATTTCAGCATGAACACTCTTGCTTTTTGGCTGATCTTATCCATTCACTCTCTCATGACAGCTGGCGTTATTTCAACGGATAAATGAGCTGCCTTAAGCTCTCTTGAAGCCTATAAATACAACTTCAAGATAAAGAACAAAATAGAACTTAAAGTGCCAAGCAAAGCATCAATCATTCAATCATACTCGAGCTTCTCAAAATCATTCTTAAGTTGCAGTTCCATTCTTTGTGTTGTTTTAGAATCAGTGATAACTGAGTTCTAAAATATAGAATCTATTTCTCAAAAAAGAGTTGAGCAATACCCAGATTCTAACATTATCAAAATCATTACTTTGTAACTCAAGGCTATATTGTTAACATAACTTGAGTAATGTGTAAAAATCCTTTTATGATTTAAAAGGTAGCTTGTAAAATCCTTTCTAAAATAGTGTAAGGTAAACCTGTGGAAATCCTTTATAGGTAGAAAGGTAGAAACTGTGTAAAAGGTCAAGACTGATCTGTAAAAAAACTGTGTGAAAACCAAGAGCGATCTTGCTTTGAGCACTTAGTGGAAAATCTCACATTTGTGACGACTGGACGTAACCCGTGTTTGAGTGAACCAGGATATATGCTTGTGTGATCTCTCTATCTCTATCTCTATTTATTATCTGTTTTACAATCAGCTTTTATATTGATAAATTGATATTGTTGTTTTTCCACTAACCAAGAACATTTTTCGTTTATAACCAAGATCAATCTTGAGTTAAACTTTCAGTTTTTAAACAGGAATTTTTAAAAGGGGCAATTATAATTCAAACCCCCCTTCCTTATAATTGACATTGTTATGTCACTTGGTGCTTGTTTTAGATCATACAATGATTTCGTAAGTTTAAATACATGGTCTAGAAATTCAGAACTTTCAAAACCTCGGGGTTGCTTCACATAGACTTCTTCACTTATATACCCATTTAGAAATGCACTTTTAATATCCATTTGAAATAATGTAATGTTATTTTAAGTAGCAAAATAAAGTAGGATACGAATAGCTTCTAACTTGGCCACTTGAGCAAATGTCTCAGTGTAATCAATGCCTCCTTGATGACTATCGCCTTGTTCAACAAGTCTTGCCTTGTTTCTAATCACTTCTCATTTTTAATTTAGGTTGTTTATGAAAACCCAATTGGTTCCAACAATGTTTTTCTTTGGTCTAGATACTAGATCACAAACATCATTCCTTTGAAATTCATTTAACTCTTTTTGCATTGCAAGGATCCATCTGTCATCTGCCAGTGCTTCATCAATAGATGTAGGTACAATTGATGATAGTAGACCAAACAAAGTTGTGTCTTTCATTGATGATCTGGTCTTCAAATGATCATTTTCATTTCTAATGATTAGAGTTTTAGGATGGGATGACTTGTACTTCTATCCAAATTTCCCTTTTGACTTATTTTGACTACTTCTGATTTGATCAGATTCATCCTCTGGTGATTTGTCATATTCTTCTGATTGACTTGTATCCTTTGAGTTTTCAGGTTCCTTCTGGTTTGTCAGCATCTGCTTCCTCCAGTTCCAGTAAACCTGCACTATCAGCAACTTTGTTTGACTTTTTTAGGTCAAGCTGTTTGTCATCAAATTTAACATGTATTGACTCTTGCACAATCTGAGTTTCCCTATTAAACATTCTATAAGCTTTAGATCTTTCAGAGTATCCAATGAAGGTGCACTTTTGTGATCTGGAATCAAACTTGCCAAGGTTGTCTTTGGTGTTTAACATATAACAAGTACAACCAAATTGATTAAGGTAGGAGATGTTAGGTATTTTACCCTTCCATAATTCATATGGTGTTTTATTCAATATTGACTTTATTAAGATGCTATTTTGAATATAGCATGTAGTGTTAATTGCATTTGCCCAAAAATGTTTTGCAATGTCCATCTATTGAGCATTGTTCTGGCCATTTCTTGAAGGGATCTATTATTTCTTTTTACAACTCCATTTTGTTGTGGTGTTCTAGGAGAGGAGAAATTGTGAGAGATTCCATTCATATCATAAAAAATTTCAAATAACTTGTTTTCAAATTCTCCTCCATGATCACTTCTAATTGTTACAATCTTAAGACCCTTTTCATTCATTACTTGTTTGCAAAATGCAATAAACACTTTGTGGCATTCATCTTTATTTCTTAAGAATTTTACCCAAGTCCACCTAGTGTAATCATCTACTATCACAAAGCCATACTTCTTTCCATTTAGTTAGCTAGTAAAGTCTTGGAATGCTTCTTCATAATTATCAGAATTACATGCGATATTTTCTAAAGGTTTTGAAATAAAAGTATCTTTCAAGGTTTTATTTTCATATGTAACCTCAACACTTTCAATTTTTAAGGCATTGATTTCATTAGTTAAGTTTGCATTTACTTTCCTAAGTGCTTTCAGTTTTAGACAAAACTTGTAGTTTTTATTTAAGAAATCATTTATGACATTAATTAAATTAGATCAGGTTAAGTCAGAAAATACCTCAATTTCTTCATCAACTGATTCACTTCCAAAGTCAAAATCAGTGTTTGTGTTGGATCTAGAGATAGAGTTGGTATGAGCCATCAGAGCAGAATCTGCTTGTTCTTCATCATCAGAGGATTCATCAAAATCATCCCATGTAGCCATCTGAATCTTCTTCTCGGGACTGGAATCTTTCCTCTGATGTTTCCTTTTTTCCAGATTTGGACATTCAGACTTGACATCCGAATCTTTTTCTTTTTAGATTTTTCATCTTTTCCTCTCTGAACTGCCTACAATATCTTTGAGGAAATTGCTTCTTTTTGTTGTGCCACATCTTCTGAATTTATCTAGATATGAAAGCCAACTCCTCATCGTTTGAGTTCATATTATAATCATCTGAATTAAAGGTGCGAACACAAGAATAGGGGGTTGAATTGTGTTTGCCAAAGTTGACAATTTTTGATAATTTATAAATAATTAAAAAATTAGTTTGGTTTTGGTGACTTACTTGGAGTAGAAGCAATCGGATTTAGAGGGAGCACGCAATGAAAGCATAAATAATTTGACACGTAGATTTATCCAGGTTCACCACTAACTTGGCTACATCCAGTCCCCTTATTCAGAAGGCTTTAATCCACTAATTCAAAAACCTTGAATTACAAAGCACCTGACCCTCCAAGTCAGTCTTCCCAAACAGCCTCACAACCCCAGACTTTTGAGGAACTAACCACCTTGACCCTACAAGCCAAGTCTTCTTCTATTAACCTGACAACCCCAGATTGAAGAATGAACTAAACCATTGTCGAGTTGGATACAAAAGATTGGAACTTGAGTAGTTGCTTCTAACAAAGCTGATAATAATAATAATAATAACTCTCACACTCTAAGAAAAGAACACTCATAAATTATTTCTAACCAAACAAGTTTTTCTCTCTTTGAACTCTAAGATGAATTGAGAACTTTGAGCTTGAGTTCTTATACTCTTTTCTGCTTTTCGATGCTTTTCTCCTTCAACCTTGAGTGTCTATTTATAGTGAAAATTTGAGCTTCAATTTAGTCCTTGTTTAATTTTGAATTGTATCTTGTTTAGATTGAGTTTGTAAATTCTTCAAATTGATTTTGTTCCTATTTTGTGTAGATTGAGTTTGTAAATTCTTCAGATTGATTTTGTTCCTATTTTGTGTACATTGACTTTGTAAATCAAATATTCTTCAAATCTTCATTAAATGTTGATCAAATATTCTTCAAATCTTGATCATATCTTCTTTTCAACTTAGTCAAAGAATTTCTTCAACTTATAAATATGAATCAAATCTTATTTTAGATTTTCATCAAAGACATGAATCTTATTTCATACTCTTTGAAGTCAAATATATTGTTTTCATAAAATACTTTTGTTAACATCAAAACTCTAAATGTAAAACCAACTTGGTTCTAACAATTTCCCCCTTTTTGATGATAACAAAACTTGTATTTTTGATAACAACTTTTCTTTATATTTCTTTGACTCCCTGTAACCTAAGCCTCCCTTTCAGTCTTAGTATCCTTTTCTCCCCACATTATCAAATATATTTCTCCCCCTTTTGTCATCAAACAAATTGACTTGAAATTGAAACTTTATCTCCTTTTTTTTCTTCTTTTTTTTTTTGTTTTTTGAATAACATGAATGTAGTATAAATAAACTAGGTAAGAAGGAAGGTTTAGGTTTTTCTTGATAAAGTCAAACCTATCTTCAGGTAGCGGTTTGGTGAATATGTCAGTCAATTGGTGTTCAGTGTCTACAAATTGAATGTTTAGTACCTCTTTTTGAACAAAGTCCCTAATGAAGTGGTGTTTGATCTCTATGTAATTAGCTCTAGAATGTAAGATAGGGTTTTTGGCTAGACAAATGGCAGAAGTGTTATCGCAATAGATGGGAATGTTGGATTCTAGGATGTTGTAGTTTTCAAGTTGATGTTCATCCAAAGTAGTTAAGAACCGCAGCCAGCTGCTGAAATGTATTCAACCTCTACTGTTGACATTGCAATGGTATTTTGTCTCTTACTTGACCAAGATATTAAGTTGTCACCTAAAAATGTGTTGTTGCCACTGGTGCTCTTTCTCTCTAGTTTACCTCCAACATAATTAGAATCACAGTATCCACTAAGTTTGTACTTAGGAGATTTCTTGTAGAACAAGGTAAGGTTGGTAGTGCCTTTTAGGTATCTAAGGATTCTCTTAATAGCAGTTAAATGTGATTCCCTAGGGTCAGCTTGAAATCTTGCACATACACATACACTATACATGATGTCAGGTCTAGAAGCGGTAAGGTAAAGTAGGGATCCTATCATTCCTCTATAGGTTTTTTTGGTCAACTTTTTCGCCTGAATCATCTTTTTCAAGTGAACAGGTAGAGTGCATTGGTGTAGCCATAAGTTTTCAATCACTCATCTTAAACTTCCTAAAAAGCTCTTTTGTATATTTAGTTGGATGAATGTATATACCTTTTTGACTTTGCTGAATTTGTATCCCTAAGAAGAACTTAAGTTCTCCCATCATACTCATTTGGAATTCAACCTGCATCAATTTAGAAAATTCTTGACAAAGATTGCCATTAGTAGATCCAAAAATAATGTCATCCACATAAATTTGAATAATAAGAATGTTATCTCCTATTGATTTTCTAAAAAGTGTATTATCTACTTGTCCTCTTTCAAAGTTATTTTTAAGTAAGAAGTTACTAAGTCTATCATACCACCCCCTAGGTACTTGTTTTAGACCATACAAGGATTTCCTAAGTTTAAAAACATGATTTGGAAATTCAGAACTTTCAAAACCTTGGGGTTGTTTAACATAGACTTCTTCACTTATATAACCATTTAGAAAAGCACTTTTAACATCCATTTGAAATAATGTAATGTTATTATTTGCAGCAAAAGAAAGTAGGATACGAATAGCTTCTAACCTGACCACTAGAGCAAATGTCTTAGTGTAACAATGCCCTCTTGCTGACTGTAGCCTTGTTCGACAAGTCTTGCCTTATTTCTGACCACTTCACCTTTTTCATTTAGCTTGTTTCTGAAAATCCACTTGGTTCCAATACAGTTCTTCTCTGGTCTAGGTACTAGATCCCAAACATCATTCCTCTCAAATTCATTTAACTCTTCTTGCATTACAAGAATCCATCCATCACTTGTCAATGCTTCATCAATAGAGGTAGGCTCAATTGATGAGAGTAAGCCAAATAAACTGGTATCTTTAAGTGATGATCTGGTCCTTAAAGGATCACTTGCACTTCCAATGATTAGAGTTTCAGGGTGGATGACTGGTACTTCCATCCAGATCTTTCTTCTGACTTATCTTGACTATTTCTGACTTGATTAGATTCATCCTTTGAAGATTTGTCATATTCTTCTGATTTGCTTGTATTCTTTGATTTTTCAAGTTCTTCTGGTTTGTCTACATCTGCTTCCTTTGGTTCCGATAAACCTGCACTATCATCATCTTGCTTTGACTTTTCAAGGTCAAGTTGTTTGTCATCAAATTTAACATGTATGGATTCTTCCACAATATGAGTTTCCCTATTAAACACTCTATAAGCCTTGGATCATTCAGAGTATCCAATGAAGGTACACTTTTGAGATCTAGAATCAAATTTACCAAGGTTATCCTTAGTGTTTAACATATAACACGTACAACCAAATTGTTTAAAATAAGAGATGTTAGGCTTTTTACCTTTCCACAATTCATATGGTATTTTATTCAATATAGATCAAATATAGACTCTATTTTGAATATAACATGCATTATTAATTGCTTCAGCTCAAAAGTGTTTTGCAACATTCATATCATTTAACATGGTTCTGGCCATTTCTTGGAGTGATCTATTCTTTCTTTCTACAACTCCATTTTGTTGGGGTGTTCTAGGAGAGGAGAAGTTGTGAGAGATTCCATTCTCATCAAAAAAACTTTCAAAATACTTGTTTTCAAATTCTCCTTCATGATCACTTCTAATTGTTACAATCTTAAGACCTTTTTCATTCATTATTTGCTTGCAAAAAGTGATAAACACTTTGTGGGATTCATCCTTACTTCTTTAAAATTTTACCCATGTCCACCTAGTATAATCATCTACTATAACAAAGCCATATTTCATTCCACTTAGAGAGGCTATTTTCGTTGGCCCAAAGAGATCTATATGCAAGAGCTCAAGGGGCTTTGAGGTAGAGACTGAGTTCTTAGGAATAAATGAGTTTTGTTTTTTTTTTTTCCCTTTTGACAAGCTTATAATTTCAGTTTTGTAACTAAGCTTAGGTAGACCTCTAACTAGTTGGAATTTATTCAGTTTTGAAATTAATCTAAGGTTTGCATGACCTAATCTTTTGTGCCAAATTAGTTTCTCTTCATTTACTGACATAAGACACTTAACCTCTTGTTTCTCTAGACTAAACAGATTTATCTTATAAATGTTGTTTTGCCTTTGACCTGTAAAGAGTACAGATCCGTCCTTCTAACTAATTGCCTTGCATGTTTTTTGATTGAATATAATATCATAATTATTATCACTTAACTGACTAATACTTAATAAATTATACTTAAGACCTTTAACTAACAAGACATCTTAAATAGAAGGGGAAGTACCATTACCAACTGTACCTTGACCAATGATATGACCTTTTTGCTTTCCTCCAAAATTCATTGTGCCTCCTTTCCTCAAAGTTAGTTCTTGGAACATAGACTTTTCTCCCGTCATATGTCGCAAGCATCCACTGTTCAGGTACCATGATTGGCGTTTTAACTTGATTGCTAAGGACATCTACAACAAAGATAATTTTGTTCTTAGGTACCCAGATTTGGTTGGGTCCTGGTTTGTTAGTCTGGAAAGGTTTCTTGTCTTTCCTTGTATTTAACATGGGACAAGATAATTTGGAGTGACCTTTCTTAGAGCAAACAATACACAAGATATCAGATGGAATAGGTTTAGGTTCAGTGACAGTTTCTTCAAATCCTATACCTCTTTTACCATTTCTACTAACTCCATAAATCATAGAAGCGTATTTGCTTCTTTCCATACCATTAGCAAGAAAATCTTCAAATACTTGTTCATGCCCATCAGAGTTACATGTGGTATTTTCAATTGATGTGGAACTATGATTGCTTTTTGGAGTTAGATTTTTAGCCTTAATTTCAGCAATATCAGTTTTCAAATTTGCATTTTCTATTTTAAGTTCAATAATATCAATTTTCAGAGTTTCATTATCTGTCTTAAGTTTAGTAATATCAGTTTTCAGATTTGCATTCTCTATTTTAAGTTCAGTACTTTGATTCTTTGAGACATTAACTTTTTCAGTTAGATTTGTATTTTCTTTCCTAAGTGTTTTCAATTTTAAAGACAATTTGTGATTCATTTTTAAAAATTCATTTATAGCAGTAACTAAATCAGATCAAGTAAATTAAGAAAATACCTCAATTTCTTCATCTGTTGATTCACTTCCAGAGTCAGAATCTGTGTTGGATCTAGAGGTAGAGTTCGTATGAGCCATCGTCAGAGGATTCCTCAGAATCATCCCATGTAGCCATCAAATAATTCTTCTTGGGTCTGGAATCTTTGTTTTTCCCTTTCTCCATATTTGGACATTCTGACTTAATATGCCCAAGTTCATTGCATCCATAGCAGATGGTGCTTTTCTTATCATATTTATCATCATTCCCTTTGTTGGATTGCTTGGAATATCTTTGGGGAAATTTCTTCTTTCTGTTGTGCCATATCTTTCAAATTTTTCTTGTTATGAAAGCAATCTCCTCTTCCTCTGAGTTCAGATGTTGCCTTTAGAACCTTCTTCTGCTTAGATTTCAAGGCCAGAGTCTTGTTCTTCTTCTTGGGCTCATCTTCTTCAAGCTCAATTTCATGTGATTTGAGAGAGCTGATTAATTCTTCTAGCTTTAGAATATTCAGATCCTTTGCTTCCTGAATGGCAGTGATCTTAGGTCTCCACTTACTTGTCAAACTCCTAAAAATTTTCTTCACATGATCAGCAGTAGTATAACTCTTCTCAAGTACCTTTAATCCTAAGGCCAGGGTCTGGAATCTGGAAAACATTGTTTCAACGTCTTCATCTTCTTCCATCTTGAACAACTCATACTTTTTGACTAGGAGGTTGGCCTTTGCTTCTTGAACTTGCTTGCTTCCTTCATAGGTTAGAATCAGACTATCATAAATACTCTTTGCTGTCTCTTTGTTGATACACTTGTCAAACTCCTTGAAGGTGATTGCATTTATCATGAATGTTATGGACTTATGATGCATCTTGTACATCATCTTCTGATCAACATTCATCTCCTTTCTTGGAATTTCAATACCATTAGTATTCTTCGGAGCAATATAACCATCTTCCACCAAGTCCCAAAGTTCAGGATCTTGTTAAATATAGAGACTTCTCAGCCTGTCTTTCCAATACTCAAAACGTTCTCCATCAAACAGAGGTGGTCTATTGATGTTTCCTCCAGCAGCTTCTTCACTGAATTAGACATATTGAACCCTTGGATCTTTTCTCAAACACTGTAAAGTGCTCAGCCTTGAGATCGAGCTCTGATACCAATTGAAGGTGCAAACACGAGAAAGGGGGGGTTGAATTATGTTTGCCAAAGTTGACAACTTTTTGATAATTTATAAATAATTAAAAAATTAGTTTGGTTTTGGTGACTTACTTGGAGTAGAAGCAACCGGATTTAGATGTAGCACACAATGAAAGCATAAATAATTTGACACGTAGATTTATCCTGGTTCACCACTAACTTGGCTACATCCAGCCCCCCTCATTCAGAAAGCAAGTCAGTCTTCCCAAACAGACTAACAACCCCAGACTTTTTAGGAACTAACCACTTTGACCCTACAAGCCAAGTCTTCTCCTATTAACCTGACAACCCCAGATTGAAGAAGGAACTAAACCACTGTCGAGTTGGATACAAAACATTGGAACAAAGCTGATAATAATAATAATAATAATAATAATAATAATAATAATAATAATAATAATAATAATAATAATAATAATAATAATAATAATAATAACTCTCACACTCTAAGAAAACAACACTTAGAAAATATTTCTAACCTAAACAAGTGTTTCCCTCTTTGAACTCTAAGATGAATTGAGAACTTTGAACTTGAGTTCTTCTACTCTTTTTAGCTTTTCGATGCTTTTCTCCTTCAGCCTTGAGTGTCTATTTATAGTGAAAATTTGGGCTTCAATTTAGTCCTTGTTTAATTTTGATTTGTATCTTGTTCAGATTGATTCTGTTCCTATTTTGTGTAGATTGAGTTTGTAAATTCTTCAGATTGATTCTGTTTCTATTTTGTGTAGATTGACTTTGTAAATCTAATATTCTTCAAATCTTCATTAAATGTTGATCAAATATTCTTCAAATCTTCATTAAATGTTGATCAAATATTATTCAAATTTTCTTCAAATCTTGACCATATCTTCTTTTCAACATGGTCAAAGATTTTCTTAAATTTATAAATATGAATCAAATCTTATTTTAGATTTTCATCAAAGACATGAATCTTTTTTCAAACTCTTTGAAGTCAAATATATTTTTTTCATAAAATACTTTTGTTAACATCAAAACTCTAAATGTAAAACCAACTTGGTTCTAACAATCTGAACCATTATCGTCTGATTTTGTTGTTGCCTTCAGAACCTTTTCTGCTTGAATTTGAAGGCCAAAGTTGGCTGCTTCTTCTTTGGCTCATCATTTGCAAGTTCAATTTCATGCGATCTCAAGGAGCTAATCAATTCTTCTAATTTAAGAGTATTGAGATCCTTGCTTCTTGAATAGCTATAATCTTAGGTCTCAACTTGCTTAGTAGACTCATAAGAATTTTCTTCACATGATCTGTAGTAGTATAACTCTTCTCAAGTACCTTTAATCTTGAGACCAGAGTCTGGATTCTAGAAAAAATTGTTTCAATGTCTTCTTCTTCTTCCATCTTGAACAACTCATACTTTCTAACTAGGAGGTTTATTCTTTGCTTCTTGCACTTGCTTGCTTCCTTCATAAGTCAGAACCAAATTGTAATACATGTTTTTTGTTGTTTCTTTGTCAGTGCACTTATCAAATTCCTTGAAGGTGATTGCAGTGATCATGAAAGTTTTTGACTTATGATGCATCTTGTACATCTTCTTTTGTTCAGCATCCATCTTTTTCCTTGAAATTTCAATACCATCAGAATTTGTTGGAGCAGTATAGCCATCTTCCACTATGTCCCAGAGTTTAGGATCTTGTGAGATAAAGAAACTCCTTAGTTTGTCCTTCCAATACTCAAATCGTTCACCATCAAACAAAGGTGGCCCGTCCATGTTTCCTCCAACAACTTCTTCACAAAATCCAGAAATTGTTGAATCCTTGTTCAAACACTATAAAGTGCTAATTTTTGAAACTGGGCTCTAATACCAATTTAAGGTGCAAACACGACAAGGGGATTGAATTATGTTTGACTAAGTTGGATTCTTTTTGCTAATTTATTTAAAGATGGTTAGGTTTTGGTGACTTAGAATAAAAGTAGTAGCAATTGGGTTAAGTGATAAGAGGCAGAAGTAAAACAAGAATTGTAGAGTTAAAGTGACACAAGAATTTATTATGGTTCACTACCAACTTGGTAGCTACGTCCAGTCCCCACACATAGAAGGATTTAATCCACTAATTCAAAACTTGAATCACACAGCACCTGACCCTACAAGCTAGTCTTATACAAACCACCTAACACCAATAGAGTTTTTGAGGAACACAAACATTGTGACTCTACAAGCCAAGTCTTCTTAACACAACCTAAAAACCAACAAATTGCTTGAGGAACACGAAAGCCACTATTGGGCTAGGTTACAAGAGTTTGGAACAAATTCGTTTGCTTCTAACAAGCTGATTGTAACAATTACTCTCACACTAGAAAACACTTAGGAAATATTTCTTTTAAGTGTTTCTCTAGACCTTAACCTTATCAACTCTAATGACCTAGGAAATTTTGTGCTTGTGAGTTCATTTATTTTCTTCTTCAACCTTGAGTATCTACTTATATAATAGGTTAGGGTTTCTCCATTGTCCTTGCAAAATCTGAATCATATCTTTGCAAATAATAAATGTATCTTCTTTTGAGTGTTTCTTCTTGTATAAAATTCTTTATCATATCTTCTTGTAAATAATTCATATCTTCTTTTAGATTCTGATTAACTTTTCTTGTAAATAATTCATATCTTCTTGTAAAAAATCTTGATTAAATCTTCTTGTAAATAATTCACATCTTCTCGTGATAAATCTTGATCAAATCTTCTTGTAAATAATTAATATCTTCTTGTAGATAAATCTAGATTAAATCTTCTTGTAAATAATTCATATCTTCTTGTGATAAATCTTGATCAAATCATCTTGTGAATAATTCATATCTTCTTGTTGATAAGATCTTGATCATATCTTCTTCAAATCTTGACCATATCTTTTCAACTTGGTCAAAGATTTTCTACAATTATAAATCTGAATCAAATCTTATTTTAGATTGTCTTCGAAAACACAAATCTTTTTTCATACTTTTGCTTGATTTGAGCTAGAATGAATTCGAGTTGTTCTCGGATCTTCACAAGTTTTTGATTCGGCTAAGTCTTCTTTTCATACTTAATTCTTTCAATTTCAATTGTTGACTTTCCATAAGAGGCATTGACTTTCTTGTTGGAGTGAGATGTTGTGTTTCTTGAATAATGATAGTCAGAGGAAGAAATGCATGACTTAGAATTAGTGGCATTGGTTAAATCACCTAGTTGAAACTTCAGAGTCAGTGTAACATTAGAGGCTGCATATCAGAGGCAACATTTGGAGTGTTTTGCACCATTTTGATCAACGGATTGTGAGCTTTGAATTTATGTTTTGAACAATCTCTTTAGAGTTAATTATACTTTGATATGAACTCTTCACATGCATGTTGAGTTTTTTCACATCAAAGACATGTAAGGACTTTAGAGGTATGCTTCAAATTCAGTCTACAGACAGTTTTCAGAGGCAGTCTTCAGACTCAATTCAGAGCCATTCTTCAAAGGTAGTCTTCAAACTCAGATATCAGACGCAATGTTTAGACCCAAACATTAGACCATACATTATAGGCAATCTTCGTAACCTTTAGAGGCACGTTACTTTTAGAGGCATATTTTCAGTGGTAGACACGTATACATTGTGTTCCTCTGGTCACTTTCTCTGGTGACTTCCTCTAGTCACTTCTTCTGGTGACTTTCCTCTGGTTGTTTCATTTGATACCTTCCTCTGATTTCCTTCCAATTTTTGTATACTTAATGAAGCCATTAATCCAAATTTATTGTTCTCATAAAATACTTTTGTTAACATCAAAACTATAAGTGAAAAACCAACTTGGTTCCAACAGTACATTTGGAAAATCTCTACATTGGCATATTACTTTTTACTCCAACATGATACCTTTTCTTGAATATATGAGACATGAACCAAATATACAACACTAGAAGACAACACAAAATGGTTCCACCTTTCTTCTCGTGTTGTATATGCACATAGTAGTATACATTAGCAAGAAACCACAGGAACCGAATTTTCTTTATTTTTATTAAAAGGCAGGAAGACATTGATGGCAACAAAATATACAAAATTATCAAGGTTTGGAAATAAAACAATACCATAGATAATAAGAGCCAAATCATCTATAAAAGTACCCCCATTCTTTTTAAGAGGCTAAATCTTGTGCCTTTTGCTCTAGATATTTCTTGAAAAACCATGAATAGTTCATTTTTCCTTTTTTTTACTTGTCAACTCTCTTATGTCAATTTTCATCACTTCAGCAATTGTGCTCATATTTGGGGTTTGTCTAGTCTATCGATAAGGATTTTCTTTCTCTAAGGGATAACCCAATATTCATTCGAACTCTTTCAATGTTGAAGCTAACTGAAAGTCTTGAAAGGTGAAATATCTTAAAAGAGGATCGTAATACTGGTCTAGTGCAATGAGGGCCCTTATTTGCACATTTAATGCCAAAAGGTTTAGGATTTCCCATATTTATTAAAGAAACTATCACGTTGTATGATTTTTATTTAATTACAAATCTCCCTTTTGCTTAGCGTCAACATATCTTCAAATGTTGTTGGACCTTTTACAACTACAAGCATCCTTCTGAGGTAGAATAATTCACCGGTACTTGATGGAACCCAAATTAGCCTTTCTATTGTGTAGCCTCTTTGTCTTGGTTTCCAACACTTTTATTTTTGTTATAGACATACTTTGAAACAAATTGACTGTAAGTTAAATATTTTGTTTCAGCATATTTCAAATTTGCTTGAAACCAAGAAGTGAACATTTATTATGTTACACTTGGTCACGACAGGATATCATCTACGCGTTCAAAGTCATTGAAGTAAACAGATTGTTCACCTATAAGGTGAAAAAAAAAATTATTTAAACTACTGGATTTCTTCCATGGATGGAATAAGAGAATATCCATCAGCATGCCTCACTTGGTGATATATACCTACAATCCAGGTATTGTCTGATTTCGTCCACATTATCTCCATCTTGTGTACCCACATAATTATTTGGAACAGTTAAAACAGTGATATGGTAATAACCTTTGTGGATGTACTTAAATAATTACTTGATCGTCATACTTTGGTTACACCATTCCATATTCAAATGAACTTGGTACTTCAACATCAACTTAGCATTGTACGGTACAACAGGTAGGTTGTCCATAACAATTCTATTTTTTGTGATAGTATTACCATTTGACCCTTTTCTATAAATCGGATAACCATCTTGATCAATGATGGTTTTTCTTGATGTTTCTTTGGAAAAAAATTGAACACTTGTCATTCTTCATGAAAGGAGAATTTGGTCTTGCATGACCACATCGACCAAGAATCATCTGGCATTTAACCAAGTTGAAAAGTTCAGCTTGACTTTCTTCGTTTTGTATTTCAGCGGAAATGATGTTATCTGCGGTAGGATACTGGCTTTATGGATGCAAGAATATCAATATATGAGTATATGCAATCCTCTTTTGCAATCCTCCTTTTTACAGTAATATGAAATATGTATGACTATTAATTATTTTTATAAATGAAATAATATATAAAATTTTAATAAAGTCAAAAATTGGTAGCATAATTTAGTTAAATGCATCATGAATAAGAAGATAATATAATTACTTACATGCAAGAACATTCCCAAACACATGCCTCTTTATCAAATCCTTGATTAATTCATCAAATTTGATTTTAAATACCCTTGCAATAATGTTTGGACGATATTCTCGTGGTTTAAGATTCTAAGGTCGAAGATGTCTTTGTATTTCTAGCCAATTAGGATTGCAAGTAAACCTGATAAACAAATTTGGAAACTCAATTGTGCTCGATATGGTCATTCCATCAAAATACAATTGGTACATATATCTCTTGCTCCCTACAAATATAGATGGCAAAACAACTTATTTTTTTGTCTTTTTTTGTAGGTCGAAGTTGTGTCATTGTTGTTGAATTTTTCATATTTACCCACCCACAACGTTGATTGATTTTTTCTTAACCAAGATAGCCTAACAGATTTCATCATAATAAAACCATGAACCAAGAATTGTTGAAATAATCTTCTTGAACACAAAAGTGTATGCGCCTCATTTTGTAAGCCTATTTCTCTTGTTACTTTCACACCAATCCTTTCACTATGTGCATCGGGGTCTGTAACCATCCTCACCATATGGAAAACTCAAAGGATATTGGTAGATAAACATGAAACTCATCATTCCTTTGAAGACCTCCAGATTGTTTATTAACTTCATGTCATGTTGATCATTTTCCATTGAGCAGGAAGTTCAATAATAAAATTGTCAACAAATGTGAGATCAACTTTGCCATAAGGTTGTTTGAAATGTCAAGATATTTTTAGTTAAAGTTGGAAATGATTTTTAAGAAGTATAGACACGTGGATGCTTCTGTTATCTTTTTTTTGTGTGTATTATTATAAATTAGAATTTTATTTTGTATAAAAACCAATTTGAAGTCCAACCTGCAACCATTTATAAAATAATTGTTGAGATGAAAATGATATTTAAAGACTTGGAAATAAAGATTTTGCTGGTGCATGATTTTTATTTCTTGTGCATTGATAAATTTTGGTCTATGTTTTTTTTTCATGATATAGGACTATTTGTTCGTGTTAGATCGGAAAAAAAATGAATATAGAAGATGATATGTGTATTCTGCATACCAGTTTTCTAGCATGCACTGTCAATAAGCAACCTTGTTTTTCACTTCTTCTAATGATTGTTCGAATTGCAGTCATGAAAGGTGTTGAATATTATATGTCTATTGGCAATTGATTGGATAAAAATAATGATTGAAATGAACAAGATGTACAATAATCTTAATACAATTAAATTTGATTATATATTCGATCGAAATGAATTTGCTTGTCTTTCTCAAAGTAAAAGTTTTCAATTCTTATATCAATTGTTTTGATTTGTTGAAAAATCAATTTAAATGTATGTTTTGGGCCAGTAACTACATTTTATGAAGAAGATATTGACAAACACGAGATTTCATATTTATACATACACCTACCAACTATTAACATACAAAACATATAAAACATAACATACAACATAAGTCTAGAAATTTGTTACAGAGCATACCATTAATATATAAAATAACATTAAAAATCTCAAAAACATATACTTCTTAACCAAAATGGTGTGAAATAATGGAAATTATTCTGCTTTAAATCAAAGTGAAGGAAAAAGTTCTAAAATAACTAATTATTACTTTGGCTTTGGCCATTTCAAAAACAGTATATCAATTTATTAAATAAGAGAATTTTTATAATGAAAAAGTACGAGAAGGAGTTTCATGATTTGACCGATGATTAATATTTGATTAACGGTTAAAATTTGTTGTGTTGAGATACATTAGTCATTGATTATGAAAACTAATTATCCTGCAAAAGTCTACCAAACTCTTCAAAGTACCCTTTACTGGACCCTAGGATCCAGTTGACTAATTTATCGAATTCTGGAATCCCGTAGGTATCTAAATATAGGGTAGAATGCCCTTTGAATCCATTCACTCTATTTTCCAAATCTAAAACTCTCTAAACCTCTATTTCTCTCAAATTCAATTCAATCTCATTTTCTTACCTCAAATCCACTCTAAAACCATTTTTTAATTCATCAACTCTTAATCGTCAAGGTATCTTTTTCGTTTTAATATTTTTTATTTTAGTGTTGATGTTTATGTTTTTATATTTTAGTGTTTATGTTTTTGTTGTAGTTTCAATTGGTAGTTAGAGATGATTGTTGATTTTGTTGTTGTTGTTACAATTGAGTTTATGTTTTTTAAGTTGTTATAGTTGTTGTATGTCAAGTGTTTGACAAAATATTTTTGATTGGTAATAAGTTTGTAATGAGATATAAATAGTTTACATTGTTGTTGTAGTTTAAAGTAGTTTATGTTAGCAACCGATAGAGAGTTTGTTGTTGTTGTTGTTGTTATGTCAATACACTATTGTTGTTGAAATATGACAAAATGTTGAATAAGTTGTTATAGTTGTTGTATACCATGTGCTTGACAAAATGCTTTCGATTTCTAATAAATTTGTAGTGAGATATAATTAGTTTATGTTGTTGTTGTAGTTTAAACTAGTTTATGTTGTTGAAATTTGATATAGTCAAAATGTTGAGATGTGATATAGTGTTGATTTTTTGCTTTCAAAGATGGAAGATGACGGTGATATTACTCGATTCCAATAGGTAAAAGATATCGGGTTAGAGCTGAAAGCTCCCGCTCTCAAACACATATTGACGTTGAATATGTACATGATGAGATGTTTGTGTCGACGTTGTCACTATCAACACCTGCACCATTTCAGGGACCGCCATCACCACACCGCCACATGTTCCGGGGTTTTCGAAAGACCTTGTTGATATGTCTTTCCTACCACATTTTGAGGACGACGTGGCAGCCCGCATATGGGCTGAAGATGTAAGTTTTAATTTTAAATTTATATAATTAAGGATTATTTATTTATTTAATCATCAAAAGACTAACAATTGATTTTTTTTTTTAGGAACGTGTTCCTCTGAAATACGTCAACAGTGATAGAAAGATATGTCAGCTTCAGGTTCTAGCTTTTATTGTGACTTGGTTTTGGAATCCAATCAAAGCCTCCAACTTAGCTGATCTTGGACGCATAGGCTACAAGTTAATAAACATAACCTTGTTGTCTGCATTTGTTGAGAGGTGATATAGAGAGACTAGCTTCTTCCATCTTCCTATTGGTGAGATGACAGTGATTCTGGACGATGTGTCATGTCTCTATCACTGGACACCTCATAGCACATACACAGCTGGTGAAAGATGATGGGGTTGAGTGGATGTGTAATGATCTTGTGTTCAGTTTAGATGATGCGCTGATAGAGATTGAAAGAACCAGATGAGCGCATGTCAAATTCTCAACCCTAGAAGTCCAATTGTTGGTTCATCTAATCAAATCTATTAAGTTTGTTGATAATGACGATGTGAAGGAATATCATCGGCTTAACACCATCAGATGTTATCTTCTCTACCTCATGGGTACTACCATATTAAGCGATAAAAGTGCAGTAATGTACGTCGACGTTGTGTATGTTTAGTACTTCACAGACTTAGATAGTGTCCGAGAGTATACATGGAGTGTTGCTGCTCTTGTTTTATTATACAATCAATTAGGGGATGCTTGCAAGCTCAAGACAAAATAGCTAGCTGGTTACTTGTCCCTCCTCCAGGTAATTTAGAGTTAATTTAATTATAATATTTATTATAATATTAGTTAATTTTATTGGAACATTATTTATAATTTATTTTTTTTGCTTCAAACTTGGAACATGCAACATTTTCCTACTATTTGTCTATGAACACTACAAGTTGAATATGACTAGACCCTTCCATGTGCATGTATCTTCGTTCCACATCAAGGTCATCCATAGAAGAGACATACATGAATACACTAGATCAGTTGGAGGTCTGAGATTATTAGTTTTCAACCTATGACGACCACCGTTTGACTCATCTGTTGGAGGAAATATGCTGGTACTCTGGCTGGATTAGATTTGTATCTAGGATGAAGTGTCCTCACTTTTGTGAGCACATGCTTAGGTAATTTGAATATATTCAAATTATCCTGAGACATCCAGACATATATGTTCCACCTACCAATAGGATGCAGGAGCTCGATCAGACATATCTAAATTTTAAATTGAATCTAGTTACTCTAGATATGCGAGAGCTACTCATGGACAGGAGTTGGGAAACTATAGTTGGATATGTAATTTGTTTTATAGGGTTTCTCATCCTTTTATGCAATCTCTAGAGGGAAATCCTTCAAGATCAGTAGAGTTGGAGGTTGTCATACAGCAGGAGTTTGCGTCTGATCTAGCTGACACGCTGCAAATTTGCAGGATGGTTAGAGATCTTGCACTTGAAGCACGTGAGATGATGGAGGAAAGAACTCATTCATATGAATGTGTGCAACATATCATTGATCACACACATGATGTATTTTTATATCGTAGGAGAAGACATATTAGCATTAGGAATAGAGTTACACAACAATATTTACATATTAGGGAGTATTTCTTTTGATTTAGATGTACATTTATTTAATATTTTGGTTAATTATAATACGTTGGTTAAATGTACATGATTTTAATTTTGATTAATATGACATTCTTGTCAAATGCTGAGATTTGTGTTTTCCGAAATAAAAGTTGTTTGAGTTGCTGGTAAAAATAATTTAAATTAAAAATTACATAAATAACATAATTTAGTAATTATATAAATAAACAAAACATAACATAGCATAATTCTACAATTACATAATGTAAATTTAAAATAACAATTTATATGAACTAAATCACGGATCTCTAAAGTTGGTGAAAACATTCATTGAAGAGTTCTCCTTACTTGGAGAACATTTACTAGGGGAACACTTAGCATACAACTTGATGTCCCATTTCTATAAACGACATCCACTTTTCTATAGGTGTCTTATAAAACTTTCCAGGATACAGAGCGTCTTTGATAATATTTAATCATTTCTCTAACTAATACAATTTGACTTGTGCTTATTTATCTCTCTAATGAGATCATATTGGACAATTGAATTACTTTCTTCGCCCTTACCAAGATGTGCAGCGACAACCCGAAATCCATAATTTCCATCACCAGCAACATCCAAATTTTGACACTATATGAATGCATAAAAAGAGACACGTGATCAATAAAGAGAATATTCGGTTTTGGGATTAGATTAAGCGAGGGATTCCCAATACATGTACTCTTCTTTTTTGGGCATCATAACTTCGATTTAGAAATTGGATTGTCCAGATGTAGTGAATCAGCATGCTCCCACAAAGACGATGAACATTTAGTTGACCCATCTGTTGGCGTACACCTAACCTTCTTTGGTGCGCCATTGGTTTTCACCTTCTCTCTAGGTGGATTCAATGACGTTTTTGGGAAAGCTAGTTCACGAATTTGCTCCTTGATAAGTCATTTAATACCGGAATCCACTTTTTCAAACTATTCCTAAAATATAAGTGTGTACCTAAATTTTATATACTATCACATGAATTTACTAAATTAGAAATTATTTAATTTAATTAATTAAAATGTACATGAATCACTATCAGCTATGTTAAAATGGAAACATCTGAAACTCCTTATTTTACAACAACATCTGAAACTGTAGCCTATTCCAATAAGTGTGCCTCATCTAGTCGAATAGGTGTTACATGTGTTACTTTCTTAGCAATGACGCAAGCACATGGCAAACCGTAAGTTTTTCTAATTGCACAATCACAATTTGTATTGTCCATACCGCATACCATTTGTTTGTGCCACTTGCAATGAATAAAAATTCAATCCAACTCTTGAAATTTTAACACCAACTTTGAATACAAACCTAGTCTTTGTATTTGTGTTCTAACACACTCAAACTCTTTCCAAACAAAGATTGTATCTCAATGAACTATGTTTGCATCATATTGTTCATCGCTTCCCAACCCTTCACCAAATCACTTTTACTATCTAACAAATACATTTTCAACCTACCTTGAGCAAATTCAACTCTGTTTGTGGTTGTATTTCCAAAGTGCAACACACAGTCTGTCCATGCTCTTACGATTTTCTCCTTCACCACATCCAATATGGTACTTTTGACATATTTGAGGAATTTTGAAAAAATTTCATACACCTTTTTGAACTCAACCGCAACACCAACATATGCATCTTTCGAAAGAGATTCTACTACAAAGTCCCAAGCACTCATTATCGTGTTACATAACTCCACTGGTTTGACCTGTTTCGTATTCGCATATACATGTTTCACAACTTGTACCTTCACATCCAACTTGCATCTAGCTCTGGCATTGTTTGAAATATGATACCGACACAGTAAAGTAATAGAGGTTGGAAAAATATTTGCAACAACATTCATCAATGCGGTATCTTTATTACCTTGGGAATCTTGTCTTCAGACTTCAACAAATTACGACACATCTTTAGGACCCAAGTGAAATTATCCTCCTTTTCAAACTTGAGAAAAAGCAAACTCAATTGAATATATCATATTTGTTGAAGTCACACCAACAATATCAAACAACGACATTTCTTACTGATTTGTTTTATAAGTTGAATCCATCAGCAACATAGTCGAAATAGTGTTAAACAACTTGACTGATTCAGGATGAGTCCAAAAAATATCCTAAATTTCAGTTTCAGACTTATCAACCATTCTATATATGTATACATCTTTGTGATCATCTAAGCATTTCAGATGTTGCATTTCTGATCTTGGACACCTTATAGTCTTCTTGTATCTTTGACGCACATTATAAGTTTATTTCATTGTAGTCACACTTTCGTTTCTTCTATCTTTCAAAGTCATTAGAATATTTTTTGGGTGAGACCATCTTCCTTGTCATCTCACAAACAAGACGACCTTCTAATTTTTATCCACATCATAGTTGTGTGATCCTAACACAACACTAAGATTTCATTTTTTGGTTGTTAGGAAATAACCACACAACCTAAATGGACATTAACATTTTCTAGATTTTGTGTCTTCGCGTTTCAACTTCTTATTAGTTCCTTTATACACACCACCCATTTCGTAACCCAATACAAAAAATTGTTTTCTTCTATCATAACCATGATCAAATTTTGTAATTATCAATCAATTCATCTCAACAACTATATTTATTATCAGTAATAAAGTTTATCCCAACATCAATTTCAATCACCACTTGCTCTGTAATATCAAGTTTCAAATCAATTGTTTCCTTTAGGTTCAAGTCAGGTTCAGACTCAAGTATTTTTTCAGCTGCAAGCTCAGGTTTTGGTTTAGCTGCACGGTCAGGTTTCAAATTGGATGTCGACGAATGTGGATTCAGCTTTAGCCTCAACCATAACTAACTACAAACATTTAACACAAATTAAAACTCAATTATGTAGAAACCAGACAATTTTGTACTGCATTAACACCTACCGGATGCGTGAATCCGATAGTGTTACGTTTTTGAAAAATATATTATCGAATGCGCGAATTTGGTAGTGTTAAATTTTTGAAAAACACAATACCGAATCCCATAATCTGGAACAACCAAATACAAATCTTCAAAATCTTTAACCAAAATGACAATGAGGAGAGTTTTAGACCTACATTATATTTATAATGAAGAAAAATATAGTTGATGATGCAAATGGATGGAAGAATGTGGTTTTTGAACTCCAAAAACGTGAAAATAGACGAAGAATTTGAGATGGAGTGTTGAAGAAGTGTTTGGTGAGAAGACTGACACTGTTTCTATATTGGTGTGTATTAGATGTTGGCATTCTGTAACTCAAGTTACCAATTTATGCATCTGGAAATTTATCGACCCAAAAGTTGGAATTCGGTAAGGGATAAATATGAAAATTTGAGGGGTCTCTAAAAAACAGTAGAGATGAACAACTTTTATTGATTATATGTGACACAAGTTCATATGTGTGGATCTTCTACATTGATCAATTGAGACGACTTGTATCATATGTACTAACAAACAACATAATATTTTTTCATGATACACGACACAATTAATTTATATTAAAAAACATGACAATGTTTACTATGATAAAAATAATTAACACAATTCACGAAAAAATAACACAACTAAATGACATGTTTACACAAAAAAATGGAACTTCTTCGTCAACATATACATATAAACAAGCAAACAGAGTACAGATTTGGACAAAAATAGTTAATTGTTTCCAAGTTTTCTTTTCGGTTTGGAAAGGAAACAATTTATCATCACAAATTATTTTCTGCTCCTACCAAACAATGGAAAGTTTATATGCTTTTCATTTTCTTAATTTATTTCCTCTAACTTTTTTCTCAATCAAACAATGTGAAAGTAAGAGAAGATTATCTCCTATTATAGAATAAATATTCATTGTCTTTAAGGTAATGATTTGATTGTTTTTATGACAATAAATAACTAAACTCTATTTTACAGTCTTTAATGAATCTTATAATTATGACATCCTCTTGCTATAGTATCTTATATTTGAAACAACTAAAATCATTATTGAAGCTAGTGTTTTCCCTTCCTTTTGTTTATTTCCTCTTAATTTCTCATAAAAATGTTTGAAGTTTTGTAACAAACATTCATCGGTGAAACTTAATTGAGTAGCGATCGCCCTGTTCGCACTACCATTAATTAATATATTAATATGATAATTGAGACTATAATTTATTGAATGACAAACTTTAATTTTAAACTTTTAATTATTCAACTTTTTTTTACTTGTTTTTTCTTGAATTTAAATGCTTTAAATCACTAAACATTGGGTTAATTTTGGAAAAAAAGATTATTAATCTTGAATGACCACATTGGTTAAACAGCTTTAGTAACGAAATTGATAATTGAATTAAATCAAATGATAAGGAATCAAACTTACTAGTAAAACCATGACTCTTGGTCTCTCTTCATTGATTTATATCTTTGAATGTTATTCTTGTTCTTAATTATTTGATATATACTAATTTAGTTACCACAATTTTTTAAATCATTTGTTCGTTTAAATAATAAATTATCTTGATTAGGTTGGTACTTGTTGATTAATTCTTATGGATACGATGTTAAATTATTTCTACGATATAGTACAATTACTTTAGGATTAGACTCATTTAAAGTTATCAACTCACTTTAAATAATAAATTAGCAATATCGACTATTGAAAGACAAAATAATGGTTGACATATATGCACATATAATTATGAGTGATTATAATATGAATTATTGATTTGTTCACTTTACCAAAAATTTGGTTTAATTATATTTTTGATTTCCTATTTTATCACATTCACAAAATCAATCTTCTAATTTAAAAATTGAACTTTTTCATCTTTCAATTATCACATTTGTTACAGTTTTTGTCCAACTTAAAATTTTTATAGTTAAAATGGAGACATTTGATCTCAAAAATAGTAATTTATTGTCCCAATTATAAATTTGAAGAGAAATAACATTTTATATAAGGTGGACTAATAAATCACCATTTTACAATACTGAAGAGTATTGTGTTTCTCATATTAGTATTCACCATAGAATTGGGAATTATTTGGACCATTTTTGTATAATTCAAAAAGTATTAGCACACCACCTATCAAATTCCAACTACAATAATTGTACTTTGTTTGATATAAAAAAAAAGTTTACATATATTTTTACTCTGCAAAGATTTCACTTTTTAATTTAACCCCTATAATATTAATAAAATAATAATAACAATAATAATAATAATTATACTTTATGAGATGACTTTTGATTTAAAATCACACAAAGCATAACATAAAATACTGGAATGATCGTAAGATTTTTAGCATATTATTTAGGCTCTTTTTGGTACAAATAAGTTAAGCTATTAGCTGATAAATTAACTTATATTTAATAACTGATAACCAATAATTTATAGTTAAAAGTTTAATCGATTGAAATATAAAATGACATAAAGGACATAGTTATTTAATTTTAATATTTTCTATTTTAATGATAACAATTTAAACCTTCTATATATTTTAATTTAGGCAATTCAGGTTGCTTTGCCAAAAACATTCATAAAAAAAAAACGAAGCAACAGTTTACTTGCTAGAACGTGAGAACATACCTTAATGTATAATTTTTTTTGTATAATTCAAAATCAGAAAATAATTTTGTACATTGACAATGTAGGTGAAGGAAAAAACATAAATATAACACTTCATACCTTAATTAATTTGTCAAATTTGGCAAACATTTTTTTTTGTTCAACTAAACTTGTGGACATTACCCAAATTCAGATCATTGATTTTTGTGATTTTTTATGATGTCTAAATTAAAATATAGTAAACTCTCGTTTTAGTCCTCTAGTCCTCGAAAGTGTCATACACTTTCAAGTAAGTCTCTAAATTAATTAAGATTATTAAAATTTTCATAAATGTTACTTTCGTCAGTGAGTTAGAACCAAAATATTAGCCCTTTGTCAAATAAACCTTCATTTAGATTCCCGGAAGAAGAAAATATAATTTAAAATTTAAGTCATTCACCTTCTCTCATTATTTTCTTATCTTCTTCTTCTTTGTTTCCTTCTTCTTCACTCCATCTTTTGTTACCCACCGGAAACAATATTCATAAGATAGTCAAAACATCCAAGACAACTATTAAGTTCAAATATTTCCAATAATAATACAATATCTATTAAAGTTCCACGATAAGTTAGGTTTCAAAGTTGATAAGAATACTCATATATAAGAATATACGCCATATACACATTGGGAGGAGACTTAGATAAAAAATTACATTTTTTTTTAGACCGAAATGAGGGTTTACTTGACTAATAGAAGTAACATTTGGGACCTAACTAACCAACAGAAGTAACATTTGGGAATTTCTTTTTAATAATTTTAATTAATCCAAGAACTAGCTTGACAGCGCATAACACTTTCAGAGAAAAAAAAATATAGTTTACTCAATTAAAATTAGGGATGACAAAGCGGGCCGTCCCGCTCTGTTATTAACCCGCCAAAAAGCGGGACGAGGCGTGCTAACTTATATGCGATCATGTCAAAAGTACCACTTCATCCCACCTAGTGGTAGGTTGACGAGTTTGCGGTAAAAAAAACATTTTTTTTATTTTATTTTAACATTTCACATAAAATAATGGCAACGATATAGTTAGTGTATTACAATTGTTCTTATGTTTATGCCGGTGATATTCAAAAATCTTAATTTTAACATTTTTAGTGACAAATATTTATTTATGTATGCTTTTTATAACCAATTACAATTAGTATATTTTAATTATTCTCTTTTTATTTAGAAAATAAAAAAAGTACTAAATTTAACTAATGAAAAAAATTTATCTGTGTATAATTATATGCATCAACTGCTTCTTTAATGACTCGTTTTCAGTAATGAAAAACATTTAATTAAATTTATCAATAATAATTAAACTTATAATAAGTAAATTCACATTTTGTAATTTGAAGAAAGAAAATAAAGTTTACATATATAACAAACTATCAATAATTAAATTTATTAATAAAAAATATAAGTAAATATTCAATAAATTAATAACAATATTTCAAAATAAAACGTTTGATACATTAGTCTGTTAGTTTGGGTTGAGTAAATTAATCCGTCAATTTAAGTCTTTTAGTTTAATAATAAAGAGTCACATTTATTTTTTTTTAAAATAGTACCATGATTGCTCCGTTTTTTCCACGTGTTAAACGGTGCTCCAACGCATTTTGCCACCCTAATTAAAATGTGGGTTGCCTTCATATTTTCTCCTTTCATGTTCATGTCTGTTCCATTTTATTATTTTGGTCGTGGTTTCCCATTTATGACCATTGCTCTTGATTACTTTCCTATGTATTTTTTATAATAACTTGTTCATCTTTTCGTTTTGTGTTTTGATTTGTGTTATGTTTTAGATCCTGGTGTGACAGTATATAGAGTAAATTATTAAATTGTCTCTTGAAAATGTAGTATTGAATATTTATCTTCTGAATTTTGAAAATAGATAAATAACACTTTCAAATTGAAATATGTCAGATAATATGGTCTCTTTGTTAGTTTGTTCTGTTAATGAGGTTGACGTAGACGTAGACGTGACAAGCCAAACGGTTAGCGAAATCATTTTCACGTAATTGAGAGGCTAATTTTCTCAATTTTGAAAACCAGATTATAACTCAATTTTAAAAAAAAAATATATTGAAACTCTGTCATCATTACAACGATAACATGTTCATCTATATAATTCATTCTTGTTCTTCTTCCATGATTTCATATCATCTTCTTCCAAGAACCATCATTTATATAATTTATTCTTTTTCCTCTTTCATAATGTTCATATCGTAAAAAGTGAAAGAATAAAAAATCACTTACTATTCTTCCTCCATGGGTGGAAACTTGAGTTGTTGTTAGAGTTGTTACAACTAAAAAATAACTTTGGAAGATAATTATTTTCATGCTCCTTGCTAAAGGTAATTTCTCAATTTTTGTTTTTCCTTTTCCCCATTTTTCTCTCCCATTTTTTTTCTACTGTTATCTCAAAACTAATTTCTCAAATTTCTCTAATTTTCTCTTGCAAACTGAGGCACAAGAGAGACAAAGTCAAATTGAAATATCACTTTCAGAATCTGGACCCACTCATAGAGTTGTTCCGAGAGGTACCTCTCCAAGCATCAGGAACTAGAAAAAAGGAATGATTACTCAATGACTAAATTGTAATTTTTAATATGACTGTAGGGACCAAATTGATAGTAAGTAAGCAATTTCAAGGATTGATTTGTGTATATTGACTCTGATTTTGCAGGTTAAACATATTAACTTAGAGGATCAGTTATAGAAACAATATAGATCCAAATGCCATCCCTAGAAGGCAAGCAAACATTCAACCTTTTTAAATAAACAATAATATATTTACATTTATTTTGGTGTTCAATTAAGCTGATTAATGAACTACTCTGCCCTCTGATTTTTCTTTTTCTACCTTGCCTCCGATTTTATCCTTCCATTTTTCCTATGATATTTCCCTTATGTCTTCCCTTTGATCAAGCTGCCTCTGATCCAAGTCCCTCTGATCAAGCAGACTATGGACATGTATCCTCTAATTTTGGCTCTGGACACGTATCTTCTAATTCTGCCTCTGGACATGTATCACCCGACTCTGTCTTTGGTCACATATCCTCTGACTCTAATTATGCTGCCTCTGACCTATATGCTTCTGGTCATGTAGTCTCTGATCTGTTACTCCAAAATGCACTGCCTCTGGTTAGGAGTTCTGCTTCTAGCTAAGTTTGCCTCTGGTTCCAGCTCTGATCAGGGACTTAGGATTTAATTCCCACTTGATTTTCAATATATTGTTAAGTTATTATAAGTGTTATGGAGTAATGATGCATTGCAAACATAATATTATCAAGGCATTGCAAACATAATATTATCAAGGCATTGCATACATAACATCTCAAGTGCATTAAATTCTCATTAATCAGATCATGCATTGCCTTACTCACGGTGGGACATTCAGGTTTGTTCCAGGCATGGAACAACAGGTAGAGGAGAACAATCAAGACGCTGATTGGGGTTTGGCCAGACCACCTTTACCAATTAGGATTCAATTTTTTTGGTGACCCACATCAAGATATTGGGCGACTTTTCCTTATTTCAAGGAAAAGATTTGAGGTCATGCATAGTTTTCAAAATCATAATGAAAAAATGATTTCAGTTAAGCTTTTATGAAAAATTGAAGTTAAAAGCTTCATCATGAGATGCATCATAATTTTATGTTTTTTATGCATATTTATGGAAGAAATATTTATAAACTACCCCTCCCTTTATTTTCAAAACTCACCGAGATTTGATTTCATCCCTTTACTTTTTTTGTATACATTAGTAGCTGAAGGTGACTGATGTTTAGTCCTAGTACTAGAGGATGATCTGTAAACCCTATTTTGAACTTATTGCTTTATTTTTATTTGATGTAACCCGATTTATTAGGGAACATTTTTATAATTTCAGTAATGCTGTTGTAATTTAATTAAATAGTTCATTAAGTTGAGTTGTAAACTATGTTGTTTAAATGTAGTTACAAGTTACTTTAATGATGCTTATTATGGATATGTAATACTTGTTTCTGTTTTATTGAGGTGTATAGATTCAATTGTCAAATTCTAGATAATTGACAATGGGTCTTACAATAATGCTTTCGAAAAATAAATTGCTTGCAGATTAGTTTGGTTTGGATAACTCCTTACAAAAACCGCTATAATTCAATTCAATATTGTTTAAATTCGATAGATTACCTGATCATAATATAAAATATTATCCAAATATTATAGAAAACTTTATTTAGTCTCTATAATTTTTTGTATTTTTTCTACTAATTTTAATTATTATTAATTAATAATTAATATTTTTAATAATTTATTTACTAATTTTTGTTTTTATATTATTTTATATAAAAAAAGGAAAAAATATAGAAAAGTAGAAGGTTCACATAGTCGTATCTTGGAAATGCAACTTAGTAAAAATAAAGAAAATATAATATTTTAATATATTTTTTTCAAAGTTTGAATATTTTAATTTTTTTTTTTAAGATATTATAGAAAAAAAATCTTCATCATGCAAATGGTTAAAAACAAAGAACTCAATTGACTCATACGACTTTTGACTTTTATTTTGACACATATATATATAAAAAAGCATGACTAATTATCTCAATTGATTATTGAATCATTACTCATAGTCATCTTGAAAAATTATCTTTCAAGCGTGGTATTTAAAAAAAGAAAAAAAAAGAATAGGCTAAATTGCATCTGTGGTCCCTTAACTTAATTTTAGTTAACGTTTTAGTCTTTTATTTTCTTTTTTTCCCGATTTGGTCATTTATTTTAATTTTAAGTGACAATTTGATCTTTTATGTTTTAAAATGTCAACACCGTTATCCTTTTTTTTGCAAAAATTTATCAAAAATTTCAAACAAAACCCATAAAATTAATTATCATCCTCAATATAATGCAAATTTCATCAAATTCATAACTTAAATCTTTAAATAAACTCATATTTTCATCTCTAACAACATCAAATAAAGAATAAAGGACCAAATCGGAAAAAAAAAAAAGATAAATGACTAAAACGTTAACTGAAATTAAGTTAAGGGACCACACAGATGCAATTTAGCCAAAAGAATATTAAAGAAAAAAATCCTCATCACGGTTAAAATCGCACAACTCAATTGACTGATAGACGACTTTTGATTTGTGTTTTCGGCCGAGACGACTTATGACTTATCACATATATAAATCATGTCCAATCATCTCAATTGATTTTTTATTCATCATTCATTTTGATAAATTTTAATCATCAAATCCAATCCATGTCTTCTTTCACTTCCTCCTCAAAAAGCCACCGCGCATTTGAATTTGATTCCACAACTTCTTCTAATGATACTAATCCAAAGAAGAAGAAGAACTACAATGTGTACTTGAGTTTCTGCATCGAAGACGCGAATTCCTTTGTTTCGAATCTCTACATTGCTCTTACTTGAGAACCTAGAATCGTAGTTTTCTGCGACGATAATAATAACAAATTTGAAACTGGAGATCGAGACATAGTACCGACCTCATCTCTGAATGCAATTGAAAATTGTGAAGTTGTTGTAATCATATTTTCAAAGGATTATGGGTGCGTTTGTTTGAGCTTAAATAAAAATGATATTTAATTTAAAAAATTTAGAGATTACTTTGTAGAGATTTGTTTAAAAATGATTTTTTTTTTTATTTCCGTTTATTTACTATCATAAAAATAATTTTTTTTAAAATGATTTTTAATATGTTTATATACAATTTTATAAAAGTGATTTTTTAAACTACAAAATTACCATAAATCTTCATCATGCAAATGGTTAAAATCAAAGAACTCAATTGACTCATACGACTTTTGACTTTTATTTTGACTCATATATATATAAAAAAGCATGACTAATTATCTCAATTGATTATTGAATCATTACTCATAGTCATCTTGAAAAATTATCTTTAAAGTGGGGTATTTAAAAAAAGAATAAAAAAGAATAGGCTAAATTGCATCGGTGGTCCCTTAACTTAATTTTAGTTAACGTTTTAGTATTTTATTTTCTTTTTTTCCCGATTTGGTCATTTATTTTAATTTTAAGTGACAATTTGATCTTTTATGTTTTAAAATGTCAACACCGTTATCCTTTTTTTTGCAAAAATTTATCAAAAATTTCAAACAAAACCCATAAAATTAATTATCATCCTCAATATAATGCAAATTTCATCAAATTCATAACTTAAATCTTTAAATAAACTCATATTTTCATCTCTAACAACATCAAATAAAGAATAAAGGACCAAATCGGGAAAAAAAAAGATAAATGACTAAAACGTTAACTGAAATTAAGTTAAGGGACCACACAGATGCAATTTAGCCAAAAGAATATTAAAGAAAAAAATCCTCATCACGGTTAAAATCGCACAACTCAATTGATTGATAGACAACTTTTGATTTTTGTTTTCGGCCGAGACGACTTATGACTTATCACATATATAAATCATGTCCAATCATCTCAATTGATTTTTTATTCATCACTCATTTTGATAAATTTTAATCATCAAATCCAATCCATGTCTTCTTTCACTTCCTCCTCAAAAAGCCACCGCGCATTTGAATTTGATTCCACAACTTCTTCTAATGATACTAATCCAAAGAAGAAGAAGAACTACAATGTGTGCTTGAGTTTCTGCATCGAAGACGCGAATTCCTTTGTTTTGAATCTCTACACTGCTCTTACTTGAGAACCTAGAATCGTAGTTTTCTGCGACGATAATAATAACAAATTTGAAACTGGAGATCGAGACATAGTACCGACCTCATCTCTGAATGCAATTGAAAATTGTGAAGTTGTTGTAATCACATTTTCAAAGGATTATGAGTGCGTTTGTTTGAGCTTAAATAAAAATGATTTTTAATTTAAAAAATTTAGAGATTATTTTGTTGAGATTTGTTTAAAAATCATTTTTTTTTTTTACGTTTATTTACTATCATGAAAATAATTTTTTTTTAAAATGATTTTTAATATGTTTGTATACAATTTTATAAAAGTGATTTTTTAAACTACAAAATTACCATAAATCTTCATCATGCAAATGGTTAAAATCAAAGAACTCAATTGACTCATACGACTTTTGACTTTTATTTTGACTCATATATATATAAAAAAGCATGACTAATTATCTCAATTGATTATTGAATCATTACTCATAGTCATCTTGAAAAATTATCTTTAAAGTGGGGTATTTAAAAAAAGAAAAAAAAAGAATAGGCTAAATTGCATTTGTGGTCCCTTAACTTAATTTTAGTTAACGTTTTAGTCTTTTATTTTCTTTTTTTCCCGATTTGGTCATTTATTTTAATTTTAAGTGACAATTTGATCTTTTATGTTTTAAAATGTCAACACCGTTATCCTTTGTTTTGCAAAAATTTATCAAAAATTTGAAACAAAACCCATAAAATTAATTATCATCCTCAATATAATGCAAATTTCATCAAATTCATAACTTAAATCTTTAAATAAACTCATATTTTCATCTCTAACAACATCAAATAAAGAATAAAGGACCAAATCGGGAAAAAAAAAAGATAAATGACTAAAACGTTAACTGAAATTAAGTTAAGGGACCACACAGATGCAATTTAGCCAAAAGAATATTAAAGAAAAAAATCCTCATCACGGTTAAAATCGCACAACTCAATTGACTGATAGACGACTTTTGATTTTTGTTTTCGGCCGAGACGACTTATGACTTATCACATATATAAATCATGTCCAATCATCTCAATTGATTTTTTATTCATCACTCATTTTGATAAATTTTAATCATCAAATCCAATCCATGTCTTCTTTCACTTCCTCCTCAAAAAGCCACCGCGCATTTGAATTTGATTCCACAACTTCTTCTAATGATACTAATCCAAAGAAGAAGAAGAACTACAATGTGTACTTGAGTTTCTGCATCGAAGACGCGAATTCCTTTGTTTCAAATCTCTACACTGCTCTTACTTGAGAACCTAGAATCGTAGTTTTCTGCGACGATAATAATAACAAATTTGAAATTGGAGATCGAGACATAGTACCGACCTCATCTCTGAATGCAATTGAAAATTGTGAAGTTGTTGTAATCACATTTTCAAAGGATTATGGGTGCGTTTGTTTGAGCTTAAATAAAAATGATTTTTAATTTAAAAAATTTATAGATTATTTTGTAGAGATTTGTATTAAATTATTTTTTTTTTATTTCCGTTTATTTACTATCATAAAAACAATTTTTTTTTAAAATGATTTTTAATATGTTTGTATACAATTTTATAAAAGTGATTTTTTAAACTACAAAATTACTATAAATCTTCATCATGCAAATGGTTAAAATCAAAGAACTCAATTGACTCATACGACTTTTGACTTTTATTTTGACTCATATATATATAAAAAAGCATGACTAATTATCTCAATTGATTATTGAATCATTACTCATAGTCATCTTGAAAAATTATCTTTAAAGTGGGGTATTTAAAAAAAGAAAAAAAAAGAATAGGCTAAATTGCATATGTGGTCCCTTAACTTAATTTTAGTTAACGTTTTAGTCTTTTATTTTCTTTTTTTCCCGATTTGGTCATTTATTTTAATTTTAAGTGACAATTTGATCTTTTATGTTTTAAAATGTCAACACCGTTATCCTTTTTTTTGCAAAAATTTATCAAAAGTTTCAAACAAAACCCATAAAATTAATTATCATCCTCAATATAATGCAAATTTCATCAAATTCATAACTTAAATCTTTAAATAAACTCATATTTTCATCTCTAACAACATCAAATAAAGAATAAAGGACCAAGTCGGGAAAAAAAAAGATAAATGACTAAAACGTTAACTGAAATTAAGTTAAGGGACCACACAGATGCAATTTAGCCAAAAGAATATTAAAGAAAAAAATCCTCATCACGGTTAAAATCGCACAACTCAATTGACTGATAGACGACTTTTGATTTTTGTTTTCGGCCGATACGACTTATGACTTATCACATATATAAATCATGTCCAATCATCTCAATTGATTTTTTATTCATCACTCATTTTGATAAATTTTAATCATCAAATCCAATCCATGTCTTCTTTCACTTCCTCCTCAAAAAGCCACCGCGCATTTGAATTTATTCCACAACTTCTTCTAATGATACTAATCCAAAGAAGAAGAAGAACTACAATGTGTACTTGAGTTTCTGCATCGAAGACGCGAATTCCTTTGTTTCGAATCTCTACATTGCTCTTACTTGAGAACCTAGAATCGTAGTTTTCTGCGACGATAATAATAACAAATTTGAAACTGGAGATCGAGACATAGTACCGACCTCATCTCTGAATGCAATTGAAAATTGTGAAGTTGTTGTAATCATATTTTCAAAGGATTATGGATGCGTTTGTTTGAGCTTAAATAAAAATGATTTTTAATTTAAAAAATTTAGAGATTATTTTGTAGAGATTTGTTTAAAAATGATTTTTTTTATTTCCGTTTATTTACTATCATAAAAATATTTTTTTTTTAAAATGATTTTTAATATGTTTGTATACAATTTTATAAAAGTGATTTTTTAAACTACAAAATTACCATAAAGGACATGACTTTTATAATTCCTACAAAATTTATAAGTTTAATCCATTTCTTATACACATTTTAAAATTGATTAATGTACCTTAAGTACTTATCAATAATCAATAAATAAACACACAAAAAGCAAAAAAAGAAAAATAGTATAACGTATGAATGATGTAAAAATAAATTGATTCAAATAAAAGGCGTAAAAACAATAAGAAAACGATATGGAAAAATTGAAAAGGAGAAGAAAACTTACTTGATGAAAAACCTATATCAGAGCCTCATGGGAGGAGAAAAACTGTCACAATTAATGGAGGGTAATTTTGGATTTTTCAAAAAGGGTAAGGGTAATTACATCATTTTCTCTTATTAATGGGTTAAGTTGCGTGTTTTTAAAATTTTTGGCATCTTTCTCTCTCATCTATCGCATTAGCCTCTCTCATCTATCGCATTAGCGAATTTGAAAAGCTACTATTTTTAGCTTTTTATTTTTAGCCAAAAGATGATCTTTTTAACAAAATGATTTAAAAAAAATCTGAAACAAACACCCTTCAAACCCTACAAAATGATTTTTGGTTTAAAAAAATATATTTTTTCATGAAAAAATCTGAAACAACACTCTATGTTAATTCGAGATCGTGTCTTCAAGAATTGGAGAAAATAACAGAGTGGTACCGAAATTCAGATTTGATTGCTCTTCCCGTGTTCTATAATAATGGTGTATATCCATGTGATGGAAGATTACAGCGAGGTATGTTTGGAGAGGGATTTCATGATTTTGTTGATAGAATCTCTATGGATGGGGAGGAAAGTTCTCAAGAGGAAGATATTGGGTAGCAGAGATCAGTAAAGCTACAAAAATATCAATATCGATGAAATTATTTATTATTATTACTTTTTGAATAATTTTACAAATATATAAAAGGTGTGAAATATTAAATGCGCCTACTAATATTTAAAAGACAAACATTAAATGAAGATAAAAAAAAAAGCAATTTAAATAATAAATAATTCTTAATAATCATAACTTTTTCTTATAAATGAGACCAAAAAATTTTCTAATTTTTTTTTATTATTGGAACCGTAGTATAAGTCACCGACACTGATACATATATTTATTTATTTACTATAATTTAATAAAATATAAACATTATTTAAAAAAAATCTAAATTTAATATCTTTAACTCTCTATCGTAGATGTAACACATCTTTAACCCCTATATATGAGTCTTAGATATATCCAATAAGTGTTTATGTTTTATCGAAATAAAGAAAAAACATGTGTTTTATCCGTCACTTGTCTGAGTTGATAGACACGTGTCAGACACCAACACGTTTGGACACGGCGGCACGCCTAACCCCAAAGGTGTACGCGCCTTAGAGTTCATAAACCATTAATTTTGGTTAAAAATTATCATTCACTCCTATTTGGTTCCTAAAGTGTTTTTTAGTTCCTTAATTGATTAAAAAATAGGAGAGAGAATACGATGCTTCATGAACTAATTTATGTATTAAAAATAGTTTAGAAACTACTTATTAAAGTAAATTAGCATTTTAGTAGTTGAAAGGGTAAGAGTCCATCAATTTATCTAAATTGACGAAATAACAATTTTTTTTTGGAATACCATGGGACCAAGCCCTACAAAATAACAATTTAGTTCTTAAATTAACTATAATCAGTAGTCCCTTTTCCAAATTTAGCACCACTTAAAGGTTGTATGTTTGTCTCAGATGGAGTATTGTTCTTGAGCACCACAATTTTCTAATACATGTATTGTTTTGATTATTTGTTTAGCAAATTTAAGTTCTCTTTTAAATAGTTGAGGTTTTTATTTACACCTCTAACGTTAGTAATTTCTACTTTCTATTGACCTATGCAGTAAGCACATGTTGGTGAATTGTTAATTTGTTATATATATAATCACTCTTGTTCATATATTCTACAGGAAAGAAAGTAAACATATTAAAAATGTCGTCGAACATGTAACTCGTGTGATAAACAACAAGAAGAGAGTCTCGTTCGGTGCTTTCTACACAGAGAGTGTAAAATGTGGTGCGCAAGATATGATTAAGCTATTGAAACAATCAAAATGTCCTCTCCTACTAGGGATATGGGGGATGGTAGGGATTGGTAAATCAACCATTGCACAAGCCATTTATCATCAAATTGGTCCATATTTTGAGGACAAGTGCTTGCTCACAAACGTCAGGAAAGTTTGGAAAGAAAAACGCGGTCAAGTTTCTTTAACAGAGAAACTTTTTTTTGATGTCGACAAAGCAACTGAGATAGATATGCAGATACCTACAATTGAATCAGGAAAAGTGATTTTAAAAGAAAGGCTTCGGCATAAAAGAGTACTTCTTGTACTTGACGATGTTGATAAATTGGAGCAGCTAAATGCTTTGTGTGGAAGTCGAGAATGGTTTGGTGCAGGAAGCAAAATAATCATCACGACAAGAGATAGAGATCTACTTAAGGAGCATGGAGTTGACCATATATATAGAGTGAAAGAACTCGACGAAAGTGAATCCCTTGAGCTTTTGTATTGGGGTTCATTCGGCCAAGCAACAAATCATCTGAAAGATTTTGCTGTGCTTTCTAGACAGATTGCTGCTTATTGTGGGGGGTTGCCTCTTGCTCTTAAAGCCCTTGGGAGGTTGTTGCATGGAAAGGAAATACTTGAGTGGAAGGGTGTGTTGAGGAGTCTCGAAAGATTTTCCATTCCAGCTCTACAACTACTAGAAGCTCTAGAAAAGAGTTTTAGTGATTTGAGAGATGAAGAGAAACGAACGTTCCTTGATATAGCATGTTTCTTTAAAGAGATGAACCAAAATGATGTACTTCAAACATTAAACAGGTCAATACAATGTGCAACTCTTCATATAAGTCTCCTTGAAGACAAGAGCCTTGTAACCATTGATGAGAATAACAAGCTTCAAATGCATGTTCTGCTACAAGCCATGGCTAGAGGTATCATTGAGAGGGAATCAAGTAATAAGACTAATCAAGTAAGTGATAGTAATATATGATTTTTGAGGCTAGCTCTGCTTGATGTATCACCAATGTATGGTGTTTTGGTTCCAAAATATATTGAAGGTAAAGGAAGCAAAGTGAACAATTGGTGATACATCAAGAACATTGGAAGATAATTAATAAGTCTGTGCATTGAAAATTAGTAAAAAATATTGTGGGTAACCTCATAGTTGATGATGCATCAGTGGCATCAAGAATTTCAGCAACCATATATCTAAGCTATGATTTTCTTCTTTTCATTGATGTTTCAGCCAAAGATGTACGATGTGTTCTTGAGTTTCAAAGGGGAAGACAGTCGTGCAAAGTTTACGTCACATCTCTATTCTTCTCTTCAAAATGCAGGGATTTATGCTTTCAGAGACGACGACCAGATTCAACGAGGAGATCAGATCTCAGTCTCACTGTTGCGAGCAATTGGAAGGTCTAGAATTTCTATCATTGTTTTGTCTATAAATTATGCTAATTCAAGATGGTGTATGCTAGAGTTGGAAAAGATCATGGATTTGGCAGAACCAGGGGTCTAGTGGTTGTGCCAGTGTTCTATGAGGTAGATCCCTCAGAAGTACGTCATCAGGAAGGTCAGTTTGGAAAAGCTTTTGAAGATCTTATATCAACAATATCCATAAATGAATCTACAAAGAGTAGTTGGAGAAGAGAACTCTTTGGTATTGGCGGCATAGCAGGGTTTGTACTTAGAGATTCCAGGTTATTTTTTTTCCTCTTAGAATATTGTTTGTGACACTTCAAAATTCTTAACCCTTGGTAGGGTGATAATATCTTTTTGTCCATTTCAAAAATCATCATTTTTAAAAGTTTGGCAAAACTACACTAGAGGTTCTTTAACTTAATTTAAAATTTCAATTAAGCCTTTTATCTTTTTTTCATGTCAAATTAGTCATTTATCTTTAAAAATGTTTGTACGATCGAACCAACTTTTATTCTTAGTCCAGTAATGTTGCAGGATTGTGTACGGAACCACTGAATGCTATACTATAAAGAATGTTTCACCTTTCAACACCATAATTAGACCCTAATTGACAACAAGATCACAATCTTAGATAAAAACTTCAAAAATATCATATTAAATTTGATGGATTTGATATTTTCAGTCATTCTAATATAATTTAGATGTTATTTTAATGAATTGAAGATGTAATTTCCCTTTCAGAATCGCAAAGTAAGACATTTGGTAACAAGTTTGTAACATAAATGGGGTAAGAATGAAAATTGGTTCAACCGTGTAAATATTTTTAATGACAAAGGACTAATTTTACACGAAAAAAGATAAAGGGTTTGTTTGAAACTTTTAAATTAAATTAAAGGATGTCTAGTGTAGTATTTGAGGCTTGATAATTTCCTCCATAATTTCAAAACTAATTACATGAGACCATGGAATTCAATTTGGCTTTGTTTAAAAAAAAAATTATATTAGACCATGCACGCGAATTTGTAGACTTGCCAGTGACTCTTAAATTACTCTAGAGTGATTTTTGCTGGATTACCAGTTATAGCTTCTAATAAATGACCACAGATTACTAGTTCACTATAGCTTTTGCTTCTCTTATATTGCAATGCATCTTTTTTCTTTTAAAAATATGCACATAGACACGTATATAATTCTTCCTTTTTTTTTTTATAGAAGCATTTATTAGAGAATGATTATTCATACAATTGATTGTGCACACTATCATTGGTTCATATTTTACAGGAATGAAAGTGCAGATATCAAGAATATTGTTGAACATGTCTCCCGTTTGCTAGATAGGACAGAGTTATTGGTTGCTGAACATCCGGTAGGTGTTGAATCTCGTGTGGAAGCTGCAACTAAGCTACTAAACGTCCAAAAATCTGAAGATGTTTTACTTCTAGGGATATGGGGAATGGGGGGTACAGGTAAAACAACCATTGCTAAAGCCATTTATAATCAAATTGGGAGAAAATTTGAGGAAAGAAGCTTCCTTTTGAATATAAGGGAATTTTGGGAGACAAATACTAATCGTGTTTCTCTACAACAACAAGTACTTAGTGATGTTTATAAGACAACGACATTCAAGATACGTGACATTGAATCAGGGAAAAATATATTGAAGCAAAGACTTGCCCAAAATAGGGTACTTTTTGTGCTTGATGATGTGAATGAATTGGACCAACTAAAGGCCTTGTGTGGAACCCGCGAGTGGTTTGGACCAGGGAGTAGAATAATTATCACAACCCGAGATATCCATCTTCTTAGATCGTGTAGAGTTGATCGAGTGTATGCAATAAAAGAAATGGATGAAAGTGAATCTCTTGAGCTTTTTTGTTGGCATGCATTCAAGCAACCAAATCCTATAGAAGATTTTGCTACACATTCAAGAGATGTGATTGCTTATTCTGGGAGATTGCCACTAGCACTTCAAGTCCTTGGATCTTATTTGTCTGACTGTGAAATAACAGAGTGGCAAAAAGTTTTGGAAAAACTCAAATGTATTCCCCATGATCAAGTACAAAAGAAGCTAAAAGTAAGCTTTGATGGTTTAAAAGATGTTACAGAGAAACAAATATTCCTTGATATTGCTTGTTTCTTTATTGGGATGGACCGAGATGATGTAATACAAATATTAAATGGATGTGGGTTTTTTGCTGATATTGGAATGAAAGTCCTGGTAGAGCGAAGCCTTGTAACTGTTGACAATAGAAACAAGCTTAGCATGCATGATTTGTTGAGAGACATGGGAAGACAAATAATTTATGAGGAATCACCATTTGATCCTGAGAAGCGTAGTAGGTTGTGGCGTCCTGAGGAAGTGTATGATATATTATCAAAGCATAAGGTAATTACTAATTAGATAACTTCTTGTACGGTATATATGTTATTGAAAAATACAACAGTAAAGGAAGATAACTAAGCATGGATAAATGAATTATTAATATTCATTTGGATTCTTAATTATCACATGAAATATGAAAATTAGTTTCATTCATGATTGTTATAGTCTTTGTTAACTATTTGGGTTTCAAATGTCAAAATTAAGCTATTGGTTTTCTGTTTCTCTGGTTTTTTTAATTTAGGGAACAGAAGTTGTAAAGGGATTGACTTTGGAGTTTCCAAGAAAAAATACAGTTTGTCTGAATACCAAAACATTTAAGAAGATCAATAAACTCAGATTGCTTCAACTTGCTGGAGTGCAGCTTGATGGAGATTTTAAATATCTTTCAGGAGATCTTAGATGGCTGTATTGGAATGGATTTCGATCAACTTACATGCCTGCAGAATTTCAGCAAGGAAGTCTAGTTGCCATCAAATTAAAATATAGTAATCTCAAACAAATATGGAAGAAGAGTCAGGTACAAATTATGTTTAATATTTTGTTCATGATTTTTTTTCACTAGTCATATTTCCCGGAAGCAATAAATTTTCACTGGACCATAAAAGAAGAACAATCAATAAATTTAAATTTATCATCCTATCTACCTTTTTAATTTTCATATAGTGCGCTCTTAGGAAGAATGTAGGCAATGCATTTAGAATTTGACAAATTGGTGAATTAGGATGCCCAAAAGTTGTACCACCTCCAACACTTATTAGAAGGTATCATTTAACAATCTTACACATGCCAAGAAAATTAGTTAAAATATTAAATTTTCTCTTCAATAAATGTTTTAGTTAAATAATGACACTAAAAGGTAGTAAAATAATTTAGAGGCATCTTTTGTAAAAAATTTATAATATATTTAACAATTTGAAAATATACATATTTAGAGACAATTTTGTTTTTTAACGTGGGACTTATATGTTCAAATATACTAAACTAAAGAATGTACAACAGAGTAACACAAGAAAGAAGGTAATTGTATACACAAACCAAGCAATCAAATGGGCACCCTTGTCATATTGTTTTCTTTTAGTCTTTATAACATTGTGAGTGATTTTAGTGAAAGTTTTTCCAAAATTCATGTTTTGAAGCACTGTATATGAGAGTATCAATTTGAGTGGAGAAATAGTGAAAACTCTTCATCCCAATTCCCAATGCTACTCTGTGCCTGATTTTTGTGTTTAGTAAAACTATGTTCCACTGATATCACAAATAGAGGAAAACATTGGGAAAACCTGATCCTATATTTATTAGTTAATGGGATTCTAAGTTTGATGAATTACAATGTTGTTCCATTTTGCTGTTGCTTAGTTAATATTTGGTGATTAGGATTCCTATTTGCGGAAAAGTGATTGTATTTTCACTCGATACTAAAACTGATTACATGAGGAGATATAAATAGGACAGAAAATTAATTTTGTACAATCAAATAGAGCTGAAAATCAAGAAACTGATTTTCCCTATAAATGGTATCACTAAATAGGAAATAAAATTAAAACAGAAATCCTAATTAATACATACTAATAACTGTACAAAATCAGAATCCTATGATCCTAATTTTGATCTCATAATCAACACTCCCCCTCAGTCTGGGTGGTAGATGTTTATCATGCCCAAATTGGATTTGATATTCTCATACGTATTTTTTGGAAGAGCTCTAGTCAGGATGTCAGCTATTTGGATACACGATGGTAAATGATCAATACTTATAATACCATGATCAATCTTCTCCTTTATAAAATGTCGGTCAATTTCCACATGTTTTGTTTTATCATGGTGAACGGGGTTATTTGCAATGCTGATGGCAGCTTTGTTGTCACAAAAGATTCTCATGGTGTAATTGGTTTGAATTCTGATTTCATCCAATATCTTCTTTAGCTAGATACCTTCACAAATGCCTTGTGCCATGGCTCAGAATTCAACTTCTGCACTGCTTCTAGCTACCACAGGCTGTTTCTTACTTCTCCAAGTGACCCTGTTACCCTACACAAATGAGCAATAACCAGTAGTTGACCTTCTGTCTGATGTACATCCAGCCCAATCTGAGTCAATGTATACTTCGATACCCCTATTTGTGTTTTTTATGAAATGAAGACCTCCATCTAGTGTACCTTTAAGGTACTGCAAGATTCTGTTCACAACTTTCATCTGAGCTTCGGTAGGACTTGTCATGTAGCGACTTTCCATGCTTTCGGAAAATCCAATATCAGGTCGAGTATGTGTTAGGTATATCAATTTCCCAACTAGACTTTGGTACCTCTCTTTGTCAGCTAGTGGACCTTCTTCGGGGATGCTTCAGCTTACTGATTCCATAGAGGTATTGGCAGCCTTACACCCCGAGCATTCTAGTTTCTTGGAGTAAGTCTAGGGTGTATTTCCTTTGAGAAACATATATTCCCTCTTTTGTTCGGGATACTTCCATCCCTAAAAAATACTTAAGTTGTCCTAAGTCTTTGACTTCAAACTCCCTAGCCAAGAGTTCTTTCAAGTGTCCGATTTGATTATGATCATCTCCTGTGATAACGATATCATCAACATACACAATGAATAAAGTTACCTTCCCTTCCAATAAGTGTTTGACAAACATAGTGTGATCAGATTGGCTTTGTATGAATCCATCATCTTTGACAACTCTAGTCAATCTATCAAACCATGCTCTAGGGGATTGCTTGAGGCCATACAAAGATTTTCGTAGCTTGCACACCTCGTTTAGAGTGCTGGATGATTCAATTCCTGGGGGAATTTGCATGTATACTTCCTCTTCAAACTCACCATTTAGGAAGGCATTTTTAATGTCTAGCTAGTGTAGTGGCCAATCCAAGTTTGTAGCCAAGGATAATATGACTCGTACTGAGTTAAGTTTGACCACTGGAGCAAATGTCTCTTCATAGTCTATGCCATATGATTGGGTGAATTCCTTTGCCACTAATCGCGCCTTGAACCAATTTATGCTCCTATCAACATTGTATTTGATAGAGAATATCCCCTTACAGCCAACCTGCTTCTTCCCTTTTGGTAGAGCAATAATTTTTGAAGTGTTATTTTTAATCAACGCATGAAGCTCTTCTGTTATAGCTGCTGCCCACTCAGGTTGTTGGAGGGCTTCTTGAATATTCCTTAGAATATACGTGCTTTCAAGTGCTGCTACAAATGCCTTGTATCCTTGCGATAATTTCCCATATGACATGTATCTTTCAATGGGGTGTTAAGTACAAGTTCTCATCCCTTTTCTTAGTACAATAGGAATATCACTGTCAGGTAAACTCATCTTGACAAGTACTTAGTTGGGAATAGTATTACCTGCTGAGATTCCATTTTCTAGAGCTTGGTTGGATTCATGGCTTTGCATTGGAGCTGTGTTTGATTCTACCACCTGTTTGCTTTTCCTCCTCCTAGTGTAAACTTTCTAGTCAGCTTCTTGTGCAGAAATTTCTACAGGTGTAGTTTCAACATTTGCAGTTTCAAGGACTGGTTCTGTTGGTGTGGAATTTTTTGGTTCTGTTGGGATGAAATTTTTGGGTTCTGCTGGTGTAATTTCAAGAACAAGTTCAGTCATCTCAAATCCCTAAAATTGGAGTTATGTGTTTCCGTTTAGGTTTAATGTATTCTCTCCCTGAATTCCAACTTTTGAGTGATAAGGTTGATTCTCAAAGAAAGTCACATCCGTAGAGTGGTAAAATCTTCTAGTTGTGGGGGAGTAGCACTTATATCCTTTTTGGTGAGGGTTTAGGTGAATAGCCATTTTATTGATTTTGGGTCAAGTTTGCTGCAGTGAGGGTTTAGGTTGTGAACAAAGGCTAAACATCCAAATATTTCCAAGGGAATTCAGGTGAGAATTTTGCTAGATGGAAAGAGAGTTTGGAGAGTGGAATAAGGGGTGTCAAAGTTAAGGATACGTGAAGGCATCCTATTTATGAGATAGGTGGCTGAAAGGAAAGCTTCTCCCCAAAATGTTTTGGTACATTAGTGGCTAGCATGAGAGATCTTGTTACTTCCAGAAGGTGCCTATTTTTCCTCTCTGCGACCCCATTTTGTTAGGGGGTATTTACAGGTGTATAATTCCATGGATTTAAAGGTAGGACTCTAGTGCTGAATTAAAATATTCGCGACCATTGTCAATTCTGAGCACTTTAATTTTTGTTTGGAATTGTGTTTGCACCATATTTTGAAAAAACTCAAATAATTTTTCAACTTCAGATTTCTCTTTCATAAGAAATACCCATGTGACTCTTGTGTGGTCATCAATGAACATAACAAACCATCTAGCACCAGTAATGTTGTTGACTCGAGATGGCCTCCATACATCACTGTGAATTAAGGAGAAAGGTTGAGAGGGTTTATGTTAGAATATTAGAAAATATCTTATAATATCTTTTATATTATATTAGAGTATCTTGAGTTATTTACTAGAATCAATTTATAATTATAGAGATATCTTAGAATATCTCTCATTATTATTATGATTTATTCCTGATTTAGGATTGAGTCTATGTTTATCTATAAATAGAGATTAGTATTGAGTCTTTTGTAATCAAGTCGGCATTAAGCTAATACCAATAATATTCAAACCCTTATTATTTTCTCTCCTCCTTTTCTCTAAAATCCCACAACTTCAACATGGTATCTAGAGCCTATTTCGATCCTCCTTGAACGATCTCGCCTCTATTCCGCTGCCAAGTTCCCAATAGTTAGGGAATATAATCATAGTTTCTCTTTTTTCAACATGAACATTCCTTTTTCAAACCACTATCGTGTTACATTCCAACACTGGTTTCACTCGTTTTCCGTCCAGTTCGCTACTGCCGCCGTCACCGCCACTGTTTCCGGCAAACAACCCTCTGCCCTCAAAAAAGTAGAAAATAAAAATAAATAAATCCAAAAAAAGTTTAAGTTTCTCCGCTGTATCCCTTATCCGTTCCGGTTACCGGCGGGTTTATCCTTAGTCTATTTAAACACATAAAGCTGTTGAGTCACTTTGTCGAATTGGATCTCAAATGAGAGAAAGTGATTTGGTTGAATATTTTATCCCATTGGTGAAGAGATTGGCAGCAGGTGAATGGTTTACTGCCCGAGTCTCTGCATGTGGACTATTCCAAATTGCATACCCAAGTGCACCAGAAACATCGAAGACAGAGTTGAGATCAATATACAGTTAGTTATGTCAAGATGACATGCCTATGGTTAGAAGATCTGCTGCAACAAATCTTGGGAAATTCGCTGCAACTATTGAGTATGCTCATTTGAAGGCTGACATCATGTCTATTTTTGACGATCTTACTCAGGATGATCAAGATTCTGTCCGATTGTTGGCTGTGGAGGGCTGTGCTGCTCTTGGAAAACTGTTGGAGCCACAAGATTGTGTTGCACATATACTCCCAGTTATTGTTAATTTCTCCCAGGATAAGTCTTGGCGTGTGCGTTACATGGTTGCAAATCAATTGTATGAGCTCTGTGAAGCTGTAGGACCTGAACCTACCAGAGCGGAATTGGTTCCTGCTTATGTTCGACTGCTTCGAGATAATGAGGCTGAGGTACGCATAGCAGCTGCTGGGAAAGTGACCAAGTTTTGCCGGATTTTAAGTCCAGATCTTGCGATTCAGCATATTCTTCCTTGTGTAAAGGAATTGTCATCCGATTCTTCACAGCATGTCCGCTCTGCTCTGGCTTCAGTAATAATGGGAATGGCTCCAGTCTTAGGAAAGGAAGCAACAATTGAGCAGCTTCTTCCTATTCTCCTTTCCCTTCTAAAGGATGAATTTCCTGACGTACGCCTAAACATCATCAGCAAGCTTGATCAAGTGAATCAGGTTATTGGAATCGATCTGTTATCTCAATCTTTATTACCAGCCATTGTTGAGCTTGCAGGGGATAGACATTGGAGGGTTCGACTTGCAATTATCGAGCATATACCCTTGTTGGCGAGTCAATTGGGGGTTGGATTTTTTGATGACAAACTGGGTGCACTTTGCATGCAGTGGTTACAGGATAAGTTTCATTCAATTCGTGAAGCAGCTGCTAATAACTTGAAACGTCTAGCTGAAGAGTTTGGTCCTGAGTGGGCTATGCAGCACATAATTCCTCAAGGTTTGGTGATGATTAACAATCCACACTATTTGTATCGGATGACCATTCTACGCGCTATCTCCCTGCTAGCTCCTGTAATGGGCGCTGAAGTCACTTGTTCAAAATTATTGCCTGCTGTTGTTGCAGCATCAAAAGACAGAGTGCCAAACATAAAGTTCAATGTGGCAAAGGTATTAGAGTCCATCTTCCCCATCGTTGATTAGTCTGTGGTGGAAAAGACTATCCAACCATGTCTGGTTGAGCTCAGTCCACTTGTAGAGGAGGACAAAGGTATCTGGTTCGACAATCCTTTACGATGTGACCTTTCTCGGTTTTTCTTGCCTCGGTTCGACAGTCGTTTACGACGCGACCTTACTCTCCAATTTTGATCAACGAAAATATGTGTCATTATTCAAATAGCCGTTATCTCTCCTGTTTTAGATGCATTTTCTCACTTCGTTGATCGATCATGGTTTCATTAAAGTCGCGCTGCTTCTTCTTCTGTGTTTGTCATGCAATTTAGTTCTTACTAATAGATTATAACAGTGGCCTCTATTCCCACCGACGATCATTCTGGTGGTGTCCCTTTTCCCACATATGAATCATATTAGTGATGACTTCTTCTTTCGTTGATGGTTATTTTGACGGTGTCTTTTATTTTCATGACTTACTTTATCTTGGCAATTTGTTCCAGATGCACTGGCCTTGCCTTTCTCTCCTTGAAGCACGCCTCTCTCTCCTTGAAGCAGATTCAAGTTTAAATATTTTGAGTCTCCATTATTATTGGTTTGAAGCTTCCAAATGCAGTTTTTTAGAACGGAGCTTGCTTTGTTCAATTGCCTGCCATGAATTTCTCTCAGGCTGATGATCAATTAGACTATCTGGCTAGGCTATATTTATAGCAATTCTCTCCGACTTCACATGCATCCCTGAGTTGCCTTTCCATCTTTTTTTATGGAGCTAAACATTGTTTTCTTGTAGCAAGCTAAAGCTTAGTAAGCTTTAGCTTGTGGGGGAGTGTTAGAATATTAGAAAATATCTTATAATATCTTTTATATTATATTAGAGTATCTTGAGTTATTTACTAGAATCAATTTATAATTATAGAGATATCTTAGAATATCTCTCATTATTATTATGATTTGTTCCTGATTTAGGATTGAGTCTATGTTTATCTATAAATAGAGATTAGTATTGAGTCTTTTGTAATCAAGTCGGCATTAAGCTAATACCAATAATATTCAAACCCTTATTATTTTCTCTCCTCCTTTTCTCTAAAATCCCACAACTTCAACAGTTTATATGGTTGAGGTGAGTATGTGCTTCGGGTATGTTTGGATAATTGACAAACTTTGTAACATCCTCTAAAATTATTAATTAAAATAATTTGGATCTATAAATATATTTTCCAATATTAAATTAGGTGTGGTAATTATTCGCCTTGTTTGCCTTATTGTAGTAAAGTTTTTAGTAAGAATTATTTAGTAGATGTATTTTTATTTCTAAGGCAAGAAGAATTTGGGCTAAGGGTTGTGGCTTGGTATCACACGGCCCATTTGAATGAGTAGGAAGTTGGGCTGGGAGTTTATGCCTTGTTTTTGATGAAGGTTAACTAATAATAATAATAATAATAATAATAATAATAATAATAATAATAATAATAATAATAATAATAATAATAATAATAATAATAATAATAATAATAATAATAATAATAATAATAATAATAATAATAATAATAAGAATTATAATAATATTTTATCTCTTCTATTCCTTATTCAGGCCCAACACTATCTACCCAATAATATTCACTTTAAATAGAAAAGAATACTGAAACCCTAGCCACAATCACAAACCCTATTTCACAAACCCTTTACAAACAAGATTCTGTAAAGAATACCAAAATTCTAGCCACCATCACCATCACCTCTTTTTCTTCGTGCATCAAAAGCTTGGAACTTCTTTTCCTTGTGAACAACTTCGTGGGGCTTAGAGATTTGTACTAGGAAGAAAAGCGGCCAAGGTAAGGGCTTTTCCCCGCACAAATTATAGTTAGACGGTTGGTTGGATGGCATGAAATTAATAATTGTGATTGCTTGCTTTTTGAAAGGAATAATATGTAGACTAATGAATTAAAATAATGAACCCCCAATCCTTTGTGTTAAGTTTATTATATAATATATGATTTTTGGAAGTAAAGTATGAATTTTGATGTTATATGTGATGAAGTTTTGATTTTTATGGCGAATATGACGTAAAGTATTAATTTTATGTTATATATAATAAAGTTTTAATTTTTATAATGAATATGAAGGAAGAGTTGAATTTGTATGTTATATGTGACAAGTTTTATGATGATGTATGAGTTGGAGTTGAATCTTGTTGTTATATATGTTAACGTGTTAATTTTTATGGTGTGTATGATACCAAGTCTTGATTTTTGTGTGTATGTGGTGGAAGTTATGATTTTCATGATTATTTGTTCATGGATATGTGATCTTAGTGATATGTGAATAAGATGATGATTTTGAAAAGTGATTTGAATGCTTATGACATGATTCTTAGTGGGTTGTGTGGAAATATATCTCTTTGATAATATATCATCATATAATGTCATGGCATATGCATCTTCGTGGAAGTTGCCTTAGTGGCAGGTTTTTCCCCATTGGTATGGGTGATCTGTGTGGAAGTTGCCTTAGTGGCAGGTTTTCCCCATTGGTATGGGTGAATTTTCTGTGTGGAAGTTGCCTTAGTGGCAGGTATATCCGGATCATATAGTTTTAGGAGCATGCATCATGTATATATTTTTGTTATGCAATTTATTGGTTTGTGTATTTTTCTTTTAAATTGGAAGTTTTTACTTTTATATAATTTGTGTTATTCTTCTATATGTTTAACTTTGGTTTGATGTGGATGATGGATAAAACTGACCCTTACAACAACATTTTAGGTACTAATGAGTTCGAGGAGATTCAAGAGTAGTTGATGAGTATTACCGTGCGACAAACGGGGGATAAAAATGGGTTTTCAATATAATTTTGTAATGATAGGATTGTCGCGATACTTCTAAGTTTGTTTTTAATCAACTTTTAAAATGCACTAGGATTCTAGAAATGCGGAAGTGGGTTCCCTTCCGTTAGGAATTATTGTTTTTCTTGTTATAGCCTTGAATAAACATTTTCTTAATAAAATTAGATAAACGTGGTTGTTACTAATTATTTGCATGAATAAATGTTAGGTAGTTAGATAAAAAAAAAATTGTCGTAAATCTTTCTAAACAATATATTTTCAAGTAACGTTTTGGATCAAAAAATCCGGGGCGTTACAAACTTCACATGAAAAATTCCTTAGATTTTTATTGAATAATGAGGGGAACATTTTCTCTTAGTACATGAAATTTGGGTGACTTAATCGATAGTGCCACAACATTATAGACTCCTCATTATTTAGAGAAACTACTACACAAGAATTTGCTTTGAGTTCTTTAGAATAATATTCAACTTGCAGATAGTAGAGTTCAACACATTCTTTAGCATTACCAATCGTCTTCCCCAATCCTCAAATATGAAATTCGCGCAGATCAGAGAAAAATTTAGTGACACATTTCAGATCTTTGGTACGTTTGCTAATAGACAGCAAATTGCAATCACGTTTGGGCACATACAGTACAAAATCTAGAATAGTACTTTTTGAAATAACAACTGAACCTGTACCAGTAACCTTTGACAGAGTACCATCAACAATCTGAATAATGGAGTTATTATGACAAGAGAATAAATGTCAAATATAGTTATATCTCCAGTCATGTGATCTAAGGCTCTTGAGTCTTTGATCCATGATTTTGATTTTCCTGTGCTAGTGTGTAAAGCATGCAAAAAATTACCTTTTTGAGCTATTGCAGTTGTACCATTTTTCACTGCAGTAAGCATAGTCTATTGGAGCATTTTCTGTAGAGCTTCCATTTGTTCTTTGCTGAATGGAGATGGATCATGTTTATCCTCTGTTTCTTGTGGTTTATGTGCTGCATTGCCTCTGTTTTCCCTGTTGCGGAATGGTTTTGCTTCTAATGGCTTTCTGTGAATGATCCAACAAGTGTCCTTAGTGTGACCAGGTTTCCTGCAGTGTTCAAACCAAGGCTGGTTCCTTCTTTGAGCTAAACTCGTTGGGTGAAATTGGTTTCCCTTTATTGCCATTGCTGAACCTTCAATTGATAGGGATGAAGTAGGATTTCCCAACATGAGTTTCCTCCTACTTTCTTCTCTTCTCACTTCCAAGAACACATCTCGGATTTTTTGAAGTGGTTTGGTTCCAAGCACCCTTCCACGCACTTCATCAAGATCTTTGTTAAATCCCAAGAGAAATTTGTAGATTCTATCCTTTTCTACCAGGTCTTTGTACTTTTTCTTGTCATCCGTGCAATTCCATTCTACCTCTTCATATGTATCTAGTTTCTGCCAATATCGACTAAGAGTATTGAAGTATTATGTGACAGAAGAATCACCCTGTTTCAGATTATGCAGAAGGCTGTTAATTTTAAAGATGGCAGATGTATTGTCCACATTGGAGTGTGTCTCTTTTACTGCATCCCACATATCTTTGGCAGTATCATAGTACATGAAATTTTCTCCAATTTCATTTTGCATGGTATTGAGAAGCCATGACATGACTAAACTTTTCTCCGGTAGCCATTTTTGGAAGTTGGGTTCTCCTTTCTTGGCTCTTTGTAGTCTCCTGTGACGTAGCCTCTTTCCCTTTTCTTTGGAGGAAGATTGAGACAGACCTCTCCCATTGAAGGTAGTTTTAGCCATTCAACTTGTGGCCAGTGATAAGAAGTGCAGTCCCTTCAGTTGAACTCGCAAGAGTTATGCTAGTCTCCTTGTGCGTACCTTCTGTTTGCTCTCCTTCCATGGTTGGGTTAGTGATAGAGACTAGGAATGGTTCAAATCGAGCTCTGATACCATGCTGAAAAGTGATTGTATTTTCACTTGATAGTAAAACTGATTACATGAGAAGATATAAATAGGACAGGAAATTAATTATGTACAATCAAATAGAGCTGGAAAATCCCTATAAATGCTATAACTAAATAGGAAATAAAATTAAAACAGAAATCCTAATTAATACATACTAATAACCGTACAAAATCATAATCCTATGATTCTAATTTTGATCTCGTAATCAACACTATTTATAACACAAGAATAAGTGGTTGCTACAAAATGTATGGGAAATTAGAAAATTTTGAAATTCATTTTATGGTCTTATTCACTGGATTATTTTTTTCTTCCCCTATTCAGAAAGATCAACTGTATTTTTATATAAATGAATTGTATAGGCATTAGGATTAGGAAGTGAAAAACATTATACGAAATTTCCCCTGTCGGGTATTGGTGGCATTAAGATAGAGGAGAATGACCTTTCAATTACTTTGCCTCTGCTCCTTTTTAGATCTAAGGTATTATATAACTAATTTAGGACACACATCTATTGCATTTCTTATGCAGCAAATGGAAACCATGTTTATATTTCTCTTCTACACTTTCAGAAAGCTTGGTGGGGCTTTACTTATGTAGTGTCTTTGAAGAGAGAGAGTGATTGTTAAAAAAAATTATATTATTATAAGGTCATGAGAAAATCTTAATATTAGAAGATCAATTCATGTTTAACAGTAATGCACATGTAATGTTTTCTTTTTCTCAAGTCCTCTTGGTTTCCTTCCCACTGATTTTTGTGTAATAAATAGTAGGCATGACATGTTAACTGCACATGTCTATTACACTAACAACGGCTAAAAAATAGACAAATTGGGGAAGTAATTTGTATATATAAACACTTCCATAAACTTAAACAATTCAAGTTCACTTTCTCAAATCATTTATTAGGTCCAAACTTTAATATTCAAAGCGAAATCAATACTGGTATAATCATTAACCAGCCTTTAGGGATCAACAAAATCAAAACTAAACAAATAAGTGATTGATAATCCCAGTGTCAATGCATAGTGGAGTATAGTCATTCTTTAAATTTCCAATCTATTTCTTTTTCTAAGCTTCTCTAACTAATCTCTTGTGGTTTTATTTTCTTACAGTTGCTAGAGAATCTAAAAATTCTTAATCTTAGTCATTCTCGGGATTTGATTGAAACTCCAGATTTTTCATATTTGCCTAATCTTGAAAAGTTAATACTCAAGGATTGTCCACGATTGTCTTCGGTCCCCACAGCATTGGATCTCTCCATAAACTTCTTTTAATAAATTTGACAAACTGCATAGGTCTTGGGGAACTTCCGAGAAGCATCTTTAAATTAAAATCTCTAGAAACCTTGATTCTTTCAGGATGTTCCATGATTGACAGATTGGAGGAGGACTTGGAACAGATGGAATCGTTGACAACCTTGATTGCAGATAAGACTGCTATAACAAAAGTGCCATTTTCAATAGTAAGATCAAAAAGCATTGGATATATTTCTTTATGTGGCTTTCAAGGACTTTCGAGTGATGTATTTCCTTGTCTCATTCGGTCTTGGATGTCACCAACAAATAATGTGATATCCCTAGTTCAAACATCTGGTCATCTCTTGGCACTTTCAAGGACCTTGTAAAGCTTCGAAGTCTTTGTGTGGAGTGGCTCAAAACTACAACTAACACAAGATGTAGCAAGAATTTTGAATGTATTAAAAGCCACAAATTGTTGTGAATTGGAAGCAAGTTCAACTAGATCACAAATCTCTGATATGTATGCTTCTCCTTTAATTGATGATTGCCTTAGTCAAGTTCGAATTTCACGGTCAAATAATTACTTGAAATCTCTTTTAATTCAAATGGGAAAGAAATTCAAAGTCTCAAGTATTACTGAAGACAGTATTTTACAGGTTTGAATATCTCTTCTGCATATCTATTCTTTTTTAAAGTCAACTGGAACTTTGGTTCTTGAAATTATATTTTTCTAACAAATCATATCACCCATCAATTTGAATTAGGCACCAAATTAATTCTTAAAGTTTTCAAAGTCATATTACATTAGTAGTTTGTCTAATGAGTGTGAATAACTCAATGATTAATTCACACATATTTTAAATCAAGAATTTAATTACAAGCTAAGTACATTTTGAAGAAAAAAAATACTACAATTTTACTTTTCTTTTAGAAGACCAATTTACTTTTATTTCTATTTTCAACTGAGATTAGACTATCATATATGTGAAAAGAGAACATATCATTTTATATATATCTTATGTAGGGCTGATAAAATAAATTACGTAATTATAATGAACTTTTTTTTTCCTTTGATCCCTAATTTTAGCCATTTAAACATTGATTCATTGTACAGACTGCAGATGGAACTTGGGATTCGTTTTTACTTTCCTGTGACAATAAATCTGACTGGTTAACCTTCAGTTGCAAAGGTTGTTCTATAATATTCGATGTCCCAACAATAAAGGGGAGTAACCTGAAGTTTATGATGTTGTTCGTCGTCTATTACTCTTCCCCGGACAACATAACATCAGAAGGTTGTCAAGTTGTGTTGATCATAAATTACACCAAGACAACCATTCTGGCCTACAAAAGAGATACACTAACCTCCTTTGAGGATGAGGATTGGAAGAGCGTAACATCAAATCTAGAACCTGGTAACAAAGTAGAGGTTATGTTTGTTTTTGGGGAGGGATTCATTGTAGAGAACACAACAGTATCTCTCTTATATGATGAACCAATCAACAAAGAAATGAAACGCTGTCATGTAGTGGAGGTTACCTGTCCTCGTCAAGATGAAAATTTAAGTCAAGATAAGCACTCACATGGAATGGATATGAATTCTGTTGTTTCTGGTGATGATTCCATGGCAGAAAATAAAAAATTTGCATGCTGTTTCTGGCGGCGGTGATATGCCAGCTGATAAGATGACAATGTGAGTTATAATAAGAACTGGCATGGGGTAGATAAGGATGCTAATGCTTCTGTTGAAGCAGATAGCAATGTAGTTTCTGGTGGAAATATAAAATGTAAGGGATCATAATATGATGGAAGTTACTACTGTGTAAATAAGAATATTTTAAATTAGGATGTAATTGTGTCATTAGCGCCTAGGGAGATCATGTAATAATCTCCATTCTTTTCTGTTTTCATTAGCATAATTTGTTTCTTTTTATACAATCTTTATCCTGCCTATAAACCATGTACTTTACAGAAGGAATAATCAAGGAGATACATTTTCATACTTTTGTGTTTCTTTCTATATGTTATACTCATTTTTCCTTCAATAAAAGCTTTTTTCTTTTCATGTTATGATGCATGCTGGATTTAACACCTGAAGTTGTTGGACAAATTGAATTGCCCCCACTGCTACAAATAGAATGAAGCGGCACTTATTTGAATTTAATATATATATATACTAGCTCTTTGTTTGTGCTGTTCTGATCTCACGATCTTTCTGGTCTAGTCCGGCTGGCATGCTGGTTTGGATCACTTGCCGCCATTTTAAGAAGCAAAGCAAAAGAAGTCTAAACCTTCTTACAAGGTAAGAACATATCTAACCTTTGTTATAGTGTGTGTTGATTATTAAGAATTCATAGTTATTGTTGAGGTTGAAGGGAGAGGTTTTTAGTGGAATTATTTCATAGGTATTATGCATTTTGTTTGACTGAGAAAATGGAATTTTGGAGAGAGATTTGAACGAGGAGAGATTTTTATCCCTGCATTCCCCTTCATCCCTTCCGACATATTGAACCAAATAAGAAAGATTAAATATAATTCATCCATTTCCTTCAAAGATGTGAACTTCAATATGTGAAAATGTTGTCTTTCTCATTGATTTTGTACATAATACAATATGGTATAAATAACCTAGGGAGTACAAGTAAATTAGGAAGCTAATTAAATCCTAATTAACTCAATTATTTACAAGAAAGGAAAGATATTATATGGCTATCCTATGATAGAGCTAATAAAAGTTGTACAGTTGTCCCTTAATAGATAGAATCGTAACCAACACTCCCCCTCAAGTTAGGTCATAAATGTCAATCATGCCCAACTTGAATCTTAAGTTTTCATAGGTGGCTCTAGGAAGTGCCTTGGTCAAGATACTAGCAGCTTGGTGGCTTGAGGGTGTGTGCTGAAGAGAAATGAGCCTATTGTCATCCTTTTCCTTGATGAAAGTCTATCAATTTTCACATGCTTTGGCATGTCATGTTGCACAGGAATTTTAGCAATGCTTATGGCAGCTTTGTCATTGCCCAACAAGCTTACTTCATGGTCAGTGTGAACTTTTAGTTCTACAAGCATCCTGTGCAGCCATATCCCCTCGCAAATCCCATGTGCCATAGACCTAAGTTCAACTTTTGCACTGCTTCTAGCAACCACATATTGTTTCTTACTTCTCCAAGTCACTAAGTTGCCTCATACTAAAGAGCAATACCCAATGGTTGATCTCCTATCAATCACTAAGCCTGCCCAATACGCATCAGTGAATACTTCTATTTTCCTGCTTGTGTCCATTTTGAAATGCAACCCCTTCATTGGTGCCTTTTAAGATACTGCATGATACGGTTAACTACTTTCATGTGAGCCTCCCTTAGGTCATTCATGTAGCAGCTAATCATACTAATAGAAAAATCGATATCTGATCGTGTGTAGGTTAGGTAGATAAGTTTTCCAACCAACCTTTGATACCTTTCTTTTTCAGTAGGTGGACTATCCTTTTCCTCTCTAATTTTTATATTGGATTCCGTAGAAGTGTCTTCTAGCCTGCATCCTAACATCCCCGTTTCTTAACGTAAGTCAAGTATATATTTCTTTTTTGAGATAAATAGATTCCATGTTTGGACCTTGTCATTTCCATTCCTATAAAATACCTTAACTAACCAAGATCTTTGACTTCCAATTCCTTAGCTAGGATAATTTTAAGTCCTTCAATTCAAGTATAATCATCACCTGTAATAATGATGTCATCCACATAGACAATGGAGATGGTTATCTTTCCTTCCTTTGAATGCTTTAAGAACATTGTGTGATCAGTTTGCATTGGGAAAAGCCATGCATCCTAACCACTCTTGTGAGCCTATCAAACCAAGCCCGAGGGGATTTCTTGGGTCCGTATAGTGATCTTTTGAGTTTACATACCTTGCCTAGATTTTATGATGTTTCAAGTCCAGGTAGTATTCTCATGTAAACATCTTTTTCAAGTTCACCATTTAGGAAATCATTTTTATATCTAACTAAGTGGCCAATCCAAATTTACTACCACGGAAAAGAGTACACGAATTGAATTCAACTTTGCTACAGGTGCAAAAGTTTCTTCATAGTCCACCCATAAGATTGGGTGAATCCTTTTGCAGCCAGTCGAGCTTTGTACCTGTTTACACTCCTATCTGCATTGTATTTTACTGAAAATATCCACTTGCGTCCAACTACCTTCTTCCCCTCTATTACATGGTAGAGCTTCCATGTATCATTCTTTTCAAGTGTCTTGATTTCTTCCATTACAACAACCTTCCATTCTGGAATTGGGACAACTTCATGGAAGTTTTGAGGAATGTCGATGTTGTCCATAGAGTTGATGAAGTTCCTGTACCCCAACGATAATTTTTCACTAGAAACATGGTTTGCAATTGGGTGTTTGGTACAAGACCTTACTCCATTTCTCACAACAATAGGCAAGTCTAAGTCCTAGTCATTAATGGCATTATTAAATAAATTAGAGGAAGAGTTAATGCTCTGTATGTTACCTTTATGAGTAGGTTCAGGATCTAAATTCTGAGCAGAGTCTTGGCTCTACTTTGGAAGAGTGCGTGCTTCTACATCCTCAAGAGTTTGTTGTTTGTTCATCTTCCTTATGTATACTTGTAGTTCTTTTCCTCCATTTGTTTTTCCTTTTAGGCCAATTGTTGGTGCTCCATTTGTTGGATTGGTAACCTCAAGAGTGGTTGTTTGCTGGTCCAGTTCAAGTGCATCAATTATTGGGACAAATTATGGGTTTTTATTGATTTGGATAGATTTTGGTGGGATTTGGATAGGTTCAAGTGGGATTTGGACAGGTTCAGGTGGGATGGTTAAGACAGGTTCATGTGGGACAAATTCTGGTATTGTAATTTCCCAAGGTTGGTGTTTATCAATTGTAACTTTCTCCCCCTGAATGTCAACTTTGGGATAATAAGCCTTGTCTTCAAAAAAGGCAACATACATAGTGTCATATATTCATCTTTTTAGAGGGCAGTAGCATTTGTATCCTTTCTTGGTGGGAGAGTATCCCAAGAAGGTACACTTGATGGCTTTTGGGTCCAACTTATTAAGTTTAGGCTTTTGGTCAATTAACAAAGGCAATACATCTAAAAATCTTTGGTGAAAGATTTGTGAGGAAATTGGTCGAAGGATAAAGGGACGAAATGGTTCGGTGTGGTATGTTTAGGTTGAGTGTTTTGGAGGGCATTCTATTTATTAGGTAGGATGAAGAGAAGATTGCATCTCCCTAAAAATGGTTAGGTACATTCATAGGCAACAAGAGGGCTCGAATGACTTCCAATAGATGCCTATTTTTCCTCTCTGCTGTCCCATTATATTGTGGAGAGGTATGGGCATAAGGTTTGGTGTATAATGTCATTTTTGGTAAGGTACCAAGGGTGTGGTGGAAGTACTCCCTGATCATAGCACTTGGGCACATGTTTCTAGCTTTTTATTTTGGTATTTTAAAAGCTCTTTATAGCTTAGAATAATTTTTTAGCTTTTTTCTAAATTTTGGGTCGAAATTGAATTATAATTTTATTATTTGCATATTGACCCTTACTCGCTCTGTAGGCCATAACTTGAGCTTTGAATATCATATTGACGCATGCGAGTAGGCGTTGGAAAGCTAAAAATCAAAGCTACAACTTTTGTTTTGAAATAAAAGCCCAATGCCGAACTTTACTGGGCCTAAATTGCAGATTTCGTAATCTGGACTTTTGTAATAATTTTAAATAGTGAGCCACTTGTTTTTAAAGCCCAAAATCGAGTACTATATATTGAGAGTTTCTTTCCTTTCTTAGATATGATAATTTCGGATTGAGAACCAGATAGAAAAAAAGAATTCTTTATTTATTTTATGGAAGGCTAAATTTCTTGGATTGATCCGCCGGTTCAGAGTTTCACCGGCACCTTGAGATTCAGGTTATAATGTTAATTTCGCGTTATGATTCTATTTCTCTTTATTCGATGTTATTGTTATTCTGATAGCTTAATTCGAATTTCAATAGGATTGATTAGATTCATTTGACAAAATTCGATTTCGGTTTATAATTTAATTGCATTATAATTTTGCGACGCTTGATCGTTAATTGTAATATATCGATGATTGTGATGCTTAATCCAATCAAAGAAACCGAATTCACATAGGTTTGATTACGCTTGTTTGATCAATTCTATAGTCAAATAGGAATATAATCACAAATTAGAAATTAAACTCATTGATAGAATCTGTGATAGGTCTGAAACTCGAATCAGTGGATTAATCGTTTTGCTCATCTATTCAAACAAAAATCTAAAAAAAAGCCCCCCTTTCTAATTTCAAACATTCAATTTGGTTAATATTATTATATCAGAAGTCCTTGCGAAACAACTTGAGTTATTACCTCTATCTACATTTTATTACTTGTATTTGACTCGTGTACGACAACGAATCAAATTGGCGGCGTTGCCGGGGACTCTTTGATAACAATATTAACTAATTTTAGAATATCACTAACCATCTTAACAATTGTTTTTTCTTGTGTTGTTGCTCTACAGGTCGGATAGGCTTGTTGCTAGCTCGTAGGCACGTTGCTAGTCAAAAAAACCGATTTTCGGGCGATTGTCTCGGATTGCCCCGAAATTTCGCTAGAAAATTTCAGGCGATTGTCTAGGACATATAAGGGACTTATTACGAGATTTGACGCTCAAATTCCCAAATTCCTTCATCTAGATCACTTTTTTTTAATTTTTTGAATTTTCATATTCTCAAAAAATTCCAAAAAAATTTGCGTTATCATTATTTGATTTTTAGAAATTTTTTGTGGTAGTTTTAAATTTTTTGGATTTTATCTGATAGTGTTTTCCATTTTTCACTTCAATTTTAGCAATAGGGACATTGTTGGAATTTTCAGAATTGTAGTTTTACATTGCATTGTTATATTCTCATGATGCATGACTAGGGCTAGGTCTGTGAATCTGCACTCCCTTGACCCTGAAATAGATAGGACCTTTCATTTACATCGTAGACTTAATAGAGCTGCTACTAGTGCTAACGAGTCAGATAGTGATAGTGAAAGTGACATTTTGCTACACAATATGGCTGATATGAATAATAGAACCTTAAGACAACTTGCTGCACCTGATGTCACTTATAATGCATTGTGTATTGAATATCCTGAAGTTACTGTACCATTTGAACTTAAATCTGGTTTAATAGACTTGCTTCCAAAGTTTAATGGTCTTGCAGGTGAGGATCCCCACAAACACTTGAAAGAGTTCCATGTGGTGTGTTCTACCATGAAACCTCAAGGAGTCACAGAAGACCATATCAAGCTGAAAGTCTTCCCATTCTCACTTCAAGATGCTGCCAAGGATTGGTTATACTACCTTCAGCCAGGTTTTGTTACAAGTTGGAATGATTTGAAGAAGTTGTTTCTAGAAAAATTCTTCCCTGCCTCAAGAGCTGCTTCAATCAGAAAAGAAATATGTGGCATTAGGTAGATTGGCAGGGAATCATTACATGAGTATTGGGAGAGATTCAAGAAACTAATGTCTAGCTGTCCTTATCACCAGATTTCTGAACAATTGCTCGTCCAGTATTTTTATGAAGGCTTGTTACCTATGGATAGAAGCATTTTAGACGCTGCTAGTGGGGGAGCACTTGTCGATAAGACCCCAGAAATGGCAAAAGCTTTGATTGAGAACATGTCCATTAATTCCCAACAGTTTACAACTAGAAGTAATTCAGCAGTGTTGACAAGGGGAGTGAATGAGATTCAAGCTTCTTCCCACAAGAATCTAGAAAGAAGACTTGATGAGCTTACGTCTTTAGTTAAAAAATTGGCAGTAGGTAAAGCCCAAGCAGTGGTATGTGATATTTGCACTTCTTTAGAGCATCCTACAAATTCATGTCCTACATTGCAAGACGATCCAATTGCTGATGCTCCTCAAGCATATGCAGCAAACATATACACTCCTCAAGCCAACTATGATTTGTCGTCTAACAGGTACAATCCTGGTTAGAGAAACCATCCCAACTTGAGATGGGAGAATTCATCCGCACAACAGCAACAGCATCCTAGGTAGCAAAACAATCCGCATCAGCAGAACATTCCACATCAACAGCAAAATAATACACCTTCATTAGAGGACCTTGTCAAACAAATGGCTGTCCAAAATCTCCAATTTCAACAAAGAACAGATTCCACAATTCAGAATTTGGAGACAAAGATTGGCCAGCTGGCTACTTCAATTAATCAGATGCAGACTCAGGGATCAAACCAACTACCTGCCCATTCAGTAGTAAATCCAAATGCCCCTAATGTAGTGCAATTACATTGAGGTCTGGGAAAGCTATTGAATTACCAAAGGTACCTGAAACTGCTGTGAAAAATAACAAGGTTGCTGAGGACACTTTGATACATGAAACTGTTGATGTTGAGTAACATATACCATTTCCTTTTCCTCAAAGGGTAGTGAAGACTAAGAAAATGGACGAGGCAGATACGGACAGAGAGATCTTGGATACATTTAGGAAGGTAGAAGTGAACATCCCCCTCCTTGAAGCAATTAAACAGATCCCAAGATATGCAAAATTTCTAAAAGAGTTGTGCACACACAAGAAAAGGTTAAAAGGTAATGAAAGGGTAAACATGGGGCGAAATGTTTCAGCCCTCATTAAGCCCATGCCTCAGAAATGCAAAGATCCAGGAACTTTTTCCATTCCATGTACCATAGGCAATAGTAATTTGAAAATGCCATTAGGATTTAGGAGCTTCCATTAATGTTATGCCTACATCTATTTTTAACTCTCTTGCTCTTGGACCTTTACAGAGTACAGGTGTTACCATTCAATTGGCGAACAGAAGCAATGCTCGCCCTGCTGGACTTATGGAGGATGTACTTGTTCGAGTAAATGAATTAATATTTCCTACAAATTTTTACATTCTGGACATATTGTGTATCAACCCATTTTTTTTTGTTTTGAAAAAACACAAATTCATAATAAGGAAAGAAATACTATTGGATAAAATATTTAATTCGTAACACAACGAAAAAAGTCAACAATAATTACAAATAGCGGAAACGGTTTTGAAATGAAAGTCCAAAGTATTTAAATAGAGAAAATACACCGGGGCTATGAGACCTATCACACATAGCTCATACCCCTGGGGTATTCTCGGAAGACACCTATACAAAAGCACTCCCCAAAAATTTTGACTTTCCCACGTCACATAAAAAAGTGGAACATGGACCCACCAAAAGAAAAGTCATCAGACAGTTTAAGTATAGGTACAGTTTTCCAAAAAGAAATAAATACAACCACAAAAGAAGGACATCTAGACCCTATACAACCATCTAATCTGATCATACTACCAAAAATCCATACAACTCGGGTGATCTCCACGCGCTCCGCAAAACCTCTTGACACAGCTTCAGTCAGGTATGACTAACTACGTTCTCGACTCCAGGGTACTAACCAGTAGGACGAACCTGAATCTCATCTAAGGGCAAGGCCCAGATTTCCACAATAATTGTAAAGGGTCACCAACCGAAATTAACAAATACCACATAGCATTTAAATTTTAAATGCACAAAATAACCTTTCAACTTAGCATACATCTAGAAATGGTTTTCATATGCCAAACATGCATAATCAAAGTTGAAAAATGAAGTTTTGGACAAAACTACACTGTCGTATTCGAATACAGCATCCTTGTATTCGAATACAGTGTCGTTTCACAAGTCAGTAGCAAAAACAACACAACTGTATTCGAATACAAACCTGTTGTATTCGAATACAAATGCGAAAACAGTGAAAAAAATTATGCACATTTGTATTCGACTACAACCTCCTTGTATTCGAATACAAATGCGAAGTCAGTGGCAAAAATTGGATATCTGTATTCGACTACAACCTCCTTGTAGCCGAATACAAGTGCGAAATCAAAAATCAGTAGCAAATACAGCATAACTGTATTCGACTACAACCCTGATGTATTTGACTACAGTTGTGAAAATTGCAGATTTTCAGTTTTGAAAATGTTACAAAATACGGCACAATCACAAACAACAATCGAGTATGTATACACAACCATCACAATATATCAAACATGACTCGCGTGCCAAGCACCCCTAATGCAATGCGTATATGCCAAAATGCTTGATTCTAGAATTCCAAACCAAAACCCTCCTCGAAGGGCGTAAATCATAGTTGTACCGTCTATCACAGACCAGTACGAATTAACGAGGTGCCACCTACCACAGGTCAGCACGATTTACCAAAAAACGTAAATCGTAAATGTACCGCCTATCACAGACCAGTACAATTTACCGAGGTGCCACCTATCACGGGTCAGCACGATTTACCAAAAAACGTAAATCGTAAATGTACCGCCTATCACAGACCAGTACAATTTACCGAGGTGCCACCTATCATGGGTCAGCACGATTTACCAAAAAACGTAAATCGTAAATGTACCGCCTATCACAGACCAGTACAATTTACCGAGGTGCCACCTATCACGGGTCAGCATGATTTACAAAAATGTGTAGTCTATACGGACCTACACGACGCGAAAACCCCCGCAAGGATAAGGTGAACCAATAGATCACATGGTATCATCTCGTGGCCCTTCACGGTCACCACTATCACCATGGCACCATCGCGGTCACCATGTACTATGAAATGCATGAGCATACTCTAACTCTTTTCACCACAACCATTAAGTAAATGCAGCTATTAAAAGATTCCCCATTTTTAATAGTCATTTAACACTAATGATTTTCAAATCCAACACAGAGCATACTAAAACATTTTTAACTCATAATCCCACAATTCACACCAAATCATATCAATTCATTTTCCACAACATCCACACATAAAACACATCTAAAAAATTCATAATATTAATCATGAACACATCAATCACACGGAACATGAATCACCACAACCCACACTTCAAACACATCAAATTCACTTTCACAATTTCACCCATAAATACATTAAATTCATTTTTCACAAAACTACACCTCAATCACATCAAATTTATTTCCCACAAATTCACATATAAGGCCCTAAATGGAAACTAAAAGTTTGGAAGGAGTCCTTACCTCAACGGTAGCTCTAACACCCAATTATGGCACCACGATTAATTTTGGTAAAAACTTTGTTCGCGACGTCACTTCCAAAGTTGGCCCACTAGCACCGTAGCGTGGAGATGAGCAATTTTCCCTTCTGTCACTTCGCAAGAGGAAGATTAGATCTAGGTGAGAAGTGAGGTTTTGTGTTTGGTGGTTTTGAAAACCGCTAACACTTGGTTTTCGAAAAGAACAGAGGAAGGAAGAAGAGGATTTCGCGAACAGGGAGGGAAACATTTTTCTGCCTTTCCTTTCTAATTCATAGCCTTCACTTATACATTGTATATATTAACTTACTAAATATATATAAATGTATATGTTACTAACTAAGCCATTAATATATATATACATATAAATATATATACATATTAAAATTAAACCAAACCAAAAATATCAACATACACATACACACATCACTGCACTCACATGTCAAACTATTTTGATAAAAATATCTATTCTCGTTGCCACTCAATTGACAGGTAAAATTTTCAGCAACCAGAGATATTTTTAACAAAATTGTCCGGAAATAAATTCTTCGTAACGTAAATAAATTATTTCTCGCCAAATATCTTTAAACGGGTCTCAAAAGATAGTTTTGGCATTTAACACACAAAATACCAATAAAATTGGCTAAAAAGCCTCATAATTCAACATAAAAACTCATCAAAATACAAAAAGTACATATTAAAACTACGAGTCTTACATGGAGGGAGGGAATAAGTCCAACAGTGCGCCTATCATCTTACGTAGACCATTCCTGAAAACTACTAAAACAAAAAATTGACGTTCATTCTAGAACTTTATCCATGGAATTTGGTGATAGCATTGTAAAGTTTAACATCTTTGATGCTATGAAACACTCCATGGAAGAGCATTCTATTTTTCAAATTGAATTACTTGCTGATTTGGTTGATGACACTTACCCCGATATGTTTGCTGCTGATTTTCCTTCACTGTCTAAATTTGATGATACTTATACTTGTGAATTTTGCACAGATACTCAGTTGTGCTCTTTGTGTGGTGAGATAGAAGTTGCTTTGTAGGTTGATCATTGTGCTGATGTTGATATTTATACTAACATAATTGATTTTGTAGACTTAGCTTCGGACGCTGGTGTTGTACCCTCCATTGAGCAGCCACCGACTATAGAGCTTAAACCATTTCCTGAAAATTTGAAATATGCATATTTAGAAGGAAGTGGCAAGTTACCTGTGATTATTTCAGCCAAACTTGAAGATGAACATGAAAAGAAGTTGTTGCAGATTTTGAGAAAACACAGGAAGGCAATCGGATGGACCTTGGCTGATGTTCCTGGTATAAGCCCATCCATGTGTATGCATAAGATACTATTGGAGGATGGGGGTAAAATCAATCAGGCAGCCCCAAAGGCGACTTAACCCATTAATTCTGGATGTTGTAAAAAAAGAAGTGACCAAGCTCTTGAAAGCAAACATTATATACCCCATCTCTGATAGTCAATGGGTGAGTCCGGTGCAGGTAGTCCCTAAGAAAACTGGACTCACAGTGATTAAAAATGAAAGTAATGAACTTATCTCCACACGAGTGCATAACAGCTGGAGGGTATGCATCGATTATAGGAGACTAAACTAGGCAACTAGAAAGGATCATTTTCCTTTACCATTCATTGATTAGATGCTTGAACGGTTGGCTGGTAAGTCACATTATTGTTTTCTTGATGGTTTTTCTGGTTATTTTTAGATCCATATTGCACGGAGGACCAAGAAAAGACCACGTTCACTTGCCTTTCCGGCACATTTGCCTATAGGAGGATGCCCTTTGGCCTATGCAATGCTCCTAGCACTTTCCAACGCTGCATGATTAGTATTTTCACTGATTTGATAGAAAATTGTATAGAAGTTTTCATGATGATTTTACTGTGTATGGTTCCTCATTTGATGTATGCTTGAACAATTTAGATAGAGTTTTGCGTAGATGTATTGAAGCTAACCTTGTGCTGAATTATGAAAAATGTCATTTTATGGTTGAACAGGGCATAGTTTTGAGACATGTGATCTCTAAGAATGGGATGGAAGTGGATCCTACCAAAATTGATGTGATTTCTAACTTTCCTTACCCATCTTACATCCGCGAGATTCGTTCTTTTCTTGACCATGCAGGTTTTTACAGGCGCTTTATCAAGGATTTCAACAAGATAGCCCTTCCGCTGTCAAATTTGCTACAAAAAGATGTCAGTTTCACCTTTGATGACAAATGCAGGAAGGCGTTTGATTGCTTAAAGGCAGTACTGACCTCTACTCCCATCATTTAGCCACCCAATTGGACCCTCCCTTTTGAAATTATGTGTGATGCATCTAACTATGCGGTGGGAGCAGTCCTTGCACAAAGGGTTGGCAGGGCTGCCCATGTTATTTATTATGCTTCTAGGACTTTAGATTCTGCACAGGCTAATTATACTACCACTGAAAAGGAACTTTTAGCTATTTTTTTTGCTCTTGATAAGTTTAGATCATATTTGCTAGGTTCGAAGGTAGTTGTTTTTACTGACCATGCAACTTTGAAGTTCTTGCTGAAGAAACCAAAAGAAAAACCGAGATTGATCCGGTGGATGTTGTTACTCCAAGAACTTGATTTAGAGATTAAAGATAAGAGTGGAGCTGAAAATTTGGTGGCAGATCATTTGAGCAGAATATAAATGGATGAGGACCCCATCTCCATTCAAGATGACTTCCCTGATGAGCAACTGCTACAGTTGCATGAGGTAACTCCTTGGTTTGCTGATTTAGTTAATTATCTAGTTGCTGGAGTCCTTCCTGCAGATGCATCCAGAACACAAATACACAAACTTAAAAGTGATGCCAAATACTATGTGCGGGATGATCCATATCTGTGGAAATTCTGTAGTGACCAGGTAATTAGGCGATGTGTTCCCCACCTTCAGGCTCAATCAATTCTTCATTTTTGTCATGCCTCTCAAGCTGGGGGACATTTTGGTCCTCAACGGACAGTAAGAAAAGTCTTAGACTCGGGTTTTTTTTGGCCCACTTTGTTTAAAGATGCTTTTGAGACTTACAAAACTTGTGAACAGTGCCAAATAGTAGGAACAGCAATCACTCGTAGGAGTGAGATGCCTCAACAACCTATGCTTTTTTGTGAAGTATTTGATGTGTGGGGCATTGACTTTATGGGCCCTTTTCCTGTATATTTTGGTTTTGTCGACATTTTACTTGCTGTTGATTATGTTTCGAAGTGGATGGAAGCAATACCCACTAGGACTAATGATTCTAAAGTTGTTGCAGGTTTTATCAGATCAAATATTTTTTGCAGGTTTGGAATACCCCGAGCCATCATAAGTGATCAAGGCACTGATTTTTGCAACCGCACCATGGACGCTTTGCTTCGGAAGTATAGGGTTGTGCACAGATTTTCTACACCTTATCATCCCCAAATTAATAGGCAAGCTGAAATCTCAAACAGGGAAATCAAACAGATCTTAGAAAAGATGGTGCAGCCAAATAGGAAGGACTGGAGCCATCGGCTAGAGGCTCACAGAATAGCCTACAAAACACCAATAGGAATGTCCCCTTATTGACTTGTGTTTGGTAAGGCATGCCAGCTCCCAGTGGAAATAGAGCACCGTGCTTATTGGGCTGTTAACAGTTGCAACCTTGAGATGGAGAAAGCAGGTTTGGAGAGAAAGCTTCAATTGCAGCAACTTGAAGAACTTAGACTAGAAGCTTATGAGAACTCTCGGATCTATAAAGAGAAAACTAAGTACTATCATGATAAGATGATTTCTAGGAAGGAATTTTCCATTTACCAAAAAGTTTTACTGTTCAACTCTAGTCTGAAAATTATGGCGGAGAAACTTCGATCCAAGTGGATTGGCCATTTTGTTGTTACTAACACTTTTCCTCATGGTGCAGTGGAAATAAAAAGTAAAAACACCGACAAAGTATTCAAAGTAAATGGGCAACGCCTCAAGCTATTCCATGAGAGCTCTATTCTTGAAGATACTACCATAGAAGAACTCTCCTTGGAAAAGCCCACCTACACTGAAGTTTGAACAACGAGCTCCCTTTCCTTACTCTTATTTTATACTTGTTACTTTCATTTAGGACAATGTGTAATTTAAGTGTGGGGGTATTATTTAGGATTTTATTTGTTATAGGATTTCAAATAATAAAAACAAAATAAAAATAATAAATAAATAAATAATAATAATAATAAATAAATAAATAAATAAATAAAAATGTGCATTGCATTCCATGCTTTTTCATCAGATTTTGTGGTTGTAAATGTTGTGAGCAAATGTTGTGAGTTTGTTTGGACTGGCATGATTGGATAGTATCTTTGCATTCTTGGTAAAATAAGTTGGATTAAAATGCTAAATTGCCTATCATTTGTGATAGGTCATTAACCTTTGTGAGATTTTGAGCCTTATTATGAATGGAATACATTTTTCCATCTTCTTTTTTCTTGTGTGATATCTCACTCATGATTGCTAGTTACGCTAGAACATGACTTGACTCTTGTCCGCATGCATATAGTGAAATGATCTAGGCATTTGTTTCTTGTTAAGCTACTAACCAAATAAGCTTACCCTACAATTATCCATTTGTTTATGCCCCTTTAAGCCTAATTATCTCATTCTTTGTTATATATAGCTCATTACAAGTCTAAAAGTGAAAAACAATGAATTAACCCAATCTTGGGGGATAAAGGAGTCTTTCCTTAAATAAGTGTGGCAGTGCTCAACTTATTTGTTTAAATTTGAGGTTTACAAAAAAATAATAATAAAATAAAATAAAAAGAGTTTCATAAAAAAAACCAAAAAGAAAGGAGAAAAAGAAAAAAAGAAAAAGAAAGAAAAAAAAATGTATATATATATATCAAAAAATAAATAAATAAATAAAAAGAGGAATAAAATGAGGAAAATGGTTGTGTTGTGAGCAAAGAGAATGTGATAATAAAAGTCAATGACATTTTGTTGAGTTACTTCTCAATGTTATTTTTCTCTCTTGATCATTACTCCTTTATCCTCTTTCATAATGTGCTTTGAGTGTAAACAGTAACCCAAACACTTGAGCGGTTGTGAGAATAATAATAATAATAATAATAATAATAATAATAATAATAATAATAATAATAATACTAATAATAATAATAATAATAATAATAATAATAATACTAATAATTTGGTTGTTTTAAGAGAATTTGTCTAAATCTTAAACTAAACCCAAACTTTATTTGAGTAGGAGTTAGTAGTTGAAAGACAATTAAATACTAAGTTAATTATTATGAAGGTGTGAACAGAGTTGAATAAGAGTTTGTGACGCATAATTCTAGAAACAATTTTGGTAACAGTAAGGGCATCACTCCATTCGCTTTCCTACTTGAATTATATGTGATATAAATGCAATGTGATGATATGTATTGTGAGGGGAATTTCCAAAATATATTTGGAATTCTCTAATAGCTATATTAATGTAGCAAAATTAAATAACTTAATGTACCACTTGGTCAAGTGGTTGCATTGCTTGAGTTTAATTCAAATCAATGCATCTTTTAAGTTACCAAAGGTTACAATCTTTTTTAAGAGTTGTTTTCTTTCACCAATTGATATGAGTTTCTCCTTAAATAGAAACACTTTAGAGGTAGAAAAGAAGAACATAAATTTCATGTTACATGTGTCAAACTTCTGTCAAAAATATTTCTGTGTCATTTCTTCTTTTCTCTAATGCACGAAAGTAAATGCAAGAACTTTATTCTGTAAACTATCATTGATCGATAGGCTTAATGTGAATGTGCAATTCACTTCAAGGATTCCAAAGTATCCTGAAGGGGATTCGCCGGTTAATCTGTTTGCATCCAATATATATAAATTGGTGGGGGCGAATCGAACCTAAAGCTTAGTGTGAGGCACACACTTTGGAATTTATTTGTGCAACCTTCATCATCATCAATTTCATCATCTTCTTGTTCAAGATTTGATGTGAATGTGCAATTCACTTAAAGGATTCCAAAGTATCCTGAAGGGGATTCGCCGGTTAATCTGTTTGCATCCAATATATATAGGTGGGGGCGAATCGAACCTAAAGCTTAGTGTGAGGCACACACTTTGGAATTTATTTGTGCAACCTTCATCATCATCAATTTCATCATCTTCTTGTTCAAGATTTGCAGCATACCCCCAACAAAAGATCCAACATGTATTGGTTCTATTTGTGTGTTATCATCAAAATATGTGTTATATGAATTACATGTTTACGGGTGATATTTTAAGATTAAGTAAATGAGTATTTAAGATAATCTTATAAAAAAATGAATATATATATTTACGTTTAGAATTTCGCTAATTAATTTCTCGAAAAAGTAGGATGTTATATTGTACAGCTAATGAAAGCTGTACATTTGTCCCTTAATGGAAAGAATCGTAGCCAACACAATAATGGTGCTCTCTATAGTCAAACACTAGGCATTGTTGTTAGTGAGCTTTGATCGAGGGAGCCCTTCTTTCTGTTATTGATTTGAGAAGGAGAAGTTAAATTTTAGAAAGTATTACTGTCTCTTTTTCTATTTAAAATGTTGATGTGTTAGTTTTCATTAATAAAATATACACAAATAACTATTTTGACAAGTGGATTTATATGACTAATTAAAGCCGAGGAATTTTATTGGAATGTAGCTTGTGGGAACTCAAAACTTGGTTTGAGAATTAAAATTATTTAGGGAGTTAGGATCAACTCATATTACTATAGTATATTATTATGAAAAAGCCGAGGGATTTTTTAACTTTTTCTTAACGGAACCCCACTTAAAGGGTAACGCTGAAATTATTTAAAAACATAAAGGATCAAATCGGGAAAAAAAAAAGATAAAGGACCAAATCGTTAACCGAAATTAAATTAAGGGACCACGGGTGGTATTTAGCCAAAAGAAAAACATATAACAATTATGTAGATGTGGCACCAAATTGAGGTGTTTCTAAAGCCTAATTAATAGATGGTACAACGAAGATTGAATTTTACTTAATAAACATCATATTGATTGAATGAAAAGTGATGAAAGATTACATTCTTGTGATGATGTATTAGCTGCTATATATAGGGACTAGAGGAGCTGACCATTTGAGTTAGTTACTTGTAACTAACACAGCTAACAACTTGTAACTGAACAAAACTAACAAACATAATCCTAACTGAATCTTCCTAATACATAGTGATGATTTAACAGTAATGCAAAGTAAACCAAATATAAAATTGTTGTAACCAATTGATTTGAGAGTTGAGAGAATCTTTTCATGCTATTTCCTGCTTGCTTTAGTCAATATAGTGATTTTACAAGCTTGCAGAACTAGTTTGGTTTGTATCTGTTTTCTATCCTAAATGGTATAATAATGTAAACATCTTCCTTGAGGTCTCCATGTAAAAGTGAATTGTTGATATCCAATTGATGTAGATGCCAGTTGTGAATTGATGCAAGAGCTAGTAGAACCTTTATTTATGTGACTGGGTAGAAAGTGTTATAGTAGTCAAGTCCTTTCCTTTGATTGTATCCTTTAGCAAACAACCTTGCCTTGTATTTGTCAATAGTTCCATCCTGCTTTCTTTTGATTTTGAACACCCATTTACTTCCTATGAGCTTGACTCCGGCTGGTAAATCAACAATCTTCTATGTATTGTTGTCTTGAAGTGCGTGTAATTCATCTATTAATGCCTTCCTCCAATTTTGGCTCTTTAGGGCCTCATCATATGATTGAAGCTCAATTTCCATTGATATTAGTATAAGAAACAAAATTGGAAATTGGATAAAGAGTACCTGATGTTGTAGATATATTGCAATTATAATTGCTTAGGTAAACCAATATTCCCCAAAGTCTTGTTGTCCTGTATAACTCAAGAATTAGTATGGAAAATATTGGAACATTGGAGTGATTTACATAACTTAGCAATAGAAATTAAATTAAAAAAAATTGTGGCAAATATAGCACATGATGTAATCTTAAATAGTCAGTAAATATGATTGATCATGCATAATGTGCAATAGCTGAATTCCCATTTGGTATATTGACAGTAATAGGATTGATTTTGAAAATTTTGGAATAGGAATTCAAATTAAAACAAATATGATCTGTGGCACCAGAATCCAATATCCTGAATTCATTTTTCTGATCAAAATTAGAATAATGGTTAGTTGTTTTACCTGTTGAATCTTTTGTTGGTGTTAATTCAACTTGTGATGAAGACATCAGATTGTTTGCATTATTTGCATAATTTTTTGATTCAAGGGTAGCTTGTTGAATCAAGGCCATGATGCTTTTTAATTGATCCTGAGAGAAATGAGCTTGATCCTTGCTTCCATCATTTTTTTTTTCTAAATCTTGATCATCATCTGACATTCCAACATTCTCTTCCCTATAAGAATTATTTGAATAACTATTATTCTTTGGTTTTGGTGGAAAACCATGTTTTAACATACTTCAGCAGTATGTCTCAATTTTCCACAATAAGTGCAAGATTTACGTCCATGTTTTGCTTTTCCATAGTATCTTTTTCCATCAACAGCATTAGCAAACACATTGGAATCAGAATTTTCATTTGTATTACCATGTTGTCTTTCTTATTGAAACATTAAAGAAAGAATTTTATTTATATTTGTCAAATGTTCCATTAAAAGAACCTTAGATTTTACAACTTCAAATTGTTCTTTTAGGCCAATAAGCAAAGTTGTGACTCTATCTTCTTTTGTATATTTTGCAAGATCACAAGTACATTGAGGAATAGGTCTTAAATTGTTCAATTCCTTCCAAATCATAGTAAAGGCAGTAAAATAATCAGAAACAGTTTATTCACCTTGTTTCAAAGAATGCATTTCTTTTTGTAGTTATGAAATTCTAATCAAATCACTTTGTGAGAATCTGTCGTTAAGTTCACTCCATAATGGGTGAACATTGTCCTTGAAGGCTAGACTTTGAGCAATGGAGGGAAGACTGAATTGATGATCCAAGAAAGCACTAAGTTGTTGCATCTAAGTCATAACTTGTGTTCAGGGTCGAAGGTGTTAGATAGTGGGATGCTTGCATCAAGAAATTCCAGTTTATTCTTTCCAAGAAGTGCCCGTGCGCATTTTTCCCAAGTATGGTAGTTGTAGCCATTGAGAAAAGGTGTGATTGTGAGGGATGAAGGTCCTTCACTTGCATGGATATAATAAGGGTTGTGATTGTTTTGCGCAGGGTCAAGGTTCCCTTGATTCGAATTGTTATTAGTATTGTTGATGTTATGTCTAACCATTGTTGAAAGAATGAAGAAAAACGATCAGGACTCCTAAACCGGAGCTCTAGTACCATAATAGATGGTATAATGAAGATTGAATTTTACTGAATAAACCTCATATTGATTGAATGAAAAATGATGAAAGATTACATTCTTCTGCTCAAGTATCAGCTGTTATATATAGACACTAGGAGCTAACCATTGAGTTAGTTAACTTATAACTAACAAAGCTAACAACTTTTAACTGAACAGAACTAACATAATCCTAACTGAATCTCCCTAATACATAGTGAGGATTTAACCAAGGTTATGTAAAGGAAATCTAATATAAAATTGTTTCTTGTTGGTAAGTAACGGTTGAGGAACTAAGATATTTGGTCCTAATACTAATGATCTTCAACCTTCAAAACATGGACAATGTGTAGCAGCAGAACCAAGTACTCATCTATGAAGTCTAGAATTTCAAGAGAAGGTCCCTGTAGTTGTAGCAGAGGTCCAATATCTAAAAATATGTTGTTGTAAATCACATAGAATGGTTTTTGTGGGTCCTAAGGATAAGTCTTTCTTATGGTCGTTCTTCATAGCATGTTGCAGTTTAGTTGTGGATTAGAGATGTAATAAAACTCATATTTTTGTTTTATTTTACCTTAACTCCTATAATTAACGCAACAGATCTTTTATGGTTGTTGGACATTGGTTCTCTAAATGTGGTGGTGACTGTTGCGCAAAATTCCGCAAATGTATGGATTTATTAAGTAGTAGTATATAAGATTATCGTATTCATATAAATTAATTTAACAACTACTAATTTAATCAAGTTTTTATATTATTTAGACTAATGAAAATTATTGTTGGTTCGTGATAATGAAAACGTAACGATAACATAAAAATTATGATGAGAGTATATAACAATACAACTTTGAATTAATGGAAAGTAAACCTAGGTTATGGTTTCACTTGTAATATCAATACCTCAAGTCCTAGTTTTATATAAATTCTTATTTATTTTCTCAATTATCAATCCATCTTTAAAACTATTAACAAAGATTCGTCATTCAATGTAATATTTTTTTCTCTAAATTAATTCTTTGATTGATCATACAAAAAATATAATTAAAAGAAAGCATAAAGAAACAAAAGGTTGAGTGATTGAAAGATAAGTATCTACGTTTCATCGTACAAAAATCATAATCTCAATTACCCATCTACCAATTAATTATAGTTGGTCACTGGTCAATCGATTGATTAAGACATGCAAAAGACGGTAACTTCAACATGTAAATAAAACAATAGAATAATTTAATTGAGATAAACAACAAAAATCTAAAATAAAACTAGAATTTAAAACTAAGACATAGTAAAAAGGTATCTTAATCACAAGATTCACCAAAGACCCTAGAAGAGAGCTTAGTTACTCATTAACATGTAGAAAATAAAGCAGAAAATAGAAGTGTTCACCAAAGACTCTAGAAGAGAGCTTAGTTACTCATTAACATGTAGAAAATAAAGCAGAAAATAGAAGTGTTCATTAAGAAATAAAACCTTAAAAGAGTATGAATTTTTGCTCCATAATCTAAGACGTTTTACTCTAACTCCAAGCACTCCTACGTTTTCAAAGTGTTTGTCCTTTTTCCTCTCTAATTTTTTTCTTCTCGTTGTTTCTCCTTTTTCCCCCTTTTTATGATATGAAGAACATCCTAATTTTATGCAACAACAACCTTCCACAACATTTTCTTATCATAAAATTCAATCTCCTTGAAGTGTGCAACAAACCTTCATTCTGCATTCATAAGATGGAATATTAAACTTGATATTTTTGCACTAAAAACTTAATAGATTTGACCAATTTGAATTATTTTCTCATCTCATGATCAATTTTGCAAATACGATAAATAAATAAGCAAGTAAATAAATAAGAATAAGTTGAAATTAAAATTATAAAATAAAATATAGGGTAAATACCATCTTAAAATCCTATAAAAATAGGTTTATCAATGAGGTTTAGATCACAATTACGTATAAAACATGGTAGTCAATGGTTTGTTGTCTTCTTTTGTCGTTATGTCCATATAGGTGGCCATTTGACATAAATAATTCTTGACCATACAATTTATGGTTATGAAAAAATTGAAGTGAAATGACATACCATTTTTAGTTGTTTGTTCTTTCCTTAAATTTGAGCTAATCGGTGGATGTAATAAGTTCAACCGAAAGGTTCTCAGAGCTCACTTGTACACATTCTCAAACTATAGGGTCTAACCTCCCTGCAAAGGCAACATAAGGTGGATCAACAATAACTTCATGTAAGTCTCAAGGGTACAACATTAAAGTCCACATTAATATATAAGCCTAATGATGTCATATTGTAACATTATTAACAAACATATATAAGGCTTGTTTTTTATTTACCATATATAAGGATAATAAAATGAAAATTAATTAAGATAATTTTAACAGGTGTAAAACTTAATAAAAAGCCAAAATTGACTCTTGTCATTTATAACTTGCTCCATTACTTCCATCAAGTCGTGAAATTTTATAATCGTTCTACCTTTTTTATGGTACAAGGCAAAGCACATCTTCATATGGTTACAGCTCTGCTTAGGTGCATTTGATGAAATGTTATCTATTATTGATTCTATGCGCTTCAAGCCAAATGTTGAAGCCATGGAATTGAATATATGGTATATATGGTTGTTGCTATAATCTAAGGAGATGTTTATATGCACAACAACTTAATTTATATGTGTACATTATGAATTTATGTTCATGAGCTAACTTTTTTTGGATGAACTTGGGGCCTATGCATAGGTGCAAGAGTGGGAGAAAGAACATTGGCATAGGCCAATAAGCATTTCTAAGTAGGAATTATATTGACATCATTTTTCTCTTCTTTTTGTCTCGTTGTGCTATGCTATATTTTATGTTATTTATGTGTAAGAATAATATAATTAATTATCATTATTCTTGTGAAATCACTTTATTAAATAAAGTGAAAATGTATTATTATGGAAGAAATGCGAATAACCTTTATAAATAGTGGTAACATGATGAGAGTTACTAATCATTAATATTTAAAAAAGGGCTATGTCTTTTTTATAAGGTTACTCTATTAATAGTCTTCAAAAAAGGATTTTAAAAAAGAACGAACAAAAAAGAGATAGATTGTGTATTGGAGAATTATTGTCTCTACTCTCTATCATCATACAATTATGAAAGAAAATGTATCATTTAATGTATTTTTATGTTGGAATCATAGATTTTAAAGTTTTTAAAATTATAGTAGTTTTAAACTCTTAATTGAAAACTAAAATTTTCAAGTGGTATCACAATGTTAGATTATGAAATTATGTGTTTCTCCTTAAATGTTAATTTTCTTTCAAAACTATCACACATACCCCAATGTGTTGTCATGCGTCAAATGCAAGTTTGTATGTGTAGGCTTGGAATTTCAAACACAAGTTTTTTATTATTATAATTTTATTAATGTTTATGTTTGTAAAACATGAAAAAAAAAATCAAGAATTAGTTTGATTTGATCTCTTTTCACGAGTGGTTTTGTATTTTTATGAAATTATTTGATTTTTTAAGTGATTTTATGCATTTGTCTTTTGTTTTTTTTTTTTTAAATAAAATTAGGATAAGGGAATTTTTTTATTAATAAAAGTAGTAATAGTGATAATTTTACAATTGTCTCTGCAGGAATTTAAACTCAATTATCTCGAAGTTACAACTAAACTTTTATCACCGAGTTAGTAGATTTTTACAAGGCATACCTTGAAGATTTTTACAGATTTTGTCAAGTGAATGGTCCAAATCTCTTTTTTGTCAGCTATTTACTTATACCCTCTTTATTTATAAGAAAAATTAGAGATTAAAATTTTTAGAGTTTGGATCTAGATATGATAATTTGTAATTTGAAAATGAAGAAATTATGGTTAAAGGTGAAAGTTGTTGAGCTTTTATTAAAAAATTTGGGGTTGAAGATAAAGATTATTGAGTTTTTATTATTTAATTGATTAATTAATTAATTAATTAATTAATTAATTTTAAGTTTTTAATTAAATAATTAAATGAGTTAATAAAATGAATTTTAATTTTAAATATTAAATATTAAATATTATCTAGTCAACAACAATTACAAAGTCACCATGTGCCACTTCATCTAAAATTAGTCATGTCATCATTTTTTTATTAAAAAAAATTCATAAATGATTTCTTTAAAACTTGTTAGAATTTGCAAGGGTTTAAATAAAAAAAAAAAAATATTACAGAGACTAAAATCAAAATAAAACATATTTGCAAAGACCAAAAACTTATTTAAACATTTTATAAATGTGTATTTTCATGGTGCGAATAAAATGTCATAAATTTTTCAGTATTAGAAAATAAACATCCACTTAATGAATTTTTTTTTACAAAAAATACCACAACCAACATCTATTTCTATTATATTTAAATCTTATTAAGGCTTCAACCCTAAAACCTCCAAAACTCTAATACTCCTAAAATTGCCGCCAATCTGATCCATAATAGGTTGTCATTCTTTAGCAACTTAGCATAGTAATTAATGCATAATTACTTGGTACTTGCATTGCGCTTTTAAATTGCCACTACAATCATTCCATTTCATTCATTTTTTGGTATTTCAATGTCATTTCATGCATTCAATCTATCATTTCAATGTAATTTCATGCATTCAAGCATGCTTTACGTTTGTGGTCATATTTTTATATATTATTTATTTATTTACGATTTTGTTTTTTTTTCAACATGTTTGTATCATTCTATTAGTATGGAATTGAGAAATAAATTTTCGGTTAGAATTTTTTTTTTATTTGAGGTTCATTCTTATTTAAATCATTATTATTGAAAAAACTGATTGAAGCCCTGAACAACGTTCTATTTTTTTTATTGCGCTCATCTCCAAATTTGCGGCCGTTACCAGCAAAATTGTGACCATAACCATAACAAAGTGACAATTTGATAAGTGTGTCTGCATCAGTTCTGATGGAGCGTCCTTGCGTGCATTGAACCCATCAAATGGTGGTGCACGTGTACTTTGACAAGTGTGTGGAGCATAAATTACTTTATGTGCATTGGTTATTGGTAATATCAATTTATTGCACACATTGAAACTATACTTAGTCATGCATCTACTAAGTTGGTTAGTTGAAGTTGCATTTAATGTTTGTGATGTTATTGAAAGTTCATTTGCAGACCTTATATCTTTTGTTGTTCTTAAAAAAATTTAATTTGTTTCTTCTTAGAACATTTCATTAGTTAATTAGATTTATTTTAATTTCTGATGCATTTAACTAATAACAATAATATAACATTTTAGTGTTTTATTATTTAAAAATAAAATTAAAACATGGATTATTAATATTAAATGCTAGGTTAGTTCCAATGTGTCACGTGGCAGTACCACATCAACATCCGTCAAGTCAATTTAACGTGGAGGACTAATTTTGTTAATGAAAAATATTTGGAGGACTATTATTCAAAGAAAAAAAAAAGAATATTTAGAGGGACAAAAACATATTTAACCCATAAGTTTATGATTGTACATTAATGTTAATAAGTTTAAGGAGAATTAACATTCTAAAATACTAATGATAGATGATTCAAAGATACAAGTCTTAATTAACGAAATTTTAATTTCTACTTAACCAAAATAGTAAAGACCACATGAAGTGTCTAATCAATGCACCCACAAAGTTCTATGTCAATAATGCATCCACAATGCTCTATGCTATTAAAATATGCAAAGAGCATCACTCTGTCCAAAATTTAAGCAAAAATTTGTCAAAGAAAGTTATATCACTTTTCTTCGACCAATTTTTGTTTATATTTTCGGATAGAATAATATGTCATTAATAACAAGACATTTGCATTAAATAGTTGCGATCGACTCAAGATAAATAATCATCCAAAAATTATTGCACACACATGACTTCATTTCATAAATACACGCACAAAGTTCTATGTTATCAATTCACGCATAAGGCTATATGTCATTAATGCATACACGAGACTCTATGTCATTAATACCAAAAAATTTGCATTAAATTATTGTGTATGGTTCAAGATTGACAATTATGCAAAACTTAATGCATGCACAAGATTCTATATCAATAATATATGCACACAATTCTATGTCATCAATGCATGCACAAGACTCTATGTCATCAATGTACACATAGGGTGATATGTCATTAATATCAAGACATCTACATTAAATTGTCAAATTGTCGTGCACAACTCAAGATTGACAATCATGCAAAAATCAATGCTTCCAAAAGGCTCTAAGTTATTATTGCACACAAATTACTATATGACATTAATGTAATCATATGACTATGTGTCATTAATACGCGTATGTGACTCTATGTCATTAATACCAACACATATGATTGACAATCATACAAAAATTAATGCACGCATAGAGCTATATGGCATAATGCATGCACATGGCTTTTTGCTATTAATGCCAAGACATATGTGTCCATTAGTTGTGCACAACTCAAAATTGACAATAATGAAAATGTTACATAATACCAATGTTTTTCATATTCATTTTTCCATGTCGTACATAAGGGTGGGAATAGGTCAGGTCATACCAGGCTTTGAAAAGCCTGAGTCTGGGCTACGATTAATTTTTTTGGCTAGAGTCTGGCCTACGATCTATCATAGGCTTTTTTTTTTTCCTAGCGTGGCCTTTTCAAAAAGTCTGGTCTTGTCTTAAAGCCTATTTATAAGCCCATTTCACATTAAAGTATTTAAATAGTATATTTTATATATTTTTAAATATGCTAAACTAGGCCTTTATATATAACTAAATCTAATAAAATTATAACTAGCAAGTATGCAACAACCTTCCAAAAAAATAAAGAAACAAAACGAACTCAGAATTAGTAAATTTAAAATAACAAATACTAGTATTAATAAATAATAATAAATAATAACAATGTTAATAAATAATATATATATATATATATATATATATTAAGTCTGAGCCTAGCCTTTTTATTTAAACAAGTCAGGCCAAGCCAGGCCATAAGCCCCTGACGGACGGCCTAGCTTATTCCCACCCTTTGTCGTACATCTATTACTAAACCTAATTCAAATTACATATAAATAATATCATACTTCTTCTCCAAAGTACTATTTCGGAATCAGATCACACACACATTCCTCTTCGACTGTATATTTAACTATAGTTGTAGTGCTCTCATGCTCATTTTTTTGCATAAACCATTGTTTCATTAGTTCATGTTCTTAAAACAATTTCCTATTATATTGATTATGTTTAGTTTTCCCATTTCATGTTTTCATACAAATCCTTTATTATGCTTGAGCTATTAAGGCTTGCAGCTTGTCAATTATTCTTTTATCCCTCTTAAACAAAACTTTGTTGTCCTTTTTTTATTGTTCTTATATGAACTCACAAGATTGATCATCGGTGGCAGTGATGTGAACTCTAAGTTGGATCCAATGATGTTCCAATCTAGACTCTTGTTTTTTGTATGATTGAGCTCCAAATGAGGGGAGGGTGTACTCTAATGCCAAAGTATAGTAGAGTGCATGCAAATAGCAAGTATAGTAAGAAAATGAGTAAGATGTGTGATACCTAGGGGAGAACCCTCTATTTATAAAGTGGTTGGACTCATGAGTGCTCCATTATGTTACTATTATTGCTAAGGTGACTCTTGACTTCATAGTAGAGTTGTTACTTGAGATGAAATTGTATACCGAGATAGACGATGAACGTTATCTGGTTTAACTGTGATTTGCGATATATGGAATGCTAATAACATGTCAGTGCATCTAGATTCCTTTTTTCCATATTCGTGGGTTGTAAAGGATTACGTTAATGGTTGGACACTGAGGTAATCATGTTAGGGCTTTACTAAGCTGGATCTCGATACTAGATCTATTCGCTCCACGTTGATTGGGCTTGTTTTGCATTTGACCCAAAATATCTCTAGGTTCGGCCTAAAAGGTCCATACTATTACACTTCTTCACTTTGTTATTGTCGCGTCCGGTTTGTCCGCGAAAAATGAGTTGCCACCAATTTTATTTTATTCAAAGGAAAAATTGGATAAAACCTAAAATAATGATTTTTGAACCAAAAATTCGGATTCGGGAGTCGATTACGAGTAGGGAAAGTATTACCACCCTACAACGTCCGTTAAAATGGTTACCCTATAATTAATTGTATACAAACTATTTATTTATTTATTTATTTTTACCCCAAAAAGAATACTAAAAAAATAAATAAATTATTTACATTAATAAAAGAAGGAAAAATATTTTTTTATTAATTTGGTTTGACAAGGAAAAAACCTTGCTCCTACGTATCCCCAGGTGCAATGGGGAAATCAAAACACACGTAGTTCTTGGGTAGAAAATATTTATGTGTTGACTGATATTATTAATTTTACTTTATATATATACATATCAAAATAAATTAACCAACATAATAGTGATAATAATAATAATAGTAATAATGGTAATAGTGATAATAATAATAATAATAATAATAATAATAATAATAATAATAATAACGAAAAAAATAGGTGAGATGTTTGTTCACGGATTGTATCTTTTTATTTTTGTTTTAAAGAAAAACTAATTTTTGTTAAAAAAACAACGTAACGAAAATATAATAATAACGAAAAAGAGGTGAGATGTGGCGCGGCGAGCGAGGATGAATTTCATCCGGCGGCAGCGATCATTAATTCTAATCCTAAGGAAAACTATTTATTTGTTGTTATGATTTTTTGTTATTTTGATACAGACGTGATATGAGTTTTCTGTTATATTACAATATGGTGAAATTTATTTTTTTTGGTGATTGGTTTATAAACATCAATTAGTTATATTTTTTTTAGTATTTCGTGTTGCAAAGAAAACAATTTTAGGAACATACAACTTTAGAAAAATGAAAACTTAACATATGAGTTTATCTTTGCATAAACAGAAAAAGAGAAAGAAAAAAAATTTTTTTTTAAAGGGATGCAATACAAACAAAGACTAATAAGGAGAAATTAGAGAAGCAATAAGAAAGTGATAGCTTACTATGGTTTTTTGCTGGACTGATTTTTCAAGACCAGATTCTCTGCTCCTCTTCTACCTATTATTCTCTCTTCTTTCTATTTTTTGTGCTCTCAAAATGTCTTCTCTCTTCTACTCTTACTATCGATTATTTATAGGCCTTTGGGGTGTAGGTTACAAAAGACAAGGGAATAATTGCCAATTGATCACCATTTTATTACTATTAATCTCTTTCCTTTTAGTTTCTTTTCTTTCAATTGATTATCATTATATCGATTTTTATGACCATCAATCCATTCAATTGATTCTCATTATACCGATTTTTATGACCATCAATCCATTTCTTTTCAGTTTCTTTCATTCAATTATGTACCTTTATTTATTTGTTATTATTTTTTTATATTTTTTTTTATTATTTTTTTATATTTTTTATATATTTTTTTTCTATTATTTTTTTTTTAGAAAAGAGTCTAAACAGGAATTAGAGGCAAACAAAAACTAGGAACATATGTGATTGTTTAAAGTTTAAAGCCCTAATTATTTATTTTTATTTTTATATTTCTATACATTTATTATTATTATTTCCCTTTTTTTAATAAAAAGTAAAAAATAAATAAATAGATAAATAAATAAAAAGCGGACAAAGTTCGGTGTCAACAGCTGCCCCTCTTTACTTAGAATTTACTTGAGAATCTAAGTAAAAGATAAGTAAAGATGACAACTATAATTTTGTCCAAAAAGAATTTTTTAGAAGGGTGCGAGTCGTTTTCCCGGCTTCAAGATGCGGGTCCTTTTCTCGGCTTCGGGTGCGAGTCGTTTTCCCGGCTTCAACATGCGGGTCGTTTTCTCGGCTTTAGGTGCGAGTCGTTTTCCCAGCTTCAACATGCGGGTCGTTTTCTCGGCTTTGGGTGCGAGTTGTTTTCCCGACTTCAAGATGCGGGTCGTTTTCTCGGCTTCGGGTGCGAGTCGTTTTCCCGGCTTCAACATGCGGGTCGTTTTCTCGGCTTTAAATTTATGTAATGTCATGAATCAATGAATGAATAAATGAATGAATGAATGAATATGTTGGTTTTTATTAATATTTTTATTGGACACGACCATTAAAATCATGGATGAAAAAGGCACTTATACATTTTTCTTGAACTTGATATCTTTGATCTCTCTTTTGTCCTTTTCTCTTTTTCCCTTTTTTTTGTTTTTTTTGTTTTTCTTTTGTTTTGTTTTTTTTTTTTTTTT
>JBBPBQ010020323.1:45694975-45752123 GCA_037974755.1 Cicer yamashitae | reverse complement strand
GAATTACTGTTGTAATCTTTAGTTGAATCTCATATTGTCGTCTGCCTTGCACTCTAAACAATCTCTAATATATCCGACTTTATAGCAATTCATTATATCGAGGTATGGTATATGTTTTACTTTCTAGTACACGATAATCATAAAATGCATTCAAGAAAGAAGGTTAAAGATGATAAAAGTATATATCAATATATTGAGGTTCAATATTCGTCGTAAAAAAAAAAAAAAAGAATATACATAAGATAAAACAAAAGGAATGGGTGGAAAACCCGACTTGATTACTAGTAATTCACGGGTAGACTGTACTAACTTCTCGTGCCATAGTCCGATCGATACTGTTGGTCTTGCCCTTTTGAGTATATATTCTTTGTTTTTGTTGTTGTTGATGTTGTTTTTCTTCTTCTCCTACGTTGCCCTTTCAAGTTTTCAACCCAGTAGGTATTCATTATATTTTTTGTACCCTAATTTTTGCCTAGGTCGTCCTTTTAGGTTTTCGACCAAGCAGGTATTTATTATATTTTTTGTACCCTAATTTTTGCCTAGGTCGCCTTTTCAGGTTTTCAACCTAGCGGGTATTTTTTGTTTTTTTTTTGTGTACCCTAATTTTTGCCTAGGTCGCCCTTTCAGGTTTTCAACCTAGCGGGTATTCGTTATTATTTTTTGTACCCTAATTTTTGTCTAGGTCGCCCTTTTAGGTTTTCAACCTAGCGGGTATTTTTTTTGGTACCCTAATTTTTGCCTAGGTCCCCTTTTTAGGTTTTCAACCTAGCGGGTATTCAGTATTTAAGTATGATACTTTTTTACGGCATCTGAGTTTACAGGGAGGACTAAATCTTTTCCATCCATATTCGTGAGGATCAAAGCTCCACCTGAGAAAGCTTTCTTCACGACGTATGGGCCCTCATAGTTAGGGGTCCATTTCCCACGATAATCCTTTTGAATGGGTAAGATCTTTTTTAGCACCAAGTCTCTCTCCCGAAATTCTCGAGGACGTACTTTTTTCTCGTACGCTCTTTTCAATCTTTTCTGATATAATTGCCCATGGCATAAGGCCGCCAACCTTTTTTCTTCAATTAAATTTAATTGATCGAAATGGGTTTGTACCCATTCCGAATCCTCTAGTTTGGCCTCCATTAATACTCTTAGTGAGGGGATTTCAACTTCAATGGGTAGCACAGCCTCCATCCCATCTCATGCCAATCTTTGTATGTTACAACCGTTTTCTGAATAATTTTTTGATATTTTTATTTGCTGCTTCAACTGCACCATTCATTTTTGGTCTGTACGGGGACGAGTTGTGGTGTTGAATTTTAAAGGTGGCACACAATTCATCCATCATTTTGTTATTCAAATTTGTGGCATTGTCGGTAATGATCTTGCTTGGTAGGCCATAACGACAAATTTACTCCCTTTTTATGAATTTGACTACCACATTTCTGGTTACATTGGCGTGTGAAGCGGCCTCTACCCATTTGGTAAAGTAATCGATTGCCACCAAGATGAAGCGATGTCCATTTGATGCTTTCGGTTCAATCATTCCGATGACGTCTATGCCCCACATTGAGAACGGTCAGGGCGCTGAAAGGGTGTTTAGAGGAATTGGTGGGGCGTGGGTATTATCAGCATATATTTGACACTTATGACATTTCTTTACATAATTAAAACAATCTTTTTCTAGGGTGAGCCAGTAATACCCGGCCCGAAGAATCTTTCTAGACATGGCGTGTCCGTTCATATGGATCCCATAAGAGCCATCGTGGACATCTTGTAGAATTTCTTTTGCCTCATTGACATCAACGCATCTAAGGAGTACCATATCATGATTCCTCTTATACAAAACATTTTCGTTCACGAAAAAGCTCGCGGCTAGCCGTCTTAGAGTTCTTTTCTCATTCTACGATATTCCGGGAGGATATTCTCTATTAATAAGGTAATGTTTGATGTCGTGATACCACGGTTTCCCAAAAATATTTTCTTCCATTAAGTGGCAGTAGGCAGGATGATCTCGACTCTCCAATTTAATGGATGGGATTTCATCGCTTCGACTTATTTGGAACATCGAGGATAAAGTAGCCAAAGCATCAACCAATTGATTGTTTTCTCGAGGGACATGGTGAAAGGTGATTTTTTCAAATTGTAAAGACAATTCTTTTATGTAGGTAAAATAAGGTATTAACTTCTTATCTCGAGTTTCCCATTCTTGGTTAAGCTGATTAATGACCAGAGTTGAATCTCCATACACTTCCAGCACTTTCGCTTTTGATTCCAAAGCTGCAAAAATTCCCATGGCACAAGCTTCATATTCTGCCATATTATTGGTACAATCAAAACACAAGCGCGCTGTGATAGGTATGAACCGTTTTTTGGGAGATATTAAGACAACCCCAATCCCATGCCCCATTATGTTTGAGGCCCCGTCGAACAACAAGGTCCATTTTCCATTATCGCATTCTTCAAACATAACCATGACGCTTTCGTCTGGGAATTCACATTGCATTGACTTATAATCATCCACAGGTTGATTAGCTAGATAATTTGCTAAGGCACTTCCTTTGATGGCTTTCTGAGTAACATAGGTAATATCATATTCTGATAACATCACCTGCCAGCGAGCAATTCGCCCTGTGAGAGCAGGCTTTTCAAAAATGTACTTGATTGGATCCATTTTGGATATCATGTAAGTCGTGTGGAAAAGCATATATTGCCTCAAGCGATGGGCCGCCCAAGCTAAGGCACAACAAGTACGTTCTAACATTGTATATCTTGTTTCAACCTCTGTAAATTTTTTACTTAGATAGTAAATGGCATGCTCCTTTTTTCCTGTTTCATCGTGTTGCCCCAGCACGCATCCCATGGCCCCGTCGAGAACTGTAAGATACATAATCAAGGGTCGGCCCAGAACTGGGGGGACTAGAATTGGAGGCTTTTGCAAATACTGTCGGATTTTTTCAAATGCGTTTTGACATTCTTCGTTCCACACAACTGTTTGATTTTTCCGTAAAAGTTTAAAGATCGGTTCACAAGTCGCAGTTAGTTGTGATATAAATCTTGAAATATAATTTAGTCTCCCAAGAAAACCGCGAACTTCTCTTTCGGTACTCGGGGGAGGCATTTCTGAAATGGCCCGAATCTTATCGGGGTCAACCTCTATTCCCTTCTGACTAACCACAAATCCCAATAATTTTCCCGACCTCACGCCGAAAGTACACTTGGAAGGATTAAGCTTTAGCTTAAACTTTCTAAGTCTTTCGAAGAGTTTCTTTAGATCAATAATATGTTTTTCTTCTGTTTGTGACTTAGCAATCATGTCGTCTACATAAACTTCTACCTCTTTATGTATCATGTCATGGAATAGGGTTACCATAGCTCTTTGGTAGGTCGCCCCAGCATTCTTCAGACCAAAAGGCATTACTTTGTAACAAAATGTTCCCCAAGGGGTGATGAAAGTCGTTTTTTCCATATCTTCAGCTGCCATCTTAATTTGATTGTACCCAGAGAAACCATCCATAAAAGAAAAGAGTGAATGGCGAGCCGTATTGTCAACCAGAATATCGATGTGAGGTAACGGAAAATCATCTTTAGGACTGGCTTTGTTAAGGTCCCTATAGTCGACACACATTCGAACTTTGCCATCCTTTTTCGGCACCGGTACGATATTGGCTATCCATTGAGGATAATTTGCCACAGCCAGGAATCCTGCGCAAATTGTGTTTTTACTTCTCCCCTGATTTTTAATGACATATCGGGCTTCATTCGCCTTAATTTTTGTTTGACCGGAGAAAAATCGGGTTTTAAGGGCAATTTATGCTCCACTATGCTAGTATCCAATCCAGGCATATCCTGATATGACTAGGCAAAAACATCTTTGTATTCATGTAGGAGTTGGATTAGTTCGTGATACACTTATTTCTCTAAGGTGGTGCCGACTTTAATTTCTTTCTTTATTTCTTCTGTCCCTAGATTAATCATTTCCGTTGGTTCCTCATAGGGCATGATACCCTTGGCTTCCTGTTCTACCGCTCTTAACAACTCTAGAGGAGGTTCATATTCTTCTTCGTTATCTTTTTCTGTTTGACTAACAAGATTGTCAAAATTATGCGACGAGATCTTAGTACAGTCATCTGTGAATGGACTATTCCCAAATCTGCAGGATTCAAGGTTAGGATAAGGGGAAGAAAAAAAAGAAAGAAAGAAAAAAGAACAATTTTGGCGAATGAATGTTAAAATATGAGAACGATAAGAAAGAACAATAAGAAAATAAAATGAGAATGCATTTATTGAAATTCAAAGTACTGGGAAAACAAAATTGTGTCCATCCTAAATATAATGAAGTATCTTAAGATCTTAGTAAGAGTAATAATGCTTTTAGAATTACATGGGAATTGCATTAAATATTATAGGCGACTTGACTAATATCCAATTCTTGATTTCTGCTCCTGCACCACACGGACGAATCCAATCAGCTTCATCAACGAAAATGTCATCTCCAGCTGCTGCGATATGGATCTCACTTGTTGGTCTTGCACTTTGGAAACTCTGTTGGATGTCACAGATGGGAATCCTTTCAGTTCTAGGCTCTCGATTCTCGATCTGAGCTAATCTCTTTTCTTTTTTTTCATTGACTAATCTTCGTTTGTCAGCCTAGGTGGGTTTGTAGCCTAAACCCCACTTATCCTTATTCTCAGGAAGTTCCACCAGTTCTTTGAGCCCTTCTTCATCTTTCCCCAACCCGTGCCATGGATGGTGTCCTCTGCTCAACATGAACTTAGCCACCATAATAGCAGTGTTTGACATATGTGGTTCTATAGGTGTCGTCTCGACGTAAGCGGTGTCCACAATTTCTAGTGTTTGGAAGGCGGTTTCTAGAGCTTCTTCTGTCGTCTCAACATAAGGTGTGGTGGACAACTTACTCACCAACAAGTCTTCTTCTCCTGGCACGATTACCAATTGATCATTTACCATATACTTCAGCTTTTGATGTAAGGTTGATGGCACTATGCCGGCAGAATGGATCCATGGCCTTCCCAACAAGCAACTATAGGCGGGTACAATGTCCATCACGTGAAACGTGATTTCAAATGTGACCGGGCCTATTTGAACTTGGAGTTCGTTTTCTCCCATTACTTCTCTGCGACTCCCATCGAAAGCTCTAACAACCATGGGCTTGGTCTCATATATGTACCATCACAAGGTAGTTTTGCTAATGTCGATTTTGATATGACATTCAACGAGGAGCCATTGTCAATGAGGACTCTCGATATTATATGGTCGAGACACATCACTGATATGTGTAGTGCTTTATTATGCCCTCTTCCTTCGGTCGGCAGCTCATCATCTATGAAGGTTAGGTGGTTGTTGGCAGTGATGTTATTTATGATGCCTCCAAATTTGTCCAAGGTGATGTCGTGAGTGACATGGGCCTCGTTTAGTATTTTCATCAATAGCTTCCGGTGGGACTCAGAATTCATCAGTAGGGACAACAATGAAATCCTTGCAGGAGTATGGTTGAGCTGGTCGACTATTTTGTATTCACTCTGTTGGATGATTTTGAGAAACTCACGAGCTTCATCATTTGAAACCCCTTTCTCATTTTCTACTTTCTCCTTTTCAACTTCTTCTGTTACAATTACTTTCTTTTTCCTTTTATCTCTGTATGTCTTCTCAGACGCCACTATTATTTCTCTCTGTGATGTTTTCGGGGAGTATATCCGACCACTTCTAGTCATCCCTCCTATCCCTGAAACGTTCGTGGCAGCGGTTGTTTTTGAGCTAGAAGCATCTTCATTCTTCTGTTCAGCTAGATGTACCTCTACATTATAGTTCCAAGGTACCGCTTTATTGTCTTTATATGGAAAAGTGCTTGGTATCCGAACTATTAAAGTCCTCAGGTCACTGGGGGCATTCATAGTTTCCTCCTTAGTGAAGTGAATGACTAATGGCTTTGGGATGGTTATGCCAAGTTTTTCTTCTGATTGGGTTGCGATCATATCATCATCCTTTTTCCAACGACCTATTTGAATGACGCCTGTGTTTATCAATTTTTGAAGTTCTTTTTTGAACTCATTGGATTCTTCCATGGAATGATCTTCATTGAGGTGGAAATTTCATCTTGCTTTCCCATCGGCGTTTCCTTAGATTAACCCAAATTTGCATAACTCAGAGAAAATTAGTCCCATCGGGGTCTTAATTCTCTCGACCTCCCTTATTAATTGGTGATTTTCTTCAATAGCATTCACTATTGGTCCACAATGGACTGGTAGGGGATTGTTTTTCACGCTAGGCTCGTTTTCTTTGAAATTCAACCATCCAGCTTTAAGCAAATCGTGCACCTTAAATTTTAAAGCTAGGCAATTTTCAGTAGAGTGTCCTACAGCCCTAAAGTGGTAATCGCATGCGGTGTTCGAGTCATATCCTTTGGGGTAGGGCGGTTCTATAGGTTTTCCTGGACATAGTGCAACCATAGAATTGCTAACCAAATGCGGTAATAATTCTGCATAAGTCATAGGGATTGGGTCGAAATGTACGAACTTCCTCCCACGATAGTTTCTTCCCTGACTTTCATAGGAATCTTGATTCCCTTGTAAGTTTTGACTTATGGTGCTTGAAGTTTGTGAGGTTGCAGCGGCGTAGGGGCGATGCACGAAAGAAGGATTAGTTGGGTTTGACGCCACAAAATGGCTTTCTCCCTCCTTTTTCTTTTTCACACCTATGAGCGGCTTCTTTGTGTTATTAAATCCGGGATAGCCAGAAGTAATCTTTCCGCTTTTCAATCCCATTTCTACTCTTTCGCCTATGATGACGAGATCTGAAAAATTTGACGAGACGCTTCCTATCATTTTGTCGTAAAACGGAGGTTGAAGAGTGTTTATGAACTTGGTCACCATTTCTTTTTCTGATAGGGGGGTTCAACCTGGGAAGCTCGCTCTCTCCATCGTTGGGCATATTCCTTGAATGTTTCATTGTCTCGTTTTGTCATATTTTGCAACTGCATTCTATCAGGAGCCATGTCAAGATTATATTTGTATTGTTTCAAAAAGGCATCCACCAAATCTTTCCAAGAGCTGATATGAGCTCGCTCAAGCTGCATATACCAACTCAGGGAAGCTAGCTCCTGTCAAACTGTCTTGAAAGAAGTGGATTAGCAGTTTTTCATCATGGGCGCAAAAACCCATTTTTCGACAATACATAATAAGATGGTTCTTGGGGCATGTAGTTCCCTTGTATTTTTTGAATTCAGGCAACTTGAATTTCGGATGTATTATAACATCAGAAACGAGGCATAGGTTTGAAGCATCAAATTCATAATTGTTTCCCCCTTCGATGACTCTTAAGCGCTCTTCTAAGGCTTGCCATTTTTCTTGGGATTGATTGCTCTCGAGCGGTCGAGGTTCATGAGGTATGTTAAACATCACCGGCGTAGCTTCGGTAGCTTTTCCTTGCGAGAAAGAGCTAGGAAATCCCAAAGTAAGGGGTGAAGGTTGCACTTGAGGGAATTCGCCAGTACTATGTTGCGGATTTGTAGCCACGACCAGCGGATTGTTGTTGGGGGGATGAGTGTCTATGGGTGGGGTATAACCTGGCGGCAGACCATAAGGTGGAAATTGTTGTGCCTTCCCTTCTTGATAATTAGTGTGAAGGTGTGGAGCGACGCCTGTTGGGTGAACAAGAGTGTTTTGGGGCATCCCCTCATATACCAAAGGATTCCCATCATTTCTATTTCCAAGTGCTTGTAGAATCTCCAAGATCTTGGTCATTTGCCCCTTGAGTTGGTTCACGTCTTCTCTTATTTCTGTTTGCTCTAGCTCATCCATGATTTTTGACTGGGATCGTGTCCGATAACGGTGTCGTAGCACCAGTTTTTTTATTTGTTGTGTTATTTTTTTTGTGAAAGAATATGGCATGAGTACGCAATGTGATGTATGAAAATGTAATGATGCATGAATGTTAAAGACCTATTTATTGCTTGTTTGTGAATATCTTAACCAATAATAAAGAGAGAACCATGAGATCAAAAGTGGAGCCAAATTTAATTCATTGAGAAAAAACAAAATACAAGTTTTACCACAAATGAGAGAACAAACAAAACTTAACAAAACGAAAGTAGTAACATAAACACGAAATTTGAAAATTTAATGAGCAATCATTTTTTTCATTTACTCAATTAAACTTTTACAATGCTCAATAAAAATGGAGATCTCTTGAGGGGTAGAGAGAGGATTAACCATCCCGTCTGCATCTCTTAATAACGGTGGAATATCTCCGATAGCCGGATTGGTTAAATAAACTAGTTTGGAGAAGCGGTCCATCCAAAACATTCCTTCTTGAACAAGTATCTCGATAGTGTCCTTTTGTGTATGCATCTCGTCTTCTTTTCTTGCAAGTTCAACTCGGTATACCTCAACGATCTCTTCTTGACATTTCCTTTCTACCATTATCTTGCTTTCACATTCCGCTTTTACCCTCTCTATTTGTTGCTTTAGATTTGCTTCTTGTCGACGGATGACTTCATGTTTTTCCCCATATTTTTTTAGCAACTCCTTAAGCCTGAGACCTTCAATCACTGCATCATCCTTTTCTTGACGTCTGAGTCTCAACTCTTCATTCGCACCCCGCAAACAGATCCGAGTTCTATTCTTGCTTTCTTCTTTATCTCTTGCTCTTTTCTGTACTTTCTCAAGGATAAGGGATTGTTAAGTATTCTTATACTCCATATCTCTATAAGCCTGGTGAGCCCTCTCCAATTCTTGTTGTAATTTCTCAATTTCTTATCTTTTTAGAACTAAGTCAGCCTCTAAATCTTCAGTACTGAAAAATGATTCTGTTGTTACTACTTCGGGAGCAACTGTGTTGCAATGAAAAGGTAACTTGATCTCTAATGCCCTCTTTTTCACCCAATTATGATATTCCACTCCTATACCACAACTTCTAGGCCCTAATTCTTGACCTCTTCTAACGACATCTCCCCAAGACTTACGTATTCTTCTCAGCAGGCTAGCATCATAAACGTCTCGTCCAAGAATGACAAAAGATTTTGTTACATCCATCATCGGAGGTTTCGTCATAGGATAACCCAGTTGTCTCAATGCCACATAGGGACTGTAATTTATACACCCTTTAGTTCCCATGAGGGGAACATCGACAAAGACACCGCATCTACAAATCACTTCATTTATATCTTGACTCCGAGAATACCACTGGACAGTTCTTTCGTTGAGATTTGCTAGAATGTTGGCCCATTCCTTTTTGCTCTCAGTTCTTAACTGATGCGTGTCTTGGAAAATATGTTTGACAAACCAAAGATATAGTATTGGCGAGCAGCAATGGATTATGCCCCTTTCTTTCTCATGACGGAAGTCGAGCGTGCAGTAAATGTCAGCCAAAACCGCCGGTACTGGGTTCTCCTTTCTATGCTTGTAGGCCAAAAAAACATCTACCGCCGTAAAATCCACAAAGTCCTTAACACTTGGAAATAAAACAATACCATATATAATTAAGGCGAGCACATCCATGAAAGTGTCCCATTTTCCATCTCTCGCTAAGTTTACTGCTTTCTCTTCAAGATATTTTATTGGGAATCCGATCAAATTGTCTTTGTTGGTTCTATTGTCTTCTATTTCCTTTATAGGGATATCCAGTGTTTCAGCAATTGTTTTCAGTGAAGGGTAGTGTTCCATGTACTGGTAAGGTTTGCTCCCCTTCATTGGATATCCCATTATTCGTTCGAACTCTTCCAACGTTGGGGCCAACTGAAAATCCTTAAAGGTGAAACACCTGAAAGAAGGGTCATAGAATTGGGCCAACGCTGTAAGGGCATCCACTTGCACATTAACTTCAAGTAAATCCATAATTTTGCCAAATTTCCCCATAAAGATTACGCGTTGTACCTTTTTCAACTTCCGAGCGAGATTCTTAAGGTTGCTTACATCTGGTTTGAGAACTCTCAATGGCAAGGTCTTTCTTAATGGAGTAATGTTTGAGCCACCATTTGATCCCATGTTTCCTGTGGTTAAAGTTATTCACAACAAGCCTTAATTTTTATGGTTTTGAAGATGATATGATAATGATATTTTTTCAAAAGTGACCATGATGAAGAATATGATGCAAAAAAAAAAAAAACAAAAAACAAAAAAAAAACTTGGGTATACTAGAAGGTAAAAGTGAACATGACATAGAGTAGGTTTTTCGTATGTACATGAGATTTACACGATTCTTTTCTTCTTATGTTTTTTTTTTATGTGAACCTTTACCATGGGTAGCTCTATAGTTCTAAATTGGTTCCTAGAGCACACAACTCAATTCTAAAATATTAAACCAATTAATAGGTAAACTATTAAAATGGCAATATTATAGAAAAGGTTAACTCTAGGTGAGACTTTCATGACAGCCAAACAGGATGTACATCCAGAAGTTTATCATTACGCAGTCTCTAACTTATCTTAGGTTGCACTCAGCCCAGGTATAGAGCTCACTCATAAGTGTGTGAATCGTGTTAGAGTAGTGTATAGAAAAATAAATAAAGTAAAATAAAAAAATCACAATGAAAATAAATTAACAAGACACATATAATTATATTCACAATATAACAAAACAAATAAAACAATAGGTGTAATATAAATAAAACAATAAATAAGAAATAATTATATACAATTAATTAGATTGGGCTTGACTCTCAAAACTCCCCAGTAGAGTCGCCAGCTGTCGCGTCCGGTTTGTCGGCGAAAAAGGAGTCGCCACCAATTTTATTTTATTCAAAGAAAAAATTGGATAAAACCTAAAATAATGATTTTTGAACCAAAAATTCGGATTCGGGAGTAGGGAAAGTATTACCACCCTACAACGTCCGTTAAAACGGTTACCCTATAATTAATTGTATACAAACTATTTATTTATTTATTCATTTATTTTTACCCCAAAAAGAATAATAAAAAATAAATAAATTATTTACATTAATAAGAGAAGGTATAGAGCTCACTCATAAGTGTGTGAATCGTGTTAGAGTAGTGTATAGAAAAATAAATAAAGTAAAATAAAAAAATCACAATGAAAATAAATTAACAAGACACATATAATTATATTCACAATATAACAAAACAAATAAAACAATAGGTGTAATATAAATAAAACAATAAATAAGAAATAATTATATACAATTAATTAGATTGGGCTTGACTCTCAAAACTCCCCAGTAGAGTCGCCAGCTGTCGCGTCCGGTTTGTCCGCGAAAAAGGAGTCGCCACCAATTTTATTTTATTCAAAGAAAAAATTGGATAAAACCTAAAATAATGATTTTTGAACCAAAAATTCGGATTCGGGAGTAGGGAAAGTATTACCACCCTACAACGTCCGTTAAAACGGTTACCCTATAATTAATTGTATACAAACTATTTATTTATTTATTCATTTATTTTTACCCCAAAAAGAATAATAAAAAATAAATAAATTATTTACATTAATAAGAGAAGGAAAAATATTTTTTTTATTAATTTGGTTTGACAAGGAAAAAACCTTGCTCCTACGTATCCCCAGGTGCAATAGGGAAATCAAAACACACGTAGTTCTTGGGTAGAAAATATTGATGTGTTGACTGATTTTATTATTAATTTTACTATATATATATATAAACATATCAAAATAAATTAACAACATAATAGTGATAATAATAATAATAATAATAATAATAATAATAATAATAAAAAAGAGGTGAGATGTTTGTTCACGGATTGTATCTTTTTATTTTTGTTTTAAAGAAAAATTAGTTTTTGTTAAAAAAACAACGTAACAAAAATATAATAATAACGAAAACAGATGTGAGATGTGGCGCGGCGAACGAGGATGAATTTCATCCGGCGGCAGCGACTATTAATTCTAATCATAAGGGAAAACTATTTATTTGTTGTTATGATTTTTTTTATTATTTTGATAAAGACGTGATATGAGCTATAAATTCAATATTACGATATGGTGAAATTTGTTTTATTGGTGATTGGTTTATAAACATCAATTAGTTATATTTTTCTAGCATTTCGTGTTGCAAAGAAAATAATTTTAAGAACAAACAACTTTAGAAAAATGAAAGCTTAACACATGAGTTTATTTTTGTATAAATAGAAAAAGAGAAAGAAAAAAAAGAACATTTTTTAAAGGGATGCAATACAAAGACTAATAAGAAGAAATTAGAGAAGTGATACCTTACTACTGAAGTGGTTTCTTGCTGGACTGATTTTCCTAAGACCAGATTCTCTGCTCCTCTTTCGCCTGTTATTCTCTCTTCTTTCTTTTTTTTGTGCTCTCAAAACGTGCTCATCCTTCTACTCTTACTATCGATTATTTATAGGCCTTTCGGGTGTAGGTTACAAAAGACAAGGGAATAATTGCCAATTGATCACCATTTTATTACTATTAATCTCTTTCTTTTTGGTTTCTTTTCTTTCAATTGATTATGATTATACCGATTTTTATGACCATCAATCCATTCAATTGATCCTCATTATACCGATTTTTATGACCATCAATCCATTTCTTTTCAGTTTCTTTCATTCATATGTACCTTTATTTATTTGTTATTATTATTATAATTTTTTTATTTTTTTATTTTTTTCTTTTTATTTTTTTTTATATTTTTTTTATTATTGTTTTTTTAGAAAAGAGTCTAAACAGGAATTAGAGGCAAACAAAAACTGGGAACATATGTGATTGTTTAAAGTTTAAAGCCCTAATTATTTATTTTTATTTTTATATTTCTATACATTTATTATTATTATTTCCCTTTTTTAATAAAAAGTAAAAAATAAATAAATAGATAAATAAATAAAAAGCGGACAAAATTAGGTGTCAACAAGCGCTTTTCAAACAAGCGCGTAATATATCCATTTATTTTATAGCGTTTTTTTTTTTATAAAAAAAAAGTGCTGTTGTATCTTTTTACGGCGCTAGATACTACAACGCTTATTTTTTTTGAAAAAACGCTGTAAAATGCGCTTTTTCGCGTAGTGATTACAGAGATGAAAATAAAAAAACTGTTAACTTACATGGATCAAATATATATTAAGTCTATAAAATAATACAAGAGCGTATGAGTCATAACTTCACTTAGTTGTTTTGTGTAGTTTTTTCTCCATAATTTATTTCTTTTTTTTTTTATAGATATTAATCTAAAACGATAGACAAGGGACGTCAATGCCAATTTGACACTATATTATTTGTGAAATGAGTCTATCTTCTTAAATAAGAGCCCCGATGTGGTGGATGTAGTAGACCATATCAAGATTGTCTTAAAAATAGTTGGACAAAAAATATTTTTATCTCTATTATCAGTGGTGAGCAAACCCACAAGATTGTATATGTTCCATTCGAAGAATTTCACTTTGGTTTAAGATCAATGGTAGAAAATGTTGCTCAAATGGTGGTGTTTGACTGAAACCCACGTTAAAGATATTCCAATGGTGGGGCATTTATACATAAACTCCAATGCTCAAGGCAGTGTCAGACCGAGGTTCCAATGCTCAACTCAATGTCAGACCGAGGTGAGTGCTAGGTTTTGAATAAGGCATAACTTGATAGGTTATAGCACGAGGCTTATATATAGCCTAAAGGAGGTAGTATTGGGCTTGTGCCAGTTCTTAAGTCCATACCAAAATAGTTGTCTCATCTTCAGTAAACCTAATTCCCCATCAGTTTTTATACGCTTGGTTGAGAGAGCCTCAACATCGATTATTGCAATACATTCAACTTTTTGGCTAGTCACCGAGTCAATGTGGACAGTGTTACACATCTATGTCAACCCAAGGCTTACCTTGGGTGCAGGGAAGAGGAAATACATTTGGCCGATGATTTTTCCTCAGAGATAGATGGTAAAGGTTGAGTATAAATCTCGACCCTCAACTTTAGAAAAGCCAGGTTTCCCTCCTAGCTCTTTAGCTCAGATGAGAAGGGCCTCAATATTTAGTAAATCCAAATTTCCCGCATAGCTCTTCATCTCCGATTAGAGGACCTCAACACTTTACAAAATGACCTCGGATACTATAATCAGGTTATATTATATATTCGTACATGTTATTGTCATACATTGACATATTATTTCTAAGTACCACAAATAAATTTTCCCTCCGAGCTCCCATGCTTGGTTGTGGGAGAAAAACTCAGTAAAGTGTGCAATGACGCTAGACATGTGAACTGCAACAACCCACAATTTGGTACTTTGATAATTTCATACCAAATCAAATAGCCGAAACAAAATCCAAAACCATGTTTGAAACTAATCTTGCTTCCATTTCTGCTATATTAATCGATTAATGCTAGTATGAATCAATTAATCCCATTTCCTAATAAACTAATCGCTTAAGTCTTTAAAGTATTCGATTAACCAGCTATTTTAAGTCAGAATTCTAACCCAAAAACGAGGATTGAAGGAAAATGATAAGGAAGCATATCTTATTCTGAGCTAAAACCTTCCTTGTATAAACATAACACTTTAAATCTTAGTTTTGGTTATTAACCAATAAACTATACAGCCCAATTTCTGTAACATTCAGAGCATTAAGATCAAAGTAGGAATATTTTATCTTTGAGGATGCTTTCGTGATCAATTACGTTAATCAGGTACATGGGTTTACTCTTGTAATTTCTTTATAAGTAAAAAAATGTCACGAAGAGAAGAATTAAGGCTTATGGGCTTAGTGAAATTTGGCAGAAAGATCTTCCTTCGCCTAGACATTTCAAATCGACAGCGAAAGAAGCATTAGATAAAACATTCACCGAAAGTGAGCAACCTGACGCAATCCACAAGTTATTCCATTGCATGGCATACAAAACCTTTTTGTTTCATTTCTTTTAAAAACCATTTCCTTGACTGCATTTTACTTTAAAAACCTTAATTTTTCTCTGCATTAAAACCTATTTTGTAAAACAAACATATCGTTTTCAATCCACATTCCATCCGATTGCATGCTCGACATAAGCAATGATAGGAATAATCCATCACAAAACTATGTATGAGCATTAGCAATCAAACTGCTCCATCCCTAATCGGTTATAAGTCAATGGGTACATAGCAAAACTTATCAATACCTCATATTTAACATTCTATTTGTTGATATTTTGGTAGATTTCTTACTGAACATGAAATCAACGTTAACAACTCTGTACAAGTTAGAATTATCTCTTTTTATGCTAAAAGCAAACTGCATATATGCTATATGTATGACTAGGTGTTTGATTGATATTATATGTATATATTTATGTTTCCAATATATGTATATATTTATATTTAACAAACATATGAATTTGATTTGATTTCTACTTTAATTTTTCACCATACACTTAAATCTAAAATTAACCGAGGTTTCTTGCAAAAAAAAAAAATTTATGTATAAGATAGGAAGTTCTAGAAAAGAGTTTAATAATTTTCCAAGTTCAAAAATGTATTATTTCATAATTATTTTCAAAAGGTGTATATTAGAAATGTTGCTTGGTAACCATATCACTAATGTAATTGTTTTGATCATAACTTGAGATCTACCAATCTTTTTTGAGTAATTCTTTTTGGAGTTGAAACTAGACTTAATTCTCTATATTCTAAGCATAATTTTTTTTTGGTATTTAGTTAAGTATTTATATTTTAACTGTGAAGACTTAGCTACTAAGCAAACTTGCTAACTAAGTAAACTTAGTAACCAAGTAAGATTGCTTAGCAAAGAAGCAAGTTTCTTAACCATGAAGGAAATTTACTCATGAAGCAAGTGATCTAAATCACCTATAAATAGAGGTAATGGATGAAAAGTGAAATTCATTCCAACCTGAAGAGAATCCAAACATTGAGAGAATTTCAAGAAAGCTAGAAAGATTTTTAGGAGTGAGATTCTTGGGTGTAATTGGGTTTTGGGTAGTGAGAGATTGTGAGTGTTTGTAAACACTTTGTGTAAATTTCCCTTTTTCAATATAAAGGTCTGCAGCAGCCTGGAGACGTAGGCAGATTTAGCCGAATTCCGTTATCAATTTTGTGTGTTATTATTCCGCAGTTTTACTTTCACTTTAATCTGACCACGGGAAATTTTGCGTAGTTTCCTAACAACTGGCATCAGAGCTCTGGTTCAGAGAAAGATCCTAAGGAAGTCATATTTAAGTGAGAGTAATGGCTGCAGACGAAGGAAAAGTGAAAATTGAAAAGTTCGACGGTGCAGACTTTGGTTTTTGGAAGATGCAAATTGAGGATGATTTGTATCAGAAAAACTTGTATCAACCTCTCACAGGAAAGAAACCAGCCCAAATGAAGGAAGATGATTGGAAACTTCTCGACAGGCAAGCTCTTGGTGTTATCCGATTAAATTTATCTCGTAATGTTTCTTTTAACATTGCAAAGGAAAAGACCACATCAAGTGTTATGTCGGCTCTTTCTAGCATGTATGAAAAGCCGTCAGCCTCAAATAAAGTTCACTTGATGAGGCGGTTGTTTACGTTACAAATGACAGAAGACGCAGTTGCGGCGCAACATTTCAATGAACTCAACATCGTCACAACCCAATTGAGTTCGGTTGGAATCGACTTTGACGATGAGGTACGAGCATTAATACTTTTGTCTTCCCTACCAGAGAGTTGGAATGCTACTGTCACGATTGTGAGTAGCTCGTCAGGAAACAAAAGGTTGAAATTCGATTATGTTCGTGATCTGGTTCTTAGTGAAGAGATCCGACAAAGAGAGTTGGGTGAATTGTCATCCTCTTCAGTATTGCATACAGAGTCAAGAGGAGGAAATTCAACCCGAGGAAATGGACGCAGTAAATCAAAGGATATGCGGACCAAATCTAAAATCATCGAAATTCTAATAACTCAAAATCTATCGAGTGTTGGAATTGTGGAAAGACTAGGCACTACAAAAATCAATGCAAAAGTCAACCAAAGAATCAAAAGAAGAAGAATGAGGCGAATGCTGCTTCCACATCAGGAGAAACTGATGCACTAATATGCTCTTTGGAGAGCAAGGAAAAGTCTTGGGTATTAGACTCTAGAGCATCATTTCATGCTACTTCGCAGAAAAAATTCTTTGAGAATTATGTCCCCGGCAACCTTGGTAAAGTTTACCTTGGTAATGAACAATCTTGTGATGTTGTGGGCAAAGGTGCATTGAAGATTAAGTTGAATGGGTCTGTATGGGGATTGAAAAATGTAAGACATATTCCCGACCTGACAAAGAACATAATCTCAGTAGGCCAATTAGCCAATGACGGCTACACAGCAGTTTTCCACGGTGATGATTGGAAGATTTCAAAAGGTGTAATGACAATTGCTCGAGGCAAAAAGAGTGGCACTTTTTACAAGACAGCAGGAACATGTCATTTGATTGCAATTGCAGCAAATGAAAATCCCAATCTATGGCATCAGAGACTAGGCCATAGGAGTGAGAAAGGGATGAAGATTATGCACTTACAGGGAAAACTTCCAAATATTCAGTCAATAGAAATTGACATTTGTGAAGATTGTATACTTGGAAAGCAGAAAAGAGTCATCTTTTAGAGAAGTGGAAGAACCCCAAAGAAAGAGAAACTTGAGTTGGTCCACTCAGATGTTTTGGGTCCATCAATTGTCTTATCCATTGGTGGGAAACACTACTTCGTGACTTTCGTCGATGATCACTCTAGAAAGGTATGGATATACTTTCTAAGACATAAGTCTGAAGTATTTGAGGCTTTCAAGAAGTGGAAAGCCATGGTAGAAAATGAGACAGGTGTCAGAATGGAGAGAACCGTGCCAAGTACGCCTCAACACAACGGTGTAGCTGAGCGTATGAATCGGACGTTGACTGAAAGAGCTAGAAGTTTGCGTATGCAGTCAGGCCTACCAAAGCAATTCTGGGCAGAAGCAGTCAACACAGCAGCTTACTTGATTAATCGAGGTCCATCAGTGCCATTGGAGCATAGAATACCAGAAGAGGTATGGAGCAGAAAAGAGGTAAAACTCTCACATCTTAGAGTTTTTGGTTGCGTAGCTTATGTGCATATTAGTGATCAAGGTAGAAATAAACTTGATCCCAAATCCAAGAAGTGCACTTTCATCGGTCATGGAGAGGATGAGTTTGGCTACCGCCTATGGGACAATGAAAACAAAAAGATGATCCGTAGTAGAGATGTGATCTTCAATGAAAGAGTGATGTACAAGGATAGACATAACACATCCACTAGTGAATCAAAACATAGTGGGCCTGTGTATGCACAAATAGATGATGTTCCAGAAAGTCGTACAGTTGAAAGTTCTCAATCAGAACGTTCAATTGAATCGAGTAGCGAACAAGAATCTGACACATCAGAGCATTCTACTCCAGCTCCTTCGTTGAGAAGGTCTTATCGAACTCATATGCCTAATAGGAGGTATATGGACTACATGTTGTTGACAGATGGAGGAGAGCCTGAAGACTATGCAAATGCATGTCAGACCGTAGATGCAAGCAAGTGGGAGCTTTCCATGAAAGATGAGATGAAGTCTTTAATCTCTAATCAAACATGGGAACTAGCTGAGTTACCCATGGGAAAGAAGGAACTTCACAACAAATGGGTGTATCGAGTTAAGGAGGATCATGATGGCTCCAAAAGATACAAAGCCCGACTAGTGGTCAAAGGATTCCAACAAAAGGAAGGAGTTCACTACAATGAGATTTTTGCTCCAGTTGTGAAGCTCAATACTATCAGGTCAGTGTTAAGTATTGTTGCCAGTGAAGAACTCTTTCTTGAGCAGTTGGACGTGAAGACTGCGTTTCTTCATGGAGACTTAAATGAGGAGATATACATGCACCAACCTGAAGGATTCCCAGAAAAAGGGAAGGAGAGTAAGGTGTGCAGACTAAAGAAGAGCTTGTATGGTCTGAAACAAGCTCCAAGACAATGGTACAAGAAGTTTGAAAGCTTTATGCACAAGGAATATTTCCAGAAGTGCAACGCTGACCACTATTGCTTCTTCAAGAGATATAAGTCCAGTTATATCATTTTGCTACTTTATGTTGATGATATGTTAGTAGCAGGTTCAGATATGGACGAGATCAGAAACTTGAAAATGCAGTTGTCAAAAGAATTTGTTATGAAGGACTTGGGTACTGCAAAGAAGATCCTTGGAATGCAAATCACGAGAAATAAGCAAAACAGAATTTTGCAGTTATCTTAAGAGGCGTACATCAACCGTGTTTTGCAAAGATTCAACATGGGTAACGCCAAACCGATTAGCACATATTTGGCAAGTCACTTTCGCCTAACCAAGGAACAATCACCTCAGACAGAGGAGGAAAGAGAATTGATGGCTAAGATACCATATGCTTCAGCCATTGGAAGTTTGATGTACGCAATGGTCTGTACGAGGCCAGACATTGGCCATGTTGTGGGAGTTGTTAGTAGGTTTATGTCAAATCCAAGTAAAGCTCATTGGGAAGCAGTAAAAGGGATTTTGAGATATCTACGAGCCACCACAGAAAAGTGTTTATACTTCGGCGAAGGACAAATGAAAGTGCAAGGCTACGTAGATGCAGACTTTGCAGGTCAGGTCGATCACCGAAGAAGTACCACTAGTTATATATTCACTGTTGGTACTACAACAGTTAGTTGGATGTCACGGATACAAAAGATTGTTGCGTTATCCACAATAGAGGCTGAGTACGTAGCAGTAACAGAAGCTAGCAAAGAGATGATATGGCTTCAAGGGTTATTAACAGAGTTGGGTTTCATCCAAGAGCAAAGTGCTTTGTATAGTGACAGTCAGAGTGCCATACATCTAGCAAAGAATTTAGCATTTCATTCAAGAACAAAGCACATTGATCTTCGTTATCACTTCATCAGATCTCTGCTTGAGGATGAGGTATTGGCATTGAAGAAAATTGAAGGAAGTAGGAACCCAACAGATATGTTGACAAAAGTAGTAACCATTGACAAACTGAAGTTGTGCTCAACTTCAGTTGGCCTGCTAGAGTAACAGACCAGAGAAGGCTGTTGCATGATCAAGGTGTGAAGACCGATTAAAATCAGTCTTCAAGTGAGAGATTGTGAAGACTTAGCTACTAAGCAAACTTACTAACTTAGTAAACTTAGTAACTATGTAAACTTAGTAACCAAGTAAACTTATAACCAAGTAAGATTGTGTAGCCAAGAAGCAAGTTTCTTAACCATGAAGGAAGTTGTCTAAATCACCTATAAATAGAGGTGATGGATGAAAAGTGAAATTCATTCCAGCCTGAAGAGAATCCAAACATTGAGAGAATTTCAAGAGAGCTAGATAGATTTCTAGGAGTGAGATTCTTGGGTGTAATTGGGTTTTGGGTAGTGAGAGATTGTGAGTGTTTGTAAACACTTTGTGTAAATTTCCCTTTTTCAATATAAAGGTACGCAGCAGCCCGGACACGTAGGCAGATTTAGCCGAACTCCATTATCAATTTTGTGTGTTATTATTCCGCAGTTTTACTTTCACTTTAATCTGACCACGGGAAATTTTGCGTAGTTTCCTAACATTAACATGACTCACAATTTAACCAAACAGAAAAGAAATTGGTTTCAAACACCTAAGGTTTTATTATGAAAATTGCTTTAGAAGACTAACTGAATACTTAAATAAAAATACTTTTAAAAACAAGACACTCTAAGCTTTAAATGGAGTGATCAGTTGTTAAAATACGATGTTAGTAAATATCGGGATGTTAGGAGTTGAATGCTGAAATTATGGAACATAAGAATTTGGAAAACTTACAAAATTTTTATCTTTCTAAAGATGTCATAAAATACGTCTACTTTTGGATAAAAAATACTTTGGACGAAAAATACCTTAAGGACGAGTTTATAATCTGTAAATTTTGAGAATTCAAATAATAGGCATTTTATTAAGAAATACTTTCTAAATGGTATTAATGTATCGCCAAACATGCATCATGGTAGTGTTAACAAATAAAGTAAACCCTAGTCAATTTAGATTAGGCTTAATTGCAGTTTTAGTCTCCATATTTTTACTGATTCGCGAAATTGGTCCTCCTATTTTAAAAGTCGACAGTTTTGGTCCCTCACTTTAATTTTTTAACTAAAAACTGATAACATGACATGGTTTAAATAATGTGACATATGATACGACGATGTAGAATGATTAACACCCATGAAATTGGAATAAAACGTCGTAAAAAATTATATTTCAACTTCGAAATTTTTTCATATTTTTAATTTAATTAATAACATATGGATAATTAATGCATCTAGATGGTTCTATATCATATAATTATATGTCACGTCATTAAAAATATGTCAAATCGTCATTTTTTTAGTTAGAAAATCCGTAAGAGAGACCAAAACTGTCGACTTTTAAAATAGGGGGACCAATTTCGTGAATCAGTAAAAATAATGGGACTAAAACTACAATTAAGCCTTTAGATTATTAATTTAAGGCTGGGTTAGAACTAATATAAGTGAATTATTTCCTGAAGGTGTATTAGAATCTAAGTTAAAACTACATTGTGATAATTGCGGGAACGAAAGAAGGTAAAGACACATTTCATCTTTTAGTATAAGTACATAACATGTTTTGTGTGAAATGACGATGTTTACACCATATGATGTATGTGATTATGTGTTAAACTAACCATTAAAATGAAAATTGTTCTAAACTATTAAGCTTGTCACTATTTAAATATGTTTGTGAATTAAATGCATATGTTAAATAGTAAATGATTTAATGTTGTATTGCATATATGGGGAATCACATGTATATCATAGTTTCATGGTGACCGTGATGGGCCACTTAGATGGGGTTATTGGAAATGAACCCACCTTATCCTTGTTTGGATTATTGAGTTGTGATGGATCGTGATAGACATCACTGTGCTAGTCTGTGATAGATTGTACTTTAGTGAATCGTACTAGTATGTGAGCGACTATACATTTAAGATTCACGCCATTTGCGAAAGATAATATATTTCGGAATCATGTCCTCTATCATGTAGAAGATGCATTAATTAGAACTTGAAATTTTTTAATTAAAATAAATGTATACATTTGCTTATATCCTATTATTATTCGTCAATATATGTATTATTTTCTACTTTGTATATGTTATTTGATATGAACATGTATAACTGTTATTTTTGGTTGGTGACCCTTGTTGTAGTTTTTGTTTGGGCTATATACCACGCCCTTAGATGATGAGGAATTATACTTTGTGAGACCTAACGGCATCGACGTAGATGAAGCTAACCTTCCCTGATCGGGACGATCGATCGTCTTGGAGTTGGGACTCGATTTCAGGAAGAGAGACTTATTTTGGGTTGTTAGTAGAGATGGTGACTATCAAGGGTAGGACCTGAAGGTGCAAACACGAGAAGGGGGTTTAAACTATGTTTGACTATATTGGATTCTTTTTGTTAATTTATTTAAAACTAGTTCAAGTTTGGTGACTTACTTAGAATAAAAGTAGTAGCAATTGGGTTAAGTGATCAGAGGCAGAAATAAAACAAGAACTGCAGTATTAAAGTGACACAAGAATTTATCTTGTTTTACCACCAACTTGGTAGCTACGTCCAGTCGCCTCACTCAAAAGGATTTAATCCACTAATTCAAAACTTGAATTATACAACACCTGACCTACAAGCCAGTCTTCTCAAAACAACCTGACACCTACAAACTTTTTTAGGAACACAAACACCTTAACTCTTCTTAACACAACTTGAAAACCTTTAGATTGCTTGAGGAACATGAAAGCCACTATCGGGCTGGGTTAGAAGAGTTTGGAACAAATTGGTTTGCTTCTAACAAACTGATTGTAACAATGACTCTCACACTAGAAAACACTTAGAAAAAATTTATTTTGAGCAAGTGTTTCTCTAGACCTACACCTTATGAACTCTAATGACTTAGAAAATTTTGTGCTTGTGAGTTCTCTTGTTTTCTTATTCATCCTTTAGTATATATTTATAGAATAGGATAGGGTTTCTCCTTTGTCCATGCAAAATCGGAATCATAACTTTGCAAATAATAAATGTATCTTCTTCTGAGTGTTTCTTCTTGTCAACAATTCTTGATCATATCTTCATGTGAATAATTCATATCTTCTTGTAGATAAATCTTGATTAAATCTTCTTGTGATAAATCTTGATCAAATAATCTTGTAAATAATTCATATCTTCTTATAGGTAAATCTTGATCAAATCATCTTGTAAATAATTCATATCTTTGTGTGATAAATCTTGATCTAATCTTCTTGTAAATAATTCATATCTTCTTGTAGATAAATGTTGATCACATGTTCTTCAAATCTTGGTCATATCTTCTTTTCAACTTGGTCAAAGATTTTCTTCAATTATAAATCCGAATCAAATCTTATTTTAGATTGTCTTCAAAAACACGAATCTTCTTTCACAATCTTGGTTGATTTGAGCTGGAATGGACTCAAGTTGTTCTTGGATCTTCACAAGTTTTTTCAAATTTCAGTTGTCGATTTTCCATCAGAGGCATTGACTTTCTTTTTTGAGTGAGATGATTTGTTTCTCAAATAATGATAGATAGTTACAGAATTACATGACTTTAAACTAATCGCATTGGGAAAATGATCTTGTTGAAACTTCAAAGTCAATACAACATTAGAGGCTGCATATTAGAGGTAACATTTAGAGTGTGGTGAACCATTTTGATCAGCGGATTATGAGTTTTGAATTTATGATTTGAAAAATCTCTTCAGAGTTAATTATAACATGATATTAACTCTTCAAAGGCATTATGAGTTTGTGCACATCAGAGACATATTTCAAATTCAGTCTTCAAAGACAGTGTTTAGACTTTGTTTCATAGTCATTCTTCAAAGGCAGTCTTCATACCTAAATCAAAGGACTAAAAATAATTAGAATTTTAAATTTGGAAATATTCTAATTTATAGATGATTATGATTATATTATTATTATTACTATTATTATTATTATTATTAATACTCTAATTATTATCAATAACCAATTTGCTTAAAATAAGGTAATATTAGTAAGTTGTTTTGTTTGTTAGAGACTTATAAGTAATAATAGGAAGTTTGTTTTGTTTGTTAAACGTTTTTGTGAAATAGATAATAACAACCTTTTGTTATCTAATTATCTATTATTAAAGAGTCAAACAAAACCAAACAAACAGTTGATCCTAAATGAATTCAATATGTACTCATTTTATTTGTAACAACCAAGAGTTTAGTTGGGCAAATATAGGATACCTAGTCAAATTATCTTATAATTATTTAAATATAAATAGATACAAAGAAGAAAAATATAGAATTTAAAACTTAATAAAGAGAACTATGCCAAAACAAAGAGTAGCAAAATATGGTTACGTTTGCAATAGCAATTAATAGTGATTAACATATACAGAATCTTTTTATCAAAGAATGCTTCAAGAGGTGAGTAATCACACCCTTTAAACTTTCATGGTACATTTATTGTGGGAATTTGGGATGGAAAAAGAGTTAGATATTTTGAATGGTATTTTCTTATAAAAATATATTTTGTCGAAAACCTACCTCTATTAAAATTGGGATTTTAGGAACTGCAATAATAGATTATGAATTGATTTTTTTCTACATTGTTTGTTGAATTACCATTTTTTTTGTATGATTGTTTGAATATGTATTCTTTAAAAGATTGTTTTATTATGTGTTCTTGAATGATTGTTATTATTATATATTCAAATGCAAGATTGTTTTATTATGTGTTCTTGAGTGATTGTTAATATTATATATTCAAATGAAATATTCTATTGTAAATATGATTTTATGAAGATGATTGTTAATATTACTTATATTGTATGTCTTTGAGATGAGCTTATGCTCCATATGGATGGGTCTTGTACCCCACAGTTATTTACCAGAATGAGCTATGTGCTCCATAAAGATAGATCTTGTACTCCAGATATAGATGAGTTTTAAACTTCACATGAGATGAGTATTAATGTCCACACGGATGGGTCTTGTACCCTACATATAGATGAGTTTTAAACTCCACATGAGATGAGTTTTAAACTTCACACGGATGGGTCTTGTACCCCACATATAGAGATGAGTTTTAAACTCCACAAGGATGGGTCTTGCACCCCACATATAGATGAGTTTTAAACTCCACATGAGATGAGTTTTAAACTCCACACCGATGGGTCTTATTCCCCTCATATAGAGATGGGTTTTAAACTCCACAAGGATGGGTCTTGTACCCCACATATAGATGAGTTTTAAACTCCACAAAGATGAGTCTTGTACCCCACATATAGATGAGTTTTAAACTCCACACGGATGGGTCTTGTACCCCACACTAGATGAGCTGGTGCTCCACATGACGAGACAATACTCACTTCGCGGAAGTAGTATATCTCCATATAATGATGAGACGTCATTTAATTGATTGATTTATTTTCTGCAGAATAAATGTGTCTATTGTTTTTATTTGATTATTATAGATGTGAATTATCGTTAATTTAATTGGACGAGTTTTTATTAATTATTGAAAGTAATTGGTTATTATAGAAAAATCATAGTTGTATCATGTATATTTCTAAAGAATATTTTTGGAAGAACGCGGGTGCCATGATCGATTTTCCGGTTACCGCGCCGGCTGAGAATAGTACTTGTTCTAAAATTGTGTGTACTAATCACTGGGATTTTGTATCTCATTAAAGTGTTGTTTTCAGAGACTGAGACCGATGGGGACGTCGAGAGTTGAGAAGTCCTACCTCATTTGAGAAGAGTAATTTCCTTAGATTAGGTTAGTAGATCAAGAATAAGTAGACATAATGTTTACATTGTATTATATTTAAGGATTAGTTATTAAATGCCCCGTTTTTATTATAGACGTTGTATTATATAATAAGGTTAGTAGACGTTGTATTATATGTAAGGTTTTTATTTTAAGGATTTTACAACATTATTTCTTTTTGATATTTCATTATTTAATATAGTACATTTTCTCTTATATAAATATGAAAACTTTTTCGTTATCACCTCAATTGTTATATCCACGTAACTAGGCGTTAAACTTTTGGTATCAGAGCCACGTCGAACCTAGATCGAACTGTGGTGTTGGTTTGCTTTACTTTATTCATATTAATTTCTTATTTTTTTAAAGAAAAAAAACATCAAAACTATAGGATTTCTTGTTATACTCATAAAATATGCATACTATTATGTTGGATATTGGGCTTGGCAAACTCAATGTTTGATTGCTGGTGTGCATAGTTATGACAGATAACAAGCGTGAGACGAATGACGCACTTGCTGAGGCTTTTAGCTTGATAGCTATAGCCATGGAGCACAAACGGAGACTCTCAATCCTTTGAGATGACCTAATGTTGGATTGGTAGAGATCGTAGACCCTACATATGTTGGAATTTCTGAATTTCAAAAGAACAATCCATCACATTTTTAAGGCAGTTCTGTTCCACTTAAAGCACAAGGATGGTTGCTGAAGTCAAAGAAAATCTCTAGAGTCATAAGTTGTGCTGACACTTAGAAAGTGGACCTCGTCATTTATAGGTTAGAGTATGATGTTGAACATTGGTGGAATTGTGCTAAAGGAGATCTACTAACACAATGAGTTTCTTTTACTTGGGATAGGTTTAAAGAGATATTTATAGAAAAGTATTTTCCCCACAGTATTTGCATTCAAAAGGAAATAAAGTTTTTTCATCTTCGTCAAGGGGATATGTCAGTTATGGAGTATGTCGCAAAATTTTGAAGCTATGTCAAGATACTCTCGCTATCTTAGGGACAATCCTCAAGTTAGTGGTGTTGGAACCAATTTGGTTTTACATATAGAGTTTTGATGTTAACAAAAGTATTTTATGAGAACAATATATTTGACTTCAAAGAATATGAAAGAAGATTCATGTTTTTGAAGTAAATCTAAAATAAGTTTTGATTCAAATTTATAATTGAAGAAAATCTTAAATAAGACTTGATTCAAAATTATAATTGATGAAAATCTAAAATAAGATTTGATTCAAATTTATAATTGAAGAAAATCTTTGACCAAGTTGAAAAGAAAATATGGTCAAGATTTGAAGAAGATTGAAGAACATTTGAAGAAGATTTGAAGAATATTTGATCAACATTTAATTGAAGATTTGAAGAATATTTGATCAACATTTAATGAAGATTTGAAGAATATTTGATTTTGAAGAATTTACAAAGTCAATCTACACAAAATAGGAACAGAATCATTCTGAAGAATTTACAAAGTCAATCTACACAAAATAGGAACAAAATCAATTTGAAGAATTTACAAACTCAATATAAACAAGATACAATTCAGAATTAAATAAGGACTAAATTGAAGCCCAAATTTTTACTATAAATAGACACTCAAGGCTGAAGGAGAAAAGCATCGAAAAGCAGAAAAAAGTAACTCAAGCTCAAAGTTCTCAATTCATCTTAGAGTTCAAAGAGAGAAACACTTGTTCTGGTTAGAAATATTTTTTGAGTGTTCTTTTCTTAAAGTGTGAGAGTTATTATTATTATCAGCTTTGTTAGAAGCAACTACTCAAGTTTCAATCTCTTGTATCCAACCCGATAGTGGTTTAGTTCCTTCTTCAATCTGGGGTTGTTAGGTTGTTAGAAGAAGACTTGGCTTGTAGGGTGAAGGTGGTTAGTTCCTCAAAGGTCTGGGGTTGTTAGGCTGTTTGGGAAGACTGACTTGGAGGGTCAAATGCTTTGTAATTCAAAGTTTTTGAATTAGTGGATTAAAGCCTTCTGAATGATGGGACTGAATGTAGCAAGTTAGTGGTGAACCAGGATAATTCTACGTGTCAAGTTATTTATGCTTTCATTGCTTGCTGCCTCTAAATCCGATTGCTTCTACTCCAAGTAAGTCACCAAAACCAAACTAATTTTTAATTATTTATAAATTATCAAAAAGTTATCAACTTTGTGCAAACAATTTAATCCCCCTTTCTCGTGTTCGCACCTTCAATTGGCATCAGAGCTCGGTCTCAAGGCTAGGCACTTTACAGTGTTTGAGAAAAGATCCAAGGGTTCAATATGTCTGGATTCAGTGAAGAAGCTACTGGAGGAAATATCAACAGACCACCTCTGTTTGATGGAGAACGTTTTGAGTATTGGAAAGACAGGCTGAGAAGTTTCTATATTTCACAAGATCCTGAACTTTGGGGCTTCGTGGAAGATGGTTATATTGCTCTAAAGAATACAGATGGTATTGAAATTCCAAGAAAGGTGATGAATGCTGATCAGAAGAAGATGTACAAGATGCATCATAAGTCCAGAACATTCATGATAAATGCAATCACCTTCAAGGAGTTTGACAAGTGCACCAACAAAGAGACCGCAAAAAGTATTTATGATAGTCTGATTCTAACCTATGAAGGAAGCAAGCAAGTTCAAGAAGCAAAGGCCAACCTCTTAGTCAAAAAGTATGAGTTGTTCAAGATGGAAGAAGATGAAGACATTGAAACAATGCTTTCCAGATTCCAGACCCTGGTCTCAGGATTAAAGGTACTAGAGAAGAGTTATATTACTGCTGATCATGTGAAGAAAATTCTTAGGAGTTTGACAAGTAAGTGGAGACCTAAGATCACTGCCATTCAGGAAGCATAAGATCTGAATACTCTAAAGCGTGAAGAATTAATCAGCTCTCTCAGATCATATGAAATTGAGCTTGAAGAAGATGAGCCCAAGAAGAAGAACAAGACTCTGGCCTTGAAATCTAAGCAAAAGAAGGTTCCAAAGGCAACATCAGATTCATAGGATAGTGATTCAGATAATCAGAATCTGAACTCAGAGGAAGAGGAGATTGCTTTCATAACCAGAAAAGTTCGCAAGATGTGGCACAACAGAAAGAAGAAATTTCCCCAAAGATATTTCAAGTAATCTAATAGAGGAAATAATGATAAATATGACAAGAAAAGCATCATCTGCTATGGGTGCAATGAACCTGGACATATCAAGTCAGAATGTCCAAATATGGAGAAAGAGAAACACCAAAGGAAAGATTGCAGACCCAAGAAGAAGAGTATGATGGCTACATGGGATAATCCTGAGGAATCCTCTGTCGATGAACAAGAAGATTTGGGTATGATGGCTCATACCAACTCTACCTCTGGATTCAACACATATTCAGACGCTGGAAGTGAATCAGCAGATGAAGAAATTGAAGTATTTTCTGAATTTACTCGATCTAATTTAATTACTGCTATAAATGAGTTTTTAAATATTAATCACAAATTATCTTTAAAACTAAAAACACTTAGGAAAGAAAATACAAATCTAATTGAAAATGTTAATGTTTTTATGAATGAAAGTGCTGAATTTAAAACAAAAGATACAAATCTGAAAACTGATATTACTGAACTTAAAATAGAGAATACAAATCTAATAACTGATATTACTGAACTTAAGACAGATAATGCAACTCTGAAAACTGATATTATTGAACTTAAAATAGAAAATGCAAATCTAAAAACTGATATTGATGAACATAAGGCTGAAAATCTAACTCTGAAAAGTAATTATAGTTCAACATCAATTGAAAATACCAGATGTAACTCTGATAAGCATGAAGAAGTATTTCAAGATTTTCTTGCTAATGGTATGGAAAGAAGCAAATATGCTTCTATGATTTATGGAGTTAGTAGAAATGGTAAAAGAGGTATAGGATTTGAAGAAACTGTAACTGAACCTAAACCTATTCCCTCTGATATCTTGTGTGTTGTTTGCTCTAAGAAAGATCACTCCAAATTATCTTGTCCCATGTTAAATACAGGGAAAGACAAGAAACCTTTCAAGACTAACAAACCAGGACCCAACCAAATTTGGGTACCTAAGAACAAAATTATCTTTGTTGCAGATGTCCTCAGCAATCAAGTTAAAACACCAATCACGGTACCTGGACAGTGGATGTTCGCGACATATGACGGGAGAAAAGTCTATGTTCCAAGAAATAACTTTGAGCAAAGGAGGCACAGTGACTTTTGGAGGAAAGCAAAAAGGCCAGATCATTGGTCAAGGTACAGTTGGTAAAGGTATTTCTCCTTCTATTAAAGATGTCTTGTTAGTTAAAGGTCTTAAGTATAATTTATTAAGTATTAGTCAGTTAAGTGATAATAATTATGATATTATATTCAATCAAAAAACATGCAAGGCAATTAGTCAGAAGGATGGATCTGTACTCTTTACAGGTCATAGGCAAAACAACATTTATAAGATAAATCTGTTTAGTCTAGAGAAACAAGAGGTTAAGTGTCTTATGTTAGTAAATGAAGAGAAACTAATTTGGCACAAAAGATTAGGTCATGCTAACCTTAGATTAATTTCAAAACTGAATAAACTCCAACTAGTCAGAGGTCTACCTAAGCTTAGTTACAAAACTGAAATTATGTGTGAAGCTTGTCAAAAAGGAAAACAAACAAAAAACTCATTTATCCCTAAAAACTCAGTCTCTACCTCAAAGCCCTTTGAGCTCTTGCATGTAGATCTCTTTGGGCCAGTGAAAACAGCATCTTTAAGTGGAAAGAAATATGGTTTTGTTACAGTAGATGATTATACTAGATGGACATGGGTAAAATTTTTAAGAAGTAAGGATGAATCCCACAAAGTGTTTATCACATATTGCAAACAAATAATGAATGAAAAAGGTCTTAAGATTGTAACAATTAGAAGTGATCATGGAGGAGAATTTGAAAACAAGTATTTTGAAAGTTTTTGTGATGAGAATGGAATCTCTCACAACTTCTTCTCTCCTAGAACACCCCAACAAAATGGAGTTCTAGAAAGAAAGAACAGATCACTCCAAGAAATGGCCAGAACCATGTTAAATGATATGAATGTTTCAAAATACTTTTGGGCTGAAACAATTAATACTGCATGTTATATTCAAAACAGAGTCTATATTAGATCTATATTGAATAAAACACCGTATGAATTGTGGAAAGGTAAAAATCCTAACATCTCTTATTTTAAACAATTTGGTTGTACGTGTTACATGTTAAACACTAAGGATAAACTTGGTAAATTTGATTCTAGATCTCAAAAGTGTACCTTCATTGGATACTCTGAAAGATCAAAGGCTTATAGAGTGTTTAATAGGGAAACTCATATTGTGGAAGAATACATACATGTTAAATTTGATGACAAACAGCTTGACCTTGAAAAGTCAAAGCAAGATGATGATAGTGCAAGTTTATCGGAACCAATGGAAGCAGATGTAGACAAACCAAAAGAACTTGAAAAATCAGAGAATACAAGAAAATTAGAAGAATATGACAAATCTTCAAAGGTTGAATCTAATCAAGTCAGAAATAGTCAAGATAAGTCAGAAGAAAGATCTGGATGGAAGTACCATTCATCTCACCCTGAAACTCTAATCATTGGAAGTGCAAGTGATCTTTTGAGGACCAGATCATCAATTAAAGATACCAGTTTGTTTGGCTTACTCTCATCAATTGAGCCTACCTCTATTGATGAAGCATTGACAGATGATGGATGGATTCTTGCAATGCAAGAAGAGTTAAATGAATCTGAGAGGAATGATGTTTGGGATCTCGTACCTAGACCAGAGAAGAACATTATTGGAACAAAGTGGGTTTTCAGACACAAGCTAAATGAAAAAGGTGAAGTGGTCAGAAATAAGGCAAGACTTGTCGCACAAGGCTACAGTCAGCAAGAGGGCATTGAGTACACTGAGACATTTGCTCCAGTGGCCAGGTTAGAAGCTATTCGTATCCTACATTCTTTTGCTGCAAATAATAACATTACATTATTTCAAATGGATGTTAAAAGTGCTTTTCTAAATGGTTATATAAGTGAAGAAGTGTATGTTAAACAACCCCCAGGTTTTGAAAGTTCTGAATTTCCAAATCATGTTTTTAAACTTAGGAAATCCTTGTATGGTCTAAAACAAGCACCTAGGGCGTGGTATGATAGACATAGTAACTTCTTGCTTAAAAATAACTTTGAAAGAGGACAAGTAGATAATACACTTTTTAGAAAATCAATAGGAGATAACATTCTTATTATTCAAATTTATGTTGATGACATTATTTTTGGATCTACTAATGGCACTCTTTGTCAAGAATTTTCTAAATTGATGCAACTTCAATTTCAAATGAGTATGATGGGAGAACTTAAGTTATTCTTAGGGATACAAATTCAGCAAAGTCAAAAGGGTATATACATTCATCAAACCAAATATACATAAGAGCTTCTTAGGAAGTTTAAGATGAGTGATTGCAAACCTATGGCTACACCAATGCACCCTACTTGTTCACTTAAAAAAGATGATTCAGGCGAAAAAGTTGACCAAAAAATCTATAGAGGAATGATAGGATCCCTACTTTACCTTACCGCTTCCAGACCTGACATCATGTTTAGTGTATGTGCAAGATTTCAAGCTGACCCTAGGGAATCACATTTAACTGCTGGTAAGAGAATCCTTAGATATCTAAAAGGCACTACCAACCTTACCTTGTTCTACAAGAAATCTCATAAGTACAAACTTATTGGATACTGTGATTCTGATTATGCTGGAGATAAACTTGAAAGAAAGAGCACTAGTGGCAACTGCACATTTTTAGGTGACAACTTAATATCTTGGTCAATTAAGAGACAAAACACCATTGCAATGTCAATAGCAGAGGCTAAGAACATTTCAGCAGCTGGCTGTAGTTCTCAACTACTTTGGATGAAACATCAACTTGAAGACTACAACAACCTAGAATCCAACATTCCCATCTATTGTGATAACACTTCTGCCATTTGTCTAGCCAAAAACCCTATCTTACATTCTAGAGCTAAACACATAGAGATCAAACACCACTTCATTAGGGACTTTGTTCTAAAAGGGGTACTAAACATTCAATTTATAGACACTAAAGACCAATGGGCTAACATATTCACCAAACCACTACTTGAAGATAGGTTTGACTTCATCAAGAAAAACCTAAACCTTACATTCATACCTGACTAATGTTGTGATCATTTCAAAGTAGTTTAGTTTTACAATAGTTATTATATTTTCTTATATTATGTTATATATATTTTATTCCAAAAAAAAAAAAGGAAAGAGGCAAAGTTTCACATTCAAGTCTTTTTGTCTGATGACAAAAGGGGGAGAAAGATATTTGATAAAGTGGAGAGAAAATGATATTAAGACTTAGGGGGAGCCCTAAGTTAGGGGGAGTCAAAGAAATATAAAGAAAAGTTGTTATAAAAAATACAAGTTTTGTCATCATCAAAAAGGGGGAGATTGTTGGAACCAAGTTGGTTTTACATATAGAGTTTTGGTGTTAACAAAAGTATTTTATGAGAACAATATATTTGACTTCAAAGAGTATGAAAGAAAATTCATGTTTTTGAAGAAAATCTAAAATAAGATTTGATTCAAATTTATAATTGAAGAAAATCTTAAATAAGATTTGATTCAAAATTATAATTGATGAAAATCTAAAATAAGATTTGATTCAAATTTATAATTGAAGAAAATCTTTGACCAAGTTGAAAAGAAAATATGGTCAAGATTTGAAGAAGATTGAAGAACATTTGAAGAAGATTTGAAGAATATTTGATCAACATTTTAATGAAGATTTGAAGAATATTTGATCAACATTTAATGAAGATTTGAAGAATATTTGATTTTGAAGAATTTACAAAGTCAATCTACACAAAATAGGAACATAATCATTCTAAAGAATTGACATAGTCAATCTACACAAAATAGGAACAAAATCAATTTGAAGAATTTACAAACTCAATATAAACAAGATACAATTCAGAATTAAATAAGGACTAAATTGAAGCCCGAAGTTTTACTATAAATAGACACTCAAGGCTAAAGGAGAAAAGCATCGAAAAGCAGAAAAGAGTAACTCAAGCTCAAAGTTCTCAATTCATCTTAGAGTTTAAAGAGAGAAACACTTGTTCTGGTTAGAAATATTTTTTGAGTGTTCTTTTCTTAAAGTGTGAGAGTTATTATTATTATCAGCTTTGTTAGAAGCAACTACTCAAGTTTCAATCTCTTGTATCCAACCCGATAGTGGTTTAGTTCCTTCTTCAATCTGGGGTTGTTAGCTTGTTAGAAGAAGACTTGGCTTGTAGGGTCAAGGTGGTTAGTTCCTCAAAGGTCTGGGGTTGTCAGGCTGTTTGGGAAGACTGACTTGGAGGGTCAGGTGGTTTGTAATTAAAAGTTTTTGAATTAGTGGATTAAAGCCTTCTGAATGAGGGGATTAGAGGTAGCCAAGTTAGTGGTGAACCAGGATAATTCTACGCGTCAAATTATTTATGCTTTCATTGCTTGCTGCCTCTAAATCCGATTGCTTCTACTCCAAGTAAGTCACCAAAACCAAACTAATTTTTAATTATTTATAAATTATCAAAAAGTTATCAACTTTGTGCAAACACAATTCAACCACTCCTTCTCGTGTTCGCACCTTCAAGTGGAAGGTGACCAAATTTGACTAAGGACTTAAGCCTGAGTTGCAAAGCTTTAATTGGAATTCTAAGGATCTGTGACTACCCCACCTTGGTAAACAAATCACAGGTGGTTGAGAAAAAGATGCAAGAACTGGAAGCTGAGAAACCTGAAGATAAGTTTAGAAGTAGTAGAAATAAATTCCACAATAAGGACAATCAATTTCAGAAGAATCTACGCCTTGTATCCACAATTTCAAAGGACAAACAAGGGAAAGCTTCAACTAGTAAGAATAAAGAATGTGAAAAGTATGAATCCAATCATGGAAATCAGTCGTGTTCTGCAGCATGGATTACATGTCTTAAATGTAGAAAGGTTGAACAATTTTCTAGATGTTGCAAGAGTGGGGGACAATCCCTACTTATGACGATTGATTCATGTTTGTTTGAATGTTTTGTTTCTGCTTTAGCTTGCCATAAGTATTTAGTTGAGCAAGGTCAAAGATCCATACTCTTATTTTCTTCAAAGGTAGAGGTTGAAGATAATTTAACTTTGATGATGTCTGTAGTTTGTGAGTTTCTTGATATGTTTCCTAAAGATGTCTCTAGCTTACCCCCGGACAGAGAATTAGAGTTTCCATTGATTTAATGCCACAAAGTTGACCAATATCAATAGAACCTTATAGGATATCAGTGCTAGAGTTGGATGAATCCAAGAAACAATTGGAGTATTTACTAGGAACATGATTCATTAGGTCTAGTATGTCACCTTGGGGAGCTCCAATACTTTTAGGGAAGAAGAAAGATAGGAGTATGAGGTTGTGCGTAGAATATAGAAAATTGAATCAAGTTACCATTAAGAATAAATATCCCTTATCTAGGATAGATGACCTCTTAGATCAGTTGAGAGGAGCTTGGGTGAGCATAAGAAACATATGAGGATAGTATTGAAAGTTTTGAGAGATAGTAAATTGTATGCAAAACCTGAGGAATATGAGTTCTGGCTTGATGAGGTGAAGTTTTTAGGACATACCTTCTATAGTAAAGAAGTAACATTTGACTCTAGCAAAGTAGATGCAATATTAAGTTGGTCGAACCTAAATCAGTGACTAAACTAAGGAGTTTTCTAGGATTGGCGGGTTACTATAGGAAATTTATAGAGGGACTTTCTAGCATAGCCTTACCTCTAACCAAGTTGACTAGAAAAGGGAAAACTTTTGTGTGGGACCAAGAGTGCGAGCATAAATTCAAAGACCTTAAAGGAAGATTAATTTCAGCACTTGTTTTAGTTATACCAGATCCATCCATGAATTTTGTGGTTTATTATGACACTTCTAAAAATGGTTTAGGATGTGTTTTAATGCAAGAAGGAAATGTGATAGCTTATTCATGTACACAACTTAGGTCATGCGTGGCGAATTATCCAACCCATGATCTTGAATTAGCAGCTGTAGTCTTTGCTCTTAAGATTTGGACGTATTACTTGTATGGAGCAAAATTTGAGGTTTTTAGTGATCATAAGAGCCTTAAGTATTTTTTTGATCAAAAGGAATTAAATATGGGACAAAGAAGGTGGATGAAGTTTCTTAAGGACTACGATTTTGAGTTGAAATATCACTTTGGGAAGGCTAGTGAGTGGCTGATGCTCTAAGTAGAAAATACTTACATGTGGCTTGTATAATGGTGCAAGAGACAAGCCTATTAGAGGAGTTTAAAGATATGAATTTGGATGTGTCCCTTAATGCTTTATGCTTGAATCTGAATAGACTAGAAATCAGTAGTAACTTGAGAGGGATAATAAAAACAGAACAACTATTAAATAAAGTATTCCAGTCTCTTGTGGACAAGAAGAATTCTACCTTATCTGGTGATGGTTTAGTGTTGTTTAAGGATAAGAACATTATTCCTAAGGAGGGGAGTATTAGGGATAAGATTTTAGAGGAAGCTCAAAACAGTAAGTTCACGATACACCTAGGAATAACTAAAATGTATCAGGATTTGAGAAAAATGTACTGGTGGCCAGAAATGAAAAAGGATGTAGCTAGCTTTGCGTCTATGTCTAGTATGTCAGAAGGTTAAGATTGAACACCAAAAGCCTTCAAGATTGTTACAACGGGTAGAAATTCCTGAGTGGAAATAGGAGGGGACATCTATGGATTTTTTATGGGTTTTCCTAAGACGCGTTTGGATTTTGATGCCATTTGGGTGATAGTTGACAGATTGACCGAATTAGCTTATTTCCTACCAATTAAAGCAGATTATAGTTTGGATAGACTAGCTGACCTCTACATTAAGGAGATAGTAAAGTTACACGGTATACCCATCTCTATAGTATCAAATAGGGATCCATGATATACCTCTAGATTTTGGAAAACTTTTCAGGGGGCTTTTGCTACTAGGCTGAGATTTAGCATAGCTTACCATCCACAAACAAATGGTCAATCAAAGGGAACTATTCAAACTCGTGAGGATATGCTTAGAGCTTGTGTTCTAGATGAAGGTGGGAGTTCGACACTCTACTAGAATATTTTTATAACAACAATTATCACTCTAGTATAGGTATAGCACTGTATGAGACTCTTTATGGAAGAAAGTGTAGGTCTTACTTAAGTGTGCCAGTGTGAAGTTAGGAATAAGTCTTTGTTAGGACCTTATTTAGTGCAAGAGACCACTAGTAGAATTCAACTAATTAGGGAATTGATGCATACAACACAAAGTAGGCAAAAAAGTTACGTTGACAAGAGAAGAAAACCATTGTAATTGTAAGAAGGGACACAAGTATTCTTTAGAGTCACTTCTAAGACTTGGGTGAGAAGGTCAATGAAAGTAAAAAAAAAAACTCTCGTATCATGGGTTATTTTCAAATTCTAAAGAGAGTAGGGTATGTTGCTTATCAATTAGCTCTTCCTCCACATTTATATAACCTTTATGATGTCTTTCTTGTTTCTCAACCCCGAGCATATGTGTCAAACAATTCACACGTGATAGATCCCGAGTCAGTCCAATTAAAAGATAATTTAATGTTTAATCCTAGATCTATACGCCAAATATGGGTATTTCAGAATTAGAGGAAGAAATCATATGACAGTATCCAAGTCTTGCTGATGCAAGTACATAAGCTTCTTTATATTTGCACCAGTTGGGTAACTTTGGTTTTATTCAGTTTGACGTAAATTTCGGGGACGAAATTTCTTTAAGGAGGGGAGAAAATGTAACATTCTAAATCAAAGGACTAAAAATAATTAGAATTTCAAATTTTGAAAATATTCTAATTTATAGATTAATATGATTATATTATTATTATTACTATTAGTATTATTATTATTATTAGGCTAAATACCACCCATGGTCCCTTAACTTAATTTCAGTTAACGATTTAGTCCTTTATTTTTTTTCCCGATTTGGTCCTTTATGTTTTTAAATAATTTCAGCGTTACCCTTTAAGTGGGATTTCGTTAAGAAAAAGTCAAAAGAATCCCTCCTCCGTGTTCAGAAAAAGTTATCTTTTATGTTTTGAAAATATTTCAGAAAAATATTCAAAGTTTGTTCTAAGTTTGGTAGTAGGATTGATTTGTTAAAATGAAGTTATGGGTATTTATACTCCATAGACATCACTTTAGATCAGTGACAATCGTTCCTAGAGGTTTGATGAACATATACAATGATCTAGATGAGAGATTTTTTAACTTTTTCTTAACGGAACCTCACTTAAAGGGTAACACTGAAATTATTTAAAAACATAAAGGACCAAATCGGGAAAAAAAGAAGATAAAAGACTAAATCGTTAACCAAAATTAAGTTAAGGGACCACGGGTGGTATTTAGCCTTATTATTATTATTATTATTATTATTATTATTATTGTTATTATTATTATTATTATTATTGTTATTATTGTTATTATCAATAAACAATTTACTTAAAATAAAGTAATATTAGTAAGTTGTTTTGTTTGTTAGAGACTTATAAGTGATAATAGGAAGTTTGTTTTGTTTGTTAAAGGTTTTTGTGAAATAGATAATAACAAATAAAGCTATTATAACAACGTTTTGTTATCTAATCTATTTATATATATTAAAACAAACTCCAAATTTTATTGATTGACACCTCACACACTTTGTGCCACATCACTACATTTATGCCACATCACTTATATTCCTATGTGGCATCCTTTACAAGCCTCTACAATTCATTTCACAATTTCCATATCATTATTTAGCTTTTGCATTTCACACACCATGTCACATCTCTATTGAAAATTCACAAACTTATATTCCTATATGTCATCCTTTACAAGTCTCTACAATTCATTTCACATTTTTCATACCTCGATTTAGCTTTTGCATTTCACATACCACTTTACATCTCTATTGAAAATCCACAAACAATAGTTACTGATGAAAATAATTCTACTATCCTCCTACTCTCATCAACGTTCACAACTCCTCAATTTCGTCTTTATACTTTCGGTAAGACTACTCCTCTAATTCTAAACCCTACATATTAGTTGGTGACAAAAGTTTCCTATATTAATATTATTTCATCTCAAATGTTTTAGTGATCATTTGCAAACCTCTTTACTCGTTGCATGGAAAACTTGTCTCTCCATTAGTATGATCAAACCTCTCTACAACTAAGGAACTTTTCTAACTATAAATTGTCCACACATATTAGGTATACATGTTGTGTTCTATTTGGAGTCATTTTATTGGCACCAGAGAGAAACAATGAGAAATCTATGCACATTTCAAGGTACATACTTGACTAATACGTAAGAAAAAAAAAATTCAAGCAGTCATTTGCAATCCTTTTTCCTTCTTTCACACTTCCATCACATCTTTACTATTAATATATCATTCTACCTCGAGTCTTCAAATTATAAGTAAAGTTTATATATATATTTACAAATTTGATATGATAAGATCTAAATTCATTTCACACCATCAATCAACCATGATCATCAAATATTCAAGTTAAAAATAACGTGAACTTAATTTTTTTAGCTGTATTATATTCTTCAACACTAAACATTTAAATTTTATCAACAATTTATGTTTTATAAAATTACTCAAAATAAACAAATTAATATTGCATTTCAACAAATAAATACATATATAACATTAATTTTATACATAATATGAAAAATTGATTAAAAATTAAAGTTGTTATGTTACTTTCTTAATACAAATATAATTATTGTAATTCATTGTCTAATAAATACAAATAAAGTATTACGTAAGTTACACTAACTTACATAAAAATCAATAAATTTATATAATTCATTTCCTAATAAATATAAAGTATCACGTAAGTTACACTGAATTGCATAAAAATCAATAAATTTACACTAAACGTTAAAGTTTATCAGATGTTAAGTTAAATATTTAAAAAAAAGGAACGCTAAAAGTCATAACAATTGACAATATTTAAAAGTTCAAAAATACACGCATGTATGAAAGCCATGGAGATTAAAAAAAATACTAATATGAGGTCTAGACTCTAAAGTTTGGTTTAGGGTTTGTTTTAATGTTGTGTGAATTTATGAGTATTTTTGAATTTTTTAATGTCGTCAATTGTTGTGACTATTGGCGTTTCTTATTATTTAACTTAACATTCAATAAACTTTAACGTTTTGTATAAATATAAATTGATATTTTTTATATATGTTAGTGTAACTTACGTCATACTTAATTTGTATTTATTAGGCAATGAATTATTTGTATTAAAAAGGTATAATATGTTTCAAAAACAAATAACACACAAATAACATTGCATCAAATAACATTATAACATTATTACATACAAATGCTTAAATAATGGTACAAACAAACAAAAATTTAAATGGTAAAAATATATAATTAAAATAAAATAAAGTTTAAGAAAAAAAAATCATTCTCCTTTAATTTTTCATAAATTGAAAATGCTAATATTCTCATTTTATACTTAATCATTATATTTTTATTTTATTTGCACAAAATAATATATTCACAATACAATAATTACTAATACAAATATATATATATATATATATATATATATATCTAGTTATCTATTATTAAAGAGTCAAACAATCAGATCCTAAATGAATTCAATATGTACTCAATTTATTTGTAACCAAGAGTTTAGTGGGGCAAATATAGGATACCTAGTCAAATTATCTTATAAATATTTAAATATAAATAGATACAAAGAAGAAAAATACTAAATTAAAAACTCAATAAAGAGAACTATGCCAATAAAAGAGGAGCTAAATACGGTTGCGGTTGCAATAGCAGCTAATAGTGATTAACATATAAGGAACCTTTTTATCAAAGAACGCTTCAAGAGGTAGCTAATCACACCCTTTAAACTTTCATGGTACATTTATTGTGGGAATTTGGGATGGAAAAAGAGTTAGATATTTTGAATAGTATTTTCTTATAAAAATATATTTTGTCGAAAACCTATCTCTGTTAAAATTGGGATTTTAGGAATTGCAATAATAGATTATGAATTGATTTTTTTCTACATTGTTTGTTGAATTACCATTTTTTGTAGGATTGTTTGAATATGTATTATTAAAAAGATTGTTTTATTATGTGTTCTTGAATGATTGTTATTATTATATATTCAAATGAAATATTATATTGTAAATATGATTTTAAGAAGATGATTGTTAAAAAAATGAATTATTTATATTGTATGTGTTTGAGATGAACTTATGCTCCATATGGATGGATCTTGTACCCCACAGTTATTTACGAGGATGAGCTACGTGCTCCATATAGATGGGTCTTGTACCCCACATATAAATTAGTTTTAAACTTCACATGAGATGAGTTTTAAACTCCACACGGATGAGTCTTGTACCCCACATATAGATGAGTTTTAAACTCCACATGAATGAGTTTTAAACTCCACACGGATGGGTCTTGTAGCCCACATATAAAGATAAGTTTTAAACTCCACAAGGATGGGTCTTATACCCCACATATTGATGAGTTTTAAACTCCACATGAGATGAGTTTTAAACTCCACACAGATGGGTCTTGTACCCCACATATACAGATGAGTTTTAAACTACACAAGGACGGGTCTTGTACCCCACATATAGATGAGTTTTAAACTCCACAAGAGATGAGTTTTAAACTCCACACAGATGGGTTTTGTACCCCACATATAGATGAGTTTTAAACTCCACACGGATGGGTCTTGTACACCACACTAGATAAATTGGTGCTCCACATGATGAGACAATACTTACTTTGCGGAAGTAGTATATCTCCATATAATGATGAGACGTCATTGAATTGATTGATTTATTTTCTGCAGAATAAATGTGTGTATTGTATTTATTTGATTATTATAGATGTGAATTATCGTTAAGTTAATTCGACGAGTTTTTATTAATTATTGGAAGTAATTGGTTATTATAGAAAAATCTTAGTTATATCATGTAGATTTCTAATGAATATTTTTGGAAGAACGCGAGTGCCATGAACGATTTTTCCGGTTACCGTGCCGGCTGAGAACAGTACTTGTTTTAAAATTGTGTGTACTATTCAGTGGGATTTAATATCTCATTAAAGTGTTTTTTTTTTCAGAGACTGAGACCGACAGGGACGTCGAGGGTCGAAAAGTCCTACCTCCTTTGAGAAGAGTAATTTCCTTAGATTAGGTTAGTAGATCAAGAATAAGTAGACATAGTGTTTATATTGTATTTTATTTCAAGATTAGTTATTAAATACCCAATTTTAAATATTTTGATTATTAAGGAATTTTCAGCTGTAAGGTTTTATTTTTAAGGATTTTACAACATTATTTCTTTTTGAAATTTCATTATTTATTACAGTACATTTTCTCTTATATAAATATGAAAACTTTTTTGTTATCACCTCAATTGTTATATCCACGTAACTAGGCGTTACAGACCTAGTTAACAGACCCAATATTCAAACCCAGACTTCTTTCCCAAATATCATACCCATTTTCAGAGTCATTCTTTAGAGGAAGTCTTCAGACTCAGACATGTTACTTTCAAAGGCATATGTTCAGAGGCAGACACATATACTTTGTGTTCCTCTGATCTCATCCTCTAGTCACTTCCTCTGGTGACTTTCCTCTATTCGCTTCGTCCGGTACCTTTAGAGGCAGACACATATACTTTATTGTTCTTATAAAATACTTTTTTTAACATCAAAACTATAAGTGGAAAACCAACTTGGTTCTAGAAGGACCATTCAAGTGAGCACTACGAATAAAGTGATAGAATTCCTAGTTCAAGTTGACCTTGTAATGGAGAGTAGGAAAGTCAGTCTGATGGATGATAGATCGAGATCAGTGACTATCTATTCTATGCGTACACCATTCTTCAAAAATTCAGAGAGTGATGAGACTTATGCGCATCCAATAGTGAGGAGACAAACATGATTAGAGAATTTTGATAAGGAAAGTGTGACCCCCGGTCCTAGAGGTTAATCTCACTCGTCAAATGTTACCTGGAGCGACCTCTATGAGAGATGTTGTTGAGAAAATATTAGTAGAGAATGAGGAGCATCATATGAATGTGAGAACGATGCTAGATGGGTACGATAATGATTGTGTGGAGGTCTCAGGCCTTACCACTCATGTGGTGGATTTGACTAGTTCTGAGGAGGATGAGGACCCCATGAAGTACTTTTCTGATGAGGATGTTCATTCAGATTTGGGAGTTGTGTTCGGAGAGTTATGCAACTTTTGTGGCGATTGACGTCGATTGTGTTATTGTTACTCGGGGTCAGCTGTAGGTGTCTAAAGTGTCAGTTTTATTTTGAGATCTAGTTGTGCTGATGGGTATATATATATATATATATATATATATATATATATATATATATTATTTTAAAAATCAACGCAACTCCAACACAATTTAATTCTCTAAAATAAGTCAACAATAATTCAAACATAATTTTTTTTTATTTTATAAAATAAACCAACCTTAAATCCTTCGCAATTTGTTATAAAAAAATACTAACTTTAAACTACTACCAACCTTGAATATTCAAAAATTGCTATTGCTAATATTATGAATTGAATACCGTTTTAAAATTACGACCAACATTCTGAAATGATTTCTGTGATACCCTAAACCCTAAAATAATATATTTAATAATTTATATCATATTTCTATAAAACTTGCAACGGGTAAATAAAAATTCTTCCAAAGGAAAAATAAACTTCTGTGGGTTATTTAGAATATCACATTTCTCAAAACACAATTAGAACACTTTAAACTTTTTTCCTCCTATAAAAATAGTGCAATCTTAATAAGCTTGATTTAAGTATAATTACTTACTTTAAATCTAAAAACTTACTAGTACTTATAAGGTTTTCATACTACAGTCGTTTCAAATTTAATAAGTAAAATACAAATTAACCCGAACTTCAAGACTCATTAACCTGTAACAACACCAATTTCACAAAAGCAGGGCCAAGCCAGTCAAACACAAACAACGAAGGAGGTGAGTTTCGAAATCATGTTGATAGTATAATATAAGTAAGAAGAACACGCAAACAATCATAATAGAACCATATCATTACACAAACATTCTTCAAGGAAAATGAATATATTTCACTATAAATCGTCTAAGAGAAATTATTATCGCATCCGATACACATTAATCACAACAAAACAATCACAAGAAAATGCAATGTTATGCATGAGCTTAGACTCTACTTCACAATGTGGTACCATTCTATCCCTGAAGTACTTGGTTAGACGACTTGATACTATGCCACCATCCTGGTGGACAGATAATTCAATTTGGCCCCGTCCTCATAGATCCCCTCAACTTAACCCGAGACACACATACGCAACAGTCGAGGTAAACGTGTGTTGCATGGTAGCTCCCGACATTTGGAGTGCTACCTCCAAGTTACCTAGGAATTCCCCACCCGAACACCTCCAAGGTCTAACAATCTTGCCTTAACGCTCATTAGCAGACCCCCACGATTAGGCTCATTAAATTATACTTACCCGGAATCACTAGGCTTGTCAGACCCTACCTATATGATGACAAAGTAATCTCCACTTCATAATTCTCAATATTTATTTTCTCCCCCCGTTAGCCTATGATACTCCATTAAGACTGTCATCTCAAACACAAATTGGAATCACCATTATTTCATCAACTATGGGGTTACTTCAATATTCTCATCACAAATTTATAACATCACTATCATTAATCACACATCATCATCATCATCACATAAACTCATCACAAATTTATAGCATCACTATCATCAATCATATATCATCACATAAACTTATCACAAATTTATAACATCACAATTATTAATCATACATCATCATCACATAAAATTATCACAATGCATCCATATTTTATTATCACATCACATAAACTCATCTAATCAAACATACACATAAAATTAATTCGACACCCAATATCACAATAATATCAAATACCACACATTTAAAGAAATTAAATCAATCAACACCTTACAAATATTTTTATTCTATATTTTAATCTCACAATTTCCATATTTGCACATTAATTAATTTATCACTCAAAGGGCTACTGTCGTACGTAGCAAGCCCCGGATGAATCGTTGGAAAATACGGTTTTCCCGTTCATCTCACAATATATTATACTCATGAATTCAAACGTTTTCTCACCCCTTACCTTATTTCGATGCTTTCACACACGAAGACGATTCCACGAGCAACAACCTTTGTTCTTTGACTCTTTGACCTTCAATCGATCTAACTCCACAGTTTATGGGTAAACGTTAAAAATAAATTATGAGAAGGCACTCTAAAACTAATTTCGAAATTCGGTCAAGGAAACTTACCATAAATTAGAAAACCAATCAGTGGATAATATAACCACTTTTTACACAATCATTTTGGCATTGGTTTCACTCAAATCGGACTTACGGTGAAGAAGAACGGTGCAAAATAACGAATTCCACAAACGGAGAAGTTGGGTATTTTAGAGAGAAATTTAGATGCTTAAAAATATGAGAAATTGGGTTTATTTGACTAACTAAATGAGTGAAACAACAAACTGAAATTTGAACAAAAATTGTGAAAGTTTTCTGGAACAGTTATTGATCACTAGTGACAATGATAGCGTTGTTGTGTTTCCTCTCCCTTCTAAGGCGGCGGTTGCAAGTAGCTCTCTCTTTTATTTTTTTTAGGGTTTACATACATGGGTCAAGCCCATTGGCCTCCTTATTTATTTTATGTTTTACTATTATTATTTTTATTTTGCTAAAAAAAATTAATAGTTACTTAATCTCATTTTTCTCATTTTTAATACTCCTCCAAACATAATTTAATTTTCAAAACATTACTAATATTTCATAACTAATATATGATAAATTAGAGTTATTAAAATAATTAACCTTTTAAAAAAATACATATTACTAACAATTGAAACTCTGATATTCAAAATATTCACTATAGTTTTACCTATTTTTTTAAAACACTCAAATACTACCATCAATAGAGAATACTCAAAATAACAAAATAAATAATATAACATCAACACTTTATATTAATTACTAAATCATAATAAAATTATATAAAATCGCAATTCCATAACAAGTATATAAAAATAATTAAAATAAAATAAATTTAGAATTAATTAAATATAATTAAGTGCATATTTAATATTAGTCAAACGCACAAGAAAATATCACATTAATTACCAACTCGCATATACACGTAAGATCGCCTAAATCTTATTTTCTAAAATATTTACACTAAAAAACTATTATTTTTAGAAAAATATATAAAATAATAAATTATAATATTTATTATTTACATCACTCATTTAGTCAAATAGGTACAGATTAACACATCATAGAAAACACACATATAAAGAAAATTAATCATAAAACTAATTAACATCAAATTAATTATCTAAAATAATATTTAATTAAAATAATGTACAATCATCAAGGTATAATGATCAATACTTTAAGGAGGTTTAATATTAAAATTCACACTATAAAATTGAATTTTCATTAAAGCTAATGGATTTAATTCTTTCATCATCAAAAGAATATTTTTAACATTTTATAAATATTTTTGAAGACAAGATTTTTAATTGTCAACAACGTCTACAACATTAATATCTTAAAACCAATAACAATAGTAATAACAACAATCACCATTTTTTTTTTCACACAAGCCAACTTAAAATAAAAAATAAAAGTTTTCTAGTCAAAATTAAAATTTTAAACATAAAATATATTTTTTATCTAACACAAGGTTTAGAAAGAAACTTTTTTTTTTAAATTGGGTTTCAACTTAAATAATAATAATTTCTACCTAGTAAAAGTGAATACTTGAAGTCTTAAACATATAGTTCCTTAGAAAATCAACATCTCAATCAATTAGTTATTAGATCAACCATTTTAAACAAATTCATATCAAACTAAATATTTTAAATTGACTAAAGGTGAAAATCGAACTTTAAAACAACAATGCAAAAACTCCTAATCGAACCTTTGGATATACCAAACATACTCAACGAGAAAGTAAAATTGCTAAAAAAATATTTTAATAGTTATCCTTAATGGTGGAGAAAACATATTAAAATTCAAGCAAAATAGGAGTAAGCTTTCTTTTCTAATTCTAAAAAAAATAAATCATACCATAGTAAAAAATTAACTTTAATCATAACAAACAATTTTATAATTTACTTAGTCACTAAGATAGAAACAGAAAATCCACAACACAACAAGAATACGCAAGTAGTTAACGGTTAACAATTATCTTCAAAAATCATGTATTGCAATAGAAAAATACGTAGCACCTAAATCGGAAAATAATCAGTGGAAAATATAGTCATTGTTCACACAGTCGTTTTGGCATTGATTTCATTCAAATCGGACTTACAGTGAAGAAGAACGATGCAAAAGAACGAATTCTATAAACAGAGAAGTCGGGTATTTTAGAGAGAAATTGAGATGGTTAAAATATGAGACGATTTGCTTAATTGACTAAATAAATGGATGGAACAAGATACTGAAATTTGGACAAAAACGGAGAAAATTTGCCGAGACAGTTATCAATCACCGATATCAATTTTCATCTCTTTTTCCTCAAGTGCTTCTGTTTTATTATGTGTTTTCCGCTCCTGTCTCTTTCTTGTACATTTCCTTCGTCTTCTATTCAACTAATTTTGTTTACTATTTAATTAAGTTTTACTCTTGCATATGGGCCTAACCCATAAAACACATTTTACTCATTTCTTTTATTTTTTTTAAAATAAAACCAGCAATTACCAAAACTAAATTTTTTAACAATTTTTTTAAACACAATTTCATTACTGAAATATTACTAATATTTCAAATCTAATACTTTATAAAATAAATAAATTAAAGTAATTAATCTTTTTAAAATACATTAATAACTTAAACTCTCATATTCAAAATAATAACTACAATTATTTCTATAATATTTTACAAAATAATCACATAAAAATACTACCATCTTTATAGAATATTCAAAACGATAAAATAAATAAATATAATAACTTCAACAATTTATATTAGTTGCTAAATCATAAAAAATATGCATAAAATCACCATGCATAGAAAATATCTAAAATAAAGGAAATCAATCACAATATTACTAATATCTCAAGATAATTATTTATAAAATAAATAACTAAAAATAAAAAATAGTTAGAAATAATTGAAATATAACCATTTGCACACTTAATATCAGTCAAATGTACAGGAAAATATCACATTAATTACGTATACGCATATACACGTAAAATCGCCTAAAATCTTATTCTTTAACACTAAAATACTATTACTTTTAGAAAAATATATAAAATAATAAAATATAATATTTATTATTTATATTACTCATTTAGTCAAATATGTATAAAATTCGCACATCATAGAAAACACACATATAACGTAAATTTATAAACATATATTAAAAATAAATTTAATACCAAATTAATTATTTAAAATCATATTTCATTAATAAAATAGTTTATTATAAAATTTTGGGTTTTACAATTACTGCACTCAAAACCCTTGAGAATTACACAATTTTATTGAAAATATTGGGAGAATTTTGAATTTGAATAGCTTAAAGATATATTGGAAAATAAAAATATATCATTAAATATTACTATTTGTTGGAGTTCAAGTATGAGTGGTTAGTCTCACATCGACTAGGAATTAAACAGATATTTGATATATAAGAGTGAAGACCCGTATACCCATTGCCTTAAGGAGTTGGGTGGAGATGTTGCGTCAATATCTCTTAGGTATCCTCGACATTTAGCCCATTGTTGTTGTTGCACTCCCCCGAACTCCCCAACAAATGCTACCAGAGCTTTGGTTCGGCTTGGTGAGTAGGAGTGGGAGATCCTAGTGTGGATCAAGTTTATCATTGTGGGTGACTCACACTTGTGGGGAAGATTGTTGGAATTCTAAGGTGAGTGGTTAGTCCCACTTCCACCAGGAATGGAGGAAATGTTGGATATATAAGATAAGTGATCCATATACAAAAAGCCTTAAGGTTTTGGTTTGAGATGTGGTGTTAATGCCTCTTGGGGATTTTGGATGTTTAGCTCATTGTTGTTGCCGCGCTCCCCCAGACTCCCCAACAAATGGTATTAGAGCTCTGGTTCGGCTTGATGGGGGAGCGGGAGTGGGAGTGGAATTCAAGTGTTAGTGGTTAGTCCCACATTGACTACGAGTGGAGGAAATGTTGGATATATTAGAAAGGTAACCCATATACCTAAAGCCTTAAGGTTTTGGGTTGAGATGTGGTGTCAAGGTCTTCGATCCGCTGTCGCTCAAAGGTCAAATACGAGTAATAAAAACCTAGCTTAGGGCAACAACTAGAGTCATCTCGCAAGGACTCTAACAATATTAACCGAACTTAGAATCAATAAAAAAAAAAAAGAGGGGGTTTTGAATTTAGGTTCGCACAAATTAAGAAAACGGATTACAATCACATTGGAACGATTAATCCACTGATTTAAGAGTTTCAAACCTGTCACGTATTCTATCAACAGATTCAATTATTAAAATTGTGACTCTATTCCTATTTGACTATAGAATTGATCAAACAAGCGTAATCAACCCTATGTGAATTTTGTTTCTTTGATTGGATTAAGCATCACAATAATCGATGTATTATAGTTAACGATCAAGCGTTGAAAAATTATAATTTATTTAATTTAGAAACCGAATTCTATCAAACTAATATTATAAATCCTATAGAGATTCAAATTAAGTAATCAAAATAACAATATAATCGAATAAAAGGAAATAGAATTATCAACGTAAAATTAACATTATAAAATAAACCTCAAGGTCTTGATGAAATTCTACAATAGTGGATTAATCTAAGAAATTAGCATTCCATCGAAAATGTTCTATTTATCCAAAAACAAGAAAACTCTAAGTATCTTTAACTGAGTGTCTGAAAACCCGAACCGAACACTTACTAAAAAAAAAATATATATATATATATATATATATATATATATATAATACTCGAATTTGGGCTCTAAAAATAAGTGGCCCGATGCTAAAAATTATTACAAAAAGCTCAAATCACGTAATCTGCAGTTTAGACCCATTAAAATTCAGAATTGGGACTTTGTGCCAACATAAAAGTAGTAAATCTGATTTTTAGCTTTCCAACGCCTGCTTCATGCGTCAATCCGATATTCAGAGCTCAAGTTATGGTCTGCAAAGCGAGCAAGGATCAATATGCAAATAACATTGAAACTCAATTACGACCCAAATTTTAGAAACATGCTAAAAAACTAATCTAGGCTATAAAGAGCTTTCCAAATGTCACAATACAAAGCTAGAAACATGTGCCCAAATGCATTGATCAAATTCCCCACACTTAAGCTTTTGTACTCGGAGCAAAGAAATGAATGTGATTTCAAAGATTCTTATGAATGCAAAGTGGTGAGCAAAAAAATTTAAGCTTCAAAGAATATGGTAATCATGAATAGATTTTTATCACAACCAAAGAAAACAAAAGGACAAATTAATTAAAGAATGCATCATAAGTGATAGAGTCCTCACATGATATAAAATTCTCTCAACCACTCAAGTGTTTGGGTTACTGTTTACACTTAAAGCACATCATGAAAGCTAGCATCACCGTAGGCTTGAGAAGACTCTAACATCTATATTTGAAACACATGCACATAATGATGAAAAGGTCTTTATTAAGGTTGTAACAGAGCCAAGGTAAGGGTGAGATAATCCTGAGACTAGGGCAAAAAATCAAAGAGAATAAAGGAGTAATAATCAGGAGAAAAAAGTAACATTGAAAGGTAACTCAACAAAAATACTAAAAATACCAATGACTTTTATTCTCACACTCACAAAACACTCACTTTTTTCACAATCATTTTCCTCATTTATTCATCTTTTTTTTCATTTATTATTTATTTATTTTTTAATAATTTTTATTTTAAATTTTTTTCCTTTTTTTTTTTTCTTATTTTTTACTACTATTCAGATTTAACCAAACAAGTTGAGTTGAGCACCCCCGACACTTATTTAAAGAAGAACTCCTTTATCCCCCAAGATTGGGTCAATTCATTATTTTTTAAACCAGGTTGCAGGGTAGGCTTATTTAGTTAGTAGCTTAACAAAGAAAGGGATAAATAGGCTCAAAGGAGCTTAAACCAGGTTGCAGGGTAGGCTTATTTAGTTAGTAGCTTAAAAAAAAATAAATGCCTAGATCATTTCAATATATGCATGCGGGCAAGAGTCAAGTCAAGTTCTAATGTAACTAGCAATCATGAGTAAGATCACACACAAGAAAAAAAATGGAAAAAATGTGTTCCATCCATAATAAGGCTCAAAATCTCACAAAGGTTAATGACCTATCACAGATGATATACAATTTAGCGTTCTAATCCAACTTATTGTACCAAGAACGTTGAGATATTATCCAATCATGCCACAAACCTAAAATAACTCAAAACATTTGCAACCCCAAAATCCGATGAAAAAGCATGCAATGCAATGCACATTCTTTTTTAATAAAATAAAATCCTAAATGATACCCCCACACTAAAATTACACATTGTTCTCAATGAAAGTAACAAGTATAGAATAACAATAAGGAAAGGGAACTCCCTTTTCAAACTGCAATGTAGCTGGGCTTTTCCAATGAGAGTTCTTCTATGGTAGCATTTTCAAGCACTGAGCTCTCATGGAATAGCTTGAGGCGTTGTCCATTCACTTTGAACACTTTATCGGTGTTTTCACTTTTTATTTCCACTGCACCGTGAGGAAAAATGTTAGTAACAACAAAATGGCCAATCCACTTAGATCGAAGTTTCCCGGCAATAATTTTAAGGCAGTAGTTGAACAATAAAAAAATTTGTCCTATGGATAATTCCTTCCTAGAAATCATCTAATCATGAAAGTGCTTAGTTTTCTCCTTATACATCCTGGAGTTCTCATAGGCTTTTAGCCTTAGCTCTTCATGTTGCTGTAATTGGAGCTTTCTCTCTGTACCTGTTTTCTCCATCTCGAGGTTACAGCTCTTGACCGCCCAATAAGCATAGTGTTATATTTCCACTGGGAGGTGGCATGCCTTCCCAAACACCAGTTGATAAGGGGACATTCCTATTGGTGTTTTGTAGGCTGTTCTATGAGCCCAAAGAGCTTCTTTTAGCCGGCAGCTCCAGTCCTTCCTATTTGGCTGCCCTATCTTTTCTAAAATCTGTTTAATTTCCATGTTTGAGATTTCAGCTTGCCCATTAGTCTGGGGATGATAAAGTGTAGAAACTCTATGCACAACCCCACACTTTCAAAGCAAAGCTTCCATGGTGCGGTTGCTAAAATGAGTGCCTTGTTCACTTATGATGGCTCGGGTATTCCAAACCTACAGAAAACATTTGACTTGACAAAACCTACAACAACTTTAGAATCATTAGTCCTAGTGGGTATTGCCTCCACCCACTTCGAAACATAATCAATAGCAAGTAAAATATAGAAAAAAACCAAAAGATATAAGGAAAAGGCCCATAAAGTCAATGCCCCACACATCAAATACTTCATAGAAAAGCATAGTTTGTTGAGGCATCTCAATCCTATGAGTGGTTGTTGTTCCTGCTATTTGCACTCTCCACAAGATCGATAAGTCTCAAAAGCATCCTTGAACAAAGTGGGCCAAAAGAAACTTGAGTCTAAGACTTTTCTTGTTGTTTATTAACGACCAAAATGCCCCTCTACCTAAGAGGCATGACAAAAATGAAGAATGGATTGAGCCTCATGGTGCGGGTCACATCGCCTAATTACCTGGTCGCTACAGAATTTTCACAGATATGGATCATCCCACACATAGTATTTGGCATCACTTTTAAGTTTGTGAGATTGTGCTCTAGATGCATCTGCAGAAAGAACTCCAGCAACTAGATAATTAACTAAATCACCAAACCAAGGAGTTACCTCACGCAACTGTAAAAGTTGCTCATTAGGGAAGTCAACCTGAATGAGGGTGGGATCCTCATCCATTTCTATTCTACTCAAGTGATCTGCCACCAGATTCTCAGCTCCACTTTTATCTTTAATCTCCAAATCAAACTCTTGGAGCAACAACATCCATCAGATTAATCTCAATTTTGCATATGGTTTCTTCAACAAGAATTTCAAAGCTGCATGGTTAGTAAAAACAATTACCTTGGAACCTAGAAAATATGATCTAAACTTATCAAGAGCAAAAACAATAGCTAAAAGTTCATTTTTAGTGGTAGTATAATTAGCTTGTGTGGAGTCTATAGTCATAGAAACATAATAAATAACATGGACACTCCTGCCGACCCTTTGCGCAAGGAATGCTCTCACTATATAATTAGATGCACCAAACATAATTTCAAAGAGGAGGGTCTAGTTTGGTGGCTGAATAATGGTTGTAGATGTCAACGCTTTCTATAAGCATTCAAACGCCTTCTTGCATTTGTCATCAAAGATGAAAGTGACATCTTTTTGCAACAAATTTCATAGCGAAAAAGCTATCTTACTAAAAGTCTAGATAAAGCGCCTGTAAGAACCTGCTCGGCCAAGGAAATAACGAATCTCTCAGTTGCAAGATGGGTAAGGCAAGGTAGAAATCACAACAATCTTGGCAGGATCCACTTCCATCCCCGTTTTATAGATCACATGTCCCAAAACTATGCCATGTACAACCATAAAATGACATTTTTCATAAATCAGCACAAGGTTAGTTTCAATGCATCTACGCAAAATCTATCTAAACTATTCCAGCATGCATCAAATGAGGAACCATACATAGTAAAATCATCCATGAAAACTTCTATACAATTTTCTATGAAATCAGCAAAAATACTAATCATGCATCATTGGAAAGTGCCAAGAGCATTGCATAGGCCAATGGGCATCCTCCTAAAGGAAAACGTGCTGAAGGGACAAGTGAATGTGGTCTTTTCTTGGTCCTCTAGTGCAATATGGATTTGAAAATAACCTGAAAAACCATCGGGAAAACAATAATGTGACTTTCTAGCCAACCGTTTAAGCAATTGATCAATGAACGGTAAAGGAAATTGATCTTTCCTGGTTGCCTTTTTTAGTCTCATGTAGTTGATGCATACCCTCCAACTGTTCTGAACTCTTGTGGGGATAAGTTCATTGTTCTCATTTTTAACCACTACGAGTCCAGTTTTCTTAGGGACTACTTGTATTGGACTCACCTACTGACTATCAGAGATGGCTATATGATGCCAACTTGTAAGAGCTTCGTCACTTCCTTTTTTACAACATCCAGAATTAAGGGGTTAAGTCGCCTTTGGCACTGCCTTACAAATTTTAGCCCATCTTCTAGTAGTATCCTATGCATACATATGGACGGCCTAATACCAGGAATATCAACCAAGGTCCATTCGATTGACTTCTTGTGTTTTCTCAAAATTCGCAACAACCTATCTTCTTGTTCATCTTTAAGTTTGGCTAAAATAATCACAGGTAACTTTCCATTCCCCTCTAAATATGCATTCAAATTGTCAAGAAATGGTTCATGCTCTAGAGTCTGTGGCTGGTCAACGGAGGGTAGAACACTAGTGGCTGAAGCTAGGTCTGCAAAATCGATTATGTTGGTAGAAATATCAGCAAAATGATCAACCTGCAAAGAAATTTCGATCTCAACACACACAGAGCACAACAGAGTGTCTGTTCATAAATCACAAGTGTCATCAAAAACAGGCTGTGAAGGAAAATCAGTAGAAAACATATCAGGGTAAGTGTCATCAACCAAATTAGCAAGCAATTCAATTAGAAAAATAGAATGTCTTCCATGGGGTGTTTCTTAGCATCAAAGATGTTAAATTTTACAATGCTATCACCAAATTCCATGGATAGAGTTCCAACATTAACATCAATTTTTATTTTAGCAGTTTTCAAGAACGGTCTAGCTAAGACGATAGGTGCCCTGTTGGACTTGGTCTCTCCCTCTATGTCCAGAATGTAAAAGTTTGCAAGAAATATCAAGTCATTAACTCGAACAAAGTACATCCACCACCTGTCCAATAAAAGCGAGCATTGCTTCTGTTCGCCAATTGAATGGTAACACCTGTACTCTATAAAGGTCCAAGAGAAAGAGAGTTAAAAACAAATGTAGGCATAACATTAATGGATGCTCCTAAATCTAACATGGCATTTTCAAATTGACTATTAACTATGGTACATGGAATGGAAAAAGTCCCTGGATCATTGCATTTATGAGGCATGGGCTGAATGAGGGCTGAAACATTGTGCCCCATGTTTACCCTTTCATTACCTTTTAACATTCTCTTGTATTTGCACAACTCTTTTAGAAATCTCGCATATCTTGGAATTTGTTTAATTGCTTCAAGGAGGGGAATATTCACTACCACCTTTCTTAATGTATCCAAGATCTCTTTGTCCCTATCTACCTCGTCCATTTTCTTAGTCTTCACTGCCCTTTAAGGGAAAGGAAGTGGTATATCTTGCTCAACGTCAATAGGTTTAAGGTACCAAAGTGTCCTCAACAAGTTTTTTATTTTTCACAACAGCAGTTTCAGGTGCCTTTGATATTTCAACAACTTTGTCAAACCTCAAGGTAATTGCACTAACATTAGGAACATTTCGATTTACTACTGACTGGGCAGATAATTGGTTTGATTTTTGAGTCTGCATCTGATTAATTGAAGTGGCCACCTCGCCAATCTTCGTCTCCAAATTCTGAATGGTGGAATCGGTTCTTTGTTGAAATTGGAGATTTTGGACAGCCATCTGTTTGACAAGGTCCTGAAGGTGCGAACACGAGAAGGGGGGTTGAATTGTGTTTGCACAAAGTTGATACCTTTTTGATAATTTATAAATAATTAAAAATTAGTTTGGATTTGGTGACTTACTTGGAGTAGAAGCAATCGAATTTAGAGGCAGCAATCAATGAAAGCATAAATAATTTGACGCGTAGAATTATCCTGGTTCACCACTAACTTGGCTACATCCAGTCCCCTCATTCAGAAGGCTTTAATCTACTAATTCAAAAACCTTGAATTACAAAGCACCTGACCCTCCAAGCCAGTCTTCCCAAACAGCCTGATAACCCCAGACTTTTGAGGAACTAACCACCTTGACCCTACAAGCCAAGTCTTCTCCTAACAACTTGACGACCCCAGATTGAAGAAGGAACTAAACCACTATCGGGTTGGATACAAGAGATTGTAACTTGAGTAGTTGCTTCAAACAAAGCTGATAATAATAATAACTCTCACACTTTAAGAAAAGAACACTCAAAAAATATTTCTAACCTGAACAAGTGTTTCTCTCTTTGTAACTCTAAGATGAATTGAGAACTTTGAGCTTGAGTTACTCTTTTCTGCTTTTCGATGCTTTTCTCCTTCAGCCTTGAGTGTCTATTTATAGTGAAAATTTGGGCTTCAATTTAGTCCTTATTTAATTCTGAATTGTATCTTGTTTAGATTGAGTTTGTAAATTCTTCAAATTGATTTTGTTCCTATTTTGTGTGGATTGACTTTGTAAATTCTTCATGATGATTATGTTCCTATTTTGTGTAGATTGACTTTGTAAATTCTTCAGAATGATTCTATACCAATTTTGTGTAGATTGACTTTGTAAATTCTTCATATCAAATATTCTTCAAATCTTCATTAAATGTTGATCAAATATTGTTCAAATCTTCATTAAAATGTTGATCAAATATTCTTCAAATCTTCTTCAAATCTTCATTAAATGTAGATCAAATATTCTTCAAATCTTCATTAAATGTTGATCAAATATTCTTCAAATATTCACTAGATCTTCTTCAAATCTTAATCAAATCTTCTTCAAATATTCTTCAAATCTTGACCATATCTTCTTTTCAACTTGGTCAAAGATTTTCTTCAATTATAAATTTGAATCAAATCTTTATTTTAGATTTTCTTCAATTATAAATTGGAATCAAATCTTATTTTAGATTTTCTTCAAAAACATGAATCTTCTTTCATACTCTTTGAAGTCAAATATATTGTTTTCACAAAATACTTTTGTTAACATCAAAACTCTATATGTAAAACCAACTTGGTTCCAACAATCTCCCCCTTTTTGATGATGACAAAACTTGTATTTTGATAACAACTTTTCGTTATATTTCTTTGACTCCCCCTAACTTAGGGCTCCCCCTAAGTCTTAGTATCATTTTATCTCCACTTTATCAAATATCTTTCTCCCCCTTTTGTCATCAGACAAAAAGACTTGAATGTGAAACTGAGCTTTTTTTTTTTTTTT